>OX465103.1:11129031-11729031 GCA_949987565.1 Luidia sarsii | reverse complement strand
CAAAATGACTCCAAAGGGGCCCAAGAGTCCACTGACTCGATTCGGACCAACGGGAAAGTTACTGCAGGTATTTCAGAGCAAAAAACAAAAAAAACTTGATTTTGGCACGTTTTCTGACTTTTCCGACAGGTCCGCTCCTGTCAAAATTTCCAAATTTTGACCCAAAATCAAATTTCCCAGATTCCTCCCAATATGATTCCACAGATGCCTAAGAGTCCACTGACTCGATTCGGACCAACGGGAAAGTCACTGCAGGTTTTTCAGAGCAAAAAACCAAAACCGTGATTTTGACACGTTTTCTGACTTTTCCGACAGGTCCGCTCCTGTCGAAATTTCCAACTTTTGACCCAAAATAAAATTTCCCAGATTCCTCCAAAAAATGACTCCACAGGAGCCCAAGAGTCCACTGACTCGATATGGACCAACGGAAAAGTCACTGCAGGTACTTCAGAGCAAAAAACAAAAACCGTGATTTTGACACGTTTTCTGACTTTTCCGACAGGTCCGCTCCTGTCGAAATTTCCAACTTTTGACCCAAAATAAAATTTCCCAGATTCCTCCCAAAATGACTCCACAAGGGCCCAAGAGTCCACTGACTCAATTCGGACCAACGGGAAAGTCGCTGCGGGTATTTCAGAGCAAAAAACAAAAAAACTTGATTTTGGCACGTTTTCTGACTTTTCCGACAGGTCCGCTCCTGTCAAATTTTCCAACTTTTGACCCAAAATAAAATTTCCCAGATTTCTCCCAAAATGACTCCACAGGGGCCCAAGAGTCCACTGACTTGATCCAGACAACGGGAAAGTCGCTGCGGGTATTTCAGAGCAAAAAACAAAAACCGTGATTTATGCCCGATTTCTGACTTTTCCGACAGGTCCGCTCCTGTCAAATTTTCCAACTTTTGACCCAAAATAAAATTTCCCAGATTCCTCCAAAAAATGACTCCACAGGAGCCCAAGAGTCCACTGACTCGATTCGGACCAACGGGAAAGTCACTGCAGGTACTTCAGAGCAAAAAACCAAAACCGTGATTTTGACACGTTTTCTGACTTTTCCGACAGGTCCGCTCCTGTCGAAATTTCCAACTTTTGACCCAAAATAAAATTTCCCAGATTCCTCCCAAAATGACTCCACAAGGGCCCAAGAGTCCACTGACTCAATTCGGACCAACGGGAAAGTCGCTGCGGGTATTTCAGAGCAAAAAACAAACACCATGATTTTGTCCCGATTTCTGACTTTTCCGACAGGTCCGCTCCTGTCGAAACTTCCAACTTTTGACCCAAAATAAAATTTCCCAGATTTCTCCCAAAATGACTCCACAGGAGCCCAAGAGTCCACTGACTCGATTCGGACCAACGGGAAAGTCACTGCAGGTACTTCAGAGCAAAAAACAAAAACCGTGATTTTGACACGTTTTCTGACTTTTCCGACAGGTCCGCTCCTGTCGAAATTTCCAACTTTTGACCCAAAATAAAATTTCCCAGATTCCTCCCAAAATGACTCCAAAGGGGCCCAAGAGTCCACTGACTCGATTCGGACCAACGGGAAAGTTACTGCAGGTATTTCAGAGCAAAAAGAAAAAACCTTGATTTTGGCACGTTTTCTGACTTTTCCGACAGGTCCGCTCCTGTCAAAATTTCCAACTTTTGACCCAAAATCAAATTTCCCAGATTCCTCCCAATATGATTCCACAGGTGCCCAAGAGTCCACTGACTCGATTCGGATCAACGGGAAAGTCACTGCAGGAATTTCAGACCAAAAAAAACAAACCGTGATTTAGGCCCGATTTCTGACTTTTCCGACAGGTCCGCTCCTGTCGAAACTTCCAACTTTTGACCCAAAATAAAATTTCCCAGATTTCTCCCAAAATGACTCCACAGGGGCCCAAGAGTCCACTGACTTGATCCAGACAACGGGAAAGTCGCTGCGGGTATTTCAGAGCAAAAAACAAAAACCGTGATTTATGCCCGATTTCTGACTTTTCCGACAGGTCCGCTCATGTCAAAATTTCCAACTTTTGACCCAAAATAAAATTTCCCAGATTCCTCCCAAAATGACTCCACAGGGGCCCAAGAGTCCACTGACTTGATTCGGACCAACGGGAAAGTCACTGCAGGTATTTCAGAGCAAAAAACAAACACCATGTTTTTGTCCCGATTTCTGACTTTTCCGACAGGTCCGCTCCTGTCAAATTTTCCAACTTTTGACCCAAAATAAAATTTCCCAGATTCCTCCAAAAAATGACTCCACAGGAGCCCAAGAGTCCACTGACTCGATTCGGACCAACGGGAAAGTCACTGCAGGTACTTCAGAGCAAAAAACCAAAACCGTGATTTTGACACGTTTTCTGACTTTTCCGACAGGTCCGCTCCTGTCGAAATTTCCAACTTTTGACCCAAAATAAAATTTCCCAGATTCCTCCCAAAATGACTCCACAAGGGCCCAAGAGTCCACTGACTCAATTCGGACCAACGGGAAAGTCGCTGCGGGTATTTCAGAGCAAAAAACAAAAACCGTGACTTAGGCCCGATTTCTGACTTTTCCGACAGGTCCGCTCCTGTCGAAACTTCCAACTTTTGACCCAAAATAAAATTTCCCAGATTTCTCCCAAAATGACTCCACAGGGGCCCAAGAGTCCACTGACTTGATCCAGACAACGGGAAAGTCGCTGCGGGTATTTCAGAGCAAAAAACAAAAACCGTGATTTATGCCCGATTTCTGACTTTTCCGACAGGTCCGCTCATGTCAAAATTTCCAACTTTTGACCCAAAATAAAATTTCCCAGATTCCTCCCAAAATGACTCCACAGGGGCCCAAGAGTCCACTGACTTGATTCGGACCAACGGGAAAGTCACTGCAGGTATTTCAGAGCAAAAAACAAACACCATGATTTTGTCCCGATTTCTGACTTTTCCGACAGGTCCGCTCCTGTCGAAACTTCCAACTTTTGACCCAAAATAAAATTTCCCAGATTTCTCCCAAAATGACTCCACAGGGGCCCAAGAGTCCACTGACTTGATACGGACCAACGGGAAAGTCGCTGCGGGTATTTCAGAGCAAAAAACAAAAACCGTGATTTAAGCCCGATTTCTGACGTTTCCGACAGGTCCGCTCCTGTCAAAACTTCCAACTTTTGACCCAAAATAAAATTTCCCAGATTTCTCCCAAAATGACTCCAAAGGGGCCCAAGAGTCCACTGACTCGATTCGGACCAACGGGAAAGTTACTGCAGGTATTTCAGAGCAAAAAACAAAAAAAACTTGATTTTGGCACGTTTTCTGACTTTTCCGACAGGTCCGCTCCTGTCAAAATTTCCAACTTTTGACCCAAAATCAAATTTCCCAGATTCCTCCCAAAATGACTCCACAGGGGCCCAAGAGTCCACTGACTCGATTTGAACCAACGGGAAAGTCACTGCAGGTATTTCAGAGCAAAAACAAACACCATGATTTTGTCCCGATTTCTGACTTTTCCGACAGGTCCGCTCCTGTCAAAATTTCCAACTTTTGACCCAAAAACAAATTTCCCAGATTCCTCCCAATATGATTCCACAGGTGCCCAAGAGTCCACAGACTCGATTCGGACCAACGGGAAAGTCACTGCAGGTATTTCAGAGCAAAAAACAAACACCATGATTTTTTCCCGATTTCTGACTTTTCAGACAGGTCCGCTCCTGTCAAATTTTCCAACTTTTGACCCAAAATAAAATTTCCCAGATTCCTCCAAAAAATGACTCCACAGGAGCCCAAGAGTCCACTGACTCGATTCGGACCAACGGGAAAGTCACTGCAGGTACTTCAGAGCAAAAAACCAAAACCGTGATTTTGACACGTTTTCTGACTTTTCCGACAGGTCCGCTCCTGTCGAAATTTCCAACTTTTGACCCAAAATAAAATTTCACAGATTCCTCCCAAAATGACTCCACAGGAGCCCAAGAGTCCACTGACTCGATTCGGACCAACGGGAAAGTCACTGCAGGTATTTCAGACCAAAAAAAACAAACCGTGATTTAGGCCCGATTTCTGACTTTTCCGACAGGTCCGCTCCTGTCGAAACTTCCAACTTTTGACCCCAAATAAAATTTCCCAGATTTCTCCCAAAATGACTCCACAGGAGCCCAAGAGTCCACTGACTCGATTCGGACCAACGGGAAAGTCACTGCAGGTACTTCAGAGCAAAAAAGAAAAACCGTGATTTTGACACGTTTTCTAACTTTTCCGACAGGTCCCCTCCTGTCGAAATTTCCAACTTTTGACCCAAAAAAAAATTTCCCAGATTTCTCCCAAAATGACTCCAAAGGGGCCCAAGAGTCCACTGACTCGATTCGGACCAATGGGAAAGTTACTGCAGGTATTTCAGAGCAAAAACAAAAAACCTTGATTTTGGCACGTTTTCTGACTTTTCCGATAGGTCCGCTCCTGTCAAAATTTCCAACTTTTGACCCAAAATCAAATTTCCCAGATTCCTCCCAATATGATTCCACAGGTGCCCAAGAGTCCACTGACTCGATTCGGATCAACGGGAAAGTCACTGCAGGAATTTCAGACCAAAAAAAACAAACCGTGATTTAGGCCCGATTTCTGACTTTTCCGACAGGTCCGCTCCTGTCGATACTTCCAACTTTTGACCCAAAATAAAATTTCCCAGATTTCTCCCAAAATGACTCCACAGGGGCCCAAGAGTCCACTGACTTGATCCAGACAACGGGAAAGTCGCTGCGGGTATTTCAGAGCAAAAAACAAAAACCGTGATTTATGCCCGATTTCTGACTTTTCTGACAGGTCCGCTCATGTCAAAATTTCCAACTTTTGACCAAAAATAAAATTTCCCAGATTCCTCCCAAAATGACTCCACAGGGGCCCAAGAGTCCACTGACTTGATTCGGACCAACGGGAAAGTCACTGCAGGTATTTCAGAGCAAAAAACAAACACCATGATTTTGTCCCGATTTCTGACTTTTCCGACAGGTCCGCTCCTGTCGAAACTTCCAACTTTTGACCCAAAATAAAATTTCCCAGATTTCTCCCAAAATGACTCCACAGGGGCCCAAGAGTCCACTGACTTGATACGGACCAACGGGAAAGTCGCTGCGGGTATTTCAGAGCAAAAAACAAAAACCGTGATTTAGGCCCGATTTCTGACGTTTCCGACAGGTCCGCTCCTGTCAAAACTTCCAACTTTTGACCCAAAATAAAATTTCCCAGATTTCTCCCAAAATGACTCCAAAGGGGCCCAAGAGTCTACTGACTCGATTCGGACCAACGGGAAAGTCACTGCAGGTTTTTCAGAGCAAAAAACCAAAACCGTGATTTTGGCACGTTTTCTTACTTTTCCGACAGGTCCGCTCCTGTCAAAATTTCCAAATTTTGACCCAAAATCAAATTTCCCAGATTCCTCCCAATATGATTCCACAGATGCCTAAGAGTCCACTGACTCGATTCGGACCAACGGGAAAGTCACTGCAGGTTTTTCAGAGCAAAAAACCAAAACCGTGATTTTGACACGTTTTCTGACTTTTCCGACAGGTCCGCTCCTGTCGAAATTTCCAACTTTTGACCCAAAATAAAATTTCCCAGATTCCTCCCAAAATGACTCCACAGGGGCCCAAGAGTCCACTGACTCGATTTGGACCAACGGGAAAGTCACTGCAGGTATTTCAGAGCAAAAACAAACACCATGATTTTGTCCCGATTTCTGACTTTTCCGACAGGTCCGCTCCTGTCAAAACTTCCAACTTTTGACCCAAAATAAAATTTCCCAGATTGCTCCAAAAAATGACTCCACAGGAGCCCAAGAGTCCACTGACTCGATTCGGACCAACGGGAAAGTCACTGCAGGTACTTCAGAGCAAAAAACCAAAACCGTGATTTTGACACGTTTTCTGACTTTTCCGACAGGTCCGCTCCTGTCGAAATTTCCAACTTTTGACCCAAAATAAAATTTCCCAGATTCCTCCCAAAATGACTCCACAAGGGCCCAAGAGTCCACTGACTTGATACGGACCAACGGGAAAGTCGCTGCGGGTATTTCAGAGCAAAAAACAAAAACCGTGATTCAGGCCCGATTTCTGACGTTTCCGACAGGTCCGCTCCTGTCAAATTTTCCAACTTTTGACCCAAAATAAAATTTCCCAGATTCCTTCCAAAATGACTCCACAGGAGCCCAAGAGTCCACTGACTCGATTCGGACCAACGGGAAAGTCACTGCAGGTACTTCAGAGCAAAAAACCAAAACCGTGATTTTGACACGTTTTCTGACTTTTCCGACAGGTCCGCTCCTGTCGAAATTTCCAACTTTTGACCCAAAATAAAATTTCCCAGATTCCTCCCAAAATGACTCCACATGGGCCCAAGAGTCCACTGACTCGATTTGGACCAACGGGAAAGTCACTGCAGGTATTTCAGAGCAAAAACAAACACCATGATTTTGTCCCGATTTCTGACTTTTCCGACAGGTCCGCTCCTGTCAAAATTTCCAACTTTTGACCCAAAAACAAATTTCCCAGATTCCTCCCAATATGATTCCACAGGTGCCCAAGAGTCCACTGACTCGATTCGGACCAACGGGAAAGTCACTGCAGGTATTTCAGACCAAAAAAAACAAACCTTGATTTTGGCACGTTTTCTGACTTTTCCGACAGGTCCGCTCCTGTCAAAACTTCCAACTTTTGACCCAAAATAAAATTTCCCAGATTTCTCCCAAAATGACTCCAAAGGGGCCCAAGAGTCCACTGACTCGATCCAGACAACGGGAAAGTCGCTGCGGGTATTTCAGAGCAAAAAACAAAAACCGTGATTTATGCCCGATTTCTGACTTTTCCAACAGGTCCGCTCATGTCAAAATTTCCAACTTTTGACCCAAAATAAAATTTCCCAGATTCCTCCCAAAATGACTCCACAGGGGCCCAAGAGTCCACTGACTTGATTCGGACCAACGGGAAAGTCACTGCAGGTATTTCAGAGCAAAAAACAAACACCATGATTTTGTCCCGATTTCTGACTTTTCCGACAGGTCCGCTCCTGTCGAAACTTCCAACTTTTGACCCAAAATAAAATTTCCCAGATTTCTCCCAAAATGACTCCACAGGGGCCCAAGAGTCCACTGACTTGATACGGACCAACGGGAAAGTCGCTGCGGGTATTTCAGAGCAAAAAACAAAAACCGTGATTTAGGCCCGATTTCTGACGTTTCCGACAGGTCCGCTCCTGTCAAAACTTCCAACTTTTGACCCAAAATAAAATTTCCCAGATTTCTCCCAAAATGACTCCAAAGGGGCCCAAGAGTCCACTGACTCGATTCGGACCAACGGGAAAGTTACTGCAGGTATTTCAGAGCAAAAAACAAAAAAAACTTGATTTTGGCACGTTTTCTGACTTTTCCGACAGGTCCGCTCCTGTCAAAATTTCCAAATTTTGACCCAAAATCAAATTTCCCAGATTCCTCCCAATATGATTCCACAGATGCCTAAGAGTCCACTGACTCGATTCGGACCAACGGGAAAGTCACTGCAGGTACTTCAGAGCAAAAAACCAAAACCGTGATTTTGACACGTTTTCTGACTTTTCCGACAGGTCCGCTCCTGTCGAAATTTCCAACTTTTGACCCAAAATAAAATTTCCCAGATTCCTCCCAAAATGACTCCACATGGGCCCAAGAGTCCACTGACTCGATTTGGACCAACGGGAAAGTCACTGCAGGTATTTCAGAGCAAAAACAAACACCATGATTTTGTCCCGATTTCTGACTTTTCCGACAGGTCCGCTCCTGTCAAAATTTCCAACTTTTGACCCAAAAACAAATTTCCCAGATTCCTCCCAATATGATTCCACAGGTGCCCAAGAGTCCACTGACTCGATTCGGACCAACGGGAAAGTCACTGCAGGTATTTCAGACCAAAAAAAACAAACCTTGATTTTGGCACGTTTTCTGACTTTTCCGACAGGTCCGCTCCTGTCAAAACTTCCAACTTTTGACCCAAAATAAAATTTCCCAGATTTCTCCCAAAATGACTCCAAAGGGGCCCAAGAGTCCACTGACTCGATCCAGACAACGGGAAAGTCGCTGCGGGTATTTCAGAGCAAAAAACAAAAACCGTGATTTATGCCCGATTTCTGACTTTTCCAACAGGTCCGCTCATGTCAAAATTTCCAACTTTTGACCCAAAATAAAATTTCCCAGATTCCTCCCAAAATGACTCCACAGGGGCCCAAGAGTCCACTGACTTGATTCGGACCAACGGGAAAGTCACTGCAGGTATTTCAGAGCAAAAAACAAACACCATGATTTTGTCCCGATTTCTGACTTTTCCGACAGGTCCGCTCCTGTCGAAACTTCCAACTTTTGACCCAAAATAAAATTTCCCAGATTTCTCCCAAAATGACTCCACAGGGGCCCAAGAGTCCACTGACTTGATACGGACCAACGGGAAAGTCGCTGCGGGTATTTCAGAGCAAAAAACAAAAACCGTGATTTAGGCCCGATTTCTGACGTTTCCGACAGGTCCGCTCCTGTCAAAACTTCCAACTTTTGACCCAAAATAAAATTTCCCAGATTTCTCCCAAAATGACTCCAAAGGGGCCCAAGAGTCCACTGACTCGATTCGGACCAACGGGAAAGTTACTGCAGGTATTTCAGAGCAAAAAACAAAAAAAACTTGATTTTGGCACGTTTTCTGACTTTTCCGACAGGTCCGCTCCTGTCAAAATTTCCAAATTTTGACCCAAAATCAAATTTCCCAGATTCCTCCCAATATGATTCCACAGATGCCTAAGAGTCCACTGACTCGATTCGGACCAACGGGAAAGTCACTGCAGGTACTTCAGAGCAAAAAACCAAAACCGTGATTTTGACACGTTTTCTGACTTTTCCGACAGGTCCGCTCCTGTCGAAACTTCCAACTTTTGACCCAAAATAAAATTTCCCAGATTTCTCCCAAAATGACTCCACAGGGGCCCAAGAGTCCACTGACTTGATCCAGACAACGGGAAAGTCGCTGCGGGTATTTCAGAGCAAAAAACAAAAACCGTGATTTATGCCCGATTTCTGACTTTTCCAACAGGTCCGCTCATGTCAAAATTTCCAACTTTTGACCCAAAATAAAATTTCCCAGATTCCTCCCAAAATGACTCCACAGGGGCCCAAGAGTCCACTGACTTGATTCGGACCAACGGGAAAGTCACTGCAGGTATTTCAGAGCAAAAAACAAACACCATGATTTTGTCCCGATTTCTGACTTTTCCGACAGGTCCGCTCCTGTCGAAACTTCCAACTTTTGACCCAAAATAAAATTTCCCAGATTTCTCCCAAAATGACTCCACAGGGGCCCAAGAGTCCACTGACTTGATACGGACCAACGGGAAAGTCGCTGCGGGTATTTCAGAGCAAAAAACAAAAACCGTGATTTAGGCCCGATTTCTGACGTTTCCGACAGGTCCGCTCCTGTCAAAACTTCCAACTTTTGACCCAAAATAAAATTTCCCAGATTTCTCCCAAAATGACTCCAAAGGGGCCCAAGAGTCCACTGACTCGATTCGGACCAACGGGAAAGTTACTGCAGGTATTTCAGAGCAAAAACAAAAAACCTTGATTTTGGCACGTTTTCTGACTTTTCCGACAGGTCCGCTCCTGTCAAAATTTCCAAATTTTGACCCAAAATCAAATTTCCCAGATTCCTCCCAATATGATTCCACAGGTGCCCAAGAGTCCACTGACTCGATTCGGATCAACGGGAAAGTCACTGCAGGAATTTCAGACCAAAAAAAACAAACCGTGATTTAGGCCCGATTTCTGACTTTTCCGACAGGTCCGCTCCTGTCGAAACTTCCAACTTTTGACCCAAAATAAAATTTCCCAGATTTCTCCCAAAATGACTCCACAGGGGCCCAAGAGTCCACTGACTTGATCCAGACAACGGGAAAGTCGCTGCGGGTATTTCAGAGCAAAAAACAAAAACCGTGATTTATGCCCGATTTCTGACTTTTCCAACAGGTCCGCTCATGTCAAAATTTCCAACTTTTGACCCAAAATAAAATTTCCCAGATTCCTCCCAAAATGACTCCACAGGGGCCCAAGAGTCCACTGACTTGATTCGGACCAACGGGAAAGTCACTGCAGGTATTTCAGAGCAAAAAACAAACACCATGATTTTGTCCCGATTTCTGACTTTTCCGACAGGTCCGCTCCTGTCGAAACTTCCAACTTTTGACCCAAAATAAAATTTCCCAGATTTCTCCCAAAATGACTCCACAGGGGCCCAAGAGTCCACTGACTTGATACGGACCAACGGGAAAGTCGCTGCGGGTATTTCAGAGCAAAAAACAAAAACCGTGATTTAGGCCCGATTTCTGACGTTTCCGACAGGTCCGCTCCTGTCAAAACTTCCAACTTTTGACCCAAAATAAAATTTCCCAGATTTCTCCCAAAATGACTCCAAAGGGGCCCAAGAGTCTACTGACTCGATTCGGACCAACGGGAAAGTCACTGCAGGTTTTTCAGAGCAAAAAACCAAAACCGTGATTTTGGCACGTTTTCTTACTTTTCCGACAGGTCCGCTCCTGTCAAAATTTCCAAATTTTGACCCAAAATCAAATTTCCCAGATTCCTCCCAATATGATTCCACAGATGCCTAAGAGTCCACTGACTCGATTCGGACCAACGGGAAAGTCACTGCAGGTTTTTCAGAGCAAAAAACCAAAACCGTGATTTTGACACGTTTTCTGACTTTTCCGACAGGTCCGCTCCTGTCGAAATTTCCAACTTTTGACCCAAAATAAAATTTCCCAGATTCCTCCCAAAATGACTCCACAGGGGCCCAAGAGTCCACTGACTCGATTTGGACCAACGGGAAAGTCACTGCAGGTATTTCAGAGCAAAAACAAACACCATGATTTTGTCCCGATTTCTGACTTTTCCGACAGGTCCGCTCCTGTCAAAACTTCCAACTTTTGACCCAAAATAAAATTTCCCAGATTGCTCCAAAAAATGACTCCACAGGAGCCCAAGAGTCCACTGACTCGATTCGGACCAACGGGAAAGTCACTGCAGGTACTTCAGAGCAAAAAACCAAAACCGTGATTTTGACACGTTTTCTGACTTTTCCGACAGGTCCGCTCCTGTCGAAATTTCCAACTTTTGACCCAAAATAAAATTTCCCAGATTCCTCCCAAAATGACTCCACAAGGGCCCAAGAGTCCACTGACTTGATACGGACCAACGGGAAAGTCGCTGCGGGTATTTCAGAGCAAAAAACAAAAACCGTGATTCAGGCCCGATTTCTGACGTTTCCGACAGGTCCGCTCCTGTCAAATTTTCCAACTTTTGACCCAAAATAAAATTTCCCAGATTCCTTCCAAAATGACTCCACAGGAGCCCAAGAGTCCACTGACTCGATTCGGACCAACGGGAAAGTCACTGCAGGTACTTCAGAGCAAAAAACCAAAACCGTGATTTTGACACGTTTTCTGACTTTTCCGACAGGTCCGCTCCTGTCGAAATTTCCAACTTTTGACCCAAAATAAAATTTCCCAGATTCCTCCCAAAATGACTCCACATGGGCCCAAGAGTCCACTGACTCGATTTGGACCAACGGGAAAGTCACTGCAGGTATTTCAGAGCAAAAACAAACACCATGATTTTGTCCCGATTTCTGACTTTTCCGACAGGTCCGCTCCTGTCAAAATTTCCAACTTTTGACCCAAAAACAAATTTCCCAGATTCCTCCCAATATGATTCCACAGGTGCCCAAGAGTCCACTGACTCGATTCGGACCAACGGGAAAGTCACTGCAGGTATTTCAGACCAAAAAAAACAAACCTTGATTTTGGCACGTTTTCTGACTTTTCCGACAGGTCCGCTCCTGTCAAAACTTCCAACTTTTGACCCAAAATAAAATTTCCCAGATTTCTCCCAAAATGACTCCAAAGGGGCCCAAGAGTCCACTGACTCGATCCAGACAACGGGAAAGTCGCTGCGGGTATTTCAGAGCAAAAAACAAAAACCGTGATTTATGCCCGATTTCTGACTTTTCCAACAGGTCCGCTCATGTCAAAATTTCCAACTTTTGACCCAAAATAAAATTTCCCAGATTCCTCCCAAAATGACTCCACAGGGGCCCAAGAGTCCACTGACTTGATTCGGACCAACGGGAAAGTCACTGCAGGTATTTCAGAGCAAAAAACAAACACCATGATTTTGTCCCGATTTCTGACTTTTCCGACAGGTCCGCTCCTGTCGAAACTTCCAACTTTTGACCCAAAATAAAATTTCCCAGATTTCTCCCAAAATGACTCCACAGGGGCCCAAGAGTCCACTGACTTGATACGGACCAACGGGAAAGTCGCTGCGGGTATTTCAGAGCAAAAAACAAAAACCGTGATTTAGGCCCGATTTCTGACGTTTCCGACAGGTCCGCTCCTGTCAAAACTTCCAACTTTTGACCCAAAATAAAATTTCCCAGATTTCTCCCAAAATGACTCCAAAGGGGCCCAAGAGTCCACTGACTCGATTCGGACCAACGGGAAAGTTACTGCAGGTATTTCAGAGCAAAAAACAAAAAAAACTTGATTTTGGCACGTTTTCTGACTTTTCCGACAGGTCCGCTCCTGTCAAAATTTCCAAATTTTGACCCAAAATCAAATTTCCCAGATTCCTCCCAATATGATTCCACAGATGCCTAAGAGTCCACTGACTCGATTCGGACCAACGGGAAAGTCACTGCAGGTACTTCAGAGCAAAAAACCAAAACCGTGATTTTGACACGTTTTCTGACTTTTCCGACAGGTCCGCTCCTGTCGAAATTTCCAACTTTTGACCCAAAATAAAATTTCCCAGATTCCTCCCAAAATGACTCCACATGGGCCCAAGAGTCCACTGACTCGATTTGGACCAACGGGAAAGTCACTGCAGGTATTTCAGAGCAAAAACAAACACCATGATTTTGTCCCGATTTCTGACTTTTCCGACAGGTCCGCTCCTGTCAAAATTTCCAACTTTTGACCCAAAAACAAATTTCCCAGATTCCTCCCAATATGATTCCACAGGTGCCCAAGAGTCCACTGACTCGATTCGGACCAACGGGAAAGTCACTGCAGGTATTTCAGACCAAAAAAAACAAACCTTGATTTTGGCACGTTTTCTGACTTTTCCGACAGGTCCGCTCCTGTCAAAACTTCCAACTTTTGACCCAAAATAAAATTTCCCAGATTTCTCCCAAAATGACTCCAAAGGGGCCCAAGAGTCCACTGACTCGATCCAGACAACGGGAAAGTCGCTGCGGGTATTTCAGAGCAAAAAACAAAAACCGTGATTTATGCCCGATTTCTGACTTTTCCAACAGGTCCGCTCATGTCAAAATTTCCAACTTTTGACCCAAAATAAAATTTCCCAGATTCCTCCCAAAATGACTCCACAGGGGCCCAAGAGTCCACTGACTTGATTCGGACCAACGGGAAAGTCACTGCAGGTATTTCAGAGCAAAAAACAAACACCATGATTTTGTCCCGATTTCTGACTTTTCCGACAGGTCCGCTCCTGTCGAAACTTCCAACTTTTGACCCAAAATAAAATTTCCCAGATTTCTCCCAAAATGACTCCACAGGGGCCCAAGAGTCCACTGACTTGATACGGACCAACGGGAAAGTCGCTGCGGGTATTTCAGAGCAAAAAACAAAAACCGTGATTTAGGCCCGATTTCTGACGTTTCCGACAGGTCCGCTCCTGTCAAAACTTCCAACTTTTGACCCAAAATAAAATTTCCCAGATTTCTCCCAAAATGACTCCAAAGGGGCCCAAGAGTCCACTGACTCGATTCGGACCAACGGGAAAGTTACTGCAGGTATTTCAGAGCAAAAAACAAAAAAAACTTGATTTTGGCACGTTTTCTGACTTTTCCGACAGGTCCGCTCCTGTCAAAATTTCCAAATTTTGACCCAAAATCAAATTTCCCAGATTCCTCCCAATATGATTCCACAGATGCCTAAGAGTCCACTGACTCGATTCGGACCAACGGGAAAGTCACTGCAGGTACTTCAGAGCAAAAAACCAAAACCGTGATTTTGACACGTTTTCTGACTTTTCCGACAGGTCCGCTCCTGTCGAAACTTCCAACTTTTGACCCAAAATAAAATTTCCCAGATTTCTCCCAAAATGACTCCACAGGGGCCCAAGAGTCCACTGACTTGATCCAGACAACGGGAAAGTCGCTGCGGGTATTTCAGAGCAAAAAACAAAAACCGTGATTTATGCCCGATTTCTGACTTTTCCAACAGGTCCGCTCATGTCAAAATTTCCAACTTTTGACCCAAAATAAAATTTCCCAGATTCCTCCCAAAATGACTCCACAGGGGCCCAAGAGTCCACTGACTTGATTCGGACCAACGGGAAAGTCACTGCAGGTATTTCAGAGCAAAAAACAAACACCATGATTTTGTCCCGATTTCTGACTTTTCCGACAGGTCCGCTCCTGTCGAAACTTCCAACTTTTGACCCAAAATAAAATTTCCCAGATTTCTCCCAAAATGACTCCACAGGGGCCCAAGAGTCCACTGACTTGATACGGACCAACGGGAAAGTCGCTGCGGGTATTTCAGAGCAAAAAACAAAAACCGTGATTTAGGCCCGATTTCTGACGTTTCCGACAGGTCCGCTCCTGTCAAAACTTCCAACTTTTGACCCAAAATAAAATTTCCCAGATTTCTCCCAAAATGACTCCAAAGGGGCCCAAGAGTCCACTGACTCGATTCGGACCAACGGGAAAGTTACTGCAGGTATTTCAGAGCAAAAACAAAAAACCTTGATTTTGGCACGTTTTCTGACTTTTCCGACAGGTCCGCTCCTGTCAAAATTTCCAAATTTTGACCCAAAATCAAATTTCCCAGATTCCTCCCAATATGATTCCACAGGTGCCCAAGAGTCCACTGACTCGATTCGGATCAACGGGAAAGTCACTGCAGGAATTTCAGACCAAAAAAAACAAACCGTGATTTAGGCCCGATTTCTGACTTTTCCGACAGGTCCGCTCCTGTCGAAACTTCCAACTTTTGACCCAAAATAAAATTTCCCAGATTTCTCCCAAAATGACTCCACAGGGGCCCAAGAGTCCACTGACTTGATCCAGACAACGGGAAAGTCGCTGCGGGTATTTCAGAGCAAAAAACAAAAACCGTGATTTATGCCCGATTTCTGACTTTTCCAACAGGTCCGCTCATGTCAAAATTTCCAACTTTTGACCCAAAATAAAATTTCCCAGATTCCTCCCAAAATGACTCCACAGGGGCCCAAGAGTCCACTGACTTGATTCGGACCAACGGGAAAGTCACTGCAGGTATTTCAGAGCAAAAAACAAACACCATGATTTTGTCCCGATTTCTGACTTTTCCGACAGGTCCGCTCCTGTCGAAACTTCCAACTTTTGACCCAAAATAAAATTTCCCAGATTTCTCCCAAAATGACTCCACAGGGGCCCAAGAGTCCACTGACTTGATACGGACCAACGGGAAAGTCGCTGCGGGTATTTCAGAGCAAAAAACAAAAACCGTGATTTAGGCCCGATTTCTGACGTTTCCGACAGGTCCGCTCCTGTCAAAACTTCCAACTTTTGACCCAAAATAAAATTTCCCAGATTTCTCCCAAAATGACTCCAAAGGGGCCCAAGAGTCTACTGACTCGATTCGGACCAACGGGAAAGTCACTGCAGGTTTTTCAGAGCAAAAAACCAAAACCGTGATTTTGGCACGTTTTCTTACTTTTCCGACAGGTCCGCTCCTGTCAAAATTTCCAAATTTTGACCCAAAATCAAATTTCCCAGATTCCTCCCAATATGATTCCACAGATGCCTAAGAGTCCACTGACTCGATTCGGACCAACGGGAAAGTCACTGCAGGTTTTTCAGAGCAAAAAACCAAAACCGTGATTTTGACACGTTTTCTGACTTTTCCGACAGGTCCGCTCCTGTCGAAATTTCCAACTTTTGACCCAAAATAAAATTTCCCAGATTCCTCCCAAAATGACTCCACAGGGGCCCAAGAGTCCACTGACTCGATTTGGACCAACGGGAAAGTCACTGCAGGTATTTCAGAGCAAAAACAAACACCATGATTTTGTCCCGATTTCTGACTTTTCCGACAGGTCCGCTCCTGTCAAAACTTCCAACTTTTGACCCAAAATAAAATTTCCCAGATTGCTCCAAAAAATGACTCCACAGGAGCCCAAGAGTCCACTGACTCGATTCGGACCAACGGGAAAGTCACTGCAGGTACTTCAGAGCAAAAAACCAAAACCGTGATTTTGACACGTTTTCTGACTTTTCCGACAGGTCCGCTCCTGTCGAAATTTCCAACTTTTGACCCAAAATAAAATTTCCCAGATTCCTCCCAAAATGACTCCACAAGGGCCCAAGAGTCCACTGACTTGATACGGACCAACGGGAAAGTCGCTGCGGGTATTTCAGAGCAAAAAACAAAAACCGTGATTCAGGCCCGATTTCTGACGTTTCCGACAGGTCCGCTCCTGTCAAATTTTCCAACTTTTGACCCAAAATAAAATTTCCCAGATTCCTTCCAAAATGACTCCACAGGAGCCCAAGAGTCCACTGACTCGATTCGGACCAACGGGAAAGTCACTGCAGGTACTTCAGAGCAAAAAACCAAAACCGTGATTTTGACACGTTTTCTGACTTTTCCGACAGGTCCGCTCCTGTCGAAATTTCCAACTTTTGACCCAAAATAAAATTTCCCAGATTCCTCCCAAAATGACTCCACATGGGCCCAAGAGTCCACTGACTCGATTTGGACCAACGGGAAAGTCACTGCAGGTATTTCAGAGCAAAAACAAACACCATGATTTTGTCCCGATTTCTGACTTTTCCGACAGGTCCGCTCCTGTCAAAATTTCCAACTTTTGACCCAAAAACAAATTTCCCAGATTCCTCCCAATATGATTCCACAGGTGCCCAAGAGTCCACTGACTCGATTCGGACCAACGGGAAAGTCACTGCAGGTATTTCAGACCAAAAAAAACAAACCTTGATTTTGGCACGTTTTCTGACTTTTCCGACAGGTCCGCTCCTGTCAAAACTTCCAACTTTTGACCCAAAATAAAATTTCCCAGATTTCTCCCAAAATGACTCCAAAGGGGCCCAAGAGTCCACTGACTCGATCCAGACAACGGGAAAGTCGCTGCGGGTATTTCAGAGCAAAAAACAAAAACCGTGATTTATGCCCGATTTCTGACTTTTCCAACAGGTCCGCTCATGTCAAAATTTCCAACTTTTGACCCAAAATAAAATTTCCCAGATTCCTCCCAAAATGACTCCACAGGGGCCCAAGAGTCCACTGACTTGATTCGGACCAACGGGAAAGTCACTGCAGGTATTTCAGAGCAAAAAACAAACACCATGATTTTGTCCCGATTTCTGACTTTTCCGACAGGTCCGCTCCTGTCGAAACTTCCAACTTTTGACCCAAAATAAAATTTCCCAGATTTCTCCCAAAATGACTCCACAGGGGCCCAAGAGTCCACTGACTTGATACGGACCAACGGGAAAGTCGCTGCGGGTATTTCAGAGCAAAAAACAAAAACCGTGATTTAGGCCCGATTTCTGACGTTTCCGACAGGTCCGCTCCTGTCAAAACTTCCAACTTTTGACCCAAAATAAAATTTCCCAGATTTCTCCCAAAATGACTCCAAAGGGGCCCAAGAGTCCACTGACTCGATTCGGACCAACGGGAAAGTTACTGCAGGTATTTCAGAGCAAAAAACAAAAAAAACTTGATTTTGGCACGTTTTCTGACTTTTCCGACAGGTCCGCTCCTGTCAAAATTTCCAAATTTTGACCCAAAATCAAATTTCCCAGATTCCTCCCAATATGATTCCACAGATGCCTAAGAGTCCACTGACTCGATTCGGACCAACGGGAAAGTCACTGCAGGTACTTCAGAGCAAAAAACCAAAACCGTGATTTTGACACGTTTTCTGACTTTTCCGACAGGTCCGCTCCTGTCGAAATTTCCAACTTTTGACCCAAAATAAAATTTCCCAGATTCCTCCCAAAATGACTCCACATGGGCCCAAGAGTCCACTGACTCGATTTGGACCAACGGGAAAGTCACTGCAGGTATTTCAGAGCAAAAACAAACACCATGATTTTGTCCCGATTTCTGACTTTTCCGACAGGTCCGCTCCTGTCAAAATTTCCAACTTTTGACCCAAAAACAAATTTCCCAGATTCCTCCCAATATGATTCCACAGGTGCCCAAGAGTCCACTGACTCGATTCGGACCAACGGGAAAGTCACTGCAGGTATTTCAGACCAAAAAAAACAAACCTTGATTTTGGCACGTTTTCTGACTTTTCCGACAGGTCCGCTCCTGTCAAAACTTCCAACTTTTGACCCAAAATAAAATTTCCCAGATTTCTCCCAAAATGACTCCAAAGGGGCCCAAGAGTCCACTGACTCGATCCAGACAACGGGAAAGTCGCTGCGGGTATTTCAGAGCAAAAAACAAAAACCGTGATTTATGCCCGATTTCTGACTTTTCCAACAGGTCCGCTCATGTCAAAATTTCCAACTTTTGACCCAAAATAAAATTTCCCAGATTCCTCCCAAAATGACTCCACAGGGGCCCAAGAGTCCACTGACTTGATTCGGACCAACGGGAAAGTCACTGCAGGTATTTCAGAGCAAAAAACAAACACCATGATTTTGTCCCGATTTCTGACTTTTCCGACAGGTCCGCTCCTGTCGAAACTTCCAACTTTTGACCCAAAATAAAATTTCCCAGATTTCTCCCAAAATGACTCCACAGGGGCCCAAGAGTCCACTGACTTGATACGGACCAACGGGAAAGTCGCTGCGGGTATTTCAGAGCAAAAAACAAAAACCGTGATTTAGGCCCGATTTCTGACGTTTCCGACAGGTCCGCTCCTGTCAAAACTTCCAACTTTTGACCCAAAATAAAATTTCCCAGATTTCTCCCAAAATGACTCCAAAGGGGCCCAAGAGTCCACTGACTCGATTCGGACCAACGGGAAAGTTACTGCAGGTATTTCAGAGCAAAAAACAAAAAAAACTTGATTTTGGCACGTTTTCTGACTTTTCCGACAGGTCCGCTCCTGTCAAAATTTCCAAATTTTGACCCAAAATCAAATTTCCCAGATTCCTCCCAATATGATTCCACAGATGCCTAAGAGTCCACTGACTCGATTCGGACCAACGGGAAAGTCACTGCAGGTACTTCAGAGCAAAAAACCAAAACCGTGATTTTGACACGTTTTCTGACTTTTCCGACAGGTCCGCTCCTGTCGAAACTTCCAACTTTTGACCCAAAATAAAATTTCCCAGATTTCTCCCAAAATGACTCCACAGGGGCCCAAGAGTCCACTGACTTGATCCAGACAACGGGAAAGTCGCTGCGGGTATTTCAGAGCAAAAAACAAAAACCGTGATTTATGCCCGATTTCTGACTTTTCCAACAGGTCCGCTCATGTCAAAATTTCCAACTTTTGACCCAAAATAAAATTTCCCAGATTCCTCCCAAAATGACTCCACAGGGGCCCAAGAGTCCACTGACTTGATTCGGACCAACGGGAAAGTCACTGCAGGTATTTCAGAGCAAAAAACAAACACCATGATTTTGTCCCGATTTCTGACTTTTCCGACAGGTCCGCTCCTGTCGAAACTTCCAACTTTTGACCCAAAATAAAATTTCCCAGATTTCTCCCAAAATGACTCCACAGGGGCCCAAGAGTCCACTGACTTGATACGGACCAACGGGAAAGTCGCTGCGGGTATTTCAGAGCAAAAAACAAAAACCGTGATTTAGGCCCGATTTCTGACGTTTCCGACAGGTCCGCTCCTGTCAAAACTTCCAACTTTTGACCCAAAATAAAATTTCCCAGATTTCTCCCAAAATGACTCCAAAGGGGCCCAAGAGTCCACTGACTCGATTCGGACCAACGGGAAAGTTACTGCAGGTATTTCAGAGCAAAAACAAAAAACCTTGATTTTGGCACGTTTTCTGACTTTTCCGACAGGTCCGCTCCTGTCAAAATTTCCAAATTTTGACCCAAAATCAAATTTCCCAGATTCCTCCCAATATGATTCCACAGGTGCCCAAGAGTCCACTGACTCGATTCGGATCAACGGAAAAGTCACTGCAGGAATTTCAGACCAAAAAAAACAAACCGTGATTTAGGCCCGATTTCTGACTTTTCCGACAGGTCCGCTCCTGTCGAAACTTCCAACTTTTGACCCAAAATAAAATTTCCCAGATTTCTCCCAAAATGACTCCACAGGGGCCCAAGAGTCCACTGACTTGATCCAGACAACGGGAAAGTCGCTGCGGGTATTTCAGAGCAAAAAACAAAAACCGTGATTTATGCCCGATTTCTGACTTTTCCAACAGGTCCGCTCATGTCAAAATTTCCAACTTTTGACCCAAAATAAAATTTCCCAGATTCCTCCCAAAATGACTCCACAGGGGCCCAAGAGTCCACTGACTTGATTCGGACCAACGGGAAAGTCACTGCAGGTATTTCAGAGCAAAAAACAAACACCATGATTTTGTCCCGATTTCTGACTTTTCCGACAGGTCCGCTCCTGTCGAAACTTCCAACTTTTGACCCAAAATAAAATTTCCCAGATTTCTCCCAAAATGACTCCACAGGGGCCCAAGAGTCCACTGACTTGATACGGACCAACGGGAAAGTCGCTGCGGGTATTTCAGAGCAAAAAACAAAAACCGTGATTTAGGCCCGATTTCTGACGTTTCCGACAGGTCCGCTCCTGTCAAAACTTCCAACTTTTGACCCAAAATAAAATTTCCCAGATTTCTCCCAAAATGACTCCAAAGGGGCCCAAGAGTCCACTGACTCGATTCGGACCAACGGGAAAGTTACTGCAGGTATTTCAGAGCAAAAAACAAAAAAAACTTGATTTTGGCACGTTTTCTGACTTTTCCGACAGGTCCGCTCCTGTCAAAATTTCCAAATTTTGACCCAAAATCAAATTTCCCAGATTCCTCCCAATATGATTCCACAGATGCCTAAGAGTCCACTGACTCGATTCGGACCAACGGGAAAGTCACTGCAGGTTTTTCAGAGCAAAAAACCAAAACCGTGATTTTGACACGTTTTCTGACTTTTCCGACAGGTCCGCTCCTGTCGAAATTTCCAACTTTTGACCCAAAATAAAATTTCCCAGATTCCTCCAAAAAATGACTCCACAGGAGCCCAAGAGTCCACTGACTCGATATGGACCAACGGAAAAGTCACTGCAGGTACTTCAGAGCAAAAAACAAAAACCGTGATTTTGACACGTTTTCTGACTTTTCCGACAGGTCCGCTCCTGTCGAAATTTCCAACTTTTGACCCAAAATAAAATTTCCCAGATTCCTCCCAAAATGACTCCACAAGGGCCCAAGAGTCCACTGACTCAATTCGGACCAACGGGAAAGTCGCTGCGGGTATTTCAGAGCAAAAAACAAAAAAACTTGATTTTGGCACGTTTTCTGACTTTTCCGACAGGTCCGCTCCTGTCAAATTTTCCAACTTTTGACCCAAAATAAAATTTCCCAGATTTCTCCCAAAATGACTCCACAGGGGCCCAAGAGTCCACTGACTTGATCCAGACAACGGGAAAGTCGCTGCGGGTATTTCAGAGCAAAAAACAAAAACCGTGATTTATGCCCGATTTCTGACTTTTCCGACAGGTCCGCTCCTGTCAAATTTTCCAACTTTTGACCCAAAATAAAATTTCCCAGATTCCTCCAAAAAATGACTCCACAGGAGCCCAAGAGTCCACTGACTCGATTCGGACCAACGGGAAAGTCACTGCAGGTACTTCAGAGCAAAAAACCAAAACCGTGATTTTGACACGTTTTCTGACTTTTCCGACAGGTCCGCTCCTGTCGAAATTTCCAACTTTTGACCCAAAATAAAATTTCCCAGATTCCTCCCAAAATGACTCCACAAGGGCCCAAGAGTCCACTGACTCAATTCGGACCAACGGGAAAGTCGCTGCGGGTATTTCAGAGCAAAAAACAAACACCATGATTTTGTCCCGATTTCTGACTTTTCCGACAGGTCCGCTCCTGTCGAAACTTCCAACTTTTGACCCAAAATAAAATTTCCCAGATTTCTCCCAAAATGACTCCACAGGAGCCCAAGAGTCCACTGACTCGATTCGGACCAACGGGAAAGTCACTGCAGGTACTTCAGAGCAAAAAACAAAAACCGTGATTTTGACACGTTTTCTGACTTTTCCGACAGGTCCGCTCCTGTCGAAATTTCCAACTTTTGACCCAAAATAAAATTTCCCAGATTCCTCCCAAAATGACTCCAAAGGGGCCCAAGAGTCCACTGACTCGATTCGGACCAACGGGAAAGTTACTGCAGGTATTTCAGAGCAAAAAGAAAAAACCTTGATTTTGGCACGTTTTCTGACTTTTCCGACAGGTCCGCTCCTGTCAAAATTTCCAACTTTTGACCCAAAATCAAATTTCCCAGATTCCTCCCAATATGATTCCACAGGTGCCCAAGAGTCCACTGACTCGATTCGGATCAACGGGAAAGTCACTGCAGGAATTTCAGACCAAAAAAAACAAACCGTGATTTAGGCCCGATTTCTGACTTTTCCGACAGGTCCGCTCCTGTCGAAACTTCCAACTTTTGACCCAAAATAAAATTTCCCAGATTTCTCCCAAAATGACTCCACAGGGGCCCAAGAGTCCACTGACTTGATCCAGACAACGGGAAAGTCGCTGCGGGTATTTCAGAGCAAAAAACAAAAACCGTGATTTATGCCCGATTTCTGACTTTTCCGACAGGTCCGCTCATGTCAAAATTTCCAACTTTTGACCCAAAATAAAATTTCCCAGATTCCTCCCAAAATGACTCCACAGGGGCCCAAGAGTCCACTGACTTGATTCGGACCAACGGGAAAGTCACTGCAGGTATTTCAGAGCAAAAAACAAACACCATGTTTTTGTCCCGATTTCTGACTTTTCCGACAGGTCCGCTCCTGTCAAATTTTCCAACTTTTGACCCAAAATAAAATTTCCCAGATTCCTCCAAAAAATGACTCCACAGGAGCCCAAGAGTCCACTGACTCGATTCGGACCAACGGGAAAGTCACTGCAGGTACTTCAGAGCAAAAAACCAAAACCGTGATTTTGACACGTTTTCTGACTTTTCCGACAGGTCCGCTCCTGTCGAAATTTCCAACTTTTGACCCAAAATAAAATTTCCCAGATTCCTCCCAAAATGACTCCACAAGGGCCCAAGAGTCCACTGACTCAATTCGGACCAACGGGAAAGTCGCTGCGGGTATTTCAGAGCAAAAAACAAAAACCGTGACTTAGGCCCGATTTCTGACTTTTCCGACAGGTCCGCTCCTGTCGAAACTTCCAACTTTTGACCCAAAATAAAATTTCCCAGATTTCTCCCAAAATGACTCCACAGGGGCCCAAGAGTCCACTGACTTGATCCAGACAACGGGAAAGTCGCTGCGGGTATTTCAGAGCAAAAAACAAAAACCGTGATTTATGCCCGATTTCTGACTTTTCCGACAGGTCCGCTCATGTCAAAATTTCCAACTTTTGACCCAAAATAAAATTTCCCAGATTCCTCCCAAAATGACTCCACAGGGGCCCAAGAGTCCACTGACTTGATTCGGACCAACGGGAAAGTCACTGCAGGTATTTCAGAGCAAAAAACAAACACCATGATTTTGTCCCGATTTCTGACTTTTCCGACAGGTCCGCTCCTGTCGAAACTTCCAACTTTTGACCCAAAATAAAATTTCCCAGATTTCTCCCAAAATGACTCCACAGGGGCCCAAGAGTCCACTGACTTGATACGGACCAACGGGAAAGTCGCTGCGGGTATTTCAGAGCAAAAAACAAAAACCGTGATTTAAGCCCGATTTCTGACGTTTCCGACAGGTCCGCTCCTGTCAAAACTTCCAACTTTTGACCCAAAATAAAATTTCCCAGATTTCTCCCAAAATGACTCCAAAGGGGCCCAAGAGTCCACTGACTCGATTCGGACCAACGGGAAAGTTACTGCAGGTATTTCAGAGCAAAAAACAAAAAAAACTTGATTTTGGCACGTTTTCTGACTTTTCCGACAGGTCCGCTCCTGTCAAAATTTCCAACTTTTGACCCAAAATCAAATTTCCCAGATTCCTCCCAAAATGACTCCACAGGGGCCCAAGAGTCCACTGACTCGATTTGGACCAACGGGAAAGTCACTGCAGGTATTTCAGAGCAAAAACAAACACCATGATTTTGTCCCGATTTCTGACTTTTCCGACAGGTCCGCTCCTGTCAAAATTTCCAACTTTTGACCCAAAAACAAATTTCCCAGATTCCTCCCAATATGATTCCACAGGTGCCCAAGAGTCCACAGACTCGATTCGGACCAACGGGAAAGTCACTGCAGGTATTTCAGAGCAAAAAACAAACACCATGATTTTTTCCCGATTTCTGACTTTTCAGACAGGTCCGCTCCTGTCAAATTTTCCAACTTTTGACCCAAAATAAAATTTCCCAGATTCCTCCAAAAAATGACTCCACAGGAGCCCAAGAGTCCACTGACTCGATTCGGACCAACGGGAAAGTCACTGCAGGTACTTCAGAGCAAAAAACCAAAACCAAGATTTTGACACGTTTTCTGACTTTTCCGACAGGTCCGCTCCTGTCGAAATTTCCAACTTTTGACCCAAAATAAAATTTCACAGATTCCTCCCAAAATGACTCCACAGGAGCCCAAGAGTCCACTGACTCGATTCGGACCAACGGGAAAGTCACTGCAGGTATTTCAGACCAAAAAAAACAAACCGTGATTTAGGCCCGATTTCTGACTTTTCCGACAGGTCCGCTCCTGTCGAAACTTCCAACTTTTGACCCCAAATAAAATTTCCCAGATTTCTCCCAAAATGACTCCACAGGAGCCCAAGAGTCCACTGACTCGATTCGGACCAACGGGAAAGTCACTGCAGGTACTTCAGAGCAAAAAAGAAAAACCGTGATTTTGACACGTTTTCTAACTTTTCCGACAGGTCCCCTCCTGTCGAAATTTCCAACTTTTGACCCAAAAAAAAATTTCCCAGATTTCTCCCAAAATGACTCCAAAGGGGCCCAAGAGTCCACTGACTCGATTCGGACCAATGGGAAAGTTACTGCAGGTATTTCAGAGCAAAAACAAAAAACCTTGATTTTGGCACGTTTTCTGACTTTTCCGATAGGTCCGCTCCTGTCAAAATTTCCAACTTTTGACCCAAAATCAAATTTCCCAGATTCCTCCCAATATGATTCCACAGGTGCCCAAGAGTCCACTGACTCGATTCGGATCAACGGGAAAGTCACTGCAGGAATTTCAGACCAAAAAAAACAAACCGTGATTTAGGCCCGATTTCTGACTTTTCCGACAGGTCCGCTCCTGTCGATACTTCCAACTTTTGACCCAAAATAAAATTTCCCAGATTTCTCCCAAAATGACTCCACAGGGGCCCAAGAGTCCACTGACTTGATCCAGACTACGGGAAAGTCGCTGCGGGTATTTCAGAGCAAAAAACAAAAACCGTGATTTATGCCCGATTTCTGACTTTTCTGACAGGTCCGCTCATGTCAAAATTTCCAACTTTTGACCAAAAATAAAATTTCCCAGATTCCTCCCAAAATGACTCCACAGGGGCCCAAGAGTCCACTGACTTGATTCGGACCAACGGGAAAGTCACTGCAGGTATTTCAGAGCAAAAAACAAACACCATGATTTTGTCCCGATTTCTGACTTTTCCGACAGGTCCGCTCCTGTCGAAACTTCCAACTTTTGACCCAAAATAAAATTTCCCAGATTTCTCCCAAAATGACTCCACAGGGGCCCAAGAGTCCACTGATTTGATACGGACCAACGGGAAAGTCGCTGCGGGTATTTCAGAGCAAAAAACAAAAACCGTGATTTAGGCCCGATTTCTGACGTTTCCGACAGGTCCGCTCCTGTCAAAACTTCCAACTTTTGACCCAAAATAAAATTTCCCAGATTTCTCCCAAAATGACTCCAAAGGGGCCCAAGAGTCTACTGACTCGATTCGGACCAACGGGAAAGTCACTGCAGGTTTTTCAGAGCAAAAAACCAAAACCGTGATTTTGGCACGTTTTCTTACTTTTCCGACAGGTCCGCTCCTGTCAAAATTTCCAAATTTTGACCCAAAATCAAATTTCCCAGATTCCTCCCAATATGATTCCACAGATGCCTAAGAGTCCACTGACTCGATTCGGACCAACGGGAAAGTCACTGCAGGTTTTTCAGAGCAAAAAACCAAAACCGTGATTTTGACACGTTTTCTGACTTTTCCGACAGGTCCGCTCCTGTCGAAATTTCCAACTTTTGACCCAAAATAAAATTTCCCAGATTCCTCCCAAAATGACTCCACAGGGGCCCAAGAGTCCACTGACTCGATTTGGACCAACGGGAAAGTCACTGCAGGTATTTCAGAGCAAAAACAAACACCATGATTTTGTCCCGATTTCTGACTTTTCCGACAGGTCCGCTCCTGTCAAAACTTCCAACTTTTGACCCAAAATAAAATTTCCCAGATTGCTCCAAAAAATGACTCCACAGGAGCCCAAGAGTCCACTGACTCGATTCGGACCAACGGGAAAGTCACTGCAGGTACTTCAGAGCAAAAAACCAAAACCGTGATTTTGACACGTTTTCTGACTTTTCCGACAGGTCCGCTCCTGTCGAAATTTCCAACTTTTGACCCAAAATAAAATTTCCCAGATTCCTCCCAAAATGACTCCACAAGGGCCCAAGAGTCCACTGACTTGATACGGACCAACGGGAAAGTCGCTGCGGGTATTTCAGAGCAAAAAACAAAAACCGTGATTCAGGCCCGATTTCTGACGTTTCCGACAGGTCCGCTCCTGTCAAATTTTCCAACTTTTGACCCAAAATAAAATTTCCCAGATTCCTTCCAAAATGACTCCACAGGAGCCCAAGAGTCCACTGACTCGATTCGGACCAACGGGAAAGTCACTGCAGGTACTTCAGAGCAAAAAACCAAAACCGTGATTTTGACACGTTTTCTGACTTTTCCGACAGGTCCGCTCCTGTCAAAATTTCCAACTTTTGACCCAAAAACAAATTTCCCAGATTCCTCCCAATATGATTCCACAGGTGCCCAAGAGTCCACTGACTCGATTCGGACCAACGGGAAAGTCACTGCAGGTATTTCAGACCAAAAAAAACAAACCTTGATTTTGGCACGTTTTCTGACTTTTCCGACAGGTCCGCTCCTGTCAAAATTTCCAACTTTTGACCCAAAATCAAATTTCCCAGATTCCTCCCAATATGATTCCACAGGTGCCCAAGAGTCCACTGACTCGATTCGGATCAACGGGAAAGTCACTGCAGGAATTTCAGACCAAAAAAAACAAACCGTGATTTAGGCCCGATTTCTGACTTTTCCGACAGGTCCGCTCCTGTCGAAACTTCCAACTTTTGACCCAAAATAAAATTTCCCAGATTTCTCCCAAAATGACTCCACAGGGGCCCAAGAGTCCACTGACTTGATCCAGACAACGGGAAAGTCGCTGCGGGTATTTCAGAGCAAAAAACAAAAACCGTGATTTAGGCCCGATTTCTGACTTTTCCGACAGGTCCGCTCATGTCAAAATTTCCAACTTTTGACACAAAATAAAATTTCCCAGATTCCTCCCAAAATGACTCCACAGGGGCCCAAGAGTCCACTGACTTGATTCGGACCAACGGGAAAGTCACTGCAGGTATTTCAGAGCAAAAAACAAACACCATGATTTTGTCCCGATTTCTGACTTTTCAGACAGGTCCGCTCCTGTCGAAACTTCCAACTTTTGACCCAAAATAAAATTTCCCAGATTTCTCCCAAAATGACTCCACAGGGGCCCAAGAGTCCACTGACTTGATACGGACCAACGGGAAAGTCGCTGCGGGTATTTCAGAGCAAAAAACAAAAACCGTGATTTAGGCCCGATTTCTGACGTTTCCGACAGGTCCGCTCCTGTCAAAACTTCCAACTTTTGACCCAAAATAAAATTTCCCAGATTTCTCCCAAAATGACTCCACAGGAGCCCAAGAGTCCACTGACTCAATTCGGACCAACGGGAAAGTCGCTGCGGGTATTTCAGAGCAAAAAACAAAAAAACTTGATTTTGGCACGTTTTCTGACTTTTCCGACAGGTCCGCTCCTGTCAAATTTTCCAACTTTTGACCCAAAATAAAATTTCCCAGATTTCTCCCAAAATGACTCCACAGGGGCCCAAGAGTCCACTGACTTGATCCAGACAACGGGAAAGTCGCTGCGGGTATTTCAGAGCAAAAAACAAAAACCGTGATTTATGCCCGATTTCTGACTTTTCCGACAGGTCCGCTCCTGTCAAATTTTCCAACTTTTGACCCAAAATAAAATTTCCCAGATTCCTCCAAAAAATGACTCCACAGGAGCCCAAGAGTCCACTGACTCGATTCGGACCAACGGGAAAGTCACTGCAGGTACTTCAGAGCAAAAAACCAAAACCGTGATTTTGACACGTTTTCTGACTTTTCCGACAGGTCCGCTCCTGTCGAAATTTCCAACTTTTGACCCAAAATAAAATTTCCCAGATTCCTCCCAAAATGACTCCACAAGGGCCCAAGAGTCCACTGACTCAATTCGGACCAACGGGAAAGTCGCTGCGGGTATTTCAGAGCAAAAAACAAACACCATGATTTTGTCCCGATTTCTGACTTTTCCGACAGGTCCGCTCCTGTCGAAACTTCCAACTTTTGACCCAAAATAAAATTTCCCAGATTTCTCCCAAAATGACTCCACAGGAGCCCAAGAGTCCACTGACTCGATTCGGACCAACGGGAAAGTCACTGCAGGTACTTCAGAGCAAAAAACAAAAACCGTGATTTTGACACGTTTTCTGACTTTTCCGACAGGTCCGCTCCTGTCGAAATTTCCAACTTTTGACCCAAAATAAAATTTCCCAGATTCCTCCCAAAATGACTCCAAAGGGGCCCAAGAGTCCACTGACTCGATTCGGACCAACGGGAAAGTTACTGCAGGTATTTCAGAGCAAAAAGAAAAAACCTTGATTTTGGCACGTTTTCTGACTTTTCCGACAGGTCCGCTCCTGTCAAAATTTCCAACTTTTGACCCAAAATCAAATTTCCCAGATTCCTCCCAATATGATTCCACAGGTGCCCAAGAGTCCACTGACTCGATTCGGATCAACGGGAAAGTCACTGCAGGAATTTCAGACCAAAAAAAACAAACCGTGATTTAGGCCCGATTTCTGACTTTTCCGACAGGTCCGCTCCTGTCGAAACTTCCAACTTTTGACCCAAAATAAAATTTCCCAGATTTCTCCCAAAATGACTCCACAGGGGCCCAAGAGTCCACTGACTTGATCCAGACAACGGGAAAGTCGCTGCGGGTATTTCAGAGCAAAAAACAAAAACCGTGATTTATGCCCGATTTCTGACTTTTCCGACAGGTCCGCTCATGTCAAAATTTCCAACTTTTGACCCAAAATAAAATTTCCCAGATTCCTCCCAAAATGACTCCACAGGGGCCCAAGAGTCCACTGACTTGATTCGGACCAACGGGAAAGTCACTGCAGGTATTTCAGAGCAAAAAACAAACACCATGTTTTTGTCCCGATTTCTGACTTTTCCGACAGGTCCGCTCCTGTCAAATTTTCCAACTTTTGACCCAAAATAAAATTTCCCAGATTCCTCCAAAAAATGACTCCACAGGAGCCCAAGAGTCCACTGACTCGATTCGGACCAACGGGAAAGTCACTGCAGGTACTTCAGAGCAAAAAACCAAAACCGTGATTTTGACACGTTTTCTGACTTTTCCGACAGGTCCGCTCCTGTCGAAATTTCCAACTTTTGACCCAAAATAAAATTTCCCAGATTCCTCCCAAAATGACTCCACAAGGGCCCAAGAGTCCACTGACTCAATTCGGACCAACGGGAAAGTCGCTGCGGGTATTTCAGAGCAAAAAACAAAAACCGTGACTTAGGCCCGATTTCTGACTTTTCCGACAGGTCCGCTCCTGTCGAAACTTCCAACTTTTGACCCAAAATAAAATTTCCCAGATTTCTCCCAAAATGACTCCACAGGGGCCCAAGAGTCCACTGACTTGATCCAGACAACGGGAAAGTCGCTGCGGGTATTTCAGAGCAAAAAACAAAAACCGTGATTTATGCCCGATTTCTGACTTTTCCGACAGGTCCGCTCATGTCAAAATTTCCAACTTTTGACCCAAAATAAAATTTCCCAGATTCCTCCCAAAATGACTCCACAGGGGCCCAAGAGTCCACTGACTTGATTCGGACCAACGGGAAAGTCACTGCAGGTATTTCAGAGCAAAAAACAAACACCATGATTTTGTCCCGATTTCTGACTTTTCCGACAGGTCCGCTCCTGTCGAAACTTCCAACTTTTGACCCAAAATAAAATTTCCCAGATTTCTCCCAAAATGACTCCACAGGGGCCCAAGAGTCCACTGACTTGATACGGACCAACGGGAAAGTCGCTGCGGGTATTTCAGAGCAAAAAACAAAAACCGTGATTTAAGCCCGATTTCTGACGTTTCCGACAGGTCCGCTCCTGTCAAAACTTCCAACTTTTGACCCAAAATAAAATTTCCCAGATTTCTCCCAAAATGACTCCAAAGGGGCCCAAGAGTCCACTGACTCGATTCGGACCAACGGGAAAGTTACTGCAGGTATTTCAGAGCAAAAAACAAAAAAAACTTGATTTTGGCACGTTTTCTGACTTTTCCGACAGGTCCGCTCCTGTCAAAATTTCCAACTTTTGACCCAAAATCAAATTTCCCAGATTCCTCCCAAAATGACTCCACAGGGGCCCAAGAGTCCACTGACTCGATTTGGACCAACGGGAAAGTCACTGCAGGTATTTCAGAGCAAAAACAAACACCATGATTTTGTCCCGATTTCTGACTTTTCCGACAGGTCCGCTCCTGTCAAAATTTCCAACTTTTGACCCAAAAACAAATTTCCCAGATTCCTCCCAATATGATTCCACAGGTGCCCAAGAGTCCACAGACTCGATTCGGACCAACGGGAAAGTCACTGCAGGTATTTCAGAGCAAAAAACAAACACCATGATTTTTTCCCGATTTCTGACTTTTCAGACAGGTCCGCTCCTGTCAAATTTTCCAACTTTTGACCCAAAATAAAATTTCCCAGATTCCTCCAAAAAATGACTCCACAGGAGCCCAAGAGTCCACTGACTCGATTCGGACCAACGGGAAAGTCACTGCAGGTACTTCAGAGCAAAAAACCAAAACCAAGATTTTGACACGTTTTCTGACTTTTCCGACAGGTCCGCTCCTGTCGAAATTTCCAACTTTTGACCCAAAATAAAATTTCACAGATTCCTCCCAAAATGACTCCACAGGAGCCCAAGAGTCCACTGACTCGATTCGGACCAACGGGAAAGTCACTGCAGGTATTTCAGACCAAAAAAAACAAACCGTGATTTAGGCCCGATTTCTGACTTTTCCGACAGGTCCGCTCCTGTCGAAACTTCCAACTTTTGACCCCAAATAAAATTTCCCAGATTTCTCCCAAAATGACTCCACAGGAGCCCAAGAGTCCACTGACTCGATTCGGACCAACGGGAAAGTCACTGCAGGTACTTCAGAGCAAAAAAGAAAAACCGTGATTTTGACACGTTTTCTAACTTTTCCGACAGGTCCCCTCCTGTCGAAATTTCCAACTTTTGACCCAAAAAAAAATTTCCCAGATTTCTCCCAAAATGACTCCAAAGGGGCCCAAGAGTCCACTGACTCGATTCGGACCAATGGGAAAGTTACTGCAGGTATTTCAGAGCAAAAACAAAAAACCTTGATTTTGGCACGTTTTCTGACTTTTCCGATAGGTCCGCTCCTGTCAAAATTTCCAACTTTTGACCCAAAATCAAATTTCCCAGATTCCTCCCAATATGATTCCACAGGTGCCCAAGAGTCCACTGACTCGATTCGGATCAACGGGAAAGTCACTGCAGGAATTTCAGACCAAAAAAAACAAACCGTGATTTAGGCCCGATTTCTGACTTTTCCGACAGGTCCGCTCCTGTCGATACTTCCAACTTTTGACCCAAAATAAAATTTCCCAGATTTCTCCCAAAATGACTCCACAGGGGCCCAAGAGTCCACTGACTTGATCCAGACTACGGGAAAGTCGCTGCGGGTATTTCAGAGCAAAAAACAAAAACCGTGATTTATGCCCGATTTCTGACTTTTCTGACAGGTCCGCTCATGTCAAAATTTCCAACTTTTGACCAAAAATAAAATTTCCCAGATTCCTCCCAAAATGACTCCACAGGGGCCCAAGAGTCCACTGACTTGATTCGGACCAACGGGAAAGTCACTGCAGGTATTTCAGAGCAAAAAACAAACACCATGATTTTGTCCCGATTTCTGACTTTTCCGACAGGTCCGCTCCTGTCGAAACTTCCAACTTTTGACCCAAAATAAAATTTCCCAGATTTCTCCCAAAATGACTCCACAGGGGCCCAAGAGTCCACTGATTTGATACGGACCAACGGGAAAGTCGCTGCGGGTATTTCAGAGCAAAAAACAAAAACCGTGATTTAGGCCCGATTTCTGACGTTTCCGACAGGTCCGCTCCTGTCAAAACTTCCAACTTTTGACCCAAAATAAAATTTCCCAGATTTCTCCCAAAATGACTCCAAAGGGGCCCAAGAGTCTACTGACTCGATTCGGACCAACGGGAAAGTCACTGCAGGTTTTTCAGAGCAAAAAACCAAAACCGTGATTTTGGCACGTTTTCTTACTTTTCCGACAGGTCCGCTCCTGTCAAAATTTCCAAATTTTGACCCAAAATCAAATTTCCCAGATTCCTCCCAATATGATTCCACAGATGCCTAAGAGTCCACTGACTCGATTCGGACCAACGGGAAAGTCACTGCAGGTTTTTCAGAGCAAAAAACCAAAACCGTGATTTTGACACGTTTTCTGACTTTTCCGACAGGTCCGCTCCTGTCGAAATTTCCAACTTTTGACCCAAAATAAAATTTCCCAGATTCCTCCCAAAATGACTCCACAGGGGCCCAAGAGTCCACTGACTCGATTTGGACCAACGGGAAAGTCACTGCAGGTATTTCAGAGCAAAAACAAACACCATGATTTTGTCCCGATTTCTGACTTTTCCGACAGGTCCGCTCCTGTCAAAACTTCCAACTTTTGACCCAAAATAAAATTTCCCAGATTGCTCCAAAAAATGACTCCACAGGAGCCCAAGAGTCCACTGACTCGATTCGGACCAACGGGAAAGTCACTGCAGGTACTTCAGAGCAAAAAACCAAAACCGTGATTTTGACACGTTTTCTGACTTTTCCGACAGGTCCGCTCCTGTCGAAATTTCCAACTTTTGACCCAAAATAAAATTTCCCAGATTCCTCCCAAAATGACTCCACAAGGGCCCAAGAGTCCACTGACTTGATACGGACCAACGGGAAAGTCGCTGCGGGTATTTCAGAGCAAAAAACAAAAACCGTGATTCAGGCCCGATTTCTGACGTTTCCGACAGGTCCGCTCCTGTCAAATTTTCCAACTTTTGACCCAAAATAAAATTTCCCAGATTCCTTCCAAAATGACTCCACAGGAGCCCAAGAGTCCACTGACTCGATTCGGACCAACGGGAAAGTCACTGCAGGTACTTCAGAGCAAAAAACCAAAACCGTGATTTTGACACGTTTTCTGACTTTTCCGACAGGTCCGCTCCTGTCAAAATTTCCAACTTTTGACCCAAAAACAAATTTCCCAGATTCCTCCCAATATGATTCCACAGGTGCCCAAGAGTCCACTGACTCGATTCGGACCAACGGGAAAGTCACTGCAGGTATTTCAGACCAAAAAAAACAAACCTTGATTTTGGCACGTTTTCTGACTTTTCCGACAGGTCCGCTCCTGTCAAAATTTCCAACTTTTGACCCAAAATCAAATTTCCCAGATTCCTCCCAATATGATTCCACAGGTGCCCAAGAGTCCACTGACTCGATTCGGATCAACGGGAAAGTCACTGCAGGAATTTCAGACCAAAAAAAACAAACCGTGATTTAGGCCCGATTTCTGACTTTTCCGACAGGTCCGCTCCTGTCGAAACTTCCAACTTTTGACCCAAAATAAAATTTCCCAGATTTCTCCCAAAATGACTCCACAGGGGCCCAAGAGTCCACTGACTTGATCCAGACAACGGGAAAGTCGCTGCGGGTATTTCAGAGCAAAAAACAAAAACCGTGATTTAGGCCCGATTTCTGACTTTTCCGACAGGTCCGCTCATGTCAAAATTTCCAACTTTTGACACAAAATAAAATTTCCCAGATTCCTCCCAAAATGACTCCACAGGGGCCCAAGAGTCCACTGACTTGATTCGGACCAACGGGAAAGTCACTGCAGGTATTTCAGAGCAAAAAACAAACACCATGATTTTGTCCCGATTTCTGACTTTTCAGACAGGTCCGCTCCTGTCGAAACTTCCAACTTTTGACCCAAAATAAAATTTCCCAGATTTCTCCCAAAATGACTCCACAGGGGCCCAAGAGTCCACTGACTTGATACGGACCAACGGGAAAGTCGCTGCGGGTATTTCAGAGCAAAAAACAAAAACCGTGATTTAGGCCCGATTTCTGACGTTTCCGACAGGTCCGCTCCTGTCAAAACTTCCAACTTTTGACCCAAAATAAAATTTCCCAGATTTCTCCCAAAATGACTCCACAGGAGCCCAAGAGTCCACTGACTCGATTCGGACCAACGGGAAAGTCACTGCAGGTACTTCAGAGCAAAAAACAAAAACCGTGATTTTGACACGTTTTCTTACTTTTCCGACAGGTCCGCTCCTGTCGAAATTTCCAACTTTTGACCCAAAAACAAATTTCCCAGATTCCTCCCAATATGATTCCACAGGTGCCCAAGAGTCCACTGACTCGATTCGGACCAACGGGAAAGTCACTGCAGGTATTTCAGACCCCAAAAAACAAACCGTGATTTAGGCCCGATTTCTGACTTTTCCGACAGGTCCGCTCCTGTCGAAACTTCCAACTTTTGACCCAAAATAAAATTTCCCAGATTTCTCCCAAAATGACTCCACAGGAGCCCAAGAGTCCACTGACTCGATTCGGACCAACGGGAAAGTCACTGCAGGTACTTCAGAGCAAAAAACCAAAACCGTGATTTTGACACGTTTTCTGACTTTTCCGACAGGTCCGCTCCTGTCGAAATTTCCAACTTTTGACCCAAAATAAAATTTCCCAGATTCCTCCCAAAATGACTCCACATGGGCCCAAGAGTCCACTGACTCGATTCGGACCAACGGGAAAGTCACTGCAGGTATTTCAGAGCAAAAAACAAACACCGTGATTTTGTCCCGATTTCTGACTTTTCCGACAGGGCCGCTCCTGTCGAAATTTCCAACTTTTGACCCAAAATAAAATTTCCCAGATTCCTCCCAAAATGACTCCACAGGGGCCCAAGAGTCCACTGACTTGATACGCACCAACGGGAAAGTCACTGCAGGTACTTTAGAGTAAAAAACAAAAACCGTGATTTTGACACGTTTTCTGACTTTTCCGACAGGTCCGCTCCTGTCGAAATTTCCAACTTTTGACCCAAAATAAAATTTCCCAGATTCCTCCCAAAATGACTCCACAGGGGCCCAAGAGTCCTCTTACTCGATTCGGACCAACGGGAAAGTCACTGCAGGTATTTCAGAGCAAAAACAAACACCATGATTTTGTCCCGATTTCTGACTTTTCCGACAGGTCCGCTCCTGTCAAAATTTCCAACTTTTGACCCAAAAACAAATTTCCCAGATTCCTCCCAATATGATTCCACAGGTGCCCAAGAGTCCACTGACTCGATTCGGACCAACGGGAAAGTCACTGCAGGTATTTCAGACCAAAAAAAACAAACCGTGATTTAGGCCCAATTTCTGACTTTTCCGACAGGTCCGCTCCTGTCGAAACTTTCAACTTTTGACCCAAAAAAAAATTTCCCAGATTTCTCCCAAAATGACTCCACAGGAGCCCAAGAGTCCACTGACTCTAATCGGACCAACGGGAAAGTCACTGCAGGTACTTCAGAGCAAAAAACCAAAACCGTGATTTTGACACGTTTTCTGACTTTTCCGACAGGTCCGCTCCTGTCGAAATTTCCAACTTTTGACCCAAAATAAAATTTCCCAGATTCCTCCCAAAATGACTCCACATGGGCCCAAGAGTCCACTGACTTGACACGGACCAACGGGAAAGTCCCTGCGGGTATTTCAGAGCAAAAAACAAAAACCGTGATTTTGGCCCGATTTCTGACGTTTCCGACAGGTCCGCTCCTGTCAAAACTTCCAACTTTTGACCCAAAATAAAATTTCCCAGATTTCTCCCAAAATGACTCCACAGGAGCCCAAGAGTCCACTGACTCGATTCGGATCAACGGGAAAGTCACTGCAGGAATTTCAGAGCAAAAAACAAAAACCGTGATTTAGGCCCGATTTCTGACTTTTCCGACAGGTCCGCTCATGTCAAAATTTCCAACTTTTGACACAAAATAAAATTTCCCAGATTCCTCCCAAAATGACTCCACAGGGGCCCAAGAGTCCACTGACTTGATTCGGACCAACGGGAAAGTCACTGCAGGTATTTCAGAGCAAAAAACAAACACCATGATTTTGTCCCGATTTCTGACTTTTCAGACAGGTCCGCTCCTGTCGAAACTTCCAACTTTTGACCCAAAATAAAATTTCCCAGATTTCTCCCAAAATGACTCCACAGGGGCCCAAGAGTCCACTGACTTGATACGGACCAACGGGAAAGTCGCTGCGGGTATTTCAGAGCAAAAAACAAAAACCGTGATTTAGGCCCGATTTCTGACGTTTCCGACAGGTCCGCTCCTGTCAAAACTTCCAACTTTTGACCCAAAATAAAATTTCCCAGATTTCTCCCAAAATGACTCCACAGGAGCCCAAGAGTCCACTGACTCGATTCGGACCAACGGGAAAGTCACTGCAGGTACTTCAGAGCAAAAAACAAAAACCGTGATTTTGACACGTTTTCTTACTTTTCCGACAGGTCCGCTCCTGTCGAAATTTCCAACTTTTGACCCAAAAACAAATTTCCCAGATTCCTCCCAATATGATTCCACAGGTGCCCAAGAGTCCACTGACTCGATTCGGACCAACGGGAAAGTCACTGCAGGTATTTCAGACCCCAAAAAACAAACCGTGATTTAGGCCCGATTTCTGACTTTTCCGACAGGTCCGCTCCTGTCGAAACTTCCAACTTTTGACCCAAAATAAAATTTCCCAGATTTCTCCCAAAATGACTCCACAGGAGCCCAAGAGTCCACTGACTCGATTCGGACCAACGGGAAAGTCACTGCAGGTACTTCAGAGCAAAAAACCAAAACCGTGATTTTGACACGTTTTCTGACTTTTCCGACAGGTCCGCTCCTGTCGAAATTTCCAACTTTTGACCCAAAATAAAATTTCCCAGATTCCTCCCAAAATGACTCCACATGGGCCCAAGAGTCCACTGACTCGATTCGGACCAACGGGAAAGTCACTGCAGGTATTTCAGAGCAAAAAACAAACACCGTGATTTTGTCCCGATTTCTGACTTTTCCGACAGGGCCGCTCCTGTCGAAATTTCCAACTTTTGACCCAAAATAAAATTTCCCAGATTCCTCCCAAAATGACTCCACAGGGGCCCAAGAGTCCACTGACTTGATACGCACCAACGGGAAAGTCACTGCAGGTACTTTAGAGTAAAAAACAAAAACCGTGATTTTGACACGTTTTCTGACTTTTCCGACAGGTCCGCTCCTGTCGAAATTTCCAACTTTTGACCCAAAATAAAATTTCCCAGATTCCTCCCAAAATGACTCCACAGGGGCCCAAGAGTCCTCTGACTCGATTCGGACCAACGGGAAAGTCACTGCAGGTATTTCAGAGCAAAAACAAACACCATGATTTTGTCCCGATTTCTGACTTTTCCGACAGGTCCGCTCCTGTCAAAATTTCCAACTTTTGACCCAAAAACAAATTTCCCAGATTCCTCCCAATATGATTCCACAGGTGCCCAAGAGTCCACTGACTCGATTCGGACCAACGGGAAAGTCACTGCAGGTATTTCAGACCAAAAAAAACAAACCGTGATTTAGGCCCGATTTCTGACTTTTCCGACAGGTCCGCTCCTGTCGAAACTTTCAACTTTTGACCCAAAAAAAAATTTCCCAGATTTCTCCCAAAATGACTCCACAGGAGCCCAAGAGTCCACTGACTCTAATCGGACCAACGGGAAAGTCACTGCAGGTACTTCAGAGCAAAAAACCAAAACCGTGATTTTGACACGTTTTCTGACTTTTCCGACAGGTCCGCTCCTGTCGAAATTTCCAACTTTTGACCCAAAATAAAATTTCCCAGATTCCTCCCAAAATGACTCCACATGGGCCCAAGAGTCCACTGACTTGACACGGACCAACGGGAAAGTCCCTGCGGGTATTTCAGAGCAAAAAACAAAAACCGTGATTTTGGCCCGATTTCTGACGTTTCCGACAGGTCCGCTCCTGTCAAAACTTCCAACTTTTGACCCAAAATAAAATTTCCCAGATTTCTCCCAAAATGACTCCACAGGAGCCCAAGAGTCCACTGACTCGATTCGGACCAACGGGAAAGTCACTGCAGGTACTTCAGAGCAAAAAACAAAAACCGTGATTTTGACACGTTTTCTTACTTTTCCGACAGGTCCGCTCCTGTCGAAATTTCCAACTTTTGACCCAAAAACAAATTTCCCAGATTCCTCCCAATATGATTCCACAGGTGCCCAAGAGTCCACTGACTCGATTCGGACCAACGGGAAAGTCACTGCAGGTATTTCAGACCCCAAAAAACAAACCGTGATTTAGGCCCGATTTCTGACTTTTCCGACAGGTCCGCTCCTGTCGAAACTTCCAACTTTTGACCCAAAATAAAATTTCCCAGATTCCTCCCAAAATGACTCCACATGGGCCCAAGAGTCCACTGACTCGATTCGGACCAACGGGAAAGTCACTGCAGGTATTTCAGAGCAAAAAACAAACACCGTGATTTTGTCCCGATTTCTGACTTTTCCGACAGGGCCGCTCCTGTCGAAATTTCCAACTTTTGACCCAAAATAAAATTTCCCAGATTCCTCCCAAAATGACTCCACAGGGGCCCAAGAGTCCACTGACTTGATACGCACCAACGGGAAAGTCACTGCAGGTACTTTAGAGCAAAAAACCAAAACCGTGATTTTGACACGTTTTCTGACTTTTCCGACAGGTCCGCTCCTGTCGAAATTTCCAACTTTTGACCCAAAATAAAATTTCCCAGATTCCTCCCAAAATGACTCCACAGGGGCCCAAGAGTCCTCTGACTCGATTCGGACCAACGGGAAAGTCACTGCAGGTATTTCAGAGCAAAAACAAACACCATGATTTTGTCCCGATTTCTGACTTTTCCGACAGGTCCGCTCCTGTCAAAATTTCCAACTTTTGACCCAAAAACAAATTTCCCAGATTCCTCCCAATATGATTCCACAGGTGCCCAAGAGTCCACTGACTCGATTCGGACCAACGGGAAAGTCACTGCAGGTATTTCAGACCAAAAAAAACAAACCGTGATTTAGGCCCGATTTCTGACTTTTCCGACAGGTCCGCTCCTGTCGAAACTTTCAACTTTTGACCCAAAATAAAATTTCCCAGATTTCTCCCAAAATGACTCCACAGGAGCCCAAGAGTCCACTGACTCTAATCGGACCAACGGGAAAGTCACTGCAGGTACTTCAGAGCAAAAAACCAAAACCGTGATTTTGACACGTTTTCTGACTTTTCCGACAGGTCCGCTCCTGTCGAAATTTCCAACTTTTGACCCAAAATAAAATTTCCCAGATTCCTCCCAAAATGACTCCACATGGGCCCAAGAGTCCACTGACTTGACACGGACCAACGGGAAAGTCCCTGCGGGTATTTCAGAGCAAAAAACAAAAACCGTGATTTAGGCCCGATTTCTGACGTTTCCGACAGGTCCGCTCCTGTCAAAACTTCCAACTTTTGACCCAAAATAAAATTTCCCAGATTTCTCCCAAAATGACTCCACAGGAGCCCAAGAGTCCACTGACTCGATTCGGACCAACGGGAAAGTCACTGCAGGTACTTCAGAGCAAAAAACAAAAACCGTGATTTTGACACGTTTTCTTACTTTTCCGACAGGTCCGCTCCTGTCGAAATTTCCAACTTTTGAGCCAAAAACAAATTTCCCAGATTCCTCCCAATATGATTCCACAGGTGCCCAAGAGTCCACTGACTCGATTCGGACCAACGGGAAAGTCACTGCAGGTATTTCAGACCCAAAAAAACAAACCGTGATTTAGGCCCGATTTCTGACTTTTCCGACAGGTCCGCTCCTGTCGAAACTTCCAACTTTTGACCCAAAATAAAATTTCCCAGATTTCTCCCAAAATGACTCCACAGGAGCCCAAGAGTCCACTGACTCGATTCGGACCAACGGGAAAGTCACTGCAGGTACTTCAGAGCAAAAAACCAAAACCGTGATTTTGACACGTTTTCTGACTTTTCCGACAGGTCCGCTCCTGTCGAAACTTCCAACTTTTGACCCAAAATAAAATTTCCCAGTTTTCTCCCAAAATGACTCCACAAGAGTCCACTGACTCGATTCGGACCAACGGGAAAGTCACTGCAGGTATTTCAGACCAAAAAAAACAAACCGTGATTTAGGCCCGATTTCTGACTTTTCCGACAGGTCCGCTCCTGTCGAAACTTCCAACTTTTGACCCAAAATAAAATTTCCCAGATTTCTCCCAAAATGACTCCACATGGGCCCAAGAGTCCACTGACTTGACACGGACCAACGGGAAAGTCCCTGCGGGTATTTCAGAGCAAAAAACAAAAACCGTGATTTAGGCCCGATTTCTGACGTTTCCGACAGGTCCGCTCCTGTCAAAACTTCCAACTTTTGACCCAAAATAAAATTTCCCAGATTTCTCCCAAAATGACTCCACAGGAGCCCAAGAGTCCACTGACTCGATTCGGACCAACGGGAAAGTCACTGCAGGTACTTCAGAGCAAAAAACAAAAACCGTGATTTTGACACGTTTTCTTACTTTTCCGACAGGTCCGCTCCTGTCGAAATTTCCAACTTTTGAGCCAAAAACAAATTTCCCAGATTCCTCCCAATATGATTCCACAGGTGCCCAAGAGTCCACTGACTCGATTCGGACCAACGGGAAAGTCACTGCAGGTATTTCAGACCCAAAAAAACAAACCGTGATTTAGGCCCGATTTCTGACTTTTCCGACAGGTCCGCTCCTGTCGAAACTTCCAACTTTTGACCCAAAATAAAATTTCCCAGATTTCTCCCAAAATGACTCCACAGGAGCCCAAGAGTCCACTGACTCGATTCGGACCAACGGGAAAGTCACTGCAGGTACTTCAGAGCAAAAAACCAAAACCGTGATTTTGACACGTTTTCTGACTTTTCCGACAGGTCCGCTCCTGTCGAAACTTCCAACTTTTGACCCAAAATAAAATTTCCCAGTTTTCTCCCAAAATGACTCCACAAGAGTCCACTGACTCGATTCGGACCAACGGGAAAGTCACTGCAGGTATTTCAGACCAAAAAAAACAAACCGTGATTTAGGCCCGATTTCTGACTTTTCCGACAGGTCCGCTCCTGTCGAAACTTCCAACTTTTGACCCAAAATAAAATTTCCCAGATTTCTCCCAAAATGACTCCACAGGAGCCCAAGAGTCCACTGACTCTAATCGGACCAACGGGAAAGTCACTGCAGGTACTTCAGAGCAAAAAACCAAAACCGTGATTTTGACACGTTTTCTTACTTTTCCGACAGGTCCGCTCCTGTCGAAATTTCCAACTTTTGACCCAAAAACAAATTTCCCAGATTCCTCCCAATATGATTCCACAGGTGCCCAAGAGTCCACTGACTCGATTCGGACCAACGGGAAAGTCACTGCAGGTATTTCAGACCCCAAAAAACAAACCGTGATTTAGGCCCGATTTCTGACTTTTCCGACAGGTCCGCTCCTGTCGAAACTTCCACCTTTTGACCCAAAATAAAATTTCCCAGATTTCTCCCAAAATGACTCCACAGGAGCCCAAGAGTCCACTGACTCGATTCGGACCAACGGGAAAGTCACTGCAGGTACTTCAGAGCAAAAAACCAAAACCGTGATTTTGACACGTTTTCTGACTTTTCCGACAGGTCCGCTCCTGTCGAAACTTCCAACTTTTGACCCAAAATAAAATTTCCCAGATTCCTCCCAAAATGACTCCACATGGGCCCAAGAGTCCACTGACTTGACACGGACCAACGGGAAAGTCCCTGCGGGTATTTCAGAGCAAAAAACAAAAACCGTGATTTAGGCCCGATTTCTGACGTTTCCGACAGGTCCGCTCCTGTCAAAACTTCCAACTTTTGACCCAAAATAAAATTTCCCAGATTTCTCCCAAAATGACTCCACAGGAGCCCAAGAGTCCACTGACTCGATTCGGACCAACGGGAAAGTCACTGCAGGTACTTCAGAGCAAAAAACAAAAACCGTGATTTTGACACGTTTTCTTACTTTTCCGACAGGTCCGCTCCTGTCGAAATTTCCAACTTTTGACCCAAAAACAAATTTCCCAGATTCCTCCCAATATGATTCCACAGGTGCCCAAGAGTCCACTGACTCGATTCGGACCAACGGGAAAGTCACTGCAGGTATTTCAGACCCCAAAAAACAAACCGTGATTTAGGCCCGATTTCTGACTTTTCCGACAGGTCCGCTCCTGTCGAAACTTCCAACTTTTGACCCAAAATAAAATTTCCCAGATTCCTCCCAAAATGACTCCACATGGGCCCAAGAGTCCACTGACTCGATTCGGACCAACGGGAAAGTCACTGCAGGTATTTCAGAGCAAAAAACAAACACCGTGATTTTGTCCCGATTTCTGACTTTTCCGACAGGGCCGCTCCTGTCGAAATTTCCAACTTTTGACCCAAAATAAAATTTCCCAGATTCCTCCCAAAATGACTCCACAGGGGCCCAAGAGTCCACTGACTTGATACGCACCAACGGGAAAGTCACTGCAGGTACTTTAGAGCAAAAAACAAAAACCGTGATTTTGACACGTTTTCTGACTTTTCCGACAGGTCCGCTCCTGTCGAAATTTCCAACTTTTGACCCAAAATAAAATTTCCCAGATTCCTCCCAAAATGACTCCACAGGGGCCCAAGAGTCCTCTGACTCGATTCGGACCAACGGGAAAGTCACTGCAGGTATTTCAGAGCAAAAACAAACACCATGATTTTGTCCCGATTTCTGACTTTTCCGACAGGTCCGCTCCTGTCAAAATTTCCAACTTTTGACCCAAAAACAAATTTCCCAGATTCCTCCCAATATGATTCCACAGGTGCCCAAGAGTCCACTGACTCGATTCGGACCAACGGGAAAGTCACTGCAGGTATTTCAGACCAAAAAAAACAAACCGTGATTTAGGCCCGATTTCTGACTTTTCCGACAGGTCCGCTCCTGTCGAAACTTTCAACTTTTGACCCAAAATAAAATTTCCCAGATTTCTCCCAAAATGACTCCACAGGAGCCCAAGAGTCCACTGACTCTAATCGGACCAACGGGAAAGTCACTGCAGGTACTTCAGAGCAAAAAACCAAAACCGTGATTTTGACACGTTTTCTGACTTTTCCGACAGGTCCGCTCCTGTCGAAATTTCCAACTTTTGACCCAAAATAAAATTTCCCAGATTCCTCCCAAAATGACTCCACATGGGCCCAAGAGTCCACTGACTTGACACGGACCAACGGGAAAGTCCCTGCGGGTATTTCAGAGCAAAAAACAAAAACCGTGATTTAGGCCCGATTTCTGACTTTTCCGACAGGTCCGCTCCTGTCAAAACTTCCAACTTTTGACCCAAAATAAAATTTCCCAGATTTCTCCCAAAATGACTCCACAGGAGCCCAAGAGTCCACTGACTCGATTCGGACCAACGGGAAAGTCACTGCAGGTACTTCAGAGCAAAAAACAAAAACCGTGATTTTGACACGTTTTCTTACTTTTCCGACAGGTCCGCTCCTGTCGAAATTTCCAACTTTTGACCCAAAAACAAATTTCCCAGATTCCTCCCAATATGATTCCACAGGTGCCCAAGAGTCCACTGACTCGATTCGGACCAACGGGAAAGTCACTGCAGGTATTTCAGACCCAAAAAAACAAACCGTGATTTAGGCCCGATTTCTGACTTTTCCGACAGGTCCGCTCCTGTCGAAACTTCCAACTTTTGACCCAAAATAAAATTTCCCAGATTTCTCCCAAAATGACTCCACAGGAGCCCAAGAGTCCACTGACTCGATTCGGACCAACGGGAAAGTCACTGCAGGTACTTCAGAGCAAAAAACCAAAACCGTGATTTTGACACGTTTTCTGACTTTTCCGACAGGTCCGCTCCTGTCGAAACTTCCAACTTTTGACCCAAAATAAAATTTCCCAGTTTTCTCCCAAAATGACTCCACAAGAGTCCACTGACTCGATTCGGACCAACGGGAAAGTCACTGCAGGTACTTCAGAGCAAAAAAGAAAAACCATGATTTTGACACGTTTTCTAACTTTTCCGACAGGTCCGCTCCTGTCGAAATTTCCAACTTTTGACCCAAAAAAAAATTTCCCAGATTTCTCCCAAAATGACTCCAAAGGGGCCCAAGAGTCCACTGACTCGATTCGGACCAATGGGAAAGTTACTGCAGGTATTTCAGAGCAAAAACAAAAAACCGTGATTTAGGCCTGATTTCTGACCTTTCCGACAGGTCCGCTCCTGTCGAAACTTCCAACTTTTGACCCAAAATAAAATTTCCCAGATTTCTCCCAAACTGACTCCACAGGAGCCCAAGAGTCCACTGACTCGATTCGGACCAACGGGAAAGTCACTGCAGGTACTTCAGAGCAAAAAACCAAAACCGTGATTTTGACACGTTTTCTGACTTTTCCGACAGGTCCGCTCCTGTCAAAATTTCCAACTTTTGACCCAAAATAAAATTTCCCAGATTCCTCCCAAAATGACTCCACATGGGCCCAAGAGTCCACTGACTCGATTCGGACCAACGGGAAAGTCACTGCAGGTATTTCAGAGCAAAAAACAAACACCGTGATTTTGTCCCGATTTCTGACTTTTCCGACAGGGCCGCTCCTGTCGAAATTTCCAACTTTTGACCCAAAATAAAATTTCCCAGATTCCTCCCAAAATGACTCCACAGGGGCCCAAGAGTCCACTGACTTGATACGCACCAACGGGAAAGTCACTGCAGGTACTTTAGAGCAAAAAACAAAAACCGTGATTTTGACACGTTTTCTGACTTTTCCGACAGGTCCGCTCCTGTCGAAATTTCCAACTTTTGACCCAAAATAAAATTTCCCAGATTCCTCCCAAAATGACTCCACAGGGGCCCAAGAGTCCTCTGACTCGATTCGGACCAACGGGAAAGTCACTGCAGGTATTTCAGAGCAAAAACAAACACCATGATTTTGTCCCGATTTCTGACTTTTCCGACAGGTCCGCTCCTGTCAAAATTTCCAACTTTTGACCCAAAAACAAATTTCCCAGATTCCTCCCAATATGATTCCACAGGTGCCCAAGAGTCCACTGACTCGATTCGGACCAACGGGAAAGTCACTGCAGGTATTTCAGACCAAAAAAAACAAACCGTGATTTAGGCCCGATTTCTGACTTTTCCGACAGGTCCGCTCCTGTCGAAACTTCCAACTTTTGACCCCAAATAAAATTTCCCAGATTTCTCCCAAAATGACTCCACAGGAGCCCAAGAGTCCACTGACTCGATTCGGACCAACGGGAAAGTCACTGCAGGTACTTCAGAGCAAAAAAGAAAAACCGTGATTTTGACACGTTTTCTAACTTTTCCGACAGGTCCCCTCCTGTCGAAATTTCCAACTTTTGACCCAAAAAAAAATTTCCCAGATTTCTCCCAAAATGACTCCAAAGGGGCCCAAGAGTCCACTGACTCGATTCGGACCAATGGGAAAGTTACTGCAGGTATTTCAGAGCAAAAACAAAAAACCTTGATTTTGGCACGTTTTCTGACTTTTCCGATAGGTCCGCTCCTGTCAAAATTTCCAACTTTTGACCCAAAATCAAATTTCCCAGATTCCTCCCAATATGATTCCACAGGTGCCCAAGAGTCCACTGACTCGATTCGGATCAACGGGAAAGTCACTGCAGGAATTTCAGACCAAAAAAAACAAACCGTGATTTAGGCCCGATTTCTGACTTTTCCGACAGGTCCGCTCCTGTCGATACTTCCAACTTTTGACCCAAAATAAAATTTCCCAGATTTCTCCCAAAATGACTCCACAGGGGCCCAAGAGTCCACTGACTTAATCCAGACTACGGGAAAGTCGCTGCGGGTATTTCAGAGCAAAAAACAAAAACCGTGATTTATGCCCGATTTCTGACTTTTCTGACAGGTCCGCTCATGTCAAAATTTCCAACTTTTGACCAAAAATAAAATTTCCCAGATTCCTCCCAAAATGACTCCACAGGGGCCCAAGAGTCCACTGACTTGATTCGGACCAACGGGAAAGTCACTGCAGGTATTTCAGAGCAAAAAACAAACACCATGATTTTGTCCCGATTTCTGACTTTTCCGACAGGTCCGCTCCTGTCGAAACTTCCAACTTTTGACCCAAAATAAAATTTCCCAGATTTCTCCCAAAATGACTCCACAGGGGCCCAAGAGTCCACTGATTTGATACGGACCAACGGGAAAGTCGCTGCGGGTATTTCAGAGCAAAAAACAAAAACCGTGATTTAGGCCCGATTTCTGACGTTTCCGACAGGTCCGCTCCTGTCAAAACTTCCAACTTTTGACCCAAAATAAAATTTCCCAGATTTCTCCCAAAATGACTCCAAAGGGGCCCAAGAGTCTACTGACTCGATTCGGACCAACGGGAAAGTCACTGCAGGTTTTTCAGAGCAAAAAACCAAAACCGTGATTTTGGCACGTTTTCTTACTTTTCCGACAGGTCCGCTCCTGTCAAAATTTCCAAATTTTGACCCAAAATCAAATTTCCCAGATTCCTCCCAATATGATTCCACAGATGCCTAAGAGTCCACTGACTCGATTCGGACCAACGGGAAAGTCACTGCAGGTTTTTCAGAGCAAAAAACCAAAACCGTGATTTTGACACGTTTTCTGACTTTTCCGACAGGTCCGCTCCTGTCGAAATTTCCAACTTTTGACCCAAAATAAAATTTCCCAGATTCCTCCCAAAATGACTCCACAGGGGCCCAAGAGTCCACTGACTCGATTTGGACCAACGGGAAAGTCACTGCAGGTATTTCAGAGCAAAAACAAACACCATGATTTTGTCCCGATTTCTGACTTTTCCGACAGGTCCGCTCCTGTCAAAACTTCCAACTTTTGACCCAAAATAAAATTTCCCAGATTGCTCCAAAAAATGACTCCACAGGAGCCCAAGAGTCCACTGACTCGATTCGGACCAACGGGAAAGTCACTGCAGGTACTTCAGAGCAAAAAACCAAAACCGTGATTTTGACACGTTTTCTGACTTTTCCGACAGGTCCGCTCCTGTCGAAATTTCCAACTTTTGACCCAAAATAAAATTTCCCAGATTCCTCCCAAAATGACTCCACAAGGGCCCAAGAGTCCACTGACTTGATACGGACCAACGGGAAAGTCGCTGCGGGTATTTCAGAGCAAAAAACAAAAACCGTGATTCAGGCCCGATTTCTGACGTTTCCGACAGGTCCGCTCCTGTCAAATTTTCCAACTTTTGACCCAAAATAAAATTTCCCAGATTCCTTCCAAAATGACTCCACAGGAGCCCAAGAGTCCACTGACTCGATTCGGACCAACGGGAAAGTCACTGCAGGTACTTCAGAGCAAAAAACCAAAACCGTGATTTTGACACGTTTTCTGACTTTTCCGACAGGTCCGCTCCTGTCGAAATTTCCAACTTTTGACCCAAAATAAAATTTCCCAGATTCCTCCCAAAATGACTCCACATGGGCCCAAGAGTCCACTGACTCGATTTGGACCAACGGGAAAGTCACTGCAGGTATTTCAGAGCAAAAACAAACACCATGATTTTGTCCCGATTTCTGACTTTTCCGACAGGTCCGCTCCTGTCAAAATTTCCAACTTTTGACCCAAAAACAAATTTCCCAGATTCCTCCCAATATGATTCCACAGGTGCCCAAGAGTCCACTGACTCGATTCGGACCAACGGGAAAGTCACTGCAGGTATTTCAGACCAAAAAAAACAAACCTTGATTTTGGCACGTTTTCTGACTTTTCCGACAGGTCCGCTCCTGTCAAAATTTCCAACTTTTGACCCAAAATCAAATTTCCCAGATTCCTCCCAATATGATTCCACAGGTGCCCAAGAGTCCACTGACTCGATTCGGATCAACGGGAAAGTCACTGCAGGAATTTCAGACCAAAAAAAACAAACCGTGATTTAGGCCCGATTTCTGACTTTTCCGACAGGTCCGCTCCTGTCGAAACTTCCAACTTTTGACCCAAAATAAAATTTCCCAGATTTCTCCCAAAATGACTCCACAGGGGCCCAAGAGTCCACTGACTTGATCCAGACAACGGGAAAGTCGCTGCGGGTATTTCAGAGCAAAAAACAAAAACCGTGATTTAGGCCCGATTTCTGACTTTTCCGACAGGTCCGCTCATGTCAAAATTTCCAACTTTTGACACAAAATAAAATTTCCCAGATTCCTCCCAAAATGACTCCACAGGGGCCCAAGAGTCCACTGACTTGATTCGGACCAACGGGAAAGTCACTGCAGGTATTTCAGAGCAAAAAACAAACACCATGATTTTGTCCCGATTTCTGACTTTTCAGACAGGTCCGCTCCTGTCGAAACTTCCAACTTTTGACCCAAAATAAAATTTCCCAGATTTCTCCCAAAATGACTCCACAGGGGCCCAAGAGTCCACTGACTTGATACGGACCAACGGGAAAGTCGCTGCGGGTATTTCAGAGCAAAAAACAAAAACCGTGATTTAGGCCCGATTTCTGACGTTTCCGACAGGTCCGCTCCTGTCAAAACTTCCAACTTTTGACCCAAAATAAAATTTCCCAGATTTCTCCCAAAATGACTCCACAGGAGCCCAAGAGTCCACTGACTCGATTCGGACCAACGGGAAAGTCACTGCAGGTACTTCAGAGCAAAAAACAAAAACCGTGATTTTGACACGTTTTCTTACTTTTCCGACAGGTCCGCTCCTGTCGAAATTTCCAACTTTTGACCCAAAAACAAATTTCCCAGATTCCTCCCAATATGATTCCACAGGTGCCCAAGAGTCCACTGACTCGATTCGGACCAACGGGAAAGTCACTGCAGGTATTTCAGACCCCAAAAAACAAACCGTGATTTAGGCCCGATTTCTGACTTTTCCGACAGGTCCGCTCCTGTCGAAACTTCCAACTTTTGACCCAAAATAAAATTTCCCAGATTTCTCCCAAAATGACTCCACAGGAGCCCAAGAGTCCACTGACTCGATTCGGACCAACGGGAAAGTCACTGCAGGTACTTCAGAGCAAAAAACCAAAACCGTGATTTTGACACGTTTTCTGACTTTTCCGACAGGTCCGCTCCTGTCGAAATTTCCAACTTTTGACCCAAAATAAAATTTCCCAGATTCCTCCCAAAATGACTCCACATGGGCCCAAGAGTCCACTGACTCGATTCGGACCAACGGGAAAGTCACTGCAGGTATTTCAGAGCAAAAAACAAACACCGTGATTTTGTCCCGATTTCTGACTTTTCCGACAGGGCCGCTCCTGTCGAAATTTCCAACTTTTGACCCAAAATAAAATTTCCCAGATTCCTCCCAAAATGACTCCACAGGGGCCCAAGAGTCCACTGACTTGATACGCACCAACGGGAAAGTCACTGCAGGTACTTTAGAGTAAAAAACAAAAACCGTGATTTTGACACGTTTTCTGACTTTTCCGACAGGTCTGCTCCTGTCGAAATTTCCAACTTTTGACCCAAAATAAAATTTCCCAGATTCCTCCCAAAATGACTCCACAGGGGCCCAAGAGTCCTCTGACTCGATTCGGACCAACGGGAAAGTCACTGCAGGTATTTCAGAGCAAAAACAAACACCATGATTTTGTCCCGATTTCTGACTTTTCCGACAGGTCCGCTCCTGTCAAAATTTCCAACTTTTGACCCAAAAACAAATTTCCCAGATTCCTCCCAATATGATTCCACAGGTGCCCAAGAGTCCACTGACTCGATTCGGACCAACGGGAAAGTCACTGCAGGTATTTCAGACCAAAAAAAACAAACCGTGATTTAGGCCCAATTTCTGACTTTTCCGACAGGTCCGCTCCTGTCGAAACTTTCAACTTTTGACCCAAAAAAAAATTTCCCAGATTTCTCCCAAAATGACTCCACAGGAGCCCAAGAGTCCACTGACTCTAATCGGACCAACGGGAAAGTCACTGCAGGTACTTCAGAGCAAAAAACCAAAACCGTGATTTTGACACGTTTTCTGACTTTTCCGACAGGTCCGCTCCTGTCGAAATTTCCAACTTTTGACCCAAAATAAAATTTCCCAGATTCCTCCCAAAATGACTCCACATGGGCCCAAGAGTCCACTGACTTGACACGGACCAACGGGAAAGTCCCTGCGGGTATTTCAGAGCAAAAAACAAAAACCGTGATTTTGGCCCGATTTCTGACGTTTCCGACAGGTCCGCTCCTGTCAAAACTTCCAACTTTTGACCCAAAATAAAATTTCCCAGATTTCTCCCAAAATGACTCCACAGGAGCCCAAGAGTCCACTGACTCGATTCGGATCAACGGGAAAGTCACTGCAGGAATTTCAGAGCAAAAAACAAAAACCGTGATTTAGGCCCGATTTCTGACTTTTCCGACAGGTCCGCTCATGTCAAAATTTCCAACTTTTGACACAAAATAAAATTTCCCAGATTCCTCCCAAAATGACTCCACAGGGGCCCAAGAGTCCACTGACTTGATTCGGACCAACGGGAAAGTCACTGCAGGTATTTCAGAGCAAAAAACAAACACCATGATTTTGTCCCGATTTCTGACTTTTCAGACAGGTCCGCTCCTGTCGAAACTTCCAACTTTTGACCCAAAATAAAATTTCCCAGATTTCTCCCAAAATGACTCCACAGGGGCCCAAGAGTCCACTGACTTGATACGGACCAACGGGAAAGTCGCTGCGGGTATTTCAGAGCAAAAAACAAAAACCGTGATTTAGGCCCGATTTCTGACGTTTCCGACAGGTCCGCTCCTGTCAAAACTTCCAACTTTTGACCCAAAATAAAATTTCCCAGATTTCTCCCAAAATGACTCCACAGGAGCCCAAGAGTCCACTGACTCGATTCGGACCAACGGGAAAGTCACTGCAGGTACTTCAGAGCAAAAAACAAAAACCGTGATTTTGACACGTTTTCTTACTTTTCCGACAGGTCCGCTCCTGTCGAAATTTCCAACTTTTGACCCAAAAACAAATTTCCCAGATTCCTCCCAATATGATTCCACAGGTGCCCAAGAGTCCACTGACTCGATTCGGACCAACGGGAAAGTCACTGCAGGTATTTCAGACCCCAAAAAACAAACCGTGATTTAGGCCCGATTTCTGACTTTTCCGACAGGTCCGCTCCTGTCGAAACTTCCAACTTTTGACCCAAAATAAAATTTCCCAGATTTCTCCCAAAATGACTCCACAGGAGCCCAAGAGTCCACTGACTCGATTCGGACCAACGGGAAAGTCACTGCAGGTACTTCAGAGCAAAAAACCAAAACCGTGATTTTGACACGTTTTCTGACTTTTCCGACAGGTCCGCTCCTGTCGAAATTTCCAACTTTTGACCCAAAATAAAATTTCCCAGATTCCTCCCAAAATGACTCCACATGGGCCCAAGAGTCCACTGACTCGATTCGGACCAACGGGAAAGTCACTGCAGGTATTTCAGAGCAAAAAACAAACACCGTGATTTTGTCCCGATTTCTGACTTTTCCGACAGGGCCGCTCCTGTCGAAATTTCCAACTTTTGACCCAAAATAAAATTTCCCAGATTCCTCCCAAAATGACTCCACAGGGGCCCAAGAGTCCACTGACTTGATACGCACCAACGGGAAAGTCACTGCAGGTACTTTAGAGTAAAAAACAAAAACCGTGATTTTGACACGTTTTCTGACTTTTCCGACAGGTCCGCTCCTGTCGAAATTTCCAACTTTTGACCCAAAATAAAATTTCCCAGATTCCTCCCAAAATGACTCCACAGGGGCCCAAGAGTCCTCTGACTCGATTCGGACCAACGGGAAAGTCACTGCAGGTATTTCAGAGCAAAAACAAACACCATGATTTTGTCCCGATTTCTGACTTTTCCGACAGGTCCGCTCCTGTCAAAATTTCCAACTTTTGACCCAAAAACAAATTTCCCAGATTCCTCCCAATATGATTCCACAGGTGCCCAAGAGTCCACTGACTCGATTCGGACCAACGGGAAAGTCACTGCAGGTATTTCAGACCAAAAAAAACAAACCGTGATTTAGGCCCGATTTCTGACTTTTCCGACAGGTCCGCTCCTGTCGAAACTTTCAACTTTTGACCCAAAAAAAAATTTCCCAGATTTCTCCCAAAATGACTCCACAGGAGCCCAAGAGTCCACTGACTCTAATCGGACCAACGGGAAAGTCACTGCAGGTACTTCAGAGCAAAAAACCAAAACCGTGATTTTGACACGTTTTCTGACTTTTCCGACAGGTCCGCTCCTGTCGAAATTTCCAACTTTTGACCCAAAATAAAATTTCCCAGATTCCTCCCAAAATGACTCCACATGGGCCCAAGAGTCCACTGACTTGACACGGACCAACGGGAAAGTCCCTGCGGGTATTTCAGAGCAAAAAACAAAAACCGTGATTTTGGCCCGATTTCTGACGTTTCCGACAGGTCCGCTCCTGTCAAAACTTCCAACTTTTGACCCAAAATAAAATTTCCCAGATTTCTCCCAAAATGACTCCACAGGAGCCCAAGAGTCCACTGACTCGATTCGGACCAACGGGAAAGTCACTGCAGGTACTTCAGAGCAAAAAACAAAAACCGTGATTTTGACACGTTTTCTTACTTTTCCGACAGGTCCGCTCCTGTCGAAATTTCCAACTTTTGACCCAAAAACAAATTTCCCAGATTCCTCCCAATATGATTCCACAGGTGCCCAAGAGTCCACTGACTCGATTCGGACCAACGGGAAAGTCACTGCAGGTATTTCAGACCCCAAAAAACAAACCGTGATTTAGGCCCGATTTCTGACTTTTCCGACAGGTCCGCTCCTGTCGAAACTTCCAACTTTTGACCCAAAATAAAATTTCCCAGATTCCTCCCAAAATGACTCCACATGGGCCCAAGAGTCCACTGACTCGATTCGGACCAACGGGAAAGTCACTGCAGGTATTTCAGAGCAAAAAACAAACACCGTGATTTTGTCCCGATTTCTGACTTTTCCGACAGGGCCGCTCCTGTCGAAATTTCCAACTTTTGACCCAAAATAAAATTTCCCAGATTCCTCCCAAAATGACTCCACAGGGGCCCAAGAGTCCACTGACTTGATACGCACCAACGGGAAAGTCACTGCAGGTACTTTAGAGCAAAAAACCAAAACCGTGATTTTGACACGTTTTCTGACTTTTCCGACAGGTCCGCTCCTGTCGAAATTTCCAACTTTTGACCCAAAATAAAATTTCCCAGATTCCTCCCAAAATGACTCCACAGGGGCCCAAGAGTCCTCTGACTCGATTCGGACCAACGGGAAAGTCACTGCAGGTATTTCAGAGCAAAAACAAACACCATGATTTTGTCCCGATTTCTGACTTTTCCGACAGGTCCGCTCCTGTCAAAATTTCCAACTTTTGACCCAAAAACAAATTTCCCAGATTCCTCCCAATATGATTCCACAGGTGCCCAAGAGTCCACTGACTCGATTCGGACCAACGGGAAAGTCACTGCAGGTATTTCAGACCAAAAAAAACAAACCGTGATTTAGGCCCGATTTCTGACTTTTCCGACAGGTCCGCTCCTGTCGAAACTTTCAACTTTTGACCCAAAATAAAATTTCCCAGATTTCTCCCAAAATGACTCCACAGGAGCCCAAGAGTCCACTGACTCTAATCGGACCAACGGGAAAGTCACTGCAGGTACTTCAGAGCAAAAAACCAAAACCGTGATTTTGACACGTTTTCTGACTTTTCCGACAGGTCCGCTCCTGTCGAAATTTCCAACTTTTGACCCAAAATAAAATTTCCCAGATTCCTCCCAAAATGACTCCACATGGGCCCAAGAGTCCACTGACTTGACACGGACCAACGGGAAAGTCCCTGCGGGTATTTCAGAGCAAAAAACAAAAACCGTGATTTAGGCCCGATTTCTGACGTTTCCGACAGGTCCGCTCCTGTCAAAACTTCCAACTTTTGACCCAAAATAAAATTTCCCAGATTTCTCCCAAAATGACTCCACAGGAGCCCAAGAGTCCACTGACTCGATTCGGACCAACGGGAAAGTCACTGCAGGTACTTCAGAGCAAAAAACAAAAACCGTGATTTTGACACGTTTTCTTACTTTTCCGACAGGTCCGCTCCTGTCGAAATTTCCAACTTTTGAGCCAAAAACAAATTTCCCAGATTCCTCCCAATATGATTCCACAGGTGCCCAAGAGTCCACTGACTCGATTCGGACCAACGGGAAAGTCACTGCAGGTATTTCAGACCCAAAAAAACAAACCGTGATTTAGGCCCGATTTCTGACTTTTCCGACAGGTCCGCTCCTGTCGAAACTTCCAACTTTTGACCCAAAATAAAATTTCCCAGATTTCTCCCAAAATGACTCCACAGGAGCCCAAGAGTCCACTGACTCGATTCGGACCAACGGGAAAGTCACTGCAGGTACTTCAGAGCAAAAAACCAAAACCGTGATTTTGACACGTTTTCTGACTTTTCCGACAGGTCCGCTCCTGTCGAAACTTCCAACTTTTGACCCAAAATAAAATTTCCCAGTTTTCTCCCAAAATGACTCCACAAGAGTCCACTGACTCGATTCGGACCAACGGGAAAGTCACTGCAGGTATTTCAGACCAAAAAAAACAAACCGTGATTTAGGCCCGATTTCTGACTTTTCCGACAGGTCCGCTCCTGTCGAAACTTCCAACTTTTGACCCAAAATAAAATTTCCCAGATTTCTCCCAAAATGACTCCACAGGAGCCCAAGAGTCCACTGACTCTAATCGGACCAACGGGAAAGTCACTGCAGGTACTTCAGAGCAAAAAACCAAAACCGTGATTTTGACACGTTTTCTTACTTTTCCGACAGGTCCGCTCCTGTCGAAATTTCCAACTTTTGACCCAAAAACAAATTTCCCAGATTCCTCCCAATATGATTCCACAGGTGCCCAAGAGTCCACTGACTCGATTCGGACCAACGGGAAAGTCACTGCAGGTATTTCAGACCCCAAAAAACAAACCGTGATTTAGGCCCGATTTCTGACTTTTCCGACAGGTCCGCTCCTGTCGAAACTTCCACCTTTTGACCCAAAATAAAATTTCCCAGATTTCTCCCAAAATGACTCCACAGGAGCCCAAGAGTCCACTGACTCGATTCGGACCAACGGGAAAGTCACTGCAGGTACTGCAGAGCAAAAAACCAAAACCGTGATTTTGACACGTTTTCTGACTTTTCCGACAGGTCCGCTCCTGTCGAAACTTCCAACTTTTGACCCAAAATAAAATTTCCCAGATTCCTCCCAAAATGACTCCACATGGGCCCAAGAGTCCACTGACTTGACACGGACCAACGGGAAAGTCCCTGCGGGTATTTCAGAGCAAAAAACAAAAACCGTGATTTAGGCCCGATTTCTGACGTTTCCGACAGGTCCGCTCCTGTCAAAACTTCCAACTTTTGACCCAAAATAAAATTTCCCAGATTTCTCCCAAAATGACTCCACAGGAGCCCAAGAGTCCACTGACTCGATTCGGACCAACGGGAAAGTCACTGCAGGTACTTCAGAGCAAAAAACAAAAACCGTGATTTTGACACGTTTTCTTACTTTTCCGACAGGTCCGCTCCTGTCGAAATTTCCAACTTTTGACCCAAAAACAAATTTCCCAGATTCCTCCCAATATGATTCCACAGGTGCCCAAGAGTCCACTGACTCGATTCGGACCAACGGGAAAGTCACTGCAGGTATTTCAGACCCCAAAAAACAAACCGTGATTTAGGCCCGATTTCTGACTTTTCCGACAGGTCCGCTCCTGTCGAAACTTCCAACTTTTGACCCAAAATAAAATTTCCCAGATTCCTCCCAAAATGACTCCACATGGGCCCAAGAGTCCACTGACTCGATTCGGACCAACGGGAAAGTCACTGCAGGTATTTCAGAGCAAAAAACAAACACCGTGATTTTGTCCCGATTTCTGACTTTTCCGACAGGGCCGCTCCTGTCGAAATTTCCAACTTTTGACCCAAAATAAAATTTCCCAGATTCCTCCCAAAATGACTCCACAGGGGCCCAAGAGTCCACTGACTTGATACGCACCAACGGGAAAGTCACTGCAGGTACTTTAGAGCAAAAAACAAAAACCGTGATTTTGACACGTTTTCTGACTTTTCCGACAGGTCCGCTCCTGTCGAAATTTCCAACTTTTGACCCAAAATAAAATTTCCCAGATTCCTCCCAAAATGACTCCACAGGGGCCCAAGAGTCCTCTGACTCGATTCGGACCAACGGGAAAGTCACTGCAGGTATTTCAGAGCAAAAACAAACACCATGATTTTGTCCCGATTTCTGACTTTTCCGACAGGTCCGCTCCTGTCAAAATTTCCAACTTTTGACCCAAAAACAAATTTCCCAGATTCCTCCCAATATGATTCCACAGGTGCCCAAGAGTCCACTGACTCGATTCGGACCAACGGGAAAGTCACTGCAGGTATTTCAGACCAAAAAAAACAAACCGTGATTTAGGCCCGATTTCTGACTTTTCCGACAGGTCCGCTCCTGTCGAAACTTTCAACTTTTGACCCAAAATAAAATTTCCCAGATTTCTCCCAAAATGACTCCACAGGAGCCCAAGAGTCCACTGACTCTAATCGGACCAACGGGAAAGTCACTGCAGGTACTTCAGAGCAAAAAACCAAAACCGTGATTTTGACACGTTTTCTGACTTTTCCGACAGGTCCGCTCCTGTCGAAATTTCCAACTTTTGACCCAAAATAAAATTTCCCAGATTCCTCCCAAAATGACTCCACATGGGCCCAAGAGTCCACTGACTTGACACGGACCAACGGGAAAGTCCCTGCGGGTATTTCAGAGCAAAAAACAAAAACCGTGATTTAGGCCCGATTTCTGACGTTTCCGACAGGTCCGCTCCTGTCAAAACTTCCAACTTTTGACCCAAAATAAAATTTCCCAGATTTCTCCCAAAATGACTCCACAGGAGCCCAAGAGTCCACTGACTCGATTCGGACCAACGGGAAAGTCACTGCAGGTACTTCAGAGCAAAAAACAAAAACCGTGATTTTGACACGTTTTCTTACTTTTCCGACAGGTCCGCTCCTGTCGAAATTTCCAACTTTTGACCCAAAAACAAATTTCCCAGATTCCTCCCAATATGATTCCACAGGTGCCCAAGAGTCCACTGACTCGATTCGGACCAACGGGAAAGTCACTGCAGGTATTTCAGACCCAAAAAAACAAACCGTGATTTAGGCCCGATTTCTGACTTTTCCGACAGGTCCGCTCCTGTCGAAACTTCCAACTTTTGACCCAAAATAAAATTTCCCAGATTTCTCCCAAAATGACTCCACAGGAGCCCAAGAGTCCACTGACTCGATTCGGACCAACGGGAAAGTCACTGCAGGTACTTCAGAGCAAAAAACCAAAACCGTGATTTTGACACGTTTTCTGACTTTTCCGACAGGTCCGCTCCTGTCGAAACTTCCAACTTTTGACCCAAAATAAAATTTCCCAGTTTTCTCCCAAAATGACTCCACAAGAGTCCACTGACTCGATTCGGACCAACGGGAAAGTCACTGCAGGTACTTCAGAGCAAAAAAGAAAAACCATGATTTTGACACGTTTTCTAACTTTTCCGACAGGTCCGCTCCTGTCGAAATTTCCAACTTTTGACCCAAAAAAAAATTTCCCAGATTTCTCCCAAAATGACTCCAAAGGGGCCCAAGAGTCCACTGACTCGATTCGGACCAATGGGAAAGTTACTGCAGGTATTTCAGAGCAAAAACAAAAAACCGTGATTTAGGCCTGATTTCTGACCTTTCCGACAGGTCCGCTCCTGTCGAAACTTCCAACTTTTGACCCAAAATAAAATTTCCCAGATTTCTCCCAAACTGACTCCACAGGAGCCCAAGAGTCCACTGACTCGATTCGGACCAACGGGAAAGTCACTGCAGGTACTTCAGAGCAAAAAACCAAAACCGTGATTTTGACACGTTTTCTGACTTTTCCGACAGGTCCGCTCCTGTCAAAATTTCCAACTTTTGACCCAAAATAAAATTTCCCAGATTCCTCCCAAAATGACTCCACATGGGCCCAAGAGTCCACTGACTCGATTCGGACCAACGGGAAAGTCACTGCAGGTATTTCAGAGCAAAAAACAAACACCGTGATTTTGTCCCGATTTCTGACTTTTCCGACAGGGCCGCTCCTGTCGAAATTTCCAACTTTTGACCCAAAATAAAATTTCCCAGATTCCTCCCAAAATGACTCCACAGGGGCCCAAGAGTCCACTGACTTGATACGCACCAACGGGAAAGTCACTGCAGGTACTTTAGAGCAAAAAACAAAAACCGTGATTTTGACACGTTTTCTGACTTTTCCGACAGGTCCGCTCCTGTCGAAATTTCCAACTTTTGACCCAAAATAAAATTTCCCAGATTCCTCCCAAAATGACTCCACAGGGGCCCAAGAGTCCTCTGACTCGATTCGGACCAACGGGAAAGTCACTGCAGGTATTTCAGAGCAAAAACAAACACCATGATTTTGTCCCGATTTCTGACTTTTCCGACAGGTCCGCTCCTGTCAAAATTTCCAACTTTTGACCCAAAAACAAATTTCCCAGATTCCTCCCAATATGATTCCACAGGTGCCCAAGAGTCCACTGACTCGATTCGGACCAACGGGAAAGTCACTGCAGGTATTTCAGACCAAAAAAAACAAACCGTGATTTAGGCCCGATTTCTGACTTTTCCGACAGGTCCGCTCCTGTCGAAACTTCCAACTTTTGACCCAAAATAAAATTTCCCAGATTTCTCCCAAAATGACTCCACAGGAGCCCAAGAGTCCACTGACTCTAATCGGACCAACGGGAAAGTCACTGCAGGTACTTCAGAGCAAAAAACCAAAACCGTGATTTTGACACGTTTTCTTACTTTTCCGACAGGTCCGCTCCTGTCGAAATTTCCAACTTTTGACCCAAAAACAAATTTCCCAGATTCCTCCCAATATGATTCCACAGGTGCCCAAGAGTCCACTGACTCGATTCGGACCAACGGGAAAGTCACTGCAGGTATTTCAGACCCCAAAAAACAAACCGTGATTTAGGCCCGATTTCTGACTTTTCCGACAGGTCCGCTCCTGTCGAAACTTCCACCTTTTGACCCAAAATAAAATTTCCCAGATTTCTCCCAAAATGACTCCACAGGAGCCCAAGAGTCCACTGACTCGATTCGGACCAACGGGAAAGTCACTGCAGGTACTTCAGAGCAAAAAACCAAAACCGTGATTTTGACACGTTTTCTGACTTTTCCGACAGGTCCGCTCCTGTCGAAATTTCCAACTTTTGACCCAAAATAAAATTTCCCAGATTCCTCCCAAAATGACTCCACATGGGCCCAAGAGTCCACTGACTCGATTCGGACCAACGGGAAAGTCACTGCAGGTATTTCAGAGCAAAAAACAAACACCGTGATTTTGTCCCGATTTCTGACTTTTCCGACAGGGCCGCTCCTGTCGAAATTTCCAACTTTTGACCAAAAATAAAATTTCCCAGATTCCTCCCAAAATGACTCCACTGGGGCCCAAGAGTCCACTGACTTGATACGAACCAACGGGAAAGTCACTGCAGGTACTTTAGAGCAAAAAACAAAAACCGTGATTTTGACACGTTTTCTGACTTTTCCGACAGGTCCGCTCCTGTCGAAATTTCCAACTTTTGACCCAAAATAAAATTTCCCAGATTCCTCCCAAAATGACTCCACAGGGGCCCAAGAGTCCTCTGACTCAATTCGGACCAACGGGAAAGTCACTGCAGGTATTTCAGAGCAAAAACAAACACCATGATTTTGTCCCGATTTCTGACTTTTCCGACAGGTCCGCTCCTGTCAAAATTTCCAACTTTTGACCCAAAAACAAATTTCCCAGATTCCTCCCAATATGATTCCACAGGTGCCCAAGAGTCCACTGACTCGATTCGGACCAACGGGAAAGTCACTGCAGGTATTTCAGACCAAAAAAAACAAACCGTGATTTAGGCCCGATTTCTGACTTTTCCGACAGGTCCGCTCCTGTCGAAACTTCCAACTTTTGACCCAAAATAAAATTTCCCAAATTTCTCCCAAAATGACTCCACAGGAGCCCAAGAGTCCACTGACTCTAATCGGACCAACGGGAAAGTCACTGCAGGTACTTCAGAGCAAAAAACCAAAACCGTGATTTTGACACGTTTTCTGACTTTTCCGACAGGTCCGCTCCTGTCGAAATTTCCAACTTTTGACCCAAAATAAAATTTCCCAGATTCCTCCCAAAATGACTCCACATGGGCCCAAGAGTCCACTGACTTGATACGGACCAACGGGAAAGTCCCTGCGGGTATTTCAGAGCAAAAAACAAAAACCGTGATTTAGGCCCGATTTCTGACGTTTCCGACAGGTCCGCTCCTGTCAAAACTTCCAACTTTTGACCCAAAATAAAATTTCCCAGATTTCTCCCAAAATGACTCCACAGGAGCCCAAGAGTCCACTGACTCGATTCGGACCAACGGGAAAGTCACTGCAGGTACTTCAGAGCAAAAAACAAAAACCGTGATTTTGACACGTTTTCTTACTTTTCCGACAGGTCCGCTCCTGTCGAAATTTCCAACTTTTGACCCAAAAACAAATTTCCCAGATTCCTCCCAATATGATTCCACAGGTGCCCAAGAGTCCACTGACTCGATTCGGACCAACGGGAAAGTCACTGCAGGTATTTCAGACCCCAAAAAACAAACCGTGATTTAGGCCCGATTTCTGACTTTTCCGACAGGTCCGCTCCTGTCGAAACTTCCAACTTTTGACCCAAAATAAAATTTCCCAGATTTCTCCCAAAATGACTCCACAGGAGCCCAAGAGTCCACTGACTCGATTCGGACCAACGGGAAAGTCACTGCAGGTACTTCAGAGCAAAAAACCAAAACCGTGATTTTGACACGTTTTCTGACTTTTCCGACAGGTCCGCTCCTGTCGAAACTTCCAACTTTTGACCCAAAATAAAATTTCCCAGATTTCTCCCAAAATGACTCCACAGGAGCCCAAGAGTCCACTGACTCGATTCGGACCAACGGGAAAGTCACTGCAGGTACTTCAGAGCAAAAAAGAAAAACCGTGATTTTGACACGTTTTCTAACTTTTCCGACAGGTCCGCTCCTGTCGAAATTTCCAACTTTTGACCCAAAAAAAAATTTCCCAGATTTCTCCCAAAATGACTCCAAAGGGGCCCAAGAGTCCACTGACTCGATTCGGACCAATGGGAAAGTTACTGCAGGTATTTCAGAGCAAAAACAAAAAACCGTGATTTAGGCCTGATTTCTGACCTTTCCGACAGGTCCGCTCCTGTCGAAACTTCCAACTTTTGACCCAAAATAAAATTTCCCAGATTTCTCCCAAACTGACTCCACAGGAGCCCAAGAGTCCACTGACTCGATTCGGACCAACGGGAAAGTCACTGCAGGTACTTCAGAGCAAAAAACCAAAACCGTGATTTTGACACGTTTTCTGACTTTTCCGACAGGTCCGCTCCTGTCAAAATTTCCAACTTTTGACCCAAAATAAAATTTCCCAGATTCCTCCCAAAATGACTCCACAGGGGCCCAAGAGTCCACTGACTCGATTCGGACCAACGGGAAAGTCACTGCAGGTATTTCAGAGCAAAAAACAAACACCGTGATTTTGTCCCGATTTCTGACTTTTCCGACAGGTCCGCTCCTGTCAAAATTTCCAACTTTTGACCCAAAAACAAATTTCCCAGATTCTTCCCAATATGATTCCACAGGTGCCCAAGAGTCCACTGACTCGATTCGGACCAACGGGAAAGTCACTGCAGGTATTTCAGAGCAAAAAACAAAAACCGTGATTTTGACACGTTTTCTTACTTTTCCGACAGGTCCGCTCCTGTCGAAATTTCCAACTTTTGACCCAAAAACAAATTTCCCAGATTCCTCCCAATATGATTCCACAGGTGCCCAAGAGTCCACTGACTCGATTCGGACCAACGGGAAAGTCACTGCAGGTATTTCAGACCCCAAAAAACAAACCCTGATTTAGGCCCGATTTCTGACTTTTCCGACAGGTCCGCTCCTGTCGAAACTTCCAACTTTTGACCCAAAATAAAATTTCCCAGATTTCTCCCAAAATGACTCCACAGGAGCCCAAGAGTCCACTGACTCGATTCGGACCAACGGGAAAGTCACTGCAGGTACTTCAGAGCAAAAAACCAAAACCGTGATTTTGACACGTTTTCTGACTTTTCCGACAGGTCCGCTCCTGTCGAAATTTCCAACTTTTGACTTAAAATAAAATTTCCCAGATTCCTCCCAAAATGACTCCACATGGGCCCAAGAGTCCACTGACTCGATTCGGACCAACGGGAAAGTCACTGCAGGTATTTCAGAGCAAAAAACAAACACCGTGATTTTGTCCCGATTTCTGACTTTTCCGACAGGTCCGCTCCTGTCGAAATTTCCAACTTTTGACCCAAAATAAAATTTCCCAGATTTCTCCCAAAATGACTCCACAGGAGCCCAAGAGTCCACTGACTCGATTCGGACCAACGGGAAAGTCACTGCAGGTACTTCAGAGCAAAAAACCAAAACCGTGATTTTGACACGTTTTCTTACTTTTCCGACAGGTCCGCTCCTGTCGAAATTTCCAACTTTTGACCCAAAAACAAATTTCCCAGATTCCTCCCAATATGATTCCACAGGTGCCCAAGAGTCCACTGACTCGATTCAGACCAACGGGAAAGTCACTGCAGGTATTTCAGACCCCAAAAAACAAACCGTGATTTAGGCCCGATTTCTGACTTTTCCGACAGGTCCGCTCCTGTCGAAACTTCCTACTTTTGACCCAAAATAAAATTTCCCAGATTTCTCCCAAAATGACTCCACAGGAGCCCAAGAGTCCACTGACTCGATTCGGACCAACGGGAAAGTCACTGCAGGTACTTCAGAGCAAAAAACCAAAACCGTGATTTTGACACGTTTTCTGACTTTTCCGACAGGTCCGCTCCTGTCGAAATTTCCAACTTTTGACTTAAAATAAAATTTCCCAGATTCCTCCCAAAATGACTCCACATGGGCCCAAGAGTCCACTGACTCGATTCGGACCAACGGGAAAGTCACTGCAGGTATTTCAGAGCAAAAAACAAACACCGTGATTTTGTCCCGATTTCTGACTTTTCCGACAGGTCCGCTCCTGTCGAAATTTCCAACTTTTGACCCAAATAAAAATTTCCCAGATTCCTCCCAAAATGACTCCACAGGGGCCCAAGAGTCCACTGACTTGATACGGACCAACGGGAAAGTCACTGCAGGTACTTTAGAGCAAAAAACAAAAAAACAAACACCGTGATTTTGTCCCGATTTCTGACTTTTCCGACAGGTCCGCTCCTGTCAAAATTTCCAACTTTTGACCCAAAAACAAATTTCCCAGATTCTTCCCAATATGATTCCACAGGTGCCCAAGAGTCCACTGACTCGATTCGGACCAACGGGAAAGTCACTGCAGGTATTTCAGAGCAAAAAACAAAAACCGTGATTTTGACACGTTTTCTTACTTTTCCGACAGGTCCGCTCCTGTCGAAATTTCCAACTTTTGACCCAAAAACAAATTTCCCAGATTCCTCCCAATATGATTCCACAGGTGCCCAAGAGTCCACTGACTCGATTCGGACCAACGGGAAAGTCACTGCAGGTATTTCAGACCCCAAAAAACAAACCCTGATTTAGGCCCGATTTCTGACTTTTCCGACAGGTCCGCTCCTGTCGAAACTTCCAACTTTTGACCCAAAATAAAATTTCCCAGATTTCTCCCAAAATGACTCCACAGGAGCCCAAGAGTCCACTGACTCGATTCGGACCAACGGGAAAGTCACTGCAGGTACTTCAGAGCAAAAAACCAAAACCGTGATTTTGACACGTTTTCTGACTTTTCCGACAGGTCCGCTCCTGTCGAAATTTCCAACTTTTGACTTAAAATAAAATTTCCCAGATTCCTCCCAAAATGACTCCACATGGGCCCAAGAGTCCACTGACTCGATTCGGACCAACGGGAAAGTCACTGCAGGTATTTCAGAGCAAAAAACAAACACCGTGATTTTGTCCCGATTTCTGACTTTTCCGACAGGTCCGCTCCTGTCGAAATTTCCAACTTTTGACCCAAAATAAAATTTCCCAGATTTCTCCCAAAATGACTCCACAGGAGCCCAAGAGTCCACTGACTCGATTCGGACCAACGGGAAAGTCACTGCAGGTACTTCAGAGCAAAAAACCAAAACCGTGATTTTGACACGTTTTCTTACTTTTCCGACAGGTCCGCTCCTGTCGAAATTTCCAACTTTTGACCCAAAAACAAATTTCCCAGATTCCTCCCAATATGATTCCACAGGTGCCCAAGAGTCCACTGACTCGATTCGGACCAACGGGAAAGTCACTGCAGGTATTTCAGACCCCAAAAAACAAACCGTGATTTAGGCCCGATTTCTGACTTTTCCGACAGGTCCGCTCCTGTCGAAACTTCCTACTTTTGACCCAAAATAAAATTTCCCAGATTTCTCCCAAAATGACTCCACAGGAGCCCAAGAGTCCACTGACTCGATTCGGACCAACGGGAAAGTCACTGTAGGTACTTCAGAGCAAAAAACCAAAACCGTGATTTTGACACGTTTTCTGACTTTTCCGACAGGTCCGCTCCTGTCGAAATTTCCAACTTTTGACTTAAAATAAAATTTCCCAGATTCCTCCCAAAATGACTCCACATGGGCCCAAGAGTCCACTGACTCGATTCGGACCAACGGGAAAGTCACTGCAGGTATTTCAGAGCAAAAAACAAACACCGTGATTTTGTCCCGATTTCTGACTTTTCCGACAGGTCCGCTCCTGTCGAAATTTCCAACTTTTGACCCAAATAAAAATTTCCCAGATTCCTCCCAAAATGACTCCACAGGGGCCCAAGAGTCCACTGACTTGATACGGACCAACGGGAAAGTCACTGCAGGTACTTTAGAGCAAAAAACAAAAACCGTGATTTTGACACGTTTTCTGACTTTTCCGACAGGTCCGCTCCTGTCGAAATTTCCAACTTTTGACCCAAAATAAAATTTCCCAGATTCCTCCCAAAATGACTCCACAGGGGCCCAAGAGTCCTCTGACTCGATTCGGACCAACGGGAAAGTCACTGCAGGTATTTCAGAGCAAAAACAAACACCATGATTTTGTCCCGATTTCTGACTTTTCCGACAGGTCCGCTCCTGTCAAAATTTCCAACTTTTGACCCAAAAACAAATTTCCCAGATTCCTCCCAATATGATTCCACAGGTGCCCAAGAGTCCACTGACTCGATTCGGACCAATGGGAAAGTTACTGCAGGTATTTCAGAGCAAAAACAAAAAACCGTGATTTAGGCCTGATTTCTGACCTTTCCGACAGGTCCGCTCCTGTCGAAACTTCCAACTTTTGACCCAAAATAAAATTTCCCAGATTTCTCCCAAACTGCCTCCACAGGAGCCCAAGAGTCCACTGACTCGATTCGGACCAACGGGAAAGTCACTGCAGGTACTTCAGAGCAAAAAACCAAAACCGTGATTTTGACACGTTTTCTGACTTTTCCGACAGGTCCGCTCCTGTCAAAATTTCCAACTTTTGACCCAAAATAAAATTTCCCAGATTCCTCCCAAAATGACTCCACAGGGGCCCAAGAGTCCACTGACTCGATTCGGACCAACGGGAAAGTCACTGCAGGTATTTCAGAGCAAAAAACAAACACCGTGATTTTGTCCCGATTTCTGACTTTTCCGACAGGTCCGCTCCTGTCAAAATTTCCAACTTTTGACCCAAAAACAAATTTCCCAGATTCTTCCCAATATGATTCCACAGGTGCCCAAGAGTCCACTGACTCGATTCGGACCAACGGGAAAGTCACTGCAGGTATTTCAGAGCAAAAAACAAAAACCGTGATTTTGACACGTTTTCTTACTTTTCCGACAGGTCCGCTCCTGTCGAAATTTCCAACTTTTGACCCAAAAACAAATTTCCCAGATTCCTCCCAATATGATTCCACAGGTGCCCAAGAGTCCACTGACTCGATTCGGACCAACGGGAAAGTCACTGCAGGTATTTCAGACCCCAAAAAACAAACCCTGATTTAGGCCCGATTTCTGACTTTTCCGACAGGTCCGCTCCTGTCGAAACTTCCAACTTTTGACCCAAAATAAAATTTCCCAGATTTCTCCCAAAATGACTCCACAGGAGCCCAAGAGTCCACTGACTCGATTCGGACCAACGGGAAAGTCACTGCAGGTACTTCAGAGCAAAAAACCAAAACCGTGATTTTGACACGTTTTCTGACTTTTCCGACAGGTCCGCTCCTGTCGAAATTTCCAACTTTTGACTTAAAATAAAATTTCCCAGATTCCTCCCAAAATGACTCCACATGGGCCCAAGAGTCCACTGACTCGATTCGGACCAACGGGAAAGTCACTGCAGGTATTTCAGAGCAAAAAACAAACACCGTGATTTTGTCCCGATTTCTGACTTTTCCGACAGGTCCGCTCCTGTCGAAATTTCCAACTTTTGACCCAAAATAAAATTTCCCAGATTTCTCCCAAAATGACTCCACAGGAGCCCAAGAGTCCACTGACTCGATTCGGACCAACGGGAAAGTCACTGCAGGTACTTCAGAGCAAAAAACCAAAACCGTGATTTTGACACGTTTTCTTACTTTTCCGACAGGTCCGCTCCTGTCGAAATTTCCAACTTTTGACCCAAAAACAAATTTCCCAGATTCCTCCCAATATGATTCCACAGGTGCCCAAGAGTCCACTGACTCGATTCAGACCAACGGGAAAGTCACTGCAGGTATTTCAGACCCCAAAAAACAAACCGTGATTTAGGCCCGATTTCTGACTTTTCCGACAGGTCCGCTCCTGTCGAAACTTCCTACTTTTGACCCAAAATAAAATTTCCCAGATTTCTCCCAAAATGACTCCACAGGAGCCCAAGAGTCCACTGACTCGATTCGGACCAACGGGAAAGTCACTGCAGGTACTTCAGAGCAAAAAACCAAAACCGTGATTTTGACACGTTTTCTGACTTTTCCGACAGGTCCGCTCCTGTCGAAATTTCCAACTTTTGACTTAAAATAAAATTTCCCAGATTCCTCCCAAAATGACTCCACATGGGCCCAAGAGTCCACTGACTCGATTCGGACCAACGGGAAAGTCACTGCAGGTATTTCAGAGCAAAAAACAAACACCGTGATTTTGTCCCGATTTCTGACTTTTCCGACAGGTCCGCTCCTGTCGAAATTTCCAACTTTTGACCCAAATAAAAATTTCCCAGATTCCTCCCAAAATGACTCCACAGGGGCCCAAGAGTCCACTGACTTGATACGGACCAACGGGAAAGTCACTGCAGGTACTTTAGAGCAAAAAACAAAAAAACAAACACCGTGATTTTGTCCCGATTTCTGACTTTTCCGACAGGTCCGCTCCTGTCAAAATTTCCAACTTTTGACCCAAAAACAAATTTCCCAGATTCTTCCCAATATGATTCCACAGGTGCCCAAGAGTCCACTGACTCGATTCGGACCAACGGGAAAGTCACTGCAGGTATTTCAGAGCAAAAAACAAAAACCGTGATTTTGACACGTTTTCTTACTTTTCCGACAGGTCCGCTCCTGTCGAAATTTCCAACTTTTGACCCAAAAACAAATTTCCCAGATTCCTCCCAATATGATTCCACAGGTGCCCAAGAGTCCACTGACTCGATTCGGACCAACGGGAAAGTCACTGCAGGTATTTCAGACCCCAAAAAACAAACCCTGATTTAGGCCCGATTTCTGACTTTTCCGACAGGTCCGCTCCTGTCGAAACTTCCAACTTTTGACCCAAAATAAAATTTCCCAGATTTCTCCCAAAATGACTCCACAGGAGCCCAAGAGTCCACTGACTCGATTCGGACCAACGGGAAAGTCACTGCAGGTACTTCAGAGCAAAAAACCAAAACCGTGATTTTGACACGTTTTCTGACTTTTCCGACAGGTCCGCTCCTGTCGAAATTTCCAACTTTTGACTTAAAATAAAATTTCCCAGATTCCTCCCAAAATGACTCCACATGGGCCCAAGAGTCCACTGACTCGATTCGGACCAACGGGAAAGTCACTGCAGGTATTTCAGAGCAAAAAACAAACACCGTGATTTTGTCCCGATTTCTGACTTTTCCGACAGGTCCGCTCCTGTCGAAATTTCCAACTTTTGACCCAAAATAAAATTTCCCAGATTTCTCCCAAAATGACTCCACAGGAGCCCAAGAGTCCACTGACTCGATTCGGACCAACGGGAAAGTCACTGCAGGTACTTCAGAGCAAAAAACCAAAACCGTGATTTTGACACGTTTTCTTACTTTTCCGACAGGTCCGCTCCTGTCGAAATTTCCAACTTTTGACCCAAAAACAAATTTCCCAGATTCCTCCCAATATGATTCCACAGGTGCCCAAGAGTCCACTGACTCGATTCGGACCAACGGGAAAGTCACTGCAGGTATTTCAGACCCCAAAAAACAAACCGTGATTTAGGCCCGATTTCTGACTTTTCCGACAGGTCCGCTCCTGTCGAAACTTCCTACTTTTGACCCAAAATAAAATTTCCCAGATTTCTCCCAAAATGACTCCACAGGAGCCCAAGAGTCCACTGACTCGATTCGGACCAACGGGATAGTCACTGTAGGTACTTCAGAGCAAAAAACCAAAACCGTGATTTTGACACGTTTTCTGACTTTTCCGACAGGTCCGCTCCTGTCGAAATTTCCAACTTTTGACTTAAAATAAAATTTCCCAGATTCCTCCCAAAATGACTCCACATGGGCCCAAGAGTCCACTGACTCGATTCGGACCAACGGGAAAGTCACTGCAGGTATTTCAGAGCAAAAAACAAACACCGTGATTTTGTCCCGATTTCTGACTTTTCCGACAGGTCCGCTCCTGTCGAAATTTCCAACTTTTGACCCAAATAAAAATTTCCCAGATTCCTCCCAAAATGACTCCACAGGGGCCCAAGAGTCCACTGACTTGATACGGACCAACGGGAAAGTCACTGCAGGTACTTTAGAGCAAAAAACAAAAACCGTGATTTTGACACGTTTTCTGACTTTTCCGACAGGTCCGCTCCTGTCAAAATTTCCAACTTTTGACCCAAAAACAAATTTCCCAGATTCTTCCCAATATGATTCCACAGGTGCCCAAGAGTCCACTGACTCGATTCGGACCAACGGGAAAGTCACTGCAGGTATTTCAGAGCAAAAAACAAAAACCGTGATTTTGACACGTTTTCTTACTTTTCCGACAGGTCCGCTCCTGTCGAAATTTCCAACTTTTGACCCAAAAACAAATTTCCCAGATTCCTCCCAATATGATTCCACAGGTGCCCAAGAGTCCACTGACTCGATTCGGACCAACGGGAAAGTCACTGCAGGTATTTCAGACCCCAAAAAACAAACCCTGATTTAGGCCCGATTTCTGACTTTTCCGACAGGTCCGCTCCTGTCGAAACTTCCAACTTTTGACCCAAAATAAAATTTCCCAGATTTCTCCCAAAATGACTCCACAGGAGCCCAAGAGTCCACTGACTCGATTCGGACCAACGGGAAAGTCACTGCAGGTACTTCAGAGCAAAAAACCAAAACCGTGATTTTGACACGTTTTCTGACTTTTCCGACAGGTCCGCTCCTGTCGAAATTTCCAACTTTTGACTTAAAATAAAATTTCCCAGATTCCTCCCAAAATGACTCCACATGGGCCCAAGAGTCCACTGACTCGATTCGGACCAACGGGAAAGTCACTGCAGGTATTTCAGAGCAAAAAACAAACACCGTGATTTTGTCCCGATTTCTGACTTTTCCGACAGGTCCGCTCCTGTCGAAATTTCCAACTTTTGACCCAAAATAAAATTTCCCAGATTTCTCCCAAAATGACTCCACAGGAGCCCAAGAGTCCACTGACTCGATTCGGACCAACGGGAAAGTCACTGCAGGTACTTCAGAGCAAAAAACCAAAACCGTGATTTTGACACGTTTTCTTACTTTTCCGACAGGTCCGCTCCTGTCGAAATTTCCAACTTTTGACCCAAAAACAAATTTCCCAGATTCCTCCCAATATGATTCCACAGGTGCCCAAGAGTCCACTGACTCGATTCAGACCAACGGGAAAGTCACTGCAGGTATTTCAGACCCCAAAAAACAAACCGTGATTTAGGCCCGATTTCTGACTTTTCCGACAGGTCCGCTCCTGTCGAAACTTCCTACTTTTGACCCAAAATAAAATTTCCCAGATTTCTCCCAAAATGACTCCACAGGAGCCCAAGAGTCCACTGACTCGATTCGGACCAACGGGAAAGTCACTGCAGGTACTTCAGAGCAAAAAACCAAAACCGTGATTTTGACACGTTTTCTGACTTTTCCGACAGGTCCGCTCCTGTCGAAATTTCCAACTTTTGACTTAAAATAAAATTTCCCAGATTCCTCCCAAAATGACTCCACATGGGCCCAAGAGTCCACTGACTCGATTCGGACCAACGGGAAAGTCACTGCAGGTATTTCAGAGCAAAAAACAAACACCGTGATTTTGTCCCGATTTCTGACTTTTCCGACAGGTCCGCTCCTGTCGAAATTTCCAACTTTTGACCCAAATAAAAATTTCCCAGATTCCTCCCAAAATGACTCCACAGGGGCCCAAGAGTCCACTGACTTGATACGGACCAACGGGAAAGTCACTGCAGGTACTTTAGAGCAAAAAACAAAAAAACAAACACCGTGATTTTGTCCCGATTTCTGACTTTTCCGACAGGTCCGCTCCTGTCAAAATTTCCAACTTTTGACCCAAAAACAAATTTCCCAGATTCTTCCCAATATGATTCCACAGGTGCCCAAGAGTCCACTGACTCGATTCGGACCAACGGGAAAGTCACTGCAGGTATTTCAGAGCAAAAAACAAAAACCGTGATTTTGACACGTTTTCTTACTTTTCCGACAGGTCCGCTCCTGTCGAAATTTCCAACTTTTGACCCAAAAACAAATTTCCCAGATTCCTCCCAATATGATTCCACAGGTGCCCAAGAGTCCACTGACTCGATTCGGACCAACGGGAAAGTCACTGCAGGTATTTCAGACCCCAAAAAACAAACCCTGATTTAGGCCCGATTTCTGACTTTTCCGACAGGTCCGCTCCTGTCGAAACTTCCAACTTTTGACCCAAAATAAAATTTCCCAGATTTCTCCCAAAATGACTCCACAGGAGCCCAAGAGTCCACTGACTCGATTCGGACCAACGGGAAAGTCACTGCAGGTACTTCAGAGCAAAAAACCAAAACCGTGATTTTGACACGTTTTCTGACTTTTCCGACAGGTCCGCTCCTGTCGAAATTTCCAACTTTTGACTTAAAATAAAATTTCCCAGATTCCTCCCAAAATGACTCCACATGGGCCCAAGAGTCCACTGACTCGATTCGGACCAACGGGAAAGTCACTGCAGGTATTTCAGAGCAAAAAACAAACACCGTGATTTTGTCCCGATTTCTGACTTTTCCGACAGGTCCGCTCCTGTCGAAATTTCCAACTTTTGACCCAAAATAAAATTTCCCAGATTTCTCCCAAAATGACTCCACAGGAGCCCAAGAGTCCACTGACTCGATTCGGACCAACGGGAAAGTCACTGCAGGTACTTCAGAGCAAAAAACCAAAACCGTGATTTTGACACGTTTTCTTACTTTTCCGACAGGTCCGCTCCTGTCGAAATTTCCAACTTTTGACCCAAAAACAAATTTCCCAGATTCCTCCCAATATGATTCCACAGGTGCCCAAGAGTCCACTGACTCGATTCGGACCAACGGGAAAGTCACTGCAGGTATTTCAGACCCCAAAAAACAAACCGTGATTTAGGCCCGATTTCTGACTTTTCCGACAGGTCCGCTCCTGTCGAAACTTCCTACTTTTGACCCAAAATAAAATTTCCCAGATTTCTCCCAAAATGACTCCACAGGAGCCCAAGAGTCCACTGACTCGATTCGGACCAACGGGATAGTCACTGTAGGTACTTCAGAGCAAAAAACCAAAACCGTGATTTTGACACGTTTTCTGACTTTTCCGACAGGTCCGCTCCTGTCGAAATTTCCAACTTTTGACTTAAAATAAAATTTCCCAGATTCCTCCCAAAATGACTCCACATGGGCCCAAGAGTCCACTGACTCGATTCGGACCAACGGGAAAGTCACTGCAGGTATTTCAGAGCAAAAAACAAACACCGTGATTTTGTCCCGATTTCTGACTTTTCCGACAGGTCCGCTCCTGTCGAAATTTCCAACTTTTGACCCAAATAAAAATTTCCCAGATTCCTCCCAAAATGACTCCACAGGGGCCCAAGAGTCCACTGACTTGATACGGACCAACGGGAAAGTCACTGCAGGTACTTTAGAGCAAAAAACAAAAACCGTGATTTTGACACGTTTTCTGACTTTTCCGACAGGTCCGCTCCTGTCGAAATTTCCAACTTTTGACCCAAAATAAAATTTCCCAGATTCCTCCCAAAATGACTCCACAGGGGCCCAAGAGTCCTCTGACTCGATTCGGACCAACGGGAAAGTCACTGCAGGTATTTCAGAGCAAAAACAAACACCATGATTTTGTCCCGATTTCTGACTTTTCCGACAGGTCCGCTCCTGTCAAAATTTCCAACTTTTGACCCAAAAACAAATTTCCCAGATTCCTCCCAATATGATTCCACAGGTGCCCAAGAGTCCACTGACTCGATTCGGACCAACGGGAAAGTCACTGCAGGTATTTCAGACCAAAAAAAACAAACCGTGATTTAGGCCCGATTTCTGACTTTTCCGACAGGTCCGCTCCTGTCGAAACTTCCAACTTTTGACCCAAAATAAAATTTCCCAGATTTCTCCCAAAATGACTCCACAGGAGCCCAAGAGTCCACTGACTCGAATCGGACCAACGGGAAAGTCACTGCAGGTACTTCAGAGCAAAAAACCAAAACCGTGATTTTGACACGTTTTCTGACTTTTCCGACAGGTCCGCTCCTGTCGAAATTTCCAACTTTTGACCCAAAATAAAATTTCCCAGATTCCTCCCAAAATGACTCCACATGGGCCCAAGAGTCCACTGACTTGATACGGACCAACGGGACCCAAAATAAAATTTCCCAGATTCCTCCCAAAATGACTCCAAAGGGGCCCAAGAGTCCACTGACTCGATTCGGACCAACGGGAAAGTCACTGCAGGTATTTCAGAGCAAAAAACAAACACCATGATTTTGTCCCGATTTCTGACTTTTCCGACAGGTCCGCTCCTGTCGAAACTTCCAACTTTTGACCCCAAATAAAATTTCCCAGATTTCTCCCAAAATGACTCCACAGGAGCCCAAGAGTCCACTGACTCGATTCGGACCAACGGGAAAGTCACTGCAGGTACTTCAGAGCAAAAAACAAAAACCGTGATTTTGACACGTTTTCTGACTTTTCCGACAGGTCCGCTCCTGTCGAAATTTCCAACTTTTGACCCAAAATAAAATTTCCCAGATTCCTCCCAAAATGACTCCAAAGGGGCCCAAGAGTCCACTGACTCGATTCGGACCAACGGGAAAGTTACTGCAGGTATTTCAGAGCAAAAGACAAAAAACCTTGATTTTGGCACGTTTTCTGACTTTTCCGACAGGTCCGCTCCTGTCGAAACTTCCAAATTTTGACCCAAAATCAAATTTCCAAGATTCCTCCCAATATGATTCCACAGATGCCTAAGAGTCCACTGACTTGATTCGGACCAACGGGAAAGTCACTGCAGGTTTTTCAGAGCAAAAAACCAAAACCGTGATTTTGACACGTTTTCTGACTTTTCCGACAGGTCCTCTCCTGTCGAAATTTCCATCTTTTGACCCAAAATAAAATTTCCCAGATTCCTCCCAAAATGACTCCACAGGGGCCCAAGAGTCCACTGACTCGATTTGGACCAACGGGAAAGTCACTGCAGGTATTTCAGAGCAAAAACAAACACCATGATTTTGTCCCGATTTCTGACTTTTCCGACAGGTCCGCTCCTGTCAAATTTTCCAACTTTTGACCCAAAATAAAATTTCCCAGATTCCTCCCAAAATGACTCCACAGGAGCCCAAGAGTCCACTGACTCGATTCGGACCAACGGGAAAGTCACTGCAGGTACTTCAGAGCAAAAAACCAAAACCGTGATTTTGACACGTTTTCTGACTTTCCCGACAGGTCCGCTCCTGTCGAAATTTCCAACTTTTGACCCAAAATAAAATTTCCCAGATTCCTCCCAAAATGACTCCACAGGGGCCCAAGAGTCCACTGACTTGATACGGACCAACGGGAAAGTCGCTGCGGGTATTTCAGAGCAAAAAACAAAAACCGTGATTCAGGCCCGATTTCTGACGTTTCCGACAGGTCCGCTCCTGTCAAATTTTCCAACTTTTGACCCAAAATAAAATTTCCCAGATTCCTCCCAAAATGACTCCACAGGAGCCCAAGAGTCCACTGACTCGATTCGGACCAACGGGAAAGTCACTGCAGGTACTTCAGAGCAAAAAACCAAAACCGTGATTTTGACACGTTTTCTGACTTTTCCGACAGGTCCGCTCCTGTTGAAATTTCCAACTTTTGACCCAAAATAAAATTTCCCAGATTTCTCCCAATATGATTCCACAGGTGCCCAAGAGTCCACTGACTCAATTCGGACCAACGGGAAAGTCGCTGCGGGTATTTCAGAGCAAAAAACAAAAACCGTGATTTAGGCCCGATTTCTGACGTTTCCGACAGGTCCGCTCCTGTAAAAACTTCCAACTTTTGACCCGAAATAAAGTTTCCCAGATTTCTCCCTAAATGACTCCACAGGAGCCCAAGAGTCCACTGACTCGATTCGGACCAACGGGAAAGTCACTGCAGGTACTTTAGAGCAAAAAACAAAAACCCGTGATTTTGACACGTTTTCTGACTTTTCCGACAGGTCCGCTCCTGTCGAAATTTCCAACTTTTGACCCAAAATAAAATTTCCCAGATTCCTCCCAAAATGACTCCACATGGGCCCACTGACTCGATTCGGACCAACGGGAAAGTCACTGCAGGTATTTCAGAGCAAAAACAAACACCATGATTTTGTCCCGATTTCTGACTTTTCCGACAGGTCCGCTCCTGTCAAAATTTCCAACTTTTGACCCAAAAACAAAATTCCCAGATTCCTCCCAATATGATTCCACAGGTGCCCAAGAGTCCACTGACTCGATTCGGACCAACGGGAAAGTCACTGCAGGTATTTCAGACCAAAAAAAACAAACCGTGATTTAGGCCCGATTTCTGACTTTTCCGACAGGTCCGCTCCTGTCAAAATTTCCAACTTTTGACCCAAAAACAAATTTCCAAGATTCCTCCCAATATGATTCCACAGGTGCCCAAGAGTCCACTGACTCGATTCGGACCAACGGGAAAGTCACTGCAGGTATTTCAGACCAAAAAAAACAAACCGTGATTTAGGCCCGATTTCTGACTTTTCCGACAGGTCCGCTCCTGTCGAAACTTCCAACTTTTGACCCAAAATAAAATTTCCCAGATTTCTCCCAAAATGACTCCACAGGAGCCCAAGAGTCCACTGACTCGATTCGGACCAACAGGAAAGTCACTGCAGGTACTTCAGAGCAAAAAACAAAAACCGTGATTTTGACACGTTTTCTGACTTTTCCGACAGGTCCGCTTCTGTCGAAATTTCCAACTTTTGACCCAAAATAAAATTTCCCAGATTCCTCCCAAAATGACTCCACAGGGGCCCAAGAGTCCACTGACTCGATTTGGACCAACGGGAAAGTCACTGCAGGTATTTCAGAGCAAAAACAAACACCATGATTTTGTCCCGATTTCTGACTTTTCCGACAGGTCCGCTCCTGTCAAAATTTCCAACTTTTGACCCAAAAACAAATTTCCCAGATTCCTCCCAATATGATTCCACAGGTGCCTAAGAGTCCACTGACTCGATTCGGACCAACGGGAAAGTCACTGCAGGTTTTTCAGAGCAAAAAACCAAAACCGTGATTTTGACACGTTTTCTGACTTTTCCGACAGGTCCGCTTCTGTCGAAATTTCCAACTTTTGACCCAAAATAAAATTTCCCAGATTCCTCCCAAAATGACTCCACAGGGGCCCAAGAGTCCACTGACTCGATTTGGACCAACGGGAAAGTCACTGCAGGTATTTCAGAGCAAAAACAAACACCATGATTTTGTCCCGATTTCTGACTTTTCCGACAGGTCCGCTCCTGTCAAAATTTCCAACTTTTGACCCAAAAACAAATTTCCCAGATTCCTCCCAATATGATTCCACAGGTGCCCAAGAGTCCACTGACTCGATTCGGACCAACGGGAAAGTCACTGCAGGTATTTCAGAGCAAAAAACAAACACCATGATTTTGTCCCGATTTCTGACTTTTCCGACAGGTCCGCTCCTGTCAAATTTTCCAACTTTTGACCCAAAATAAAATTTCCCAGATTTCTCCCAAAATGACTCCACAGGAGCCCAAGAGTCCACTGACTCGATTCGGACCAACGGGAAAGTCACTGCAGGTACTTTAGATCAAAAAACCAAAACCGTGATTTTGACACGTTTTCTGACTTTTCCGACAGGTCCGCTCCTGTCGAAATTTCCAACTTTTGACCCAAAATAAAATTTCCCAGATTCCTCCCAAAATGACTCCACATGGGCCCAAGAGTCCACTGACTCGATTCGGACCAATGGGAAAGTCACTGCAGGTATTTCAGAGCAAAAACAAACACCATGATTTTGTCCCGATTTCTGACTTTTCCGACAGGTCCGCTCCTGTCAAAATTTCCAACTTTTGACCCAAAAACAAATTTCCCAGATTCCTCCCAATATGATTCCACAGGTGCCCAAGAGTCCACTGACTCGATTCGGACCAACGGGAAAGTCACTGCAGGTATTTCAGACCAAAAAAAACAAACCGTGATTTAGGCCCGATTTCTGACTTTTCCGACAGGTCCGCTCCTGTCGAAATTTCCAACTTTTGACCCAAAAAAAAATTTCCCAGATTTCTCCCAAAATGACTCCAAAGGGGCCCAAGAGTCCACTGACTCGATTCGGACCAATGGGAAAGTTACTGCAGGTATTTCAGAGCAAAAACAAAAAACCTTGATTTTGGCACGTTTTCTGACTTTTCCGACAGGTCCGCTCCTGTCAAAATTTCCAACTTTTGACCCAAAATCAAATTTCCCAGATTCCTCCCAATATGATTCCACATGGGCCCAAGAGTCCACTGACTTGATACGGACCAACGGGAAAGTCGCTGCGGGTATTTCAGAGCAAAAAACAAAAACCGTGATTTAGGCCCGATTTCTGACGTTTCCGACAGGTCCGCTCCTGTCAAATTTTCCAACTTTTGACCCAAAATAAAATTTCCCAGATTCCTCCCAAAATGACTCCACAGGAGCCCAAGAGTCCACTGACTCGATTCGGACCAACGGGAAAGTCACTGCAGGTACTTCAGAGCAAAAAACCAAAACCGTGATTTTGACACGTTTTCTGACTTTTCCGACAGGTCCGCTCCTGTCGAAATTTCCAACTTTTGACCCAAAATAAAATTTCCCAGATTTCTCCCAATATGATTCCACAGGTGCCCAAGAGTCCACTGACTCAATTCGGACCAACGGGAAAGTCGCTGCGGGTATTTCAGAGAAAAAAACAAAAACCGTGATTTAGGCCCGATTTCTGACGTTTCCGACAGGTCCGCTCCTGTCAAAACTTCCAACTTTTGACCCGAAATAAAGTTTCCCAGATTTCTCCCAAAATGACTCCACAGGAGCCCAAGAGTCCACTGACTCGATTCGGACCAACGGGAAAGTCACTGCAGGTACTTTAGATCAAAAAACCAAAACCGTGATTTTGACACGTTTTCTGACTTTTCCGACAGGTCCGCTCCTGTCGAAATTTCCAACTTTTGACCCAAAATAAAATTTCCCAGATTCCTCCCAAAATGACTCCACATGGGCCCAAGAGTCCACTGACTCGATTCGGACCAATGGGAAAGTCACTGCAGGTATTTCAGAGCAAAAACAAACACCATGATTTTGTCCCGATTTCTGACTTTTCCGACAGGTCCGCTCCTGTCAAAATTTCCAACTTTTGACCCAAAAACAAATTTCCCAGATTCCTCCCAATATGATTCCACAGGTGCCCAAGAGTCCACTGACTCGATTCGGACCAACGGGAAAGTCACTGCAGGTATTTCAGACCAAAAAAAACAAACCGTGATTTAGGCCCGATTTCTGACTTTTCCGTCAGGTCCGCTCCTGTCGAAACTTCCAACTTTTGACCCAAAATAAAATTTCCCAGATTCCTCCCAAAATGACTCCACAGGAGCCCAAGAGTCCACTGACTCGAGTCGGACCAACGGGAAAGTCACTGCAGGTACTTCAGAGCAAAAAACCAAAACCGTGATTTTGACACGTTTTCTGACTTTTCCGACAGGTCCGCTCCTGTCGAAATTTCCAACTTTTGACCCAAAATAAAATTTCCCAGATTTCTCCCAATATGATTCCACAGGTGCCCAAGAGTCCACTGACTCAATTCGGACCAACGGGAAAGTCGCTGCGGGTATTTCAGAGCAAAAAACAAAAACCGTGATTTAGGCCCGATTTCTGACGTTTCCGACAGGTCCGCTCCTGTCCAAACTTCCAACTTTTGACCCGAAATAAAGTTTCCCAGATTTCTCCCAAAATGACTCCACAGGAGCCCAAGAGTCCACTGACTCGATTCGGACCAACAGGAAAGTCACTGCAGGTACTTTAGATCAAAAAACCAAAACTGTGATTTTGACACGTTTTCTGACTTTTCCGACAGGTCCGCTCCTGTCGAAATTTCCAACTTTTGACCCAAAATAAAATTTCCCAGATTCCTCCCAAAATGACTCCACATGGGCCCAAGAGTCCACTGACTCGATTCGGACCAATGGGAAAGTCACTGCAGGTATTTCAGAGCAAAAACAAACACCATGATTTTGTCCCGATTTCTGACTTTTCCGACAGGTCCGCTCCTGTCAAAATTTCCAACTTTTGACCCAAAAACAAATTTCCCAGATTCCTCCCAATATGATTCCACAGGTGCCCAAGAGTCCACTGACTCGATTCGGACCAACGGGAAAGTCACTGCAGGTATTTCAGACCAAAAAAAACAAACCGTGATTTAGGCCCGATTTCTGACTTTTCCGACAGGTCCGCTCCTCTCGAAATTTCCAACTTTTGACCCAAAAAAAAATTTCCCAGATTTCTCCCAAAATGACTCCAAAGGGGCCCAAGAGTCCACTGACTCGATTCGGACCAATGGGAAAGTTACTGCAGGTATTTCAGAGCAAAAACAAAAAACCTTGATTTTGGCACGTTTTCTGACTTTTCCGACAGGTCCGCTCCTGTCAAAATTTCCAACTTTTGACCCAAAATCAAATTTCCCAGATTCCTCCCAATATGATTCCACAGGTGCCCAAGAGTCCACTGACTTGATACGGACCAACGGGAAAGTCGCTGCGGGTATTTCAGAGCAAAAAACAAAAACCGTGATTTAGGCCCGATTTCTGACGTTTCCGACAGGTCCGCTCCTGTCAAATTTTCCAACTTTTGACCCAAAATAAAATTTCCCAGATTCCTCCCAAAATGACTCCACAGGAGCCCAAGAGTCCACTGACTCGATTCGGACCAACGGGAAAGTCACTGCAGGTACTTCAGAGCAAAAAACCAAAACCGTGATTTTGACACGTTTTCTGACTTTTCCGACAGGTCCGCTCCTGTCGAAATTTCCAACTTTTGACCCAAAATAAAATTTCCCAGATTTCTCCCAATATGATTCCACAGGTGCCCAAGAGTCCACTGACTCAATTCGGACCAACGGGAAAGTCGCTGCGGGTATTTCAGAGCAAAAAACAAAAACCGTGATTTAGGCCCGATTTCTGACGTTTCCGACAGGTCCGCTCCTGTCAAAACTTCCAACTTTTGACCCGAAATAAAGTTTCCCAGATTTCTCCCAAAATGACTCCACAGGAGCCCAAGAGTCCACTGACTCGATTCGGACCAACGGGAAAGTCACTGCAGGTACTTTAGATCAAAAAACCAAAACCGTGATTTTGACACGTTTTCTGACTTTTCCGACAGGTCCGCTCCTGTCGAAATTTCCAACTTTTGACCCAAAATAAAATTTCCCAGATTCCTCCCAAAATGACTCCACATGGGCCCAAGAGTCCACTGACTCGATTCGGACCAATGGGAAAGTCACTGCAGGTATTTCAGAGCAAAAACAAACACCATGATTTTGTCCCGATTTCTGACTTTTCCGACAGGTCCGCTCCTGTCAAAATTTCCAACTTTTGACCCAAAAACAAATTTCCCAGATTCCTCCCAATATGATTCCACAGGTGCCCAAGAGTCCACTGACTCGATTCGGACCAACGGGAAAGTCACTGCAGGTATTTCAGACCAAAAAAAACAAACCGTGATTTAGGCCCGATTTCTGACTTTTCCGACAGGTCCGCTCCTGTCGAAACTTCCAACTTTTGACCCAAAATAAAATTTCCCAGATTTCTCCCAAAATGACTCCACAGGAGCCCAAGAGTCCACTGACTCGATTCGGACCAACGGGAAAGTCACTGCAGGTACTTCAGAGCAAAAAACCAAAACCGTGATTTTGACACGTTTTCTGACTTTTCCGACAGGTCCGCTCCTGTCGAAATTTCCAACTTTTGACCCAAAATAAAATTTCCCAGATTTCTCCCAATATGATTCCACAGGTGCCCAAGAGTCCACTGACTCAATTCGGACCAACGGGAAAGTCGCTGCGGGTATTTCAGAGCAAAAAACAAAAACCGTGATTTAGGCCCGATTTCTGACGTTTCCGACAGGTCCGCTCCTGTCAAAACTTCCAACTTTTGACCCGAAATAAAGTTTCCCAGATTTCTCCCAAAATGACTCCACAGGAGCCCAAGAGTCCACTGACTCGATTCGGACCAACGGGAAAGTCACTGCAGGTACTTTAGATCAAAAAACCAAAACCGTGATTTTGACACGTTTTCTGACTTTTCCGACAGGTCCGCTCCTGTCGAAATTTCCAACTTTTGACCCAAAATAAAATTTCCCAGATTCCTCCCAAAATGACTCCACATGGGCCCAAGAGTCCACTGACTCGATTCGGACCAATGGGAAAGTCACTGCAGGTATTTCAGAGCAAAAACAAACACCATGATTTTGTCCCGATTTCTGACTTTTCCGACAGGTCCGCTCCTGTCAAAATTTCCAACTTTTGACCCAAAAACAAATTTCCCAGATTCCTCCCAATATGATTCCACAGGTGCCCAAGAGTCCACTGACTCGATTCGGACCAACGGGAAAGTCACTGCAGGTATTTCAGACCAAAAAAAACAAACCGTGATTTAGGCCCGATTTCTGACTTTTCCGACAGGTCCGCTCCTGTCGAAACTTCCAACTTTTGACCCAAAATAAAATTTTCCAGATTTCTCCCAAAATGACTCCACAGGAGCTTAAGAGTCCACTGACTCGATTCGGACCAACGGGAAAGTCACTGCAGGTACTTCAGAGCAAAAAACCAAAACCGTGATTTTGACACGTTTTCTGACTTTTCCGACAGGTCCGCTCCTGTCGAAATTTCCAACTTTTGACCCAAAATAAAATTTCCCAGATTTCTCCCAATATGATTCCACAGGTGCCCAAGAGTCCACTGACTCAATTCGGACCAACGGGAAAGTCGCTGCGGGTATTTCAGAGCAAAAAACAAAAACCTTGATTTAGGCCCGATTTCTGACGTTTCCGACAGGTCCGCTCCTGTCAAAGATTCCAACTTTTGACCCGAAATAAAGTTTCCCAGATTTCTCCCAAAATGACTCCACAGGAGCCCAAGAGTCCACTGACTCGATTCGGACCAACGGGAAAGTCACTGCAGGTACTTTAGATCAAAAAACCAAAACCGTGATTTTGACACGTTTTCTGACTTTTCCGACAGGTCCGCTCCTGTCGAAATTTCCAACTTTTGACCCAAAATAAAATTTCCCAGATTCCTCCCAAAATGACTCCACATGGGCCCAAGAGTCCACTGACTCGATTCGGACCAATGGGAAAGTCACTGCAGGTATTTCAGAGCAAAAACAAACACCATGATTTTGTCCCGATTTCTGACTTTTCCGACAGGTCCGCTCCTGTCAAAATTTCCAACTTTTGACCCAAAAACAAATTTCCCAGATTCCTCCCAATATGATTCCACAGGTGCCCAAGAGTCCACTGACTCGATTCGGACCAACGGGAAAGTCACTGCAGATATTTCAGACCAAAAAAAACAAACCGTGATTTAGGCCCGATTTCTGACTTTTCCGACAGGTCCGCTCCTGTCGAAACTTCCAACTTTTGACCCAAAATAAAATTTCCCAGATTTCTCCCAAAATGACTCCACAGGAGCCCAAGAGTCCACTGACTCGATTCGGACCAACGGGAAAGTCACTGCAGGTACTTTAGAGCAAAAAACAAAAACCGTGATTTTGACACGTTTTCTGACTTTTCTGACAGGTCCGCTCCTGTCAAAATTTCCAACTTTTGACCCAAAAACAAATTTCCAAGATTCCTCCCAATATGATTCCACAGGTGCCCAAGAGTCCACTGACTCGATTCGGACCAACGGGAAAGTCACTGCAGGTATTTCAGACCAAAAAAATAAAACCGTGATTTAGGCCCGATTTCTGACTTTTCCGACAGGTCCGCTCCTGTCGAAACTTCCAACTTTTGACCCAAAATAAAATTTCCCAGATTTCTCCCAAAATGACTCCACAGGAGCCCAAGAGTCCACTGACTCGATTCGGACCAACGGGAAAGTCACTGCAGGTACTTCAGAGCAAAAAACCAAAACCGTGATTTTGACACGTTTTCTGACTTTTCCGACAGGTCCGCTCCTGTCGAAATTTCCAACTTTTGACCCAAAATAAAATTTCCCAGATTTCTCCCAATATGATTCCACAGGTGCCCAAGAGTCCACTGACTCAATTCGGACCAACGGGAAAGTCGCTGCGGGTATTTCAGAGCAAAAAACAAAAACCGTGATTTAGGCCCGATTTCTGACGTTTCCGACAGGTCCGCTCCTGTCAAAACTTCCAACTTTTGACCCGAAATAAAGTTTCCCAGATTTCTCCCAAAATGACTCCACAGGAGCCCAAGAGTCCACTGACTCGATTCGGACCAACGGGAAAGTCACTGCAGGTACTTTAGATCAAAAAACCAAAACCGTGATTTTGACACGTTTTCTGACTTTTCCGACAGGTCCGCTCCTGTCGAAATTTCCAACTTTTGACCCAAAATAAAATTTCCCAGATTCCTCCCAAAATGACTCCACATGGGCCCAAGAGTCCACTGACTCGTTTCGGACCAATGGGAAAGTCACTGCAGGTATTTCAGAGCAAAAACAAACACCATGATTTTGTCCCGATTTCTGACTTTTCCGACAGGTCCGCTCCTGTCAAAATTTCCAACTTTTGACCCAAAAACAAATTTCCCAGATTCCTCCCAATATGATTCCACAGGTGCCCAAGAGTCCACTGACTCGATTCGGACCAACGGGAAAGTCACTGCAGGTATTTCAGACCAAAAAAAACAAACCGTGATTTAGGCCCGATTTCTGACGTTTCCGACAGGTCCGCTCCTGTCAAAACTTCCAACTTTTGACCCGAAATAAAGTTTCCCAGATTTCTCCCAAAATGACTCCACAGGAGCCCAAGAGTCCACTGACTCGATTCGGACCAACAGGAAAGTCACTGCAGGTACTTTAGATCAAAAAACCAAAACCGTGATTTTGACACGTTTTCTGACTTTTCCGACAGGTCCGCTCCTGTCGAAATTTCCAACTTTTGACCCAAAATAAAATTTCCCAGATTCCTCCCAAAATGACTCCACATGGGCCCAAGAGTCCACTGACTCGATTCGGACCAATGGGAAAGTCACTGCAGGTATTTCAGAGCAAAAACAAACACCATGATTTTGTCCCGATTTCTGACTTTTCCGACAGGTCCGCTCCTGTCAAAATTTCCAACTTTTGACCCAAAAACAAATTTCCCAGATTCCTCCCAATATGATTCCACAGGTGCCCAAGAGTCCACTGACTCGATTCGGACCAACGGGAAAGTCACTGCAGGTATTTCAGACCAAAAAAAACAAACCGTGATTTAGGCCCGATTTCTGACTTTTCCGACAGGTCCGCTCCTCTCGAAATTTCCAACTTTTGACCCAAAAAAAAATTTCCCAGATTTCTCCCAAAATGACTCCAAAGGGGCCCAAGAGTCCACTGACTCGATTCGGACCAATGGGAAAGTTACTGCAGGTATTTCAGAGCAAAAACAAAAAACCTTGATTTTGGCACGTTTTCTGACTTTTCCGACAGGTCCGCTCCTGTCAAAATTTCCAACTTTTGACCCTAAATCAAATTTCCCAGATTCCTCCCAATATGATTCCACAGGTGCCCAAGAGTCCACTGACTTGATACGGACCAACGGGAAAGTCGCTGCGGGTATTTCAGAGCAAAAAACAAAAACCGTGATTTAGGCCCGATTTCTGACGTTTCCGACAGGTCCGCTCCTGTCAAATTTTCCAACTTTTGACCCAAAATAAAATTTCCCAGATTCCTCCCAAAATGACTCCACAGGAGCCCAAGAGTCCACTGACTCGATTCGGACCAACGGGAAAGTCACTGCAGGTACTTCAGAGCAAAAAACCAAAACCGTGATTTTGACACGTTTTCTGACTTTTCCGACAGGTCCGCTCCTGTCGAAATTTCCAACTTTTGACCCAAAATAAAATTTCCCAGATTTCTCCCAATATGATTCCACAGGTGCCCAAGAGTCCACTGACTCAATTCGGACCAACGGGAAAGTCGCTGCGGGTATTTCAGAGCAAAAAACAAAAACCGTGATTTAGGCCCGATTTCTGACGTTTCCGACAGGTCCGCTCCTGTCAAAACTTCCAACTTTTGACCCGAAATAAAGTTTCCCAGATTTCTCCCAAAATGACTCCACAGGAGCCCAAGAGTCCACTGACTCGATTCGGACCAACGGGAAAGTCACTGCAGGTACTTTAGATCAAAAAACCAAAACCGTGATTTTGACACGTTTTCTGACTTTTCCGACAGGTCCGCTCCTGTCGAAATTTCCAACTTTTGACCCAAAATAAAATTTCCCAGATTCCTCCCAAAATGACTCCACATGGGCCCAAGAGTCCACTGACTCGATTCGGACCAATGGGAAAGTCACTGCAGGTATTTCAGAGCAAAAACAAACACCATGATTTTGTCCCGATTTCTGACTTTTCCGACAGGTCCGCTCCTGTCAAAATTTCCAACTTTTGACCCAAAAACAAATTTCCCAGATTCCTCCCAATATGATTCCACAGGTGCCCAAGAGTCCACTGACTCGATTCGGACCAACGGGAAAGTCACTGCAGGTATTTCAGACCAAAAAAAAAAACCGTGATTTAGGCCCGATTTCTGACTTTTCCGACAGGTCCGCTCCTGTCGAAACTTCCAACTTTTGACCCAAAATAAAATTTCCCAGATTTCTCCCAAAATGACTCCACAGGAGCCCAAGAGTCCACTGACTCGATTCGGACCAACGGGAAAGTCACTGCAGGTACTTCAGAGCAAAAAACCAAAACCGTGATTTTGACACGTTTTCTTACTTTTCCGACAGGTCCGCTCCTGTCGAAATTTCCAACTTTTGACCCAAAATAAAATTTCCCAGATTTCTCCCAATATGATTCCACAGGTGCCCAAGAGTCCACTGACTCAATTCGGACCAACGGGAAAGTCGTTGCGGGTATTTCAGAGCAAAAAACAAAAACCGTGATTTAGGCCCGATTTCTGACGTTTCCGACAGGTCCGCTCCTGTCAAAACTTCCAACTTTTGACCCGAAATAAAGTTTCCCAGATTTCTCCCAAAATGACTCCACAGGAGCCCAAGAGTCCACTGACTCGATTCGGACCAACGGGAAAGTCACTGCAGGTACTTTAGATCAAAAAACCAAAACCGTGATTTTGACACGTTTTCTGACTTTTCCGACAGGTCCGCTCCTGTCGAAATTTCCAACTTTTGACCCAAAATAAAATTTCCCAGATTCCTCCCAAAATGACTCCACATGGGCCCAAGAGTCCACTGACTCGATTCGGACCAATGGGAAAGTCACTGCAGGTATTTCAGAGCAAAAACAAACACCATGATTTTGTCCCGATTTCTGACTTTTCCGACAGGTCCGCTCCTGTCAAAATTTCCAACTTTTGACCCAAAAACAAATTTCCCAGATTCCTCCCAATATGATTCCACAGGTGCCCAAGAGTCCACTGACTCGATTCGGACCAACGGGAAAGTCACTGCAGGTATTTCAGACCAAAAAAAACAAACCGTGATTTAGGCCCGATTTCTGACTTTTCCGACAGGTCCGCTCCTGTCGAAACTTCCAACTTTTGACCCAAAATAAAATTTCCCAGATTTCTCCCAAAATGACTCCACAGGAGCTTAAGAGTCCACTGACTCGATTCGGACCAACGGGAAAGTCACTGCAGGTACTTCAGAGCAAAAAACCAAAACCGTGATTTTGACACGTTTTCTGACTTTTCCGACAGGTCCGCTCCTGTCGAAATTTCCAACTTTTGACCCAAAATAAAATTTCCCAGATTTCTCCCAATATGATTCCACAGGTGCCCAAGAGTCCACTGACTCAATTCGGACCAACGGGAAAGTCGCTGCGGGTATTTCAGAGCAAAAAACAAAAACCGTGATTTAGGCCCGATTTCTGACGTTTCCGACAGGTCCGCTCCTGTCAAAGATTCCAACTTTTGACCCGAAATAAAGTTTCCCAGATTTCTCCCAAAATGACTCCACAGGAGCCCAAGAGTCCACTGACTCGATTCGGACCAACGGGAAAGTCACTGCAGGTACTTTAGATCAAAAAACCAAAACCGTGATTTTGACACGTTTTCTGACTTTTCCGACAGGTCCGCTCCTGTCGAAATTTCCAACTTTTGACCCAAAATAAAATTTCCCAGATTCCTCCCAAAATGACTCCACATGGGCCCAAGAGTCCACTGACTCGATTCGGACCAATGGGAAAGTCACTGCAGGTATTTCAGAGCAAAAACAAACACCATGATTTTGTCCCGATTTCTGACTTTTCCGACAGGTCCGCTCCTGTCAAAATTTCCAACTTTTGACCCAAAAACAAATTTCCCAGATTCCTCCCAATATGATTCCACAGGTGCCCAAGAGTCCACTGACTCGATTCGGACCAACTGGAAAGTCACTGCAGATATTTCAGACCAAAAAAAACAAACCGTGATTTAGGCCCGATTTCTGACTTTTCCGACAGGTCCGCTCCTGTCGAAACTTCCAACTTTTGACCCAAAATAAAATTTCCCAGATTTCTCCCAAAATGACTCCACAGGAGCCCAAGAGTCCACTGACTCGATTCGGACCAACGGGAAAGTCACTGCAGGTACTTTAGAGCAAAAAACAAAAACCGTGATTTTGACACGTTTTCTGACTTTTCCGACAGGTCCGCTCCTGTCAAAATTTCCAACTTTTGACCCAAAAACAAATTTCCAAGATTCCTCCCAATATGATTCCACAGGTGCCCAAGAGTCCACTGACTCGATTCGGACCAACGGGAAAGTCACTGCAGGTATTTCAGACCAAAAAAATAAAACCGTGATTTAGGCCCGATTTCTGACTTTTCCGACAGGTCCGCTCCTGTCGAAACTTCCAACTTTTGACCCAAAATAAAATTTCCCAGATTTCTCCCAAAATGACTCCACAGGAGCCCAAGAGTCCACTGACTCGATTCGGACCAACGGGAAAGTCACTGCAGGTACTTCAGAGCAAAAAACCAAAACCGTGATTTTGACACGTTTTCTGACTTTTCCGACAGGTCCGCTCCTGTCGAAATTTCCAACTTTTGACCCAAAATAAAATTTCCCAGATTTCTCCCAATATGATTCCACAGGTGCCCAAGAGTCCACTGACTCAATTCGGACCAACGGGAAAGTCGCTGCGGGTATTTCAGAGCAAAAAACAAAAACCGTGATTTAGGCCCGATTTCTGACGTTTCCGACAGGTCCGCTCCTGTCAAAACTTCCAACTTTTGACCCGAAATAAAGTTTCCCAGATTTCTCCCAAAATGACTCCACAGCAGCCCAAGAGTCCACTGACTCGATTCGGACCAACGGGAAAGTCACTGCAGGTACTTTAGATCAAAAAACCAAAACCGTGATTTTGACACGTTTTCTGACTTTTCCGACAGGTCCGCTCCTGTCGAAATTTCCAACTTTTGACCCAAAATAAAATTTCCCAGATTCCTCCCAAAATGACTCCACATGGGCCCAAGAGTCCACTGACTCGTTTCGGACCAATGGGAAAGTCACTGCAGGTATTTCAGAGCAAAAACAAACACCATGATTTTGTCCCGATTTCTGACTTTTCCGACAGGTCCGCTCCTGTCAAAATTTCCAACTTTTGACCCAAAAACAAATTTCCCAGATTCCTCCCAATATGATTCCACAGGTGCCCAAGAGTCCACTGACTCGATTCGGACCAACGGGAAAGTCACTGCAGGTATTTCAGACCAAAAAAAACAAACCGTGATTTAGGCCCGATTTCTGACTTTTCCGACAGGTCCGCTCCTGTCGAAACTTCCAACTTTTGACCCAAAATAAAATTTCCCAGATTTCTCCCAAAATGACTCCACAGGAGCTTAAGAGTCCACTGACTCGATTCGGACCAACGGGAAAGTCACTGCAGGTACTTCAGAGCAAAAAACCAAAACCGTGATTTTGACACGTTTTCTGACTTTTCCGACAGGTCCGCTCCTGTCGAAATTTCCAACTTTTGACCCAAAATAAAATTTCCCAGATTTCTCCCAATATGATTCCACAGGTGCCCAAGAGTCCACTGACTCAATTCGGACCAACGGGAAAGTCGCTGCGGGTATTTCAGAGCAAAAAACAAAAACCGTGATTTAGGCCCGATTTCTGACGTTTCCGACAGGTCCGCTCCTGTCAAAGATTCCAACTTTTGACCCGAAATAAAGTTTCCCAGATTTCTCCCAAAATGACTCCACAGGAGCCCAAGAGTCCACTGACTCGATTCGGACCAACGGGAAAGTCACTGCAGGTACTTTAGATCAAAAAACCAAAACCGTGATTTTGACACGTTTTCTGACTTTTCCGACAGGTCCGCTCCTGTCGAAATTTCCAACTTTTGACCCAAAATAAAATTTCCCAGATTCCTCCCAAAATGACTCCACATGGGCCCAAGAGTCCACTGACTCGATTCGGACCAATGGGAAAGTCACTGCAGGTATTTCAGAGCAAAAACAAACACCATGATTTTGTCCCGATTTCTGACTTTTCCGACAGGTCCGCTCCTGTCAAAATTTCCAACTTTTGACCCAAAAACAAATTTCCCAGATTCCTCCCAATATGATTCCACAGGTGCCCAAGAGTCCACTGACTCGATTCGGACCAACGGGAAAGTCACTGCAGATATTTCAGACCAAAAAAAACAAACCGTGATTTAGGCCCGATTTCTGACTTTTCCGACAGGTCCGCTCCTGTCGAAACTTCCAACTTTTGACCCAAAATAAAATTTCCCAGATTTCTCCCAAAATGACTCCACTGGAGCCCAAGAGTCCACTGACTCGATTCGGACCAACGGGAAAGTCACTGCAGGTACTTTAGAGCAAAAAACAAAAACCGTGATTTTGACACGTTTTCTGACTTTTCCGACAGGTCCGCTCCTGTCAAAATTTCCAACTTTTGACCCAAAAACAAATTTCCAAGATTCCTCCCAATATGATTCCACAGGTGCCCAAGAGTCCACTGACTCGATTCGGACCAACGGGAAAGTCACTGCAGGTATTTCAGACCAAAAAAATAAAACCGTGATTTAGGCCCGATTTCTGACTTTTCCGACAGGTCCGCTCCTGTCGAAACTTCCAACTTTTGACCCAAAATAAAATTTCCCAGATTTCTCCCAAAATGACTCCACAGGAGCCCAAGAGTCCACTGACTCGATTCGGACCAACGGGAAAGTCACTGCAGGTACTTCAGAGCAAAAAACAAAAACCGTGATTTTGACACGTTTTCTGACTTTTCCGACAGGTCCGCTCCTGTCAAAATTTCCAACTTTTGACCCAAAATAAAATTTCCCAGATTCCTCCCAAAATGACTCCAAAGGGGCCCAAGAGTCCACTGACTCGATTCGGACCAACGGGAAAGTCACTGCAGGTACTTTAGAGCAAAAAACCAAAACCATGATTTTGACACGTTTTCTGACTTTTCCGACAGGTCCGCTCCTGTCGAAATTTCCAACTTTTGACCCAAAATAAAATTTCCCAGATTCCTCCCAAAATGACTCCACATGGGCCCAAGAGTCCACTGACTCGATTCGGACCAACGGGAAAGTCACTGCAGGTATTTCAGAGCAAAAACAAACACCATGATTTTGTCCCGATTTCTGACTTTTCCGACAGGTCCGCTCCTGTCAAAATTTCCAACTTTTGACCCAAAAACAAATTTCCCAGATTCCTCCCAATATGATTCCACAGGTGCCCAAGAGTCCACTGACTCGATTCGGACCAACGGGAAAGTCACTGCAGGTATTTCAGAGCAAAAAACAAACACCATGATTTTGTCCTGATTTCTGACTTTTCCGACAGGTCCGCTCCTGTCAAATTTTCCAACTTTTGACCCAAAATAAAATTTCCCAGATTCCTCCCAAAATTACTCCACAGGAGCCCAAGAGTCCACTGACTCGATTCGGACCAACGGGAAAGTCACTGCAGGTACTTTAGAGCAAAAAACCAAAACCGTGATTTTGACACGTTTTCTGACTTTTCCGACAGGTCCGCTCCTGTCGAAATTTCCAACTTTTGACCCAAAATAAAATTTCCCAGATTCCTCCCAAAATGACTCCACAAGGGCCCAAGAGTCCACTGACTCAATTCGGACCAACGGGAAAGTCGCTGCGGGTATTTCAGAGCAAAAAACAAAAACCATGACTTAGGCCCGATTTCTGACGTTTCCGACAGGTCCGCTCCTGTCGAAATTTCCAACTTTTGACCCAAAATAAAATTTCCCAGATTCCTCCCAAAATGACTCCACATGGGCCCAAGAGTCCACTGACTCGATTCGGACCAATGGGAAAGTCACTGCAGGTATTTCAGAGCAAAAACAAACACCATGATTTTGTCCCGATTTCTGACTTTTCCGACAGGTCCGCTCCTGTCAAAATTTCCAACTTTTGACCCAAAAACAAATTTCCCAGATTCCTCCCAATATGATTCCACAGGTGCCCAAGAGTCCACTGACTCGATTCGGACCTACGGGAAAGTCACTGCAGGTATTTCAGACCAAAAAAAACAAACCGTGATTTAGGCCCGATTTCTGACTTTTCCGACAGGTCCGCTCCTGTCGAAACTTCCAACTTTTGACCCAAAATAAAATTTCCCAGATTTCTCCCAAAATGACTCCACAGGAGCCCAAGAGTCCACTGACTCGATTCGGACCAACGGGAAAGTCACTGCAGGTACTTCAGAGCAAAAAACCAAAACCGTGATTTTGACACGTTTTCTGACTTTTCCGACAGGTCCGCTCCTGTCGAAATTTCCAACTTTTGACCCAAAAACAAATTTCCCAGATTCCTCCCAATATGATTCCACAGGTGCCCAAGAGTCCACTGACTCGATTCGGACCAACGGGAAAGTCACTGCAGGTATTTCAGACCAAAAAAAACAAACCGTGATTTAGGCCCGATTTCTGACTTTTCCGACAGGTCCGCTCCTGTCGAAACTTCCAACTTTTGACCCAAAATAAAATTTCCCAGATTTCTCCCAAAATGACTCCACAGGAGCTTAAGAGTCCACTGACTCGATTCGGACCAACGGGAAAGTCACTGCAGGTACTTCAGAGCAAAAAACCAAAACCGTGATTTTGACACGTTTTCTGACTTTTCCGACAGGTCCGCTCCTGTCGAAATTTCCAACTTTTGACCCAAAATAAAATTTCCCAGATTTCTCCCAATATGATTCCACAGGTGCCCAAGAGTCCACTGACTCAATTCGGACCAACGGGAAAGTCGCTGCGGGTATTTCAGAGCAAAAAACAAAAACCGTGATTTAGGCCCGATTTCTGACGTTTCCGACAGGTCCGCTCCTGTCAAAGATTCCAACTTTTGACCCGAAATAAAGTTTCCCAGATTTCTCCCAAAATGACTCCACAGGAGCCCAAGAGTCCACTGACTCGATTCGGACCAACGGGAAAGTCACTGCAGGTACTTTAGATCAAAAAACCAAAACCGTGATTTTGACACGTTTTCTGACTTTTCCGACAGGTCCGCTCCTGTCGAAATTTCCAACTTTTGACCCAAAATAAAATTTCCCAGATTCCTCCCAATATGATTCCACAGGTGCCCAAGAGTCCACTGACTCGATTCGGACCAACGGGAAAGTCACTGCAGATATTTCAGACCAAAAAAAACAAACCGTGATTTAGGCCCGATTTCTGACTTTTCCGACAGGTCCGCTCCTGTCGAAACTTCCAACTTTTGACCCAAAATAAAATTTCCCAGATTTCTCCCAAAATGACTCCACAGGAGCCCAAGAGTCCACTGACTCGATTCGGACCAACGGGAAAGTCACTGCAGGTACTTTAGAGCAAAAAACAAAAACCGTGATTTTGACACGTTTTCTGACTTTTCCGACAGGTCCGCTCCTGTCAAAATTTCCAACTTTTGACCCAAAAACAAATTTCCAAGATTCCTCCCAATATGATTCCACAGGTGCCCAAGAGTCCACTGACTCGATTCGGACCAACGGGAAAGTCACTGCAGGTATTTCAGACCAAAAAAATAAAACCGTGATTTAGGCCCGATTTCTGACTTTTCCGACAGGTCCGCTCCTGTCGAAACTTCCAACTTTTGACCCAAAATAAAATTTCCCAGATTTCTCCCAAAATGACTCCACAGGAGCCCAAGAGTCCACTGACTCGATTCGGACCAACGGGAAAGTCACTGCAGGTACTTCAGAGCAAAAAACAAAAACCGTGATTTTGACACGTTTTCTGACTTTTCCGACAGGTCCGCTCCTGTCAAAATTTCCAACTTTTGACCCAAAATAAAATTTCCCAGATTCCTCCCAAAATGACTCCAAAGGGGCCCAAGAGTCCACTGACTCGATTCGGACCAACGGGAAAGTCACTGCAGGTACTTTAGAGCAAAAAACCAAAACCATGATTTTGACACGTTTTCTGACTTTTCCGACAGGTCCGCTCCTGTCGAAATTTCCAACTTTTGACCCAAAATAAAATTTCCCAGATTCCTCCCAAAATGACTCCACATGGGCCCAAGAGTCCACTGACTCGATTCGGACCAACGGGAAAGTCACTGCAGGTATTTCAGAGCAAAAACAAACACCATGATTTTGTCCCGATTTCTGACTTTTCCGACAGGTCCGCTCCTGTCAAAATTTCCAACTTTTGACCCAAAAACAAATTTCCCAGATTCCTCCCAATATGATTCCACAGGTGCCCAAGAGTCCACTGACTCGATTCGGACCAACGGGAAAGTCACTGCAGGTATTTCAGAGCAAAAAACAAACACCATGATTTTGTCCTGATTTCTGACTTTTCCGACAGGTCCGCTCCTGTCAAATTTTCCAACTTTTGACCCAAAATAAAATTTCCCAGATTCCTCCCAAAATTACTCCACAGGAGCCCAAGAGTCCACTGACTCGATTCGGACCAACGGGAAAGTCACTGCAGGTACTTTAGAGCAAAAAACCAAAACCGTGATTTTGACACGTTTTCTGACTTTTCCGACAGGTCCGCTCCTGTCGAAATTTCCAACTTTTGACCCAAAATAAAATTTCCCAGATTCCTCCCAAAATGACTCCACAAGGGCCCAAGAGTCCACTGACTCAATTCGGACCAACGGGAAAGTCGCTGCGGGTATTTCAGAGCAAAAAACAAAAACCATGACTTAGGCCCGATTTCTGACGTTTCCGACAGGTCCGCTCCTGTCGAAATTTCCAACTTTTGACCCAAAATAAAATTTCCCAGATTCCTCCCAAAATGACTCCACATGGGCCCAAGAGTCCACTGACTCGATTCGGACCAATGGGAAAGTCACTGCAGGTATTTCAGAGCAAAAACAAACACCATGATTTTGTCCCGATTTCTGACTTTTCCGACAGGTCCGCTCCTGTCAAAATTTCCAACTTTTGACCCAAAAACAAATTTCCCAGATTCCTCCCAATATGATTCCACAGGTGCCCAAGAGTCCACTGACTCGATTCGGACCAACGGGAAAGTCACTGCAGGTATTTCAGACCAAAAAAAACAAACCGTGATTTAGGCCCGATTTCTGACTTTTCCGACAGGTCCGCTCCTGTCGAAACTTCCAACTTTTGACCCAAAATAAAATTTCCCAGATTTCTCCCAAAATGACTCCACAGGAGCCCAAGAGTCCACTGACTCGATTCGGACCAACGGGAAAGTCACTGCAGGTACTTTAGAGCAAAAAACAAAAACCGTGATTTTGACACGTTTTCTGACTTTTCCGACAGGTCCGCTCCTGTCAAAATTTCCAACTTTTGACCCAAAAACAAATTTCCAAGATTCCTCCCAATATGATTCCACAGGTGCCCAAGAGTCCACTGACTCGATTCGGACCAACGGGAAAGTCACTGCAGGTATTTCAGACCAAAAAAATAAAACCGTGATTTAGGCCCGATTTCTGACTTTTCCGACAAGTCCGCTCCTGTCGAAACTTCCAACTTTTGACCCAAAATAAAATTTCCCAGATTTCTCCCAAAATGACTCCACAGGAGCCCAAGAGTCCACTGACTCGATTCGGACCAACGGGAAAGTCACTGCGGGTACTTCAGAGCAAAAAACAAAAACCATGATTTTGACACGTTTTCTGACTTTTCCGACAGGTCCGCTCGTGTCAAAATTTCCAACTTTTGACCCAAAATAAAATTTCCCAGATTCCTCCCAAAATGACTCCAAAGGGGCCCAAGAGTCCACTGACTCGATTCGGACCAACGGGAAAGTCACTGCAGGTACTTTAGAGCAAAAAACCAAAACCATGATTTTGACACGTTTTCTGACTTTTCCGACAGGTCCGCTCCTGTCGAAATTTCCAACTTTTGACCCAAAATAAAATTTCCCAGATTCCTCCCAAAATGACTCCACATGGGCCCAAGAGTCCACTGACTCGATTCGGACCAACGGGAAAGTCACTGCAGGTATTTCAGAGCAAAAAACAAACACCATGATTTTGTCCTGATTTCTGACTTTTCCGACAGGTCCGCTCCTGTCAAATTTTCCAACTTTTGACCCAAAAATAAATTTCCCAGATTCCTCCCAATATGATTCCACAGGTGCCCAAGAGTCCACTGACTCGATTCGGACCAACGGGAAAGTCACTGCAGGTATTTCAGAGCAAAAAACAAACACCATGATTTTGTCCTGATTTCTGACTTTTCCGACAGGTCCGCTCCTGTCAAATTTTCCAACTTTTGACCCAAAATAAAATTTCCCAGATTCCTCCCAAAATTACTCCACAGGAGCCCAAGAGTCCACTGACTCGATTCGGACCAACGGGAAAGTCACTGCAGGTACTTTAGAGCAAAAAACCAAAACCGTGATTTTGACACGTTTTCTGACTTTTCCGACAGGTCCGCTCCTGTCGAAATTTCCAACTTTTGACCCAAAATAAAATTTCCCAGATTCCTCCCAAAATGACTCCACAAGGGCCCAAGAGTCCACTGACTCAATTCGGACCAACGGGAAAGTCGCTGCGGGTATTTCAGAGCAAAAAACAAAAACCATGACTTAGGCCCGATTTCTGACGTTTCCGACAGGTCCGCTCCTGTCGAAATTTCCAACTTTTGACCCAAAATAAAATTTCCCAGATTCCTCCCAAAATGACTCCACATGGGCCCAAGAGTCCACTGACTCGATTCGGACCAATGGGAAAGTCACTGCAGGTATTTCAGAGCAAAAACAAACACCATGATTTTGTCCCGATTTCTGACTTTTCCGACAGGTCCGCTCCTGTCAAAATTTCCAACTTTTGACCCAAAAACAAATTTCCCAGATTCCTCCCAATATGATTCCACAGGTGCCTAAGAGTCCACTGACTCGATTCGGACCAACGGGAAAGTCACTGCAGGTATTTCAGACCAAAAAAAACAAACCGTGATTTAGGCCCGATTTCTGACTTTTCCGACAGGTCCGCTCCTGTCGAAACTTCCAACTTTTGACCCAAAATAAAATTTCCCAGATTTCTCCCAAAATGACTCCACAGGAGCCCAAGAGTCCACTGACTCGATTCGGACCAACGGGAAAGTCACTGCAGGTACTTTAGAGCAAAAAACAAAAACCGTGATTTTGACACGTTTTCTGACTTTTCCGACAGGTCCGCTCCTGTCAAAATTTCCAACTTTTGACCCAAAAACAAATTTCCAAGATTCCTCCCAATATGATTCCACAGGTGCCCAAGAGTCCACTGACTCGATTCGGACCAACGGGAAAGTCACTGCAGGTATTTCAGACCAAAAAAATAAAACCGTGATTTAGGCCCGATTTCTGACTTTTCCGACAAGTCCGCTCCTGTCGAAACTTCCAACTTTTGACCCAAAATAAAATTTCCCAGATTTCTCCCAAAATGACTCCACAGGAGCCCAAGAGTCCACTGACTCGATTCGGACCAACGGGAAAGTCACTGCGGGTACTTCAGAGCAAAAAACAAAAACCATGATTTTGACACGTTTTCTGACTTTTCCGACAGGTCCGCTCGTGTCAAAATTTCCAACTTTTGACCCAAAATAAAATTTCCCAGATTCCTCCCAAAATGACTCCAAAGGGGCCCAAGAGTCCACTGACTCGATTCGGACCAACGGGAAAGTCACTGCAGGTACTTTAGAGCAAAAAACCAAAACCATGATTTTGACACGTTTTCTGACTTTTCCGACAGGTCCGCTCCTGTCGAAATTTCCAACTTTTGACCCAAAATAAAATTTCCCAGATTCCTCCCAAAATGACTCCACATGGGCCCAAGAGTCCACTGACTCGATTCGGACCAACGGGAAAGTCACTGCAGGTATTTCAGAGCAAAAACAAACACCATGATTTTGTCCCGATTTCTGACTTTTCCGACAGGTCCGCTCCTGTCAAAATTTCCAACTTTTGACCCAAAAACAAATTTCCCAGATTCCTCCCAATATGATTCCACAGGTGCCCAAGAGTCCACTGACTCGATTCGGACCAACGGGAAAGTCACTGCAGGTATTTCAGAGCAAAAAACAAACACCATGATTTTGTCCTGATTTCTGACTTTTCCGACAGGTCCGCTCCTGTCAAATTTTCCAACTTTTGACCCAAAATAAAATTTCCCAGATTCCTCCCAAAATTACTCCACAGGAGCCCAAGAGTCCACTGACTCGATTCGGACCAACGGGAAAGTCACTGCAGGTACTTTAGAGCAAAAAACCAAAACCGTGATTTTGACACGTTTTCTGACTTTTCCGACAGGTCCGCTCCTGTCGAAATTTCCAACTTTTGACCCAAAATAAAATTTCCCAGATTCCTCCCAAAATGACTCCACAAGGGCCCAAGAGTCCACTGACTCAATTCGGACCAACGGGAAAGTCGCTGCGGGTATTTCAGAGCAAAAAACAAAAACCATGACTTAGGCCCGATTTCTGACGTTTCCGACAGGTCCGCTCCTGTCGAAATTTCCAACTTTTGACCCAAAATAAAATTTCCCAGATTCCTCCCAAAATGACTCCACATGGGCCCAAGAGTCCACTGACTCGATTCGGACCAATGGGAAAGTCACTGCAGGTATTTCAGAGCAAAAACAAACACCATGATTTTGTCCCGATTTCTGACTTTTCCGACAGGTCCGCTCCTGTCAAAATTTCCAACTTTTGACCCAAAAACAAATTTCCCAGATTCCTCCCAATATGATTCCACAGGTGCCCAAGAGTCCACTGACTCGATTCGGACCAACGGGAAAGTCACTGCAGGTATTTCAGACCAAAAAAAACAAACCGTGATTTAGGCCCGATTTCTGACTTTTCCGACAGGTCCGCTCCTGTCAAAATTTCCAACTTTTGACCCAAAAACAAATTTCCAAGATTCCTCCCAATATGATTCCACAGGTGCCCAAGAGTCCACTGACTCGATTCGGACCAACGGGAAAGTCACTGCAGGTATTTCAGACCAAAAAAAAAAAACCGTGATTTAGGCCCGATTTCTGACTTTTCCGACAAGTCCGCTCCTGTCGAAACTTCCAACTTTTGACCCAAAATAAAATTTCCCAGATTTCTCCCAAAATGACTCCACAGGAGCCCAAGAGTCCACTGACTCGATTCGGACCAACGGGAAAGTCACTGCGGGTACTTCAGAGCAAAAAACAAAAACCATGATTTTGACACGTTTTCTGACTTTTCCGACAGGTCCGCTCGTGTCGAAATTTCCAACTTTTGACCCAAAATAAAATTTCCCAGATTCCTCCCAAAATGACTCCACATGGGCCCAAGAGTCCACTGACTCGATTCGGACCAACGGGAAAGTCACTGCAGGTATTTCAGAGCAAAAACAAACACCATGATTTTGTCCCGATTTCTGACTTTTCCGACAGGTCCGCTCCTGTCAAAATTTCCAACTTTTGACCCAAAAACAAATTTCCCAGATTCCTCCCAATATGATTCCACAGGTGCCCAAGAGTCCACTGACTCGATTCGGACCAACGGGAAAGTCACTGCAGGTATTTCAGAGCAAAAACAAACACCATGATTTTGTCCCGATTTCTGACTTTTCCGACAGGTCCGCTCCTGTCAAAATTTCCAACTTTTGACCCAAAAACAAATTTCCCAGATTCCTCCCAATATGATTCCACAGGTGCCCAAAAGTCCACTGACTCGATTCGGACCAACGGGAAAGTCACTGCAGGTATTTCAGACCAAAAAAAACAAACCGTGATTTAGGCCCGATTTCTGACTTTTCCGACAGGTCCGCTCCTGTCGAAACTTCCAACTTTTGACCCAAAATAAAATTTCCCAGATTTCTCCCAAAATGACTCCACAGGAGCCCAAGAGTCCACTGACTCGATTCGGACCAACGGGAAAGTCACTGCAGGTACTTTAGAGCAAAAAACAAAAACCGTGATTTTGACACGTTTTCTGACTTTTCCGACAGGTCCGCTCCTGTCGAAATTTCCAACTTTTGACCCAAAATAAAATTTCCCAGATTCCTCCCAAAATGACTCCACAAGGGCCCAAGAGTCCACTGACTCAATTCGGACCAACGGGAAAGTCGCTGCGGGTATTTCAGAGCAAAAAACAAAAACCGTGACTTAGGCCCGATTTCTGACGTTTCCGACAGGTCCGCTCCTGTCGAAATTTCCAACTTTTGACCCAAAATATAATTTCCCAGATTCCTCCCAAAATGACTCCACATGGGCCCAAGAGTCCACTGACTCGATTCGGACCAATGGGAAAGTCACTGCAGGTATTTCAGAGCAAAAACAAACACCATGATTTTGTCCCGATTTCTGACTTTTCCGACAGGTCCGCTCCTGTCAAAATTTCCAACTTTTGACCCAAAAACAAATTTCCCAGATTCCTCCCAATATGATTCCACAGGTGCCCAAGAGTCCACTGACTCGATTCGGACCAACGGGAAAGTCACTGCAGGTATTTCAGACCAAAAAAAACAAACCGTGATTTAGGCCCGATTTCTGACTTTTCCGACAGGTCCGCTCCTGTCGAAACTTCCAACTTTTGACCCAAAATAAAATTTCCCAGATTTCTCCCAAAATGACTCCACAGGAGCCCAAGAGTCCACTGACTCGATTCGGACCAACGGGAAAGTCACTGCAGGTACTTTAGAGCAAAAAACAAAAACCGTGATTTTGACACGTTTTCTGACTTTTCCGACAGGTCCGCTCCTGTCAAAATTTCCAACTTTTGACCCAAAAACAAATTTCCAAGATTCCTCCCAATATGATTCCACAGGTGCCCAAGAGTCCACTGACTCGATTCGGACCAACGGGAAAGTCACTGCAGGTATTTCAGACCAAAAAAATAAAACCGTGATTTAGGCCCGATTTCTGACTTTTCCGACAAGTCCGCTCCTGTCGAAACTTCCAACTTTTGACCCAAAATAAAATTTCCCAGATTTCTCCCAAAATGACTCCACAGGAGCCCAAGAGTCCACTGACTCGATTCGGACCAACGGGAAAGTCACTGCGGGTACTTCAGAGCAAAAAACAAAAACCATGATTTTGACACGTTTTCTGACTTTTCCGACAGGTCCGCTCGTGTCAAAATTTCCAACTTTTGACCCAAAATAAAATTTCCCAGATTCCTCCCAAAATGACTCCAAAGGGGCCCAAGAGTCCACTGACTCGATTCGGACCAACGGGAAAGTCACTGCAGGTACTTTAGAGCAAAAAACCAAAACCATGATTTTGACACGTTTTCTGACTTTTCCGACAGGTCCGCTCCTGTCGAAATTTCCAACTTTTGACCCAAAATAAAATTTCCCAGATTCCTCCCAAAATGACTCCACATGGGCCCAAGAGTCCACTGACTCGATTCGGACCAACGGGAAAGTCACTGCAGGTATTTCAGAGCAAAAACAAACACCATGATTTTGTCCCGATTTCTGACTTTTCCGACAGGTCCGCTCCTGTCAAAATTTCCAACTTTTGACCCAAAAACAAATTTCCCAGATTCCTCCCAATATGATTCCACAGGTGCCCAAGAGTCCACTGACTCGATTCGGACCAACGGGAAAGTCACTGCAGGTATTTCAGAGCAAAAAACAAACACCATGATTTTGTCCTGATTTCTGACTTTTCCGACAGGTCCGCTCCTGTCAAATTTTCCAACTTTTGACCCAAAAATAAATTTCCCAGATTCCTCCCAATATGATTCCACAGGTGCCCAAGAGTCCACTGACTCGATTCGGACCAACGGGAAAGTCACTGCAGGTATTTCAGAGCAAAAAACAAACACCATGATTTTGTCCTGATTTCTGACTTTTCCGACAGGTCCGCTCCTGTCAAATTTTCCAACTTTTGACCCAAAATAAAATTTCCCAGATTCCTCCCAAAATTACTCCACAGGAGCCCAAGAGTCCACTGACTCGATTCGGACCAACGGGAAAGTCACTGCAGGTACTTTAGAGCAAAAAACCAAAACCGTGATTTTGACACGTTTTCTGACTTTTCCGACAGGTCCGCTCCTGTCGAAATTTCCAACTTTTGACCCAAAATAAAATTTCCCAGATTCCTCCCAAAATGACTCCACAAGGGCCCAAGAGTCCACTGACTCAATTCGGACCAACGGGAAAGTCGCTGCGGGTATTTCAGAGCAAAAAACAAAAACCATGACTTAGGCCCGATTTCTGACGTTTCCGACAGGTCCGCTCCTGTCGAAATTTCCAACTTTTGACCCAAAATAAAATTTCCCAGATTCCTCCCAAAATGACTCCACATGGGCCCAAGAGTCCACTGACTCGATTCGGACCAATGGGAAAGTCACTGCAGGTATTTCAGAGCAAAAACAAACACCATGATTTTGTCCCGATTTCTGACTTTTCCGACAGGTCCGCTCCTGTCAAAATTTCCAACTTTTGACCCAAAAACAAATTTCCCAGATTCCTCCCAATATGATTCCACAGGTGCCTAAGAGTCCACTGACTCGATTCGGACCAACGGGAAAGTCACTGCAGGTATTTCAGACCAAAAAAAACAAACCGTGATTTAGGCCCGATTTCTGACTTTTCCGACAGGTCCGCTCCTGTCGAAACTTCCAACTTTTGACCCAAAATAAAATTTCCCAGATTTCTCCCAAAATGACTCCACAGGAGCCCAAGAGTCCACTGACTCGATTCGGACCAACGGGAAAGTCACTGCAGGTACTTTAGAGCAAAAAACAAAAACCGTGATTTTGACACGTTTTCTGACTTTTCCGACAGGTCCGCTCCTGTCAAAATTTCCAACTTTTGACCCAAAAACAAATTTCCAAGATTCCTCCCAATATGATTCCACAGGTGCCCAAGAGTCCACTGACTCGATTCGGACCAACGGGAAAGTCACTGCAGGTATTTCAGACCAAAAAAATAAAACCGTGATTTAGGCCCGATTTCTGACTTTTCCGACAAGTCCGCTCCTGTCGAAACTTCCAACTTTTGACCCAAAATAAAATTTCCCAGATTTCTCCCAAAATGACTCCACAGGAGCCCAAGAGTCCACTGACTCGATTCGGACCAACGGGAAAGTCACTGCGGGTACTTCAGAGCAAAAAACAAAAACCATGATTTTGACACGTTTTCTGACTTTTCCGACAGGTCCGCTCGTGTCAAAATTTCCAACTTTTGACCCAAAATAAAATTTCCCAGATTCCTCCCAAAATGACTCCAAAGGGGCCCAAGAGTCCACTGACTCGATTCGGACCAACGGGAAAGTCACTGCAGGTACTTTAGAGCAAAAAACCAAAACCATGATTTTGACACGTTTTCTGACTTTTCCGACAGGTCCGCTCCTGTCGAAATTTCCAACTTTTGACCCAAAATAAAATTTCCCAGATTCCTCCCAAAATGACTCCACATGGGCCCAAGAGTCCACTGACTCGATTCGGACCAACGGGAAAGTCACTGCAGGTATTTCAGAGCAAAAACAAACACCATGATTTTGTCCCGATTTCTGACTTTTCCGACAGGTCCGCTCCTGTCAAAATTTCCAACTTTTGACCCAAAAACAAATTTCCCAGATTCCTCCCAATATGATTCCACAGGTGCCCAAGAGTCCACTGACTCGATTCGGACCAACGGGAAAGTCACTGCAGGTATTTCAGAGCAAAAAACAAACACCATGATTTTGTCCTGATTTCTGACTTTTCCGACAGGTCCGCTCCTGTCAAATTTTCCAACTTTTGACCCAAAATAAAATTTCCCAGATTCCTCCCAAAATTACTCCACAGGAGCCCAAGAGTCCACTGACTCGATTCGGACCAACGGGAAAGTCACTGCAGGTACTTTAGAGCAAAAAACCAAAACCGTGATTTTGACACGTTTTCTGACTTTTCCGACAGGTCCGCTCCTGTCGAAATTTCCAACTTTTGACCCAAAATAAAATTTCCCAGATTCCTCCCAAAATGACTCCACAAGGGCCCAAGAGTCCACTGACTCAATTCGGACCAACGGGAAAGTCGCTGCGGGTATTTCAGAGCAAAAAACAAAAACCATGACTTAGGCCCGATTTCTGACGTTTCCGACAGGTCCGCTCCTGTCGAAATTTCCAACTTTTGACCCAAAATAAAATTTCCCAGATTCCTCCCAAAATGACTCCACATGGGCCCAAGAGTCCACTGACTCGATTCGGACCAATGGGAAAGTCACTGCAGGTATTTCAGAGCAAAAACAAACACCATGATTTTGTCCCGATTTCTGACTTTTCCGACAGGTCCGCTCCTGTCAAAATTTCCAACTTTTGACCCAAAAACAAATTTCCCAGATTCCTCCCAATATGATTCCACAGGTGCCCAAGAGTCCACTGACTCGATTCGGACCAACGGGAAAGTCACTGCAGGTATTTCAGACCAAAAAAAACAAACCGTGATTTAGGCCCGATTTCTGACTTTTCCGACAGGTCCGCTCCTGTCAAAATTTCCAACTTTTGACCCAAAAACAAATTTCCAAGATTCCTCCCAATATGATTCCACAGGTGCCCAAGAGTCCACTGACTCGATTCGGACCAACGGGAAAGTCACTGCAGGTATTTCAGACCAAAAAAAAAAAACCGTGATTTAGGCCCGATTTCTGACTTTTCCGACAAGTCCGCTCCTGTCGAAACTTCCAACTTTTGACCCAAAATAAAATTTCCCAGATTTCTCCCAAAATGACTCCACAGGAGCCCAAGAGTCCACTGACTCGATTCGGACCAACGGGAAAGTCACTGCGGGTACTTCAGAGCAAAAAACAAAAACCATGATTTTGACACGTTTTCTGACTTTTCCGACAGGTCCGCTCGTGTCGAAATTTCCAACTTTTGACCCAAAATAAAATTTCCCAGATTCCTCCCAAAATGACTCCACATGGGCCCAAGAGTCCACTGACTCGATTCGGACCAACGGGAAAGTCACTGCAGGTATTTCAGAGCAAAAACAAACACCATGATTTTGTCCCGATTTCTGACTTTTCCGACAGGTCCGCTCCTGTCAAAATTTCCAACTTTTGACCCAAAAACAAATTTCCCAGATTCCTCCCAATATGATTCCACAGGTGCCCAAGAGTCCACTGACTCGATTCGGACCAACGGGAAAGTCACTGCAGGTATTTCAGAGCAAAAACAAACACCATGATTTTGTCCCGATTTCTGACTTTTCCGACAGGTCCGCTCCTGTCAAAATTTCCAACTTTTGACCCAAAAACAAATTTCCCAGATTCCTCCCAATATGATTCCACAGGTGCCCAAGAGTCCACTGACTCGATTCGGACCAACGGGAAAGTCACTGCAGGTATTTCAGACCAAAAAAAACAAACCGTGATTTAGGCCCGATTTCTGACTTTTCCGACAGGTCCGCTCCTGTCGAAACTTCCAACTTTTGACCCAAAATAAAATTTCCCAGATTTCTCCCAAAATGACTCCACAGGAGCCCAAGAGTCCACTGACTCGATTCGGACCAACGGGAAAGTCACTGCAGGTACTTTAGAGCAAAAAACAAAAACCGTGATTTTGACACGTTTTCTGACTTTTCCGACAGGTCCGCTCCTGTCAAAATTTCCAACTTTTGACCCAAAAACAAATTTCCAAGATTCCTCCCAATATGATTCCACAGGTGCCCAAGAGTCCACTGACTCGATTCGGACCAACGGGAAAGTCACTGCAGGTATTTCAGACCAAAAAAATAAAACCGTGATTTAGGCCCGATTTCTGACTTTTCCGACAAGTCCGCTCCTGTCGAAACTTCCAACTTTTGACCCAAAATAAAATTTCCCAGATTTCTCCCAAAATGACTCCACAGGAGCCCAAGAGTCCACTGACTCGATTCGGACCAACGGGAAAGTCACTGCGGGTACTTCAGAGCAAAAAACAAAAACCGTGATTTTGACACGTTTTCTGACTTTTCCGACAGGTCCGCTCCTGTCGAAATTTCCAACTTTTGACCCAAAATAAAATTTCCCAGATTCCTCCCAAAATGACTCCACATGGGCCCAAGAGTCCACTGACTCGATTCTGACCAACGGGAAAGTCACTGCAGGTATTTCAGAGCAAAAACAAACACCATGATTTTGTCCCGATTTCTGACTTTTCCGACAGGTCCGCTCCTGTCAAAATTTCCAACTTTTGACCCAAAAACAAATTTCCCAGATTCCTCCCAATATGATTCCACAGGTGCCCAAGAGTCCACTGACTCGATTCGGACCAACGGGAAAGTCACTGCAGGTATTTCAGAGCAAAAACAAACACCATGATTTTGTCCCGATTTCTGACTTTTCCGACAGGTCCGCTCCTGTCAAAATTTCCAACTTTTGACCCAAAAACAAATTTCCCAGATTCCTCCCAATATGATTCCACAGGTGCCCAAGAGTCCACTGACTCGATTCGGACCAACGGGAAAGTCACTGCAGGTATTTCAGACCAAAAAAAACAAACCGTGATTTAGGCCCGATTTCTGACTTTTCCGACAGGTCCGCTCCTGTCGAAACTTCCAACTTTTGACCCAAAATAAAATTTCCCAGATTTCTCCCAAAATGACTCCACATGGGCCCAAGAGTCCACTGACTCGATTCGGACCAACGGGAAAGTCACTGCAGGTATTTCAGACCAAAAAAAACAAACCGTGATTTAGGCCCGATTTCTGACTTTTCCGACAGGTCCGCTCCTGTCGAAACTTCCAACTTTTGACCCAAAATAAAATTTCCCAGATTTCTCCCAAAATGCCTCCACAGGAGCCCAAGAGTCCACTGACTCGATTCGGACCAACGGGAAAGTCACTGCAGGTACTTCAGAGCAAAAAAGAAAAACCGTGATTTTGACACGTTTTCTAACTTTTCCGACAGGTCCGCTCCTGTCGAAATTTCCAACTTTTGACCCAAAAAAAAATTTCCCAGATTTCTCCCAAAATGACTCCAAAGGGGCCCAAGAGTCCACTGACTCGATTCGGACCAATGGGAAAGTTACTGCAGGTATTTCAGAGCAAAAACAAAAAACCTTGATTTTGGCACGTTTTCTGACTTTTCCGACAGGTCCGCTCCTGTCAAAATTTCCAACTTTTGCCCCAAAATAAAATTTCCCAGATTCCTCCCAATATGATTCCACAGGTGCCCAAGAGTCCACTGACTCGATTCGGATCAACGGGAAAGTCACTGCAGGAATTTCAGACCAAAAAAAACAAACCGTGATTTACATGTACATTGTAGGCCCGATTTCTGACTTTTCCGACAGGTCCGCTCCTGTCGAAACTTCCAACTTTTGACCCCAAATAAAATTTCCCAGATTTCTCCCAAAATGACTCCACAGGAGCCCAAGAGTCCACTGACTCGATTCGGACCAACGGGAAAGTCACTGCAGGTACTTTAGAGCAAAAAACAAAAACCGTGATTTTGACACGTTTTCTGACTTTTCCGACAGGTCCGCTCCTGTCAAAATTTCCAACTTTTGACCCAAAAACAAATTTCCAAGATTTCTCCCAATATGATTCCACAGGTGCCCAAGAGTCCACTGACTCAATTCGGACAAACGGGAAAGTCGCTGCGGGTATTTCAGAGCAAAAAACAAAAACCGTGATTTAGGCCCGATTTCTGACGTTTCCGACAGGTCCGCTCCTGTCAAAACTTCCAACTTTTGACCCAAAATAAAATTTCCCAGATTCCTCCCAAAATGACTCCACATGGGCCCAAGAGTCCACTGACTCGATTCGGACCAATGGGAAAGTCGCTGCGGGTATTTCAGAGCAAAAAACAAAAACCATGACTTAGGCCCGATTTCTGACGTTTCCGACAGGTCCGCTCCTGTCGAAATTTCCAACTTTTGACCCAAAATAAAATTTCCCAGATTCCTCCCAAAATGACTCCACATGGGCCCAAGAGTCCACTGACTCGATTCGGACCAATGGGAAAGTCACTGCAGGTATTTCAGAGCAAAAACAAACACCATGATTTTGTCCCGATTTCTGACTTTTCCGACAGGTCCGCTCCTGTCAAAATTTCCAACTTTTGACCCAAAAACAAATTTCCCAGATTCCTCCCAATATGATTCCACAGGTGCCCAAGAGTCCACTGACTCGATTCGGACCAACGGGAAAGTCACTGCAGGTATTTCAGACCAAAAAAAACAAACCGTGATTTAGGCCCGATTTCTGACTTTTCCGACAGGTCCGCTCCTGTCGAAACTTCCAACTTTTGACCCAAAATAAAATTTCCCAGATTTCTCCCAAAATGACTCCACAGGAGCCCAAGAGTCCACTGACTCGATTCGGACCAACGGGAAAGTCACTGCAGGTACTTTAGAGCAAAAAACAAAAACCGTGATTTTGACACGTTTTCTGACTTTTCCGACAGGTCCGCTCCTGTCAAAATTTCCAACTTTTGACCCAAAAACAAATTTCCAAGATTCCTCCCAATATGATTCCACAGGTGCCCAAGAGTCCACTGACTCGATTCGGACCAACGGGAAAGTCACTGCAGGTATTTCAGACCAAAAAAATAAAACCGTGATTTAGGCCCGATTTCTGACTTTTCCGACAAGTCCGCTCCTGTCGAAACTTCCAACTTTTGACCCAAAATAAAATTTCCCAGATTTCTCCCAAAATGACTCCACAGGAGCCCAAGAGTCCACTGACTCGATTCGGACCAACGGGAAAGTCACTGCGGGTACTTCAGAGCAAAAAACAAAAACCATGATTTTGACACGTTTTCTGACTTTTCCGACAGGTCCGCTCCTGTCGAAATTTCCAACTTTTGACCCAAAATAAAATTTCCCAGATTCCTCCCAAAATGACTCCACATGGGCCCAAGAGTCCACTGACTCGATTCGGACCAACGGGAAAGTCACTGCAGGTATTTCAGAGCAAAAACAAACACCATGATTTTGTCCCGATTTCTGACTTTTCCGACAGGTCCGCTCCTGTCAAAATTTCCAACTTTTGACCCAAAAACAAATTTCCCAGATTCCTCCCAATATGATTCCACAGGTGCCCAAGAGTCCACTGACTCGATTCGGACCAACGGGAAAGTCACTGCAGGTATTTCAGAGCAAAAACAAACACCATGATTTTGTCCCGATTTCTGACTTTTCCGACAGGTCCGCTCCTGTCAAAATTTCCAACTTTTGACCCAAAAACAAATTTCCCAGATTCCTCCCAATATGATTCCACAGGTGCCCAAGAGTCCACTGACTCGATTCGGACCAACGGGAAAGTCACTGCAGGTATTTCAGACCAAAAAAAACAAACCGTGATTTAGGCCCGATTTCTGACTTTTCCGACAGGTCCGCTCCTGTCGAAACTTCCAACTTTTGACCCAAAATAAAATTTCCCAGATTTCTCCCAAAATGACTCCACAGGAGCCCAAGAGTCCACTGACTCGATTCGGACCAACGGGAAAGTCACTGCAGGTACTTTAGAGCAAAAAACAAAAACCGTGATTTTGACACGTTTTCTGACTTTTCCGACAGGTCCGCTCCTGTCGAAATTTCCAACTTTTGACCCAAAATAAAATTTCCCAGATTCCTCCCAAAATGACTCCACAAGGGCCCAAGAGTCCACTGACTCAATTCGGACCAACGGGAAAGTCGCTGCGGGTATTTCAGAGCAAAAAACAAAAACCGTGACTTAGGCCCGATTTCTGACGTTTCCGACAGGTCCGCTCCTGTCGAAATTTCCAACTTTTGACCCAAAATATAATTTCCCAGATTCCTCCCAAAATGACTCCACATGGGCCCAAGAGTCCACTGACTCGATTCGGACCAATGGGAAAGTCACTGCAGGTATTTCAGAGCAAAAACAAACACCATGATTTTGTCCCGATTTCTGACTTTTCCGACAGGTCCGCTCCTGTCAAAATTTCCAACTTTTGACCCAAAAACAAATTTCCCAGATTCCTCCCAATATGATTCCACAGGTGCCCAAGAGTCCACTGACTCGATTCGGACCAACGGGAAAGTCACTGCAGGTATTTCAGACCAAAAAAAACAAACCGTGATTTAGGCCCGATTTCTGACTTTTCCGACAGGTCCGCTCCTGTCGAAACTTCCAACTTTTGACCCAAAATAAAATTTCCCAGATTTCTCCCAAAATGACTCCACAGGAGCCCAAGAGTCCACTGACTCGATTCGGACCAACGGGAAAGTCACTGCAGGTACTTTAGAGCAAAAAACAAAAACCGTGATTTTGACACGTTTTCTGACTTTTCCGACAGGTCCGCTCCTGTCAAAATTTCCAACTTTTGACCCAAAAACAAATTTCCAAGATTCCTCCCAATATGATTCCACAGGTGCCCAAGAGTCCACTGACTCGATTCGGACCAACGGGAAAGTCACTGCAGGTATTTCAGACCAAAAAAATAAAACCGTGATTTAGGCCCGATTTCTGACTTTTCCGACAAGTCCGCTCCTGTCGAAACTTCCAACTTTTGACCCAAAATAAAATTTCCCAGATTTCTCCCAAAATGACTCCACAGGAGCCCAAGAGTCCACTGACTCGATTCGGACCAACGGGAAAGTCACTGCGGGTACTTCAGAGCAAAAAACAAAAACCGTGATTTTGACACGTTTTCTGACTTTTCCGACAGGTCCGCTCCTGTCGAAATTTCCAACTTTTGACCCAAAATAAAATTTCCCAGATTCCTCCCAAAATGACTCCACATGGGCCCAAGAGTCCACTGACTCGATTCGGACCAACGGGAAAGTCACTGCAGGTATTTCAGAGCAAAAACAAACACCATGATTTTGTCCCGATTTCTGACTTTTCCGACAGGTCCGCTCCTGTCAAAATTTCCAACTTTTGACCCAAAAACAAATTTCCCAGATTCCTCCTAATATGATTCCACAGGTGCCCAAGAGTCCACTGACTCGATTCGGACCAACGGGAAAGTCACTGCAGGTATTTCAGAGCAAAAACAAACACCATGATTTTGTCCCGATTTCTGACTTTTCCGACAGGTCCGCTCCTGTCAAAATTTCCAACTTTTGACCCAAAAACAAATTTCCCAGATTCCTCCCAATATGATTCCACAGGTGCCCAAGAGTCCACTGACTCGATTCGGACCAACGGGAAAGTCACTGCAGGTATTTCAGACCAAAAAAAACAAACCGTGATTTAGGCCCGATTTCTGACTTTTCCGACAGGTCCGCTCCTGTCGAAACTTCCAACTTTTGACCCAAAATAAAATTTCCCAGATTTCTCCCAAAATGACTCCACATGGGCCCAAGAGTCCACTGACTCGATTCGGACCAACGGGAAAGTCACTGCAGGTATTTCAGACCAAAAAAAAACAAACCGTGATTTAGGCCCGATTTCTGACTTTTCCGACAGGTCCGCTCCTGTCGAAACTTCCAACTTTTGACCCAAAATAAAATTTCCCAGATTTCTCCCAAAATGCCTCCACAGGAGCCCAAGAGTCCACTGACTCGATTCGGACCAACGGGAAAGTCACTGCAGGTACTTCAGAGCAAAAAAGAAAAACCGTGATTTTGACACGTTTTCTAACTTTTCCGACAGGTCCGCTCCTGTCGAAATTTCCAACTTTTGACCCAAAAAAAAATTTCCCAGATTTCTCCCAAAATGACTCCAAAGGGGCCCAAGAGTCCACTGACTCGATTCGGACCAATGGGAAAGTTACTGCAGGTATTTCAGAGCAAAAACAAAAAACCTTGATTTTGGCACGTTTTCTGACTTTTCCGACAGGTCCGCTCCTGTCAAAATTTCCAACTTTTGACCCAAAATAAAATTTCCCAGATTCCTCCCAATATGATTCCACAGGTGCCCAAGAGTCCACTGACTCGATTCGGATCAACGGGAAAGTCACTGCAGGAATTTCAGACCAAAAAAAACAAACCGTGATTTACATGTACATTGTAGGCCCGATTTCTGACTTTTCCGACAGGTCCGCTCCTGTCGAAACTTCCAACTTTTGACCCCAAATAAAATTTCCCAGATTTCTCCCAAAATGACTCCACAGGAGCCCAAGAGTCCACTGACTCGATTCGGACCAACGGGAAAGTCACTGCAGGTACTTTAGAGCAAAAAACAAAAACCGTGATTTTGACACGTTTTCTGACTTTTCCGACAGGTCCGCTCCTGTCAAAATTTCCAACTTTTGACCCAAAAACAAATTTCCAAGATTTCTCCCAATATGATTCCACAGGTGCCCAAGAGTCCACTGACTCAATTCGGACCAACGGGAAAGTCACTGCAGGTATTTCAGACCAAAAAAAACAAACCGTGATTTACATGTACATTGTAGGCCCGATTTCTGACTTTTCCGACAGGTCCGCTCCTGTCGAAACTTCCAACTTTTGACCCCAAATAAAATTTCCCAGATTTCTCCCAAAATGACTCCACAGGAGCCCAAGAGTCCACTGACTCGATTCGGACCAACGGGAAAGTCACTGCAGGTATTTCAGAGCAAAAACAAACACCATGATTTTGTCCCGATTTCTGACTTTTCCGACAGGTCCGCTCCTGTCAAAATTTCCAACTTTTGACCCAAAAACAAATTTCCCAGATTCCTCCCAATATGATTCCACAGGTGCCCAAGAGTCCACTGACTCGATTCGGACCAACGGGAAAGTCACTGCAGGTATTTCAGACCAAAAAAAACAAACCGTGATTTAGGCCCGATTTCTGACTTTTCCGACAGGTCCGCTCCTGTCGAAACTTCCAACTTTTGACCCAAAATAAAATTTCCCAGATTTCTCCCAAAATGACTCCACAGGAGCCCAAGAGTCCACTGACTCGATTCGGACCAACGGGAAAGTCACTGCAGGTACTTTAGAGCAAAAAACAAAAACCGTGATTTTGACACATTTTCTGACTTTTCCGACAGGTCCGCTCCTGTCAAAATTTCCAACTTTTGACCCAAAAACAAATTTCCAAGATTCCTCCCAATATGATTCCACAGGTGCCCAAGAGTCCACTGACTCGATTCGGACCAACGGGAAAGTCACTGCAGGTATTTCAGACCAAAAAAATAAAACCGTGATTTAGGCCCGATTTCTGACTTTTCCGACAAGTCCGCTCCTGTCGAAACTTCCAACTTTTGACCCAAAATAAAATTTCCCAGATTTCTCCCAAAATGACTCCACAGGAGCCCAAGAGTCCACTGACTCGATTCGGACCAACGGGAAAGTCACTGCGGGTACTTCAGAGCAAAAAACAAAAACCGTGATTTTGACACGTTTTCTGACTTTTCCGACAGGTCCGCTCCTGTCGAAATTTCCAACTTTTGACCCAAAATAAAATTTCCCAGATTCCTCCCAAAATGACTCCACATGGGCCCAAGAGTCCACTGACTCGATTCGGACCAACGGGAAAGTCACTGCAGGTATTTCAGAGCAAAAACAAACACCATGATTTTGTCCCGATTTCTGACTTTTCCGACAGGTCCGCTCCTGTCAAAATTTCCAACTTTTGACCCAAAAACAAATTTCCCAGATTCCTCCCAATATGATTCCACAGGTGCCCAAGAGTCCACTGACTCGATTCGGACCAACGGGAAAGTCACTGCAGGTATTTCAGAGCAAAAACAAACACCATGATTTTGTCCCGATTTCTGACTTTTCCGACAGGTCCGCTCCTGTCAAAATTTCCAACTTTTGACCCAAAAACAAATTTCCCAGATTCCTCCCAATATGATTCCACAGGTGCCCAAGAGTCCACTGACTCGATTCGGACCAACGGGAAAGTCACTGCAGGTATTTCAGACCAAAAAAAACAAACCGTGATTTAGGCCCGATTTCTGACTTTTCCGACAGGTCCGCTCCTGTCGAAACTTCCAACTTTTGACCCAAAATAAGATTTCCCAGATTTCTCCCAAAATGACTCCACAGGAGCCCAAGAGTCCACTGACTCGATTCGGACCAACGGGAAAGTCACTGCAGGTACTTTAGAGCAAAAAACAAAAACCGTGATTTTGACACGTTTTCTGACTTTTCCGACAGGTCCGCTCCTGTCAAAATTTCCAACTTTTGACCCAAAAACAAATTTCCAAGATTCCTCCCAATATGATTCCACAGGTGCCCAAGAGTCCACTGACTCGATTCGGACCAACGGGAAAGTCACTGCAGGTATTTCAGACCAAAAAAAACAAACCGTGATTTAGGCCCGATTTCTGACTTTTCCGACAGGTCCGCTCCTGTCGAAACTTCCAACTTTTGACCCAAAATAAAATTTCCCAGATTTCTCCCAAAATGCCTCCACAGGAGCCCAAGAGTCCACTGACTCGATTCGGACCAACGGGAAAGTCACTGCAGGTACTTCAGAGCAAAAAAGAAAAACCGTGATTTTGACACGTTTTCTAACTTTTCCGACAGGTCCGCTCCTGTCGAAATTTCCAACTTTTGACCCAAAAAAAAATTTCCCAGATTTCTCCCAAAATGACTCCAAAGGGGCCCAAGAGTCCACTGACTCGATTCGGACCAATGGGAAAGTTACTGCAGGTATTTCAGAGCAAAAACAAAAAACCTTGATTTTGGCACGTTTTCTGACTTTTCCGACAGGTCCGCTCCTGTCAAAATTTCCAACTTTTGACCCAAAATAAAATTTCCCAGATTCCTCCCAATATGATTCCACAGGTGCCCAAGAGTCCACTGACTCGATTCGGATCAACGGGAAAGTCACTGCAGGAATTTCAGACCAAAAAAAACAAACCGTGATTTACATGTACATTGTAGGCCCGATTTCTGACTTTTCCGACAGGTCCGCTCCTGTCGAAACTTCCAACTTTTGACCCCAAATAAAATTTCCCAGATTTCTCCCAAAATGACTCCACAGGAGCCCAAGAGTCCACTGACTCGATTCGGACCAACGGGAAAGTCACTGCAGGTACTTTAGAGCAAAAAACAAAAACCGTGATTTTGACACGTTTTCTGACTTTTCCGACAGGTCCGCTCCTGTCAAAATTTCCAACTTTTGACCCAAAAACAAATTTCCAAGATTTCTCCCAATATGATTCCACAGGTGCCCAAGAGTCCACTGACTCAATTCGGACAAACGGGAAAGTCGCTGCGGGTATTTCAGAGCAAAAAACAAAAACCGTGATTTAGGCCCGATTTCTGACGTTTCCGACAGGTCCGCTCCTGTCAAAACTTCCAACTTTTGACCCAAAATAAAATTTCCCAGATTCCTCCCAAAATGACTCCACATGGGCCCAAGAGTCCACTGACTCGATTCGGACCAATGGGAAAGTCACTGCAGGTATTTCAGAGCAAAAACAAACACCATGATTTTGTCCCGATTTCTGACTTTTCCGACAGGTCCGCTCCTGTCAAAATTTCCAACTTTTGACCCAAAAACAAATTTCCCAGATTCCTCCCAATATGATTCCACAGGTGCCCAAGAGTCCACTGACTCGATTCGGACCAACGGGAAAGTCACTGCAGGTATTTCAGACCAAAAAAAACAAACCGTGATTTAGGCCCGATTTCTGACTTTTCCGACAGGTCCGCTCCTGTCGAAACTTCCAACTTTTGACCCAAAATAAAATTTCCCAGATTTCTCCCAAAATGACTCCACAGGAGCCCAAGAGTCCACTGACTCGATTCGGACCAACGGAAAAGTCACTGCAGGTACTTTAGAGCAAAAAACAAAAACCGTGATTTTGACACGTTTTCTGACTTTTCCGACAGGTCCGCTCCTGTCAAAATTTCCAACTTTTGACCCAAAAACAAATTTCCAAGATTCCTCCCAATATGATTCCACAGGTGCCCAAGAGTCCACTGACTCGATTCGGACCAACGGGAAAGTCACTGCAGGTATTTCAGACCAAAAAAATAAAACCGTGATTTAGGCCCGATTTCTGACTTTTCCGACAGGTCCGCTCCTGTCGAAACTTCCAACTTTTGACCCAAAATAAAATTTCCCAGATTTCTCCCAAAATGACTCCACAGGAGCCCAAGAGTCCACTGACTCGATTCGGACCAACGGAAAAGTCACTGCAGGTACTTTAGAGCAAAAAACAAAAACCGTGATTTTGACACGTTTTCTGACTTTTCCGACAGGTCCGCTCCTGTCAAAATTTCCAACTTTTGACCCAAAAACAAATTTCCAAGATTCCTCCCAATATGATTCCACAGGTGCCCAAGAGTCCACTGACTCGATTCGGACCAACGGGAAAGTCACTGCAGGTATTTCAGACCAAAAAAATAAAACCGTGATTTAGGCCCGATTTCTGACTTTTCCGACAGGTCCGCTCCTGTCGAAACTTCCAACTTTTGACCCAAAATAAAATTTCCCAGATTTCTCCCAAAATGACTCCACAGGAGCCCAAGAGTCCACTGACTCGATTCGGACCAACGGGAAAGTCACTGCAGGTATTTCAGAGCAAAAAACAAAAACCGTGATTTTGACACGTTTTCTGACTTTTCCGACAGGTCCGCTCCTGTCGAAATTTCCAACTTTTGACCCAAAATAAAATTTCCCAGATTCCTCCCAAAATGACTCCACAGGAGCCCAAGAGTCCACTGACTCGATTCGGACCAACGGGAAAGTCACTGCAGGTACTTCAGAGCAAAAAACCAAAACCGTGATTTTGACACGTTTTCTGACTTTTCCGACAGGTCCGCTCCTGTCGAAATTTCCAACTTTTGACCCAAAATAAAATTTCCCAGATTCCTCCCAAAATGACTCCACATGGGCCCAAGAGTCCACTGACTCGATTCGGACCAATGGGAAAGTCACTGCAGGTATTTCAGAGCAAAAACAAACACCATGATTTTGTCCCGATTTCTGACTTTTCCGACAGGTCCGCTCCTGTCAAAATTTCCAACTTTTGACCCAAAAACAAATTTCCCAGATTCCTCCCAATATGATTCCACAGGTGCCCAAGAGTCCACTGACTCGATTCGGACCAACGGGAAAGTCACTGCAGGTATTTCAGACCAAAAAAAACAAACCGTGATTTAGGCCCGATTTCTGACTTTTCCGACAGGTCCGCTCCTGTCGAAACTTCCAACTTTTGACCCAAAATAAAATTTCCCAGATTTCTCCCAAAATGACTCCACAGGAGCCCAAGAGTCCACTGACTCGATTCGGACCAACGGGAAAGTCACTGCAGGTACTTTAGAGCAAAAAACAAAAACCGTGATTTTGAGACGTTTTCTGACTTTTCCGACAGGTCCGCTCCTGTCGAAACTTCCAACTTTTGACCCCAAATAAAATTTCCCAGATTTCTCCCAAAATGACTCCACAGGAGCCCAAGAGTCCACTGACTCGATTCGGACCAACGGGAAAGTCACTGCAGGTACTTTAGAGCAAAAAACAAAAACCGTGATTTTGACACGTTTTCTGACTTTTCCGACAGGTCCGCTCCTGTCAAAATTTCCAACTTTTGACCCAAAAACAAATTTCCAAGATTTCTCCCAATATGATTCCACAGGTGCCCAAGAGTCCACTGACTCAATTCGGACCAACGGGAAAGTCGCTGCGGGTATTTCAGAGCAAAAAACAAAAACCGTGATTTAGGCCCGATTTCTGACGTTTCCGACAGGTCCGCTCCTGTCAAAACTTCCAACTTTTGACCCGAAATAAAGTTTCCCAGATTTCTCCCAAAATGACTCCACAGGAGCCCAAGAGTCCACTGACTCGATTCGGACCAACGGGAAAGTCACTGCAGGAATTTCAGAGCAAAAAACAAAAACCGTGATTTAGGTCCGATTTCTGACGTTTCCGACAGGTCCGCTCCTGTCAAATTTTCCAACTTTTGACCCAAAATAAAATTTCCCAGATTCCTCCCAAAATGACTCCACATGGGCCCAAGAGTCCACTGACTCGATTCGGACCAATGGGAAAGTCACTGCAGGTATTTCAGAGCAAAAACAAACACCATGATTTTGTCCCGATTTCTGACTTTTCCGACAGGTCCGCTCCTGTCAAAATTTCCAACTTTTGACCCAAAAACAAATTTCCCAGATTCCTCCCAATATGATTCCACAGGTGCCCAAGAGTCCACTGACTCGATTCGGACCAACGGGAAAGTCACTGCAGGTATTTCAGACCAAAAAAAACAAACCGTGATTTAGGCCCGATTTCTGACTTTTCCGACAGGTCCGCTCCTGTCGAAACTTCCAACTTTTGACCCAAAATAAAATTTCCCAGATTTCTCCCAAAATGACTCCACAGGAGCCCAAGAGTCCACTGACTCGATTCGGACCAACGGGAAAGTCACTGCAGGTACTTTAGAGCAAAAAACAAAAACCGTGATTTTGAGACGTTTTCTGACTTTTCCGACAGGTCCGCTCCTGTCGAAACTTCCAACTTTTGACCCCAAATAAAATTTCCCAGATTTCTCCCAAAATGACTCCACAGGAGCCCAAGAGTCCACTGACTCGATTCGGACCAACGGGAAAGTCACTGCAGGTACTTTAGAGCAAAAAACAAAAACCGTGATTTTGACACGTTTTCTGACTTTTCCGACAGGTCCGCTCCTGTCAAAATTTCCAACTTTTGACCCAAAAACAAATTTCCAAGATTTCTCCCAATATGATTCCACAGGTGCCCAAGAGTCCACTGACTCAATTCGGACCAACGGGAAAGTCGCTGCGGGTATTTCAGAGCAAAAAACAAAAACCGTGATTTAGGCCCGATTTCTGACGTTTCCGACAGGTCCGCTCCTGTCAAAACTTCCAACTTTTGACCCGAAATAAAGTTTCCCAGATTTCTCCCAAAATGACTCCACAGGAGCCCAAGAGTCCACTGACTCGATTCGGACCAACGGGAAAGTCACTGCAGGAATTTCAGAGCAAAAAACAAAAACCGTGATTTAGGTCCGATTTCTGACGTTTCCGACAGGTCCGCTCCTGTCAAATTTTCCAACTTTTGACCCGAAATAAAGTTTCCCAGATTCCTCCCAAAATGACTCCACAGGGGCCCACTGACTCGATTCGGACCAACGGGAAAGTCACTGCAGGTATTTCAGAGCAAAAAACAAACACCATGATTTTGTCCCGATTTCTGACTTTTCCGACAGGTCCGCTCCTGTCGAAACTTCCAACTTTTGACCCAAAATAAAATTTCCCAGATTCCTCCCAATATGATTCCACAGGTGCCCAAGAGTCCACTGACTCGATTCGGACCAACGGGAAAGTTACTGCAGGTATTTCAGAGCAAAAACAAACACCATGATTTTGTCCCGATTTCTGACTTTTCCAACAGGTCCGCTCCTGTCAAATTTTCCAACTTTTGACCCAAAATAAAATTTCCCAGATTCCTCCCAAAATGACTCCACATGGGCCCAAGAGTCCACTGACTCGATTCGGACCAACGGGAAAGTCACTGCAGGTATTTCAGAGCAAAAAACAAACACCATGATTTTGTCCCGATTTCTGACTATTCCGACAGGTCCGCTCCTGTCAACATTTCCAACTTTTGACCCAAAAACAAATTTCCCAGATTCCTCCCAATATGATTCCACAGATGCCTAAGAGTCCACTGACTCGATTCGGACCAACGGGAAAGTCATTGCAGGTATTTCAGACCAAAAAAAACAAACCGTGATTTAGGCCCGATTTCTGACTTTTCCGACAGGTCCGCTCCTGTCAAAATTTCCAATTTTGGACCCAAAAACAAATTTCCCAGATTCCTCCCAATATGATTCCACAGGTGCCCAAGAGTCCACTGACTCGATTCGGACCAACGGGAAAGTCCCTGCAGGTACTTCAGAGCAAAAAACCAAAACCGTGATTTTGACACGTTTTCTGACTTTTCCGACAGGTCCGCTCCTGTCGAAATTTCCAACTTTTGACCCAAAATAAAATTTCCCAGATTCCTCCCAAAATGACTCCACAGGGGCCCAAGAGTCCACTGACTTGATACGGACCAACGGGAAAGTCGCTGCGGGTATTTCAGAGCAAAAAACAAAAACCGTGATTTAGGCCCGATTTCTGACGTTTCCGACAGGTCCGCTCCTGTCAAATTTTCCAACTTTTGACCCAAAATAAAATTTCCCAGATTCCTCCCAAAATGACTCCACAGGGGCCCACTGACTCGATTCGGACCAACGGGAAAGTCACTGCAGGTATTTCAGAGCAAAAAACAAACACCATGATTTTGTCCCGATTTCTGACTTTTCCGACAGGTCCGCTCCTGTCGAAACTTCCAACTTTTGACCCAAAATAAAATTTCCCAGATTCCTCCCAATATGATTCCACAGGTGCCCAAGAGTCCACTGACTCGATTCGGACCAACGGGAAAGTCACTGCAGGTACTTCAGAGCAAAAAAGAAAAACCGTGATTTTTTGACACGTTTTCTAACTTTTCCGACAGGTCCGCTCCTGTCGAAATTTCCAACTTTTGACCCAAAAAAAAATTTCCCAGATTTCTCCCAAAATGACTCCAAAGGGGCCCAAGAGTCCACTGACTCGATTCGGACCAATGGGAAAGTTACTGCAGGTATTTCAGAGCAAAAACAAAAAACCTTGATTTTGGCACGTTTTCTGACTTTTCCGACAGGTCCGCTCCTGTCAAAATTTCCAACTTTTGACCCAAAATAAAATTTCCCAGATTCCTCCCAATATGATTCCACAGGTGCCCAAGAGTCCACTGACTCGATTCGGATCAACGGGAAAGTCACTGCAGGAATTTCAGACCAAAAAAAACAAACCGTGATTTACATGTAGGCCCGATTTCTGACTTTTCCGACAGGTCCGCTCCTGTCGAAACTTCCAACTTTTGACCCAAAATAAAATTTCCCAGATTTCTCCCAAAATGACTCCACAGGAGCCCAAGAGTCCACTGACTCGATTCGGACCAACGGGAAAGTCACTGCAGGTACTTTAGAGCAAAAAACAAAAACCGTGATTTTGACACGTTTTCTGACTTTTCCGACAGGTCCGCTCCTGTCGAAATTTCCAACTTTTGACCCAAAATAAAATTTCCCAGATTCCTCCCAAAATGACTCCACAGGGGCCCAAGAGTCCACTGACTTGATACGGACCAACGGGAAAGTCGCTGCGGGTATTTCAGAGCAAAAAACAAAAACCGTGATTTAGGCCCGATTTCTGACGTTTCCGACAGGTCCGCTCCTGTCAAATTTTCCAACTTTTGACCCAAAATAAAATTTCCCAGATTCCTCCCAAAATGACTCCACAGGGGCCCACTGACTCGATTCGGACCAACGGGAAAGTCACTGCAGGTATTTCAGAGCAAAAAACAAACACCATGATTTTGTCCCGATTTCTGACTTTTCCGACAGGTCCGCTCCTGTCGAAACTTCCAACTTTTGACCCAAAATAAAATTTCCCAGATTCCTCCCAATATGATTCCACAGATGCCTAAGAGTCCACTGACTCGATTCGGACCAACGGGAAAGTCACTGCAGGTACTTCAGAGCAAAAAACCAAAACCGTGATTTTGACACGTTTTCTGACTTTTCCGACAGGTCCGCTCCTGTCGAAATTTCCAACTTTTGACCCAAAATAAAATTTCCCAGATTCCTCCCAAAATGACTCCACAGGGGCCCAAGAGTCCACTGACTTGATACGGACCAACGGGAAAGTCGCTGCGGGTATTTCAGAGCAAAAAACAAAAACCGTGATTTAGGCCCGATTTCTGACGTTTCCGACAGGTCCGCTCCTGTCAAATTTTCCAACTTTTGACCCAAAATAAAATTTCCCAGATTCCTCCCAAAATGACTCCACAGGGGCCCACTGACTCGATTCGGACCAACGGGAAAGTCACTGCAGGTATTTCAGAGCAAAAAACAAACACCATGATTTTGTCCCGATTTCTGACTTTTCCGACAGGTCCGCTCCTGTCGAAACTTCCAACTTTTGACCCAAAATAAAATTTCCCAGATTCCTCCCAATATGATTCCACAGGTGCCCAAGAGTCCACTGACTCGATTCGGACCAACGGGAAAGTTACTGCAGGTATTTCAGAGCAAAAACAAACACCATGATTTTGTCCCGATTTCTGACTTTTCCGACAGGTCCGCTCCTGTCAAATTTTCCAACTTTTGACCCAAAATAAAATTTCCCAGATTCCTCCCAAAATGACTCCACAGGAGCCCAAGAGTCCACTGACTCGATTCGGACCAACGGGAAAGTCACTGCAGGTACTTCAGAGCAAAAAACCAAAACCGTGATTTTGACACGTTTTCTGACTTTTCCGACAGGTCCGCTCCTGTCAAATTTTCCAACTTTTGACCCAAAATAAAATTTCCCAGATTCCTCCCAAAATGACTCCACAGGGGCCCACTGACTCGATTCGGACCAACGGGAAAGTCACTGCAGGTATTTCAGAGCAAAAAACAAACACCATGATTTTGTCCCGATTTCTGACTTTTCCGACAGGTCCGCTCCTGTCGAAACTTCCAACTTTTGACCCAAAATAAAATTTCCCAGATTCCTCCCAATATGATTCCACAGGTGCCCAAGAGTCCACTGACTCGATTCGGACCAACGGGAAAGTTACTGCAGGTATTTCAGAGCAAAAACAAACACCATGATTTTGTCCCGATTTCTGACTTTTCCGACAGGTCCGCTCCTGTCAAATTTTCCAACTTTTGACCCAAAATAAAATTTCCCAGATTCCTCCCAAAATGACTCCACAGGAGCCCAAGAGTCCACTGACTCGATTCGGACCAACGGGAAAGTCACTGCAGGTACTTCAGAGCAAAAAACCAAAACCGTGATTTTGACACGTTTTCTGACTTTTCCGACAGGTCCGCTCCTGTCGAAATTTCCAACTTTTGACCCAAAATAAAATTTCCCAGATTCCTCCCAAAATGACTCCACATGGGCCCAAGAGTCCACTGACTCGATTCGGACCAACGGGAAAGTCACTGCAGGTATTTCAGAGCAAAAAACAAACACCATGATTTTGTCCCGATTTCTGACTTTTCCGACAGGTCCGCTCCTGTCAAAATTTCCAACTTTTGACCCAAAAACAAATTTCCCAGATTCCTCCCAATATGATTCCACAGATGCCTAAGAGTCCACTGACTCGATTCGGACCAACGGGAAAGTCACTGCAGGTATTTCAGACCAAAAAAAACAAACCGTGATTTAGGCCCGATTTCTGACTTTTCCGACAGGTCCGCTCCTGTCGAAATTTCCAACTTTTGACCCAAAATAAAATTTCCCAGATTCCTCCTAAAATGACTCCACAGGGGCCCAAGAGTCCACTGACTCGATTTGGACCAACGGGAAAGTCACTGCAGGTATTTCAGAGCAAAAACAAACACCATGATTTTGTCCCGATTTCTGACTTTTCCGACAGGTCCGCTCCTGTCAAAATTTCCAACTTTTGACCCAAAAACAAATTTCCCAGATTCCTCCCAATATGATTCCACAGGTGCCCAAGAGTCCACTGACTCGATTCGGACCAACGGGAAAGTCACTGCAGGTACTTTAGAGCAAAAAACCAAAACCGTGATTTTGACACGTTTTCTGACTTTTCCGACAGGTCCGCTCCTGTCGAAATTTCCAACTTTTGACCCAAAATAAAATTTCCCAGATTCCTCCCAAAATGACTCCACAGGGGCCCAAGAGTCCACTGACTTGATACGGACCAACGGGAAAGTCGCTGCGGGTATTTCAGAGCAAAAAACAAAAACCGTGATTTAGGCCCGATTTCTGACGTTTCCGACAGGTCCGCTCCTGTCAAATTTTCCAACTTTTGACCCAAAATAAAATTTCCCAGATTCCTCCCAAAATGACTCCACAGGAGCCAAAGAGTCCACTGACTCGATTCGGACCAACGGGAAAGTCACTGCAGGTACTTCAGAGCAAAAAACCAAAACCGTGATTTTGACACGTTTTCTGACTTTTCCGACAGTTCCGCTCCTGTCGAAATTTCCAACTTTTGACCCAAAATAAAATTTCCCAGATTTCTCCCAATATGATTCCACAGGTGCCCAAGAGTCCACTGACTCAATTCGGACCAACGGGAAAGTCGCTGCGGGTATTTCAGAGCAAAAAACAAAAAACCTTGATTTTGGCACGTTTTCTGACTTTTCCGACAGGTCCGCTCCTGTCAAAATTTCCAACTTTTGACCCAAAATCAAATTTCCCAGATTCCTCCCAATATGATTCCACAGATGCCTAAGAGTCCACTGACTCGATTCGGACCAACGGGAAAGTCACTGCAGGTACAGTACTTCAGAGCAAAAAACCAAAACCGTGATTTTGACACGTTTTCTGACTTTTCCGACAGGTCCGCTCCTGTCGAAATTTCCAACTTTTGACCCAAAATAAAATTTCCCAGATTCCTCCCAAAATGACTCCACAGGGGCCCAAGAGTCCACTGACTTGATACGGACCAACGGGAAAGTCGCTGCGGGTATTTCAGAGCAAAAAACAAAAACCGTGATTTAGGCCCGATTTCTGACGTTTCCGACAGGTCCGCTCCTGTCAAATTTTCCAACTTTTGACCCAAAATAAAATTTCCCAGATTCCTCCCAAAATGACTCCACAGGAGCCCAAGAGTCCACTGACTCGATTCGGACCAACGGGAAAGTCACTGCAGGTACTTCAGAGCAAAAAACCAAAACCGTGATTTTGACACGTTTTCTGACTTTTCCGACAGGTCCGCTCCTGTCAAATTTTCCAACTTTTGACCCAAAATAAAATTTCCCAGATTCCTCCCAAAATGACTCCACAGGGGCCCACTGACTCGATTCGGACCAACGGGAAAGTCACTGCAGGTATTTCAGAGCAAAAAACAAACACCATGATTTTGTCCCGATTTCTGACTTTTCCGACAGGTCCGCTCCTGTCGAAACTTCCAACTTTTGACCCAAAATAAAATTTCCCAGATTCCTCCCAATATGATTCCACAGGTGCCCAAGAGTCCACTGACTCGATTCGGACCAACGGGAAAGTTACTGCAGGTATTTCAGAGCAAAAACAAACACCATGATTTTGTCCCGATTTCTGACTTTTCCGACAGGTCCGCTCCTGTCAAATTTTCCAACTTTTGACCCAAAATAAAATTTCCCAGATTCCTCCCAAAATGACTCCACAGGAGCCCAAGAGTCCACTGACTCGATTCGGACCAACGGGAAAGTCACTGCAGGTACTTCAGAGCAAAAAACCAAAACCGTGATTTTGACACGTTTTCTGACTTTTCCGACAGGTCCGCTCCTGTCGAAATTTCCAACTTTTGACCCAAAATAAAATTTCCCAGATTCCTCCCAAAATGACTCCACATGGGCCCAAGAGTCCACTGACTCGATTCGGACCAACGGGAAAGTCACTGCAGGTATTTCAGAGCAAAAAACAAACACCATGATTTTGTCCCGATTTCTGACTTTTCCGACAGGTCCGCTCCTGTCAAAATTTCCAACTTTTGACCCAAAAACAAATTTCCCAGATTCCTCCCAATATGATTCCACAGATGCCTAAGAGTCCACTGACTCGATTCGGACCAACGGGAAAGTCACTGCAGGTATTTCAGACCAAAAAAAACAAACCGTGATTTAGGCCCGATTTCTGACTTTTCCGACAGGTCCGCTCCTGTCGAAATTTCCAACTTTTGACCCAAAATAAAATTTCCCAGATTCCTCCTAAAATGACTCCACAGGGGCCCAAGAGTCCACTGACTCGATTTGGACCAACGGGAAAGTCACTGCAGGTATTTCAGAGCAAAAACAAACACCATGATTTTGTCCCGATTTCTGACTTTTCCGACAGGTCCGCTCCTGTCAAAATTTCCAACTTTTGACCCAAAAACAAATTTCCCAGATTCCTCCCAATATGATTCCACAGGTGCCCAAGAGTCCACTGACTCGATTCGGACCAACGGGAAAGTCACTGCAGGTACTTTAGAGCAAAAAACCAAAACCGTGATTTTGACACGTTTTCTGACTTTTCCGACAGGTCCGCTCCTGTCGAAATTTCCAACTTTTGACCCAAAATAAAATTTCCCAGATTCCTCCCAAAATGACTCCACAGGGGCCCAAGAGTCCACTGACTTGATACGGACCAACGGGAAAATCGCTGCGGGTATTTCAGAGCAAAAAACAAAAACCGTGATTTAGGCCCGATTTCTGACGTTTCCGACAGGTCCGCTCCTGTCAAATTTTCCAACTTTTGACCCAAAATAAAATTTCCCAGATTCCTCCCAAAATGACTCCACAGGAGCCAAAGAGTCCACTGACTCGATTCGGACCAACGGGAAAGTCACTGCAGGTACTTCAGAGCAAAAAACCAAAACCGTGATTTTGACACGTTTTCTGACTTTTCCGACAGTTCCGCTCCTGTCGAAATTTCCAACTTTTGACCCAAAATAAAATTTCCCAGATTTCTCCCAATATGATTCCACAGGTGCCCAAGAGTCCACTGACTCAATTCGGACCAACGGGAAAGTCGCTGCGGGTATTTCAGAGCAAAAAACAAAAAACCTTGATTTTGGCACGTTTTCTGACTTTTCCGACAGGTCCGCTCCTGTCAAAATTTCCAACTTTTGACCCAAAATCAAATTTCCCAGATTCCTCCCAATATGATTCCACAGATGCCTAAGAGTCCACTGACTCGATTCGGACCAACGGGAAAGTCACTGCAGGTACAGTACTTCAGAGCAAAAAACCAAAACCGTGATTTTGACACGTTTTCTGACTTTTCCGACAGGTCCGCTCCTGTCGAAATTTCCAACTTTTGACCCAAAATAAAATTTCCCAGATTCCTCCCAAAATGACTCCACAGGGGCCCAAGAGTCCACTGACTCGATTTGGACCAACGGGAAAGTCACTGCAGGTATTTCAGAGCAAAAACAAACACCATGATTTTGTCCCGATTTCTGACTTTTCCGACAGGTCCGCTCCTGTCAAAATTTCCAAATTTTGACCCAAAAACAAATTTCCCAGATTCCTCCCAAAATGACTCCACAGGGGCCCAAGAGTCCACTGACTTGATACGGACCAACGGGAAAGTCGCTGCGGGTATTTCAGAGCAAAAAACAAAAACCGTGATTTAGGCCCGATTTCTGACGTTTCCGACAGGTCCGCTCCTGTCAAATTTTCCAACTTTTGACCCAAAATAAAATTTCCCAGATTCCTCCCAAAATGACTCCACAGGAGCCCAAGAGTCCACTGACTCGATTCGGACCAACGGGAAAGTCACTGCAGGTACTTTAGAGCAAAAAACCAAAACCGTGATTTTGACACGTTTTCTGACTTTTCCGACAGGTCCGCTCCTGTCGAAATTTCCAACTTTTGACCCAAAATAAAATTTCCCAGATTCCTCCCGAAATGACTCCACAGGGGCCCAAGAGTCCACTGACTCGATTCGGACCAACGGGAAAGTCGCTGCAGGTATTTCAGAGCAAAAACAAACACCTTGATTTTGTCCCGATTTCTGACTTTTCCGACAGGTCCGCTCCTGTCAAAATTTCCAACTTTTGACCCAAAAACAAATTTCCCAGATTCCTCCCAATATGATTCCACAGGTGCCCAAGAGTCCACTGACTCGATTCGGACCAACGGGAAAGTCACTGCAGGTATTTCAGACCAAAAAAAACAAACCGTGATTTAGGCCCGATTTCTGACTTTTCCGACAGGTCCGCTCCTGTCGAAACTTCCAACTTTTGACCCAAAATAAAATTTCCCAGATTCCTCCCAAAATGACTCCACAGGAGCCCAAGAGTCCACTGACTCGATTCGGACCAACGGGAAAGTCACTGCAGGTACTTCAGAGCAAAAAACAACAACCGTGATTTTGACACGTTTTCTAACTTTTCCGACAGGTCCGCTCCTGTCGAAATTTCCAACTTTTGACCCAAAAAAAAATTTCCCAGATTTCTCCCAAAATGACTCCAAAGGGGCCCAAGAGTCCACTGACTCGATTCGGACCAATGGGAAAGTTACTGTAGGTATTTCAGAGCAAAAACAAAAAACCTTGATTTTGGCACGTTTTCTGACTTTTCCGACAGGTCCGCTCCTGTCAAAATTTCCAACTTTTGACCCAAAATCAAATTTCCCAGATTCCTCCCAATATGATTCCACAGGTGCCCAAGAGTCCACTGACTCGATTCGGATCAACGGGAAAGTCACTGCAGGAATTTCAGACCAAAAAAAACAAACCGTGATTTAGGCCCGATTTCTGACTTTTCCGACAGGTCCGCTCCTGTCGAAACTTCCAACTTTTGACCCAAAATAAAATTTCCCAGATTTCTCCCAAAATGACTCCACAGGAGCCCAAGAGTCCACTGACTCGATTCGGACCAACGGGAAAGTCACTGCAGGAATTTCAGAGCAAAAAACAAAAACCGTGATTTAGGTCCGATTTCTGACGTTTCCGACAGGTCCGCTCCTGTCAAATTTTCCAACTTTTGACCCGAAATAAAGTTTCCCAGATTCCTCCCAAAATGACTCCACAGGGGCCCACTGACTCGATTCGGACCAACGAGAAAGTCACTGCAGGTATTTCAGGGCAAAAAACGAACACCATGATTTTGTCCCGATTTCTGACTTTTCCGACAGGTCCGCTCCTGTCGAAACTTCCAACTTTTGACCCAAAATAAAATTTCCCAGATTTCTCCCAATATGATTCCACAGGTGCCCAAGAGTCCACTGACTCAATTCGGACCAACGGGAAAGTCGCTGCGGGTATTTCAGAGCAAAAAACAAAAAACCTTGATTTTGGCACGTTTTCTGACTTTTCCGACAGGTCCGCTCCTGTCAAAATTTCCAACTTTTGACCCAAAATCAAATTTCCCAGATTCCTCCCAATATGATTCCACAGATGCCTAAGAGTCCACTGACTCGATTCGGACCAACGGGAAAGTCACTGCAGGTACAGTACTTCAGAGCAAAAAACCAAAACCGTGATTTTGACACGTTTTCTGACTTTTCCGACAGGTCCGCTCCTGTCGAAATTTCCAACTTTTGACCCAAAATAAAATTTCCCAGATTCCTCCCAAAATGACTCCACAGGGGCCCAAGAGTCCACTGACTTGATACGGACCAACGGGAAAGTCGCTGCGGGTATTTCAGAGCAAAAAACAAAAACCGTGATTTAGGCCCGATTTCTGACGTTTCCGACAGGTCCGCTCCTGTCAAATTTTCCAACTTTTGACCCAAAATAAAATTTCCCAGATTCCTCCCAAAATGACTCCACAGGAGCCCAAGAGTCCACTGACTCGATTCGGACCAACGGGAAAGTCACTGCAGGTACTTCAGAGCAAAAAACCAAAACCGTGATTTTGACACGTTTTCTGACTTTTCCGACAGGTCCGCTCCTGTCAAATTTTCCAACTTTTGACCCAAAATAAAATTTCCCAGATTCCTCCCAAAATGACTCCACAGGGGCCCACTGACTCGATTCGGACCAACGGGAAAGTCACTGCAGGTATTTCAGAGCAAAAAACAAACACCATGATTTTGTCCCGATTTCTGACTTTTCCGACAGGTCCGCTCCTGTCGAAACTTCCAACTTTTGACCCAAAATAAAATTTCCCAGATTCCTCCCAATATGATTCCACAGGTGCCCAAGAGTCCACTGACTCGATTCGGACCAACGGGAAAGTTACTGCAGGTATTTCAGAGCAAAAACAAACACCATGATTTTGTCCCGATTTCTGACTTTTCCGACAGGTCCGCTCCTGTCAAATTTTCCAACTTTTGACCCAAAATAAAATTTCCCAGATTCCTCCCAAAATGACTCCACAGGAGCCCAAGAGTCCACTGACTCGATTCGGACCAACGGGAAAGTCACTGCAGGTATTTCAGAGCAAAAAACAAACACCATGATTTTGTCCCGATTTCTGACTTTTCCGACAGGTCCGCTCCTGTCAAAATTTCCAACTTTTGACCCAAAAACAAATTTCCCAGATTCCTCCCAATATGATTCCACAGATGCCTAAGAGTCCACTGACTCGATTCGGACCAACGGGAAAGTCACTGCAGGTATTTCAGACCAAAAAAAACAAACCGTGATTTAGGCCCGATTTCTGACTTTTCCGACAGGTCCGCTCCTGTCGAAATTTCCAACTTTTGACCCAAAATAAAATTTCCCAGATTCCTCCTAAAATGACTCCACAGGGGCCCAAGAGTCCACTGACTCGATTTGGACCAACGGGAAAGTCACTGCAGGTATTTCAGAGCAAAAACAAACACCATGATTTTGTCCCGATTTCTGACTTTTCCGACAGGTCCGCTCCTGTCAAAATTTCCAACTTTTGACCCAAAAACAAATTTCCCAGATTCCTCCCAATATGATTCCACAGGTGCCCAAGAGTCCACTGACTCGATTCGGACCAACGGGAAAGTCACTGCAGGTACTTTAGAGCAAAAAAAACAAACCGTGATTTAGGCCCGATTTCTGACGTTTCCGACAGGTCCGCTCCTGTCAAATTTTCCAACTTTTGACCCAAAATAAAATTTCCCAGATTCCTCCCAAAATGACTCCACAGGAGCCAAAGAGTCCACTGACTCGATTCGGACCAACGGGAAAGTCACTGCAGGTACTTCAGAGCAAAAAACCAAAACCGTGATTTTGACACGTTTTCTGACTTTTCCGACAGTTCCGCTCCTGTCGAAATTTCCAACTTTTGACCCAAAATAAAATTTACCAGATTTCTCCCAATATGATTCCACAGGTGCCCAAGAGTCCACTGACTCAATTCGGACCAACGGGAAAGTCGCTGCGGGTATTTCAGAGCAAAAAACAAAAAACCTTGATTTTGGCACGTTTTCTGACTTTTCCGACAGGTCCGCTCCTGTCAAAATTTCCAACTTTTGACCCAAAATCAAATTTCCCAGATTCCTCCCAATATGATTCCACAGATGCCTAAGAGTCCACTGACTCGATTCGGACCAACGGGAAAGTCACTGCAGGTACAGTACTTCAGAGCAAAAAACCAAAACCGTGATTTTGACACGTTTTCTGACTTTTCCGACAGGTCCGCTCCTGTCGAAATTTCCAACTTTTGACCCAAAATAAAATTTCCCAGATTCCTCCCAAAATGACTCCACAGGGGCCCAAGAGTCCACTGACTCGATTTGGACCAACGGGAAAGTCACTGCAGGTATTTCAGAGCAAAAACAAACACCATGATTTTGTCCCGATTTCTGACTTTTCCGACAGGTCCGCTCCTGTCAAAATTTCCAAATTTTGACCCAAAAACAAATTTCCCAGATTCCTCCCAAAATGACTCCACAGGGGCCCAAGAGTCCACTGACTTGATACGGACCAACGGGAAAGTCGCTGCGGGTATTTCAGAGCAAAAAACAAAAACCGTGATTTAGGCCCGATTTCTGACGTTTCCGACAGGTCCGCTCCTGTCAAATTTTCCAACTTTTGACCCAAAATAAAATTTCCCAGATTCCTCCCAAAATGACTCCACAGGAGCCCAAGAGTCCACTGACTCGATTCGGACCAACGGGAAAGTCACTGCAGGTACTTTAGAGCAAAAAACCAAAACCGTGATTTTGACACGTTTTCTGACTTTTCCGACAGGTCCGCTCCTGTCGAAATTTCCAACTTTTGACCCAAAATAAAATTTCCCAGATTCCTCCCGAAATGACTCCACAGGGGCCCAAGAGTCCACTGACTCGATTCGGACCAACGGGAAAGTCGCTGCAGGTATTTCAGAGCAAAAACAAACACCTTGATTTTGTCCCGATTTCTGACTTTTCCGACAGGTCCGCTCCTGTCAAAATTTCCAACTTTTGACCCAAAAACAAATTTCCCAGATTCCTCCCAATATGATTCCACAGGTGCCCAAGAGTCCACTGACTCGATTCGGACCAACGGGAAAGTCACTGCAGGTATTTCAGACCAAAAAAAACAAACCGTGATTTAGGCCCGATTTCTGACTTTTCCGACAGGTCCGCTCCTGTCGAAACTTCCAACTTTTGACCCAAAATAAAATTTCCCAGATTCCTCCCAAAATGACTCCACAGGAGCCCAAGAGTCCACTGACTCGATTCGGACCAACGGGAAAGTCACTGCAGGTACTTCAGAGCAAAAAACAACAACCGTGATTTTGACACGTTTTCTAACTTTTCCGACAGGTCCGCTCCTGTCGAAATTTCCAACTTTTGACCCAAAAAAAAATTTCCCAGATTTCTCCCAAAATGACTCCAAAGGGGCCCAAGAGTCCACTGACTCGATTCGGACCAATGGGAAAGTTACTGTAGGTATTTCAGAGCAAAAACAAAAAACCTTGATTTTGGCACGTTTTCTGACTTTTCCGACAGGTCCGCTCCTGTCAAAATTTCCAACTTTTGACCCAAAATCAAATTTCCCAGATTCCTCCCAATATGATTCCACAGGTGCCCAAGAGTCCACTGACTCGATTCGGATCAACGGGAAAGTCACTGCAGGAATTTCAGACCAAAAAAAACAAACCGTGATTTAGGCCCGATTTCTGACTTTTCCGACAGGTCCGCTCCTGTCGAAACTTCCAACTTTTGACCCAAAATAAAATTTCCCAGATTTCTCCCAATATGATTCCACAGGTGCCCAAGAGTCCACTGACTCAATTCGGACCAACGGGAAAGTCACTGCAGGTACTTCAGAGCAAAAAACAAAAACCGTGATTTAGGCCCGATTTCTGACTTTTCCGACAGGTCCGCTCCTGTCGAAACTTCCTACTTTTGACCCAAAATAAAATTTCCCAGATTTCTCCCAAAATGACTCCACAGGAGCCCAAGAGTCCACTGACTCGATTCGGACCAACGGGAAAGTCACTGCAGGTACTTCAGAGCAAAAAACCAAAACCGTGATTTTGACACGTTTTCTGACTTTTCCGACAGGTCCGCTCCTGTCGAAATTTCCAACTTTTGACCCAAAATAAAATTTCCCAGATTCCTCCCAAAATGACTCCACAGGGGCCCAAGAGTCCACTGACTTGATACGGACCAACGGGAAAGTCGCTGCGGGTATTTCAGAGCAAAAAACAAAAACCGTGATTTAGGCCCGATTTCTGACGTTTCCGACAGGTCCGCTCCTGTCGAAACTTCCAACTTTTGACCCAAAATAAAATTTCCCAGATTCCTCCCAATATGATTCCACAGGTGCCCAAGAGTCCACTGACTCGATTCGGATCAACGGGAAAGTCACTGCAGGAATTTCAGACCAAAAAAAACAAACCGTGATTTACATGTACATTGTAGGCCCGATTTCTGACTTTTCCGACAGGTCCGCTCCTGTCGAAACTTCCAACTTTTGACCCCAAATAAAATTTCCCAGATTTCTCCCAAAATGACTCCACAGGAGCCCAAGAGTCCACTGACTCGATTCGGACCAACGGGAAAGTCACTGCAGGTACTTTAGAGCAAAAAACAAAAACCGTGATTTTGACACGTTTTCTGACTTTTCCGACAGGTCCGCTCCTGTCAAAATTTCCAACTTTTGACCCAAAAACAAATTTCCAAGATTTCTCCCAATATGATTCCACAGGTGCCCAAGAGTCCACTGACTCAATTCGGACAAACGGGAAAGTCGCTGCGGGTATTTCAGAGCAAAAAACAAAAACCGTGATTTAGGCCCGATTTCTGACGTTTCCGACAGGTCCGCTCCTGTCAAAACTTCCAACTTTTGACCCAAAATAAAATTTCCCAGATTCCTCCCAAAATGACTCCACATGGGCCCAAGAGTCCACTGACTCGATTCGGACCAATGGGAAAGTCACTGCAGGTATTTCAGAGCAAAAACAAACACCATGATTTTGTCCCGATTTCTGACTTTTCCGACAGGTCCGCTCCTGTCAAAATTTCCAACTTTTGACCCAAAAACAAATTTCCCAGATTCCTCCCAATATGATTCCACAGGTGCCCAAGAGTCCACTGACTCGATTCGGACCAACGGGAAAGTCACTGCAGGTATTTCAGACCAAAAAAAACAAACCGTGATTTAGGCCCGATTTCTGACTTTTCCGACAGGTCCGCTCCTGTCGAAACTTCCAACTTTTGACCCAAAATAAAATTTCCCAGATTTCTCCCAAAATGACTCCACAGGAGCCCAAGAGTCCACTGACTCGATTCGGACCAACGGAAAAGTCACTGCAGGTACTTTAGAGCAAAAAACAAAAACCGTGATTTTGACACGTTTTCTGACTTTTCCGACAGGTCCGCTCCTGTCAAAATTTCCAACTTTTGACCCAAAAACAAATTTCCAAGATTCCTCCCAATATGATTCCACAGGTGCCCAAGAGTCCACTGACTCGATTCGGACCAACGGGAAAGTCACTGCAGGTATTTCAGACCAAAAAAATAAAACCGTGATTTAGGCCCGATTTCTGACTTTTCCGACAGGTCCGCTCCTGTCGAAACTTCCAACTTTTGACCCAAAATAAAATTTCCCAGATTTCTCCCAAAATGACTCCACAGGAGCCCAAGAGTCCACTGACTCGATTCGGACCAACGGAAAAGTCACTGCAGGTACTTTAGAGCAAAAAACAAAAACCGTGATTTTGACACGTTTTCTGACTTTTCCGACAGGTCCGCTCCTGTCAAAATTTCCAACTTTTGACCCAAAAACAAATTTCCAAGATTCCTCCCAATATGATTCCACAGGTGCCCAAGAGTCCACTGACTCGATTCGGACCAACGGGAAAGTCACTGCAGGTATTTCAGACCAAAAAAATAAAACCGTGATTTAGGCCCGATTTCTGACTTTTCCGACAGGTCCGCTCCTGTCGAAACTTCCAACTTTTGACCCAAAATAAAATTTCCCAGATTTCTCCCAAAATGACTCCACAGGAGCCCAAGAGTCCACTGACTCGATTCGGACCAACGGGAAAGTCACTGCAGGTATTTCAGAGCAAAAAACAAAAACCGTGATTTTGACACGTTTTCTGACTTTTCCGACAGGTCCGCTCCTGTCGAAATTTCCAACTTTTGACCCAAAATAAAATTTCCCAGATTCCTCCCAAAATGACTCCACAGGAGCCCAAGAGTCCACTGACTCGATTCGGACCAACGGGAAAGTCACTGCAGGTACTTCAGAGCAAAAAACCAAAACCGTGATTTTGACACGTTTTCTGACTTTTCCGACAGGTCCGCTCCTGTCGAAATTTCCAACTTTTGACCCAAAATAAAATTTCCCAGATTCCTCCCAAAATGACTCCACATGGGCCCAAGAGTCCACTGACTCGATTCGGACCAATGGGAAAGTCACTGCAGGTATTTCAGAGCAAAAACAAACACCATGATTTTGTCCCGATTTCTGACTTTTCCGACAGGTCCGCTCCTGTCAAAATTTCCAACTTTTGACCCAAAAACAAATTTCCCAGATTCCTCCCAATATGATTCCACAGGTGCCCAAGAGTCCACTGACTCGATTCGGACCAACGGGAAAGTCACTGCAGGTATTTCAGACCAAAAAAAACAAACCGTGATTTAGGCCCGATTTCTGACTTTTCCGACAGGTCCGCTCCTGTCGAAACTTCCAACTTTTGACCCAAAATAAAATTTCCCAGATTTCTCCCAAAATGACTCCACAGGAGCCCAAGAGTCCACTGACTCGATTCGGACCAACGGGAAAGTCACTGCAGGTACTTTAGAGCAAAAAACAAAAACCGTGATTTTGAGACGTTTTCTGACTTTTCCGACAGGTCCGCTCCTGTCGAAACTTCCAACTTTTGACCCCAAATAAAATTTCCCAGATTTCTCCCAAAATGACTCCACAGGAGCCCAAGAGTCCACTGACTCGATTCGGACCAACGGGAAAGTCACTGCAGGTACTTTAGAGCAAAAAACAAAAACCGTGATTTTGACACGTTTTCTGACTTTTCCGACAGGTCCGCTCCTGTCAAAATTTCCAACTTTTGACCCAAAAACAAATTTCCAAGATTTCTCCCAATATGATTCCACAGGTGCCCAAGAGTCCACTGACTCAATTCGGACCAACGGGAAAGTCGCTGCGGGTATTTCAGAGCAAAAAACAAAAACCGTGATTTAGGCCCGATTTCTGACGTTTCCGACAGGTCCGCTCCTGTCAAAACTTCCAACTTTTGACCCGAAATAAAGTTTCCCAGATTTCTCCCAAAATGACTCCACAGGAGCCCAAGAGTCCACTGACTCGATTCGGACCAACGGGAAAGTCACTGCAGGAATTTCAGAGCAAAAAACAAAAACCGTGATTTAGGTCCGATTTCTGACGTTTCCGACAGGTCCGCTCCTGTCAAATTTTCCAACTTTTGACCCAAAATAAAATTTCCCAGATTCCTCCCAAAATGACTCCACATGGGCCCAAGAGTCCACTGACTCGATTCGGACCAATGGGAAAGTCACTGCAGGTATTTCAGAGCAAAAACAAACACCATGATTTTGTCCCGATTTCTGACTTTTCCGACAGGTCCGCTCCTGTCAAAATTTCCAACTTTTGACCCAAAAACAAATTTCCCAGATTCCTCCCAATATGATTCCACAGGTGCCCAAGAGTCCACTGACTCGATTCGGACCAACGGGAAAGTCACTGCAGGTATTTCAGACCAAAAAAAACAAACCGTGATTTAGGCCCGATTTCTGACTTTTCCGACAGGTCCGCTCCTGTCGAAACTTCCAACTTTTGACCCAAAATAAAATTTCCCAGATTTCTCCCAAAATGACTCCACAGGAGCCCAAGAGTCCACTGACTCGATTCGGACCAACGGGAAAGTCACTGCAGGTACTTTAGAGCAAAAAACAAAAACCGTGATTTTGAGACGTTTTCTGACTTTTCCGACAGGTCCGCTCCTGTCGAAACTTCCAACTTTTGACCCCAAATAAAATTTCCCAGATTTCTCCCAAAATGACTCCACAGGAGCCCAAGAGTCCACTGACTCGATTCGGACCAACGGGAAAGTCACTGCAGGTACTTTAGAGCAAAAAACAAAAACCGTGATTTTGACACGTTTTCTGACTTTTCCGACAGGTCCGCTCCTGTCAAAATTTCCAACTTTTGACCCAAAAACAAATTTCCAAGATTTCTCCCAATATGATTCCACAGGTGCCCAAGAGTCCACTGACTCAATTCGGACCAACGGGAAAGTCGCTGCGGGTATTTCAGAGCAAAAAACAAAAACCGTGATTTAGGCCCGATTTCTGACGTTTCCGACAGGTCCGCTCCTGTCAAAACTTCCAACTTTTGACCCGAAATAAAGTTTCCCAGATTTCTCCCAAAATGACTCCACAGGAGCCCAAGAGTCCACTGACTCGATTCGGACCAACGGGAAAGTCACTGCAGGAATTTCAGAGCAAAAAACAAAAACCGTGATTTAGGTCCGATTTCTGACGTTTCCGACAGGTCCGCTCCTGTCAAATTTTCCAACTTTTGACCCGAAATAAAGTTTCCCAGATTCCTCCCAAAATGACTCCACAGGGGCCCACTGACTCGATTCGGACCAACGGGAAAGTCACTGCAGGTATTTCAGAGCAAAAAACAAACACCATGATTTTGTCCCGATTTCTGACTTTTCCGACAGGTCCGCTCCTGTCGAAACTTCCAACTTTTGACCCAAAATAAAATTTCCCAGATTCCTCCCAATATGATTCCACAGGTGCCCAAGAGTCCACTGACTCGATTCGGACCAACGGGAAAGTTACTGCAGGTATTTCAGAGCAAAAACAAACACCATGATTTTGTCCCGATTTCTGACTTTTCCAACAGGTCCGCTCCTGTCAAATTTTCCAACTTTTGACCCAAAATAAAATTTCCCAGATTCCTCCCAAAATGACTCCACATGGGCCCAAGAGTCCACTGACTCGATTCGGACCAACGGGAAAGTCACTGCAGGTATTTCAGAGCAAAAAACAAACACCATGATTTTGTCCCGATTTCTGACTATTCCGACAGGTCCGCTCCTGTCAACATTTCCAACTTTTGACCCAAAAACAAATTTCCCAGATTCCTCCCAATATGATTCCACAGATGCCTAAGAGTCCACTGACTCGATTCGGACCAACGGGAAAGTCATTGCAGGTATTTCAGACCAAAAAAAACAAACCGTGATTTAGGCCCGATTTCTGACTTTTCCGACAGGTCCGCTCCTGTCAAAATTTCCAATTTTGGACCCAAAAACAAATTTCCCAGATTCCTCCCAATATGATTCCACAGGTGCCCAAGAGTCCACTGACTCGATTCGGACCAACGGGAAAGTCCCTGCAGGTACTTCAGAGCAAAAAACCAAAACCGTGATTTTGACACGTTTTCTGACTTTTCCGACAGGTCCGCTCCTGTCGAAATTTCCAACTTTTGACCCAAAATAAAATTTCCCAGATTCCTCCCAAAATGACTCCACAGGGGCCCAAGAGTCCACTGACTTGATACGGACCAACGGGAAAGTCGCTGCGGGTATTTCAGAGCAAAAAACAAAAACCGTGATTTAGGCCCGATTTCTGACGTTTCCGACAGGTCCGCTCCTGTCAAATTTTCCAACTTTTGACCCAAAATAAAATTTCCCAGATTCCTCCCAAAATGACTCCACAGGGGCCCACTGACTCGATTCGGACCAACGGGAAAGTCACTGCAGGTATTTCAGAGCAAAAAACAAACACCATGATTTTGTCCCGATTTCTGACTTTTCCGACAGGTCCGCTCCTGTCGAAACTTCCAACTTTTGACCCAAAATAAAATTTCCCAGATTCCTCCCAATATGATTCCACAGGTGCCCAAGAGTCCACTGACTCGATTCGGACCAACGGGAAAGTCACTGCAGGTACTTCAGAGCAAAAAAGAAAAACCGTGATTTTTTGACACGTTTTCTAACTTTTCCGACAGGTCCGCTCCTGTCGAAATTTCCAACTTTTGACCCAAAAAAAAATTTCCCAGATTTCTCCCAAAATGACTCCAAAGGGGCCCAAGAGTCCACTGACTCGATTCGGACCAATGGGAAAGTTACTGCAGGTATTTCAGAGCAAAAACAAAAAACCTTGATTTTGGCACGTTTTCTGACTTTTCCGACAGGTCCGCTCCTGTCAAAATTTCCAACTTTTGACCCAAAATCAAATTTCCCAGATTCCTCCCAATATGATTCCACAGGTGCCCAAGAGTCCACTGACTCGATTCGGATCAACGGGAAAGTCACTGCAGGAATTTCAGACCAAAAAAAACAAACCGTGATTTAGGCCCGATTTCTGACTTTTCCGACAGGTCCGCTCCTGTCGAAACTTCCAACTTTTGACCCAAAATAAAATTTCCCAGATTTCTCCCAATATGATTCCACAGGTGCCCAAGAGTCCACTGACTCAATTCGGACCAACGGGAAAGTCACTGCAGGTACTTCAGAGCAAAAAACAAAAACCGTGATTTAGGCCCGATTTCTGACTTTTCCGACAGGTCCGCTCCTGTCGAAACTTCCTACTTTTGACCCAAAATAAAATTTCCCAGATTTCTCCCAAAATGACTCCACAGGAGCCCAAGAGTCCACTGACTCGATTCGGACCAACGGGAAAGTCACTGCAGGTACTTCAGAGCAAAAAACCAAAACCGTGATTTTGACACGTTTTCTGACTTTTCCGACAGGTCCGCTCCTGTCGAAATTTCCAACTTTTGACCCAAAATAAAATTTCCCAGATTCCTCCCAAAATGACTCCACAGGGGCCCAAGAGTCCACTGACTTGATACGGACCAACGGGAAAGTCGCTGCGGGTATTTCAGAGCAAAAAACAAAAACCGTGATTTAGGCCCGATTTCTGACGTTTCCGACAGGTCCGCTCCTGTCGAAACTTCCAACTTTTGACCCAAAATAAAATTTCCCAGATTCCTCCCAATATGATTCCACAGGTGCCCAAGAGTCCACTGACTCGATTCGGATCAACGGGAAAGTCACTGCAGGAATTTCAGACCAAAAAAAACAAACCGTGATTTACATGTACATTGTAGGCCCGATTTCTGACTTTTCCGACAGGTCCGCTCCTGTCGAAACTTCCAACTTTTGACCCCAAATAAAATTTCCCAGATTTCTCCCAAAATGACTCCACAGGAGCCCAAGAGTCCACTGACTCGATTCGGACCAACGGGAAAGTCACTGCAGGTACTTTAGAGCAAAAAACAAAAACCGTGATTTTGACACGTTTTCTGACTTTTCCGACAGGTCCGCTCCTGTCAAAATTTCCAACTTTTGACCCAAAAACAAATTTCCAAGATTTCTCCCAATATGATTCCACAGGTGCCCAAGAGTCCACTGACTCAATTCGGACAAACGGGAAAGTCGCTGCGGGTATTTCAGAGCAAAAAACAAAAACCGTGATTTAGGCCCGATTTCTGACGTTTCCGACAGGTCCGCTCCTGTCAAAACTTCCAACTTTTGACCCAAAATAAAATTTCCCAGATTCCTCCCAAAATGACTCCACATGGGCCCAAGAGTCCACTGACTCGATTCGGACCAATGGGAAAGTCACTGCAGGTATTTCAGAGCAAAAACAAACACCATGATTTTGTCCCGATTTCTGACTTTTCCGACAGGTCCGCTCCTGTCAAAATTTCCAACTTTTGACCCAAAAACAAATTTCCCAGATTCCTCCCAATATGATTCCACAGGTGCCCAAGAGTCCACTGACTCGATTCGGACCAACGGGAAAGTCACTGCAGGTATTTCAGACCAAAAAAAACAAACCGTGATTTAGGCCCGATTTCTGACTTTTCCGACAGGTCCGCTCCTGTCGAAACTTCCAACTTTTGACCCAAAATAAAATTTCCCAGATTTCTCCCAAAATGACTCCACAGGAGCCCAAGAGTCCACTGACTCGATTCGGACCAACGGAAAAGTCACTGCAGGTACTTTAGAGCAAAAAACAAAAACCGTGATTTTGACACGTTTTCTGACTTTTCCGACAGGTCCGCTCCTGTCAAAATTTCCAACTTTTGACCCAAAAACAAATTTCCAAGATTCCTCCCAATATGATTCCACAGGTGCCCAAGAGTCCACTGACTCGATTCGGACCAACGGGAAAGTCACTGCAGGTATTTCAGACCAAAAAAATAAAACCGTGATTTAGGCCCGATTTCTGACTTTTCCGACAGGTCCGCTCCTGTCGAAACTTCCAACTTTTGACCCAAAATAAAATTTCCCAGATTTCTCCCAAAATGACTCCACAGGAGCCCAAGAGTCCACTGACTCGATTCGGACCAACGGAAAAGTCACTGCAGGTACTTTAGAGCAAAAAACAAAAACCGTGATTTTGACACGTTTTCTGACTTTTCCGACAGGTCCGCTCCTGTCAAAATTTCCAACTTTTGACCCAAAAACAAATTTCCAAGATTCCTCCCAATATGATTCCACAGGTGCCCAAGAGTCCACTGACTCGATTCGGACCAACGGGAAAGTCACTGCAGGTATTTCAGACCAAAAAAATAAAACCGTGATTTAGGCCCGATTTCTGACTTTTCCGACAGGTCCGCTCCTGTCGAAACTTCCAACTTTTGACCCAAAATAAAATTTCCCAGATTTCTCCCAAAATGACTCCACAGGAGCCCAAGAGTCCACTGACTCGATTCGGACCAACGGGAAAGTCACTGCAGGTATTTCAGAGCAAAAAACAAAAACCGTGATTTTGACACGTTTTCTGACTTTTCCGACAGGTCCGCTCCTGTCGAAATTTCCAACTTTTGACCCAAAATAAAATTTCCCAGATTCCTCCCAAAATGACTCCACAGGAGCCCAAGAGTCCACTGACTCGATTCGGACCAACGGGAAAGTCACTGCAGGTACTTCAGAGCAAAAAACCAAAACCGTGATTTTGACACGTTTTCTGACTTTTCCGACAGGTCCGCTCCTGTCGAAATTTCCAACTTTTGACCCAAAATAAAATTTCCCAGATTCCTCCCAAAATGACTCCACATGGGCCCAAGAGTCCACTGACTCGATTCGGACCAATGGGAAAGTCACTGCAGGTATTTCAGAGCAAAAACAAACACCATGATTTTGTCCCGATTTCTGACTTTTCCGACAGGTCCGCTCCTGTCAAAATTTCCAACTTTTGACCCAAAAACAAATTTCCCAGATTCCTCCCAATATGATTCCACAGGTGCCCAAGAGTCCACTGACTCGATTCGGACCAACGGGAAAGTCACTGCAGGTATTTCAGACCAAAAAAAACAAACCGTGATTTAGGCCCGATTTCTGACTTTTCCGACAGGTCCGCTCCTGTCGAAACTTCCAACTTTTGACCCAAAATAAAATTTCCCAGATTTCTCCCAAAATGACTCCACAGGAGCCCAAGAGTCCACTGACTCGATTCGGACCAACGGGAAAGTCACTGCAGGTACTTTAGAGCAAAAAACAAAAACCGTGATTTTGAGACGTTTTCTGACTTTTCCGACAGGTCCGCTCCTGTCGAAACTTCCAACTTTTGACCCCAAATAAAATTTCCCAGATTTCTCCCAAAATGACTCCACAGGAGCCCAAGAGTCCACTGACTCGATTCGGACCAACGGGAAAGTCACTGCAGGTACTTTAGAGCAAAAAACAAAAACCGTGATTTTGACACGTTTTCTGACTTTTCCGACAGGTCCGCTCCTGTCAAAATTTCCAACTTTTGACCCAAAAACAAATTTCCAAGATTTCTCCCAATATGATTCCACAGGTGCCCAAGAGTCCACTGACTCAATTCGGACCAACGGGAAAGTCGCTGCGGGTATTTCAGAGCAAAAAACAAAAACCGTGATTTAGGCCCGATTTCTGACGTTTCCGACAGGTCCGCTCCTGTCAAAACTTCCAACTTTTGACCCGAAATAAAGTTTCCCAGATTTCTCCCAAAATGACTCCACAGGAGCCCAAGAGTCCACTGACTCGATTCGGACCAACGGGAAAGTCACTGCAGGAATTTCAGAGCAAAAAACAAAAACCGTGATTTAGGTCCGATTTCTGACGTTTCCGACAGGTCCGCTCCTGTCAAATTTTCCAACTTTTGACCCAAAATAAAATTTCCCAGATTCCTCCCAAAATGACTCCACATGGGCCCAAGAGTCCACTGACTCGATTCGGACCAATGGGAAAGTCACTGCAGGTATTTCAGAGCAAAAACAAACACCATGATTTTGTCCCGATTTCTGACTTTTCCGACAGGTCCGCTCCTGTCAAAATTTCCAACTTTTGACCCAAAAACAAATTTCCCAGATTCCTCCCAATATGATTCCACAGGTGCCCAAGAGTCCACTGACTCGATTCGGACCAACGGGAAAGTCACTGCAGGTATTTCAGACCAAAAAAAACAAACCGTGATTTAGGCCCGATTTCTGACTTTTCCGACAGGTCCGCTCCTGTCGAAACTTCCAACTTTTGACCCAAAATAAAATTTCCCAGATTTCTCCCAAAATGACTCCACAGGAGCCCAAGAGTCCACTGACTCGATTCGGACCAACGGGAAAGTCACTGCAGGTACTTTAGAGCAAAAAACAAAAACCGTGATTTTGAGACGTTTTCTGACTTTTCCGACAGGTCCGCTCCTGTCGAAACTTCCAACTTTTGACCCCAAATAAAATTTCCCAGATTTCTCCCAAAATGACTCCACAGGAGCCCAAGAGTCCACTGACTCGATTCGGACCAACGGGAAAGTCACTGCAGGTACTTTAGAGCAAAAAACAAAAACCGTGATTTTGACACGTTTTCTGACTTTTCCGACAGGTCCGCTCCTGTCAAAATTTCCAACTTTTGACCCAAAAACAAATTTCCAAGATTTCTCCCAATATGATTCCACAGGTGCCCAAGAGTCCACTGACTCAATTCGGACCAACGGGAAAGTCGCTGCGGGTATTTCAGAGCAAAAAACAAAAACCGTGATTTAGGCCCGATTTCTGACGTTTCCGACAGGTCCGCTCCTGTCAAAACTTCCAACTTTTGACCCGAAATAAAGTTTCCCAGATTTCTCCCAAAATGACTCCACAGGAGCCCAAGAGTCCACTGACTCGATTCGGACCAACGGGAAAGTCACTGCAGGAATTTCAGAGCAAAAAACAAAAACCGTGATTTAGGTCCGATTTCTGACGTTTCCGACAGGTCCGCTCCTGTCAAATTTTCCAACTTTTGACCCGAAATAAAGTTTCCCAGATTCCTCCCAAAATGACTCCACAGGGGCCCACTGACTCGATTCGGACCAACGGGAAAGTCACTGCAGGTATTTCAGAGCAAAAAACAAACACCATGATTTTGTCCCGATTTCTGACTTTTCCGACAGGTCCGCTCCTGTCGAAACTTCCAACTTTTGACCCAAAATAAAATTTCCCAGATTCCTCCCAATATGATTCCACAGGTGCCCAAGAGTCCACTGACTCGATTCGGACCAACGGGAAAGTTACTGCAGGTATTTCAGAGCAAAAACAAACACCATGATTTTGTCCCGATTTCTGACTTTTCCAACAGGTCCGCTCCTGTCAAATTTTCCAACTTTTGACCCAAAATAAAATTTCCCAGATTCCTCCCAAAATGACTCCACATGGGCCCAAGAGTCCACTGACTCGATTCGGACCAACGGGAAAGTCACTGCAGGTATTTCAGAGCAAAAAACAAACACCATGATTTTGTCCCGATTTCTGACTATTCCGACAGGTCCGCTCCTGTCAACATTTCCAACTTTTGACCCAAAAACAAATTTCCCAGATTCCTCCCAATATGATTCCACAGATGCCTAAGAGTCCACTGACTCGATTCGGACCAACGGGAAAGTCATTGCAGGTATTTCAGACCAAAAAAAACAAACCGTGATTTAGGCCCGATTTCTGACTTTTCCGACAGGTCCGCTCCTGTCAAAATTTCCAATTTTGGACCCAAAAACAAATTTCCCAGATTCCTCCCAATATGATTCCACAGGTGCCCAAGAGTCCACTGACTCGATTCGGACCAACGGGAAAGTCCCTGCAGGTACTTCAGAGCAAAAAACCAAAACCGTGATTTTGACACGTTTTCTGACTTTTCCGACAGGTCCGCTCCTGTCGAAATTTCCAACTTTTGACCCAAAATAAAATTTCCCAGATTCCTCCCAAAATGACTCCACAGGGGCCCAAGAGTCCACTGACTTGATACGGACCAACGGGAAAGTCGCTGCGGGTATTTCAGAGCAAAAAACAAAAACCGTGATTTAGGCCCGATTTCTGACGTTTCCGACAGGTCCGCTCCTGTCAAATTTTCCAACTTTTGACCCAAAATAAAATTTCCCAGATTCCTCCCAAAATGACTCCACAGGGGCCCACTGACTCGATTCGGACCAACGGGAAAGTCACTGCAGGTATTTCAGAGCAAAAAACAAACACCATGATTTTGTCCCGATTTCTGACTTTTCCGACAGGTCCGCTCCTGTCGAAACTTCCAACTTTTGACCCAAAATAAAATTTCCCAGATTCCTCCCAATATGATTCCACAGGTGCCCAAGAGTCCACTGACTCGATTCGGACCAACGGGAAAGTCACTGCAGGTACTTCAGAGCAAAAAAGAAAAACCGTGATTTTTTGACACGTTTTCTAACTTTTCCGACAGGTCCGCTCCTGTCGAAATTTCCAACTTTTGACCCAAAAAAAAATTTCCCAGATTTCTCCCAAAATGACTCCAAAGGGGCCCAAGAGTCCACTGACTCGATTCGGACCAATGGGAAAGTTACTGCAGGTATTTCAGAGCAAAAACAAAAAACCTTGATTTTGGCACGTTTTCTGACTTTTCCGACAGGTCCGCTCCTGTCAAAATTTCCAACTTTTGACCCAAAATAAAATTTCCCAGATTCCTCCCAATATGATTCCACAGGTGCCCAAGAGTCCACTGACTCGATTCGGATCAACGGGAAAGTCACTGCAGGAATTTCAGACCAAAAAAAACAAACCGTGATTTACATGTAGGCCCGATTTCTGACTTTTCCGACAGGTCCGCTCCTGTCGAAACTTCCAACTTTTGACCCAAAATAAAATTTCCCAGATTTCTCCCAAAATGACTCCACAGGAGCCCAAGAGTCCACTGACTCGATTCGGACCAACGGGAAAGTCACTGCAGGTACTTTAGAGCAAAAAACAAAAACCGTGATTTTGACACGTTTTCTGACTTTTCCGACAGGTCCGCTCCTGTCGAAATTTCCAACTTTTGACCCAAAATAAAATTTCCCAGATTCCTCCCAAAATGACTCCACAGGGGCCCAAGAGTCCACTGACTTGATACGGACCAACGGGAAAGTCGCTGCGGGTATTTCAGAGCAAAAAACAAAAACCGTGATTTAGGCCCGATTTCTGACGTTTCCGACAGGTCCGCTCCTGTCAAATTTTCCAACTTTTGACCCAAAATAAAATTTCCCAGATTCCTCCCAAAATGACTCCACAGGGGCCCACTGACTCGATTCGGACCAACGGGAAAGTCACTGCAGGTATTTCAGAGCAAAAAACAAACACCATGATTTTGTCCCGATTTCTGACTTTTCCGACAGGTCCGCTCCTGTCGAAACTTCCAACTTTTGACCCAAAATAAAATTTCCCAGATTCCTCCCAATATGATTCCACAGATGCCTAAGAGTCCACTGACTCGATTCGGACCAACGGGAAAGTCACTGCAGGTACTTCAGAGCAAAAAACCAAAACCGTGATTTTGACACGTTTTCTGACTTTTCCGACAGGTCCGCTCCTGTCGAAATTTCCAACTTTTGACCCAAAATAAAATTTCCCAGATTCCTCCCAAAATGACTCCACAGGGGCCCAAGAGTCCACTGACTTGATACGGACCAACGGGAAAGTCGCTGCGGGTATTTCAGAGCAAAAAACAAAAACCGTGATTTAGGCCCGATTTCTGACGTTTCCGACAGGTCCGCTCCTGTCAAATTTTCCAACTTTTGACCCAAAATAAAATTTCCCAGATTCCTCCCAAAATGACTCCACAGGGGCCCACTGACTCGATTCGGACCAACGGGAAAGTCACTGCAGGTATTTCAGAGCAAAAAACAAACACCATGATTTTGTCCCGATTTCTGACTTTTCCGACAGGTCCGCTCCTGTCGAAACTTCCAACTTTTGACCCAAAATAAAATTTCCCAGATTCCTCCCAATATGATTCCACAGGTGCCCAAGAGTCCACTGACTCGATTCGGACCAACGGGAAAGTTACTGCAGGTATTTCAGAGCAAAAACAAACACCATGATTTTGTCCCGATTTCTGACTTTTCCGACAGGTCCGCTCCTGTCAAATTTTCCAACTTTTGACCCAAAATAAAATTTCCCAGATTCCTCCCAAAATGACTCCACAGGAGCCCAAGAGTCCACTGACTCGATTCGGACCAACGGGAAAGTCACTGCAGGTACTTCAGAGCAAAAAACCAAAACCGTGATTTTGACACGTTTTCTGACTTTTCCGACAGGTCCGCTCCTGTCAAATTTTCCAACTTTTGACCCAAAATAAAATTTCCCAGATTCCTCCCAAAATGACTCCACAGGGGCCCACTGACTCGATTCGGACCAACGGGAAAGTCACTGCAGGTATTTCAGAGCAAAAAACAAACACCATGATTTTGTCCCGATTTCTGACTTTTCCGACAGGTCCGCTCCTGTCGAAACTTCCAACTTTTGACCCAAAATAAAATTTCCCAGATTCCTCCCAATATGATTCCACAGGTGCCCAAGAGTCCACTGACTCGATTCGGACCAACGGGAAAGTTACTGCAGGTATTTCAGAGCAAAAACAAACACCATGATTTTGTCCCGATTTCTGACTTTTCCGACAGGTCCGCTCCTGTCAAATTTTCCAACTTTTGACCCAAAATAAAATTTCCCAGATTCCTCCCAAAATGACTCCACAGGAGCCCAAGAGTCCACTGACTCGATTCGGACCAACGGGAAAGTCACTGCAGGTACTTCAGAGCAAAAAACCAAAACCGTGATTTTGACACGTTTTCTGACTTTTCCGACAGGTCCGCTCCTGTCGAAATTTCCAACTTTTGACCCAAAATAAAATTTCCCAGATTCCTCCCAAAATGACTCCACATGGGCCCAAGAGTCCACTGACTCGATTCGGACCAACGGGAAAGTCACTGCAGGTATTTCAGAGCAAAAAACAAACACCATGATTTTGTCCCGATTTCTGACTTTTCCGACAGGTCCGCTCCTGTCAAAATTTCCAACTTTTGACCCAAAAACAAATTTCCCAGATTCCTCCCAATATGATTCCACAGATGCCTAAGAGTCCACTGACTCGATTCGGACCAACGGGAAAGTCACTGCAGGTATTTCAGACCAAAAAAAACAAACCGTGATTTAGGCCCGATTTCTGACTTTTCCGACAGGTCCGCTCCTGTCGAAATTTCCAACTTTTGACCCAAAATAAAATTTCCCAGATTCCTCCTAAAATGACTCCACAGGGGCCCAAGAGTCCACTGACTCGATTTGGACCAACGGGAAAGTCACTGCAGGTATTTCAGAGCAAAAACAAACACCATGATTTTGTCCCGATTTCTGACTTTTCCGACAGGTCCGCTCCTGTCAAAATTTCCAACTTTTGACCCAAAAACAAATTTCCCAGATTCCTCCCAATATGATTCCACAGGTGCCCAAGAGTCCACTGACTCGATTCGGACCAACGGGAAAGTCACTGCAGGTACTTTAGAGCAAAAAACCAAAACCGTGATTTTGACACGTTTTCTGACTTTTCCGACAGGTCCGCTCCTGTCGAAATTTCCAACTTTTGACCCAAAATAAAATTTCCCAGATTCCTCCCAAAATGACTCCACAGGGGCCCAAGAGTCCACTGACTTGATACGGACCAACGGGAAAGTCGCTGCGGGTATTTCAGAGCAAAAAACAAAAACCGTGATTTAGGCCCGATTTCTGACGTTTCCGACAGGTCCGCTCCTGTCAAATTTTCCAACTTTTGACCCAAAATAAAATTTCCCAGATTCCTCCCAAAATGACTCCACAGGGGCCCACTGACTCGATTCGGACCAACGGGAAAGTCACTGCAGGTATTTCAGAGCAAAAAACAAACACCATGATTTTGTCCCGATTTCTGACTTTTCCGACAGGTCCGCTCCTGTCGAAACTTCCAACTTTTGACCCAAAATAAAATTTCCCAGATTCCTCCCAATATGATTCCACAGGTGCCCAAGAGTCCACTGACTCGATTCGGACCAACGGGAAAGTTACTGCAGGTATTTCAGAGCAAAAACAAACACCATGATTTTGTCCCGATTTCTGACTTTTCCGACAGGTCCGCTCCTGTCAAATTTTCCAACTTTTGACCCAAAATAAAATTTCCCAGATTCCTCCCAAAATGACTCCACAGGAGCCCAAGAGTCCACTGACTCGATTCGGACCAACGGGAAAGTCACTGCAGGTACTTCAGAGCAAAAAACCAAAACCGTGATTTTGACACGTTTTCTGACTTTTCCGACAGGTCCGCTCCTGTCAAATTTTCCAACTTTTGACCCAAAATAAAATTTCCCAGATTCCTCCCAAAATGACTCCACAGGGGCCCACTGACTCGATTCGGACCAACGGGAAAGTCACTGCAGGTATTTCAGAGCAAAAAACAAACACCATGATTTTGTCCCGATTTCTGACTTTTCCGACAGGTCCGCTCCTGTCGAAACTTCCAACTTTTGACCCAAAATAAAATTTCCCAGATTCCTCCCAATATGATTCCACAGGTGCCCAAGAGTCCACTGACTCGATTCGGACCAACGGGAAAGTTACTGCAGGTATTTCAGAGCAAAAACAAACACCATGATTTTGTCCCGATTTCTGACTTTTCCGACAGGTCCGCTCCTGTCAAATTTTCCAACTTTTGACCCAAAATAAAATTTCCCAGATTCCTCCCAAAATGACTCCACAGGAGCCCAAGAGTCCACTGACTCGATTCGGACCAACGGGAAAGTCACTGCAGGTACTTCAGAGCAAAAAACCAAAACCGTGATTTTGACACGTTTTCTGACTTTTCCGACAGGTCCGCTCCTGTCGAAATTTCCAACTTTTGACCCAAAATAAAATTTCCCAGATTCCTCCCAAAATGACTCCACATGGGCCCAAGAGTCCACTGACTCGATTCGGACCAACGGGAAAGTCACTGCAGGTATTTCAGAGCAAAAAACAAACACCATGATTTTGTCCCGATTTCTGACTTTTCCGACAGGTCCGCTCCTGTCAAAATTTCCAACTTTTGACCCAAAAACAAATTTCCCAGATTCCTCCCAATATGATTCCACAGATGCCTAAGAGTCCACTGACTCGATTCGGACCAACGGGAAAGTCACTGCAGGTATTTCAGACCAAAAAAAACAAACCGTGATTTAGGCCCGATTTCTGACTTTTCCGACAGGTCCGCTCCTGTCGAAATTTCCAACTTTTGACCCAAAATAAAATTTCCCAGATTCCTCCTAAAATGACTCCACAGGGGCCCAAGAGTCCACTGACTCGATTTGGACCAACGGGAAAGTCACTGCAGGTATTTCAGAGCAAAAACAAACACCATGATTTTGTCCCGATTTCTGACTTTTCCGACAGGTCCGCTCCTGTCAAAATTTCCAACTTTTGACCCAAAAACAAATTTCCCAGATTCCTCCCAATATGATTCCACAGGTGCCCAAGAGTCCACTGACTCGATTCGGACCAACGGGAAAGTCACTGCAGGTACTTTAGAGCAAAAAACCAAAACCGTGATTTTGACACGTTTTCTGACTTTTCCGACAGGTCCGCTCCTGTCGAAATTTCCAACTTTTGACCCAAAATAAAATTTCCCAGATTCCTCCCAAAATGACTCCACAGGGGCCCAAGAGTCCACTGACTTGATACGGACCAACGGGAAAGTCGCTGCGGGTATTTCAGAGCAAAAAACAAAAACCGTGATTTAGGCCCGATTTCTGACGTTTCCGACAGGTCCGCTCCTGTCAAATTTTCCAACTTTTGACCCAAAATAAAATTTCCCAGATTCCTCCCAAAATGACTCCACAGGAGCCAAAGAGTCCACTGACTCGATTCGGACCAACGGGAAAGTCACTGCAGGTACTTCAGAGCAAAAAACCAAAACCGTGATTTTGACACGTTTTCTGACTTTTCCGACAGTTCCGCTCCTGTCGAAATTTCCAACTTTTGACCCAAAATAAAATTTCCCAGATTTCTCCCAATATGATTCCACAGGTGCCCAAGAGTCCACTGACTCAATTCGGACCAACGGGAAAGTCGCTGCGGGTATTTCAGAGCAAAAAACAAAAAACCTTGATTTTGGCACGTTTTCTGACTTTTCCGACAGGTCCGCTCCTGTCAAAATTTCCAACTTTTGACCCAAAATCAAATTTCCCAGATTCCTCCCAATATGATTCCACAGATGCCTAAGAGTCCACTGACTCGATTCGGACCAACGGGAAAGTCACTGCAGGTACAGTACTTCAGAGCAAAAAACCAAAACCGTGATTTTGACACGTTTTCTGACTTTTCCGACAGGTCCGCTCCTGTCGAAATTTCCAACTTTTGACCCAAAATAAAATTTCCCAGATTCCTCCCAAAATGACTCCACAGGGGCCCAAGAGTCCACTGACTTGATACGGACCAACGGGAAAGTCGCTGCGGGTATTTCAGAGCAAAAAACAAAAACCGTGATTTAGGCCCGATTTCTGACGTTTCCGACAGGTCCGCTCCTGTCAAATTTTCCAACTTTTGACCCAAAATAAAATTTCCCAGATTCCTCCCAAAATGACTCCACAGGAGCCCAAGAGTCCACTGACTCGATTCGGACCAACGGGAAAGTCACTGCAGGTACTTCAGAGCAAAAAACCAAAACCGTGATTTTGACACGTTTTCTGACTTTTCCGACAGGTCCGCTCCTGTCAAATTTTCCAACTTTTGACCCAAAATAAAATTTCCCAGATTCCTCCCAAAATGACTCCACAGGGGCCCACTGACTCGATTCGGACCAACGGGAAAGTCACTGCAGGTATTTCAGAGCAAAAAACAAACACCATGATTTTGTCCCGATTTCTGACTTTTCCGACAGGTCCGCTCCTGTCGAAACTTCCAACTTTTGACCCAAAATAAAATTTCCCAGATTCCTCCCAATATGATTCCACAGGTGCCCAAGAGTCCACTGACTCGATTCGGACCAACGGGAAAGTTACTGCAGGTATTTCAGAGCAAAAACAAACACCATGATTTTGTCCCGATTTCTGACTTTTCCGACAGGTCCGCTCCTGTCAAATTTTCCAACTTTTGACCCAAAATAAAATTTCCCAGATTCCTCCCAAAATGACTCCACAGGAGCCCAAGAGTCCACTGACTCGATTCGGACCAACGGGAAAGTCACTGCAGGTACTTCAGAGCAAAAAACCAAAACCGTGATTTTGACACGTTTTCTGACTTTTCCGACAGGTCCGCTCCTGTCGAAATTTCCAACTTTTGACCCAAAATAAAATTTCCCAGATTCCTCCCAAAATGACTCCACATGGGCCCAAGAGTCCACTGACTCGATTCGGACCAACGGGAAAGTCACTGCAGGTATTTCAGAGCAAAAAACAAACACCATGATTTTGTCCCGATTTCTGACTTTTCCGACAGGTCCGCTCCTGTCAAAATTTCCAACTTTTGACCCAAAAACAAATTTCCCAGATTCCTCCCAATATGATTCCACAGATGCCTAAGAGTCCACTGACTCGATTCGGACCAACGGGAAAGTCACTGCAGGTATTTCAGACCAAAAAAAACAAACCGTGATTTAGGCCCGATTTCTGACTTTTCCGACAGGTCCGCTCCTGTCGAAATTTCCAACTTTTGACCCAAAATAAAATTTCCCAGATTCCTCCTAAAATGACTCCACAGGGGCCCAAGAGTCCACTGACTCGATTTGGACCAACGGGAAAGTCACTGCAGGTATTTCAGAGCAAAAACAAACACCATGATTTTGTCCCGATTTCTGACTTTTCCGACAGGTCCGCTCCTGTCAAAATTTCCAACTTTTGACCCAAAAACAAATTTCCCAGATTCCTCCCAATATGATTCCACAGGTGCCCAAGAGTCCACTGACTCGATTCGGACCAACGGGAAAGTCACTGCAGGTACTTTAGAGCAAAAAACCAAAACCGTGATTTTGACACGTTTTCTGACTTTTCCGACAGGTCCGCTCCTGTCGAAATTTCCAACTTTTGACCCAAAATAAAATTTCCCAGATTCCTCCCAAAATGACTCCACAGGGGCCCAAGAGTCCACTGACTTGATACGGACCAACGGGAAAATCGCTGCGGGTATTTCAGAGCAAAAAACAAAAACCGTGATTTAGGCCCGATTTCTGACGTTTCCGACAGGTCCGCTCCTGTCAAATTTTCCAACTTTTGACCCAAAATAAAATTTCCCAGATTCCTCCCAAAATGACTCCACAGGAGCCAAAGAGTCCACTGACTCGATTCGGACCAACGGGAAAGTCACTGCAGGTACTTCAGAGCAAAAAACCAAAACCGTGATTTTGACACGTTTTCTGACTTTTCCGACAGTTCCGCTCCTGTCGAAATTTCCAACTTTTGACCCAAAATAAAATTTCCCAGATTTCTCCCAATATGATTCCACAGGTGCCCAAGAGTCCACTGACTCAATTCGGACCAACGGGAAAGTCGCTGCGGGTATTTCAGAGCAAAAAACAAAAAACCTTGATTTTGGCACGTTTTCTGACTTTTCCGACAGGTCCGCTCCTGTCAAAATTTCCAACTTTTGACCCAAAATCAAATTTCCCAGATTCCTCCCAATATGATTCCACAGATGCCTAAGAGTCCACTGACTCGATTCGGACCAACGGGAAAGTCACTGCAGGTACAGTACTTCAGAGCAAAAAACCAAAACCGTGATTTTGACACGTTTTCTGACTTTTCCGACAGGTCCGCTCCTGTCGAAATTTCCAACTTTTGACCCAAAATAAAATTTCCCAGATTCCTCCCAAAATGACTCCACAGGGGCCCAAGAGTCCACTGACTCGATTTGGACCAACGGGAAAGTCACTGCAGGTATTTCAGAGCAAAAACAAACACCATGATTTTGTCCCGATTTCTGACTTTTCCGACAGGTCCGCTCCTGTCAAAATTTCCAAATTTTGACCCAAAAACAAATTTCCCAGATTCCTCCCAAAATGACTCCACAGGGGCCCAAGAGTCCACTGACTTGATACGGACCAACGGGAAAGTCGCTGCGGGTATTTCAGAGCAAAAAACAAAAACCGTGATTTAGGCCCGATTTCTGACGTTTCCGACAGGTCCGCTCCTGTCAAATTTTCCAACTTTTGACCCAAAATAAAATTTCCCAGATTCCTCCCAAAATGACTCCACAGGAGCCCAAGAGTCCACTGACTCGATTCGGACCAACGGGAAAGTCACTGCAGGTACTTTAGAGCAAAAAACCAAAACCGTGATTTTGACACGTTTTCTGACTTTTCCGACAGGTCCGCTCCTGTCGAAATTTCCAACTTTTGACCCAAAATAAAATTTCCCAGATTCCTCCCGAAATGACTCCACAGGGGCCCAAGAGTCCACTGACTCGATTCGGACCAACGGGAAAGTCGCTGCAGGTATTTCAGAGCAAAAACAAACACCTTGATTTTGTCCCGATTTCTGACTTTTCCGACAGGTCCGCTCCTGTCAAAATTTCCAACTTTTGACCCAAAAACAAATTTCCCAGATTCCTCCCAATATGATTCCACAGGTGCCCAAGAGTCCACTGACTCGATTCGGACCAACGGGAAAGTCACTGCAGGTATTTCAGACCAAAAAAAACAAACCGTGATTTAGGCCCGATTTCTGACTTTTCCGACAGGTCCGCTCCTGTCGAAACTTCCAACTTTTGACCCAAAATAAAATTTCCCAGATTCCTCCCAAAATGACTCCACAGGAGCCCAAGAGTCCACTGACTCGATTCGGACCAACGGGAAAGTCACTGCAGGTACTTCAGAGCAAAAAACAACAACCGTGATTTTGACACGTTTTCTAACTTTTCCGACAGGTCCGCTCCTGTCGAAATTTCCAACTTTTGACCCAAAAAAAAATTTCCCAGATTTCTCCCAAAATGACTCCAAAGGGGCCCAAGAGTCCACTGACTCGATTCGGACCAATGGGAAAGTTACTGTAGGTATTTCAGAGCAAAAACAAAAAACCTTGATTTTGGCACGTTTTCTGACTTTTCCGACAGGTCCGCTCCTGTCAAAATTTCCAACTTTTGACCCAAAATCAAATTTCCCAGATTCCTCCCAATATGATTCCACAGGTGCCCAAGAGTCCACTGACTCGATTCGGATCAACGGGAAAGTCACTGCAGGAATTTCAGACCAAAAAAAACAAACCGTGATTTAGGCCCGATTTCTGACTTTTCCGACAGGTCCGCTCCTGTCGAAACTTCCAACTTTTGACCCAAAATAAAATTTCCCAGATTTCTCCCAAAATGACTCCACAGGAGCCCAAGAGTCCACTGACTCGATTCGGACCAACGGGAAAGTCACTGCAGGAATTTCAGAGCAAAAAACAAAAACCGTGATTTAGGTCCGATTTCTGACGTTTCCGACAGGTCCGCTCCTGTCAAATTTTCCAACTTTTGACCCGAAATAAAGTTTCCCAGATTCCTCCCAAAATGACTCCACAGGGGCCCACTGACTCGATTCGGACCAACGGGAAAGTCACTGCAGGTATTTCAGGGCAAAAAACAAACACCATGATTTTGTCCCGATTTCTGACTTTTCCGACAGGTCCGCTCCTGTCGAAACTTCCAACTTTTGACCCAAAATAAAATTTCCCAGATTTCTCCCAATATGATTCCACAGGTGCCCAAGAGTCCACTGACTCAATTCGGACCAACGGGAAAGTCGCTGCGGGTATTTCAGAGCAAAAAACAAAAAACCTTGATTTTGGCACGTTTTCTGACTTTTCCGACAGGTCCGCTCCTGTCAAAATTTCCAACTTTTGACCCAAAATCAAATTTCCCAGATTCCTCCCAATATGATTCCACAGATGCCTAAGAGTCCACTGACTCGATTCGGACCAACGGGAAAGTCACTGCAGGTACAGTACTTCAGAGCAAAAAACCAAAACCGTGATTTTGACACGTTTTCTGACTTTTCCGACAGGTCCGCTCCTGTCGAAATTTCCAACTTTTGACCCAAAATAAAATTTCCCAGATTCCTCCCAAAATGACTCCACAGGGGCCCAAGAGTCCACTGACTTGATACGGACCAACGGGAAAGTCGCTGCGGGTATTTCAGAGCAAAAAACAAAAACCGTGATTTAGGCCCGATTTCTGACGTTTCCGACAGGTCCGCTCCTGTCAAATTTTCCAACTTTTGACCCAAAATAAAATTTCCCAGATTCCTCCCAAAATGACTCCACAGGAGCCCAAGAGTCCACTGACTCGATTCGGACCAACGGGAAAGTCACTGCAGGTACTTCAGAGCAAAAAACCAAAACCGTGATTTTGACACGTTTTCTGACTTTTCCGACAGGTCCGCTCCTGTCAAATTTTCCAACTTTTGACCCAAAATAAAATTTCCCAGATTCCTCCCAAAATGACTCCACAGGGGCCCACTGACTCGATTCGGACCAACGGGAAAGTCACTGCAGGTTTTTCAGAGCAAAAAACAAACACCATGATTTTGTCCCGATTTCTGACTTTTCCGACAGGTCCGCTCCTGTCGAAACTTCCAACTTTTGACCCAAAATAAAATTTCCCAGATTCCTCCCAATATGATTCCACAGGTGCCCAAGAGTCCACTGACTCGATTCGGACCAACGGGAAAGTTACTGCAGGTATTTCAGAGCAAAAACAAACACCATGATTTTGTCCCGATTTCTGACTTTTCCGACAGGTCCGCTCCTGTCAAATTTTCCAACTTTTGACCCAAAATAAAATTTCCCAGATTCCTCCCAAAATGACTCCACAGGAGCCCAAGAGTCCACTGACTCGATTCGGACCAACGGGAAAGTCACTGCAGGTATTTCAGAGCAAAAAACAAACACCATGATTTTGTCCCGATTTCTGACTTTTCCGACAGGTCCGCTCCTGTCAAAATTTCCAACTTTTGACCCAAAAACAAATTTCCCAGATTCCTCCCAATATGATTCCACAGATGCCTAAGAGTCCACTGACTCGATTCGGACCAACGGGAAAGTCACTGCAGGTATTTCAGACCAAAAAAAACAAACCGTGATTTAGGCCCGATTTCTGACTTTTCCGACAGGTCCGCTCCTGTCGAAATTTCCAACTTTTGACCCAAAATAAAATTTCCCAGATTCCTCCTAAAATGACTCCACAGGGGCCCAAGAGTCCACTGACTCGATTTGGACCAACGGGAAAGTCACTGCAGGTATTTCAGAGCAAAAACAAACACCATGATTTTGTCCCGATTTCTGACTTTTCCGACAGGTCCGCTCCTGTCAAAATTTCCAACTTTTGACCCAAAAACAAATTTCCCAGATTCCTCCCAATATGATTCCACAGGTGCCCAAGAGTCCACTGACTCGATTCGGACCAACGGGAAAGTCACTGCAGGTACTTTAGAGCAAAAAAAACAAACCGTGATTTAGGCCCGATTTCTGACGTTTCCGACAGGTCCGCTCCTGTCAAATTTTCCAACTTTTGACCCAAAATAAAATTTCCCAGATTCCTCCCAAAATGACTCCACAGGAGCCAAAGAGTCCACTGACTCGATTCGGACCAACGGGAAAGTCACTGCAGGTACTTCAGAGCAAAAAACCAAAACCGTGATTTTGACACGTTTTCTGACTTTTCCGACAGTTCCGCTCCTGTCGAAATTTCCAACTTTTGACCCAAAATAAAATTTACCAGATTTCTCCCAATATGATTCCACAGGTGCCCAAGAGTCCACTGACTCAATTCGGACCAACGGGAAAGTCGCTGCGGGTATTTCAGAGCAAAAAACAAAAAACCTTGATTTTGGCACGTTTTCTGACTTTTCCGACAGGTCCGCTCCTGTCAAAATTTCCAACTTTTGACCCAAAATCAAATTTCCCAGATTCCTCCCAATATGATTCCACAGATGCCTAAGAGTCCACTGACTCGATTCGGACCAACGGGAAAGTCACTGCAGGTACAGTACTTCAGAGCAAAAAACCAAAACCGTGATTTTGACACGTTTTCTGACTTTTCCGACAGGTCCGCTCCTGTCGAAATTTCCAACTTTTGACCCAAAATAAAATTTCCCAGATTCCTCCCAAAATGACTCCACAGGGGCCCAAGAGTCCACTGACTCGATTTGGACCAACGGGAAAGTCACTGCAGGTATTTCAGAGCAAAAACAAACACCATGATTTTGTCCCGATTTCTGACTTTTCCGACAGGTCCGCTCCTGTCAAAATTTCCAAATTTTGACCCAAAAACAAATTTCCCAGATTCCTCCCAAAATGACTCCACAGGGGCCCAAGAGTCCACTGACTTGATACGGACCAACGGGAAAGTCGCTGCGGGTATTTCAGAGCAAAAAACAAAAACCGTGATTTAGGCCCGATTTCTGACGTTTCCGACAGGTCCGCTCCTGTCAAATTTTCCAACTTTTGACCCAAAATAAAATTTCCCAGATTCCTCCCAAAATGACTCCACAGGAGCCCAAGAGTCCACTGACTCGATTCGGACCAACGGGAAAGTCACTGCAGGTACTTTAGAGCAAAAAACCAAAACCGTGATTTTGACACGTTTTCTGACTTTTCCGACAGGTCCGCTCCTGTCGAAATTTCCAACTTTTGACCCAAAATAAAATTTCCCAGATTCCTCCCGAAATGACTCCACAGGGGCCCAAGAGTCCACTGACTCGATTCGGACCAACGGGAAAGTCGCTGCAGGTATTTCAGAGCAAAAACAAACACCTTGATTTTGTCCCGATTTCTGACTTTTCCGACAGGTCCGCTCCTGTCAAAATTTCCAACTTTTGACCCAAAAACAAATTTCCCAGATTCCTCCCAATATGATTCCACAGGTGCCCAAGAGTCCACTGACTCGATTCGGACCAACGGGAAAGTCACTGCAGGTATTTCAGACCAAAAAAAACAAACCGTGATTTAGGCCCGATTTCTGACTTTTCCGACAGGTCCGCTCCTGTCGAAACTTCCAACTTTTGACCCAAAATAAAATTTCCCAGATTCCTCCCAAAATGACTCCACAGGAGCCCAAGAGTCCACTGACTCGATTCGGACCAACGGGAAAGTCACTGCAGGTACTTCAGAGCAAAAAACAACAACCGTGATTTTGACACGTTTTCTAACTTTTCCGACAGGTCCGCTCCTGTCGAAATTTCCAACTTTTGACCCAAAAAAAAATTTCCCAGATTTCTCCCAAAATGACTCCAAAGGGGCCCAAGAGTCCACTGACTCGATTCGGACCAATGGGAAAGTTACTGTAGGTATTTCAGAGCAAAAACAAAAAACCTTGATTTTGGCACGTTTTCTGACTTTTCCGACAGGTCCGCTCCTGTCAAAATTTCCAACTTTTGACCCAAAATCAAATTTCCCAGATTCCTCCCAATATGATTCCACAGGTGCCCAAGAGTCCACTGACTCGATTCGGATCAACGGGAAAGTCACTGCAGGAATTTCAGACCAAAAAAAACAAACCGTGATTTAGGCCCGATTTCTGACTTTTCCGACAGGTCCGCTCCTGTCGAAACTTCCAACTTTTGACCCAAAATAAAATTTCCCAGATTTCTCCCAATATGATTCCACAGGTGCCCAAGAGTCCACTGACTCAATTCGGACCAACGGGAAAGTCACTGCAGGTACTTCAGAGCAAAAAACAAAAACCGTGATTTAGGCCCGATTTCTGACTTTTCCGACAGGTCCGCTCCTGTCGAAACTTCCTACTTTTGACCCAAAATAAAATTTCCCAGATTTCTCCCAAAATGACTCCACAGGAGCCCAAGAGTCCACTGACTCGATTCGGACCAACGGGAAAGTCACTGCAGGTACTTCAGAGCAAAAAACCAAAACCGTGATTTTGACACGTTTTCTGACTTTTCCGACAGGTCCGCTCCTGTCGAAATTTCCAACTTTTGACCCAAAATAAAATTTCCCAGATTCCTCCCAAAATGACTCCACAGGGGCCCAAGAGTCCACTGACTTGATACGGACCAACGGGAAAGTCGCTGCGGGTATTTCAGAGCAAAAAACAAAAACCGTGATTTAGGCCCGATTTCTGACGTTTCCGACAGGTCCGCTCCTGTCAAATTTTCCAACTTTTGACCCAAAATAAAATTTCCCAGATTCCTCCCAAAATGACTCCACAGGGGCCCACTGACTCGATTCGGACCAACGGGAAAGTCACTGCAGGTATTTCAGAGCAAAAAACAAACACCATGATTTTGTCCCGATTTCTGACTTTTCCGACAGGTCCGCTCCTGTCGAAACTTCCAACTTTTGACCCAAAATAAAATTTCCCAGATTCCTCCCAATATGATTCCACAGGTGCCCAAGAGTCCACTGACTCGATTCGGACCAACGGGAAAGTTACTGCAGGTATTTCAGAGCAAAAACAAACACCATGATTTTGTCCCGATTTCTGACTTTTCCGACAGGTCCGCTCCTGTCAAATTTTCCAACTTTTGACCCAAAATAAAATTTCCCAGATTCCTCCCAAAATGACTCCACAGGAGCCCAAGAGTCCACTGACTCGATTCGGACCAACGGGAAAGTCACTGCAGGTACTTCAGAGCAAAAAACCAAAACCGTGATTTTGACACGTTTTCTGACTTTTCCGACAGGTCCGCTCCTGTCAAATTTTCCAACTTTTGACCCAAAATAAAATTTCCCAGATTCCTCCCAAAATGACTCCACAGGGGCCCACTGACTCGATTCGGACCAACGGGAAAGTCACTGCAGGTATTTCATAGCAAAAAACAAACACCATGATTTTGTCCCGATTTCTGACTTTTCCGACAGGTCCGCTCCTGTCGAAACTTCCAACTTTTGACCCAAAATAAAATTTCCCAGATTCCTCCCAATATGATTCCACAGGTGCCCAAGAGTCCACTGACTCGATTCGGACCAACGGGAAAGTTACTGCAGGTATTTCAGAGCAAAAACAAACACCTTGATTTTGTCCCGATTTCTGACTTTTCCGACAGGTCCGCTCCTGTCAAAATTTCCAACTTTTGACCCAAAAACAAATTTCCCAGATTCCTCCCAATATGATTCCACAGGTGCCCAAGAGTCCACTGACTCGATTCGGACCAACGGGAAAGTCACTGCAGGTATTTCAGACCAAAAAAAACAAACCGTGATTTAGGCCCGATTTCTGACTTTTCCGACAGGTCCGCTCCTGTCGAAACTTCCAACTTTTGACCCAAAATAAAATTTCCCAGATTTCTCCCAAAATGACTCCACAGGAGCCCAAGAGTCCACTGACTCGATTCGGACCAACGGGAAAGTCACTGCAGGTACTTCAGAGCAAAAAACAAAAACCGTGATTTTGACACGTTTTCTAACTTTTCCGACAGGTCCGCTCCTGTCGAAATTTCCAACTTTTGACCCAAAAAAAAATTTCCCAGATTTCTCCCAAAATGACTCCAAAGGGGCCCAAGAGTCCACTGACTCGATTCGGACCAATGGGAAAGTTACTGTAGGTATTTCAGAGCAAAAACAAAAAACCTTGATTTTGGCACGTTTTCTGACTTTTCCGACAGGTCCGCTCCTGTCAAAATTTCCAACTTTTGACCCAAAATCAAATTTCCCAGATTCCTCCCAATATGATTCCACAGGTGCCCAAGAGTCCACTGACTCGATTCGGATCAACGGGAAAGTCACTGCAGGAATTTCAGACCAAAAAAAACAAACCGTGATTTAGGCCCGATTTCTGACTTTTCCGACAGGTCCGCTCCTGTCGAAACTTCCAACTTTTGACCCAAAATAAAATTTCCCAGATTTCTCCCAAAATGACTCCACAGGAGCCCAAGAGTCCACTGACTCGATTCGGACCAACGGGAAAGTCACTGCAGGTACTTTAGAGCAAAAAACAAAAACCGTGATTTTGACACGTTTTCTGACTTTTCCGACAGGTCCGCTCCTGTCAAAATTTCCAACTTTTGACCCAAAAACAAATTTCCCAGATTCCTCCCAATATGATTCCACAGGTGCCCAAGAGTCCACTGACTCGATTCGGACCAACGGGAAAGTCACTGCAGGTATTTCAGACCAAAAAAAACAAACCGTGATTTAGGCCCGATTTCTGACTTTTCCGACAGGTCCGCTCCTGTCGAAACTTCCAACTTTTGACCCAAAATCAAATTTCCCAGATTCCTCCCAAAATGACTCCACAGGGGCCCAAGAGTCCACTGACTCAATTCGGACCAACGGGAAAGTCACTGCATGTACTTCAGAGCAAAAAACAAAAACCTTGATTTTGACACGTTTTCTGACTTTTCCGACAGGTCCGCTCCTGTCAAAATTTCCAACTTTTGACCCAAAATAAAATTTCCCAGATTTCTCCCAAAATGACTCCACAGGGGCCCAAGAGTCCACTGACTCGATTCGGACCAACGGGAAAGTCACTGCAGGTATTTCAAAGCAAAAAACAAAAACCTTGATTTTGACATGTTTTCTGACTTTTCCGACAGGTCCGCTCCTGTCAAAATTTCCAACTTTTGACCCAAAATAAAATTTCCCAGATTTTTCCCAAAATGACTCCACAGGGGCCCAAGAGTCCACTGACTTGATACGGACCAACGGGAAAGTCGCTGCGGGTATTTCAGAGCAAAAAACAAAAACCGTGATTTAGGCCCGATTTCTGACTTTTCCGACAGGTCTGCTCCTGTCAAAATGTCCAACTTTTGACCCAACATCAAATTTCCCAGATTTCTCCCAAAATGACTCCACAGGAGCCCAAGAGTCCACTGACTTCATTCGGACCAACGGGAAAGTTCCTGCAGGTATTTCAGAGCAAAAAACAAAAACCTTGATTTTGGCACGATTTCTGATTTTTCCGACAGGTCCGCTCCTGTCAAAATGTCCAACCTTTGACCCAAAATCAAATTTCCCAGATTTCTCCCAAAGTGACTCCACAGGGGCCCAAGAGTCCACTGACTTCATTCGGACCAACGGGAAAGTTGCTGCTGGTATTTCAGAGCAAAAAACAAAAACCGTGAATTTGTCACGATTTCTGACTTTTCCGACAGGTCCGCTCCTGTCAAAATTTCCAATTTTTGACCCGAAATCAAATTTTCCAGATTTCTCCCAAAATGACTCCACAGGGGCCCAAGAGTCCACTGACTCAATTCGGACCAACGTAAAAGTTGCTGCAGGTATTTTAGAGCAAAAAAACAAAAAACGTGTTTTTGGCCCGATTTCTGACTTCTGGCAGGTCCACTACTGTCAACATTTCCAACTTTTGACCCAAAACCAAATTTCCAAAATATCTTACAAAATGACTCCACAGGCCCCTCAGAGTCCACTAGCTTGATTCCAACGTGAAAGTCGCTGCAGGTTTTTAAGAGCAAAAACCAGATACCGTGATTTTGCCTCGATTTCTGACTTTTCTGAATGAGAAGTGTGATATGGTGTCACCGCAAACTTTCCATTAAGGTTTCCTTTCCTTTCATACAAATTGAATAACCAGATCAATTCCTGTGATCTGTTTTTTTTTTTTAGATCATCGTCTGCGAAAACAGGAGTCCAACCCAGCGACTGACTAGTATGCTTTTAACCCATGAGCTGGTCCACGCATACGACCACAACAAGGCCCAGGTAGACTGGACGGACCTGCGGTCAGTGGCATGCAGTGAGGTGAGTGCAAGTCAATTGAGCCAAACCACAACGCCTCTGACACTACAGAATGTAAATTTGCAATGGAGTTTTTTTCCATGAGAAATATTATTCAACATATTATATAAATATATTATGCACTAGAAAGTAAGAGTCGCGGGTTTGAATCCCGCCCGAGCTGCCTGAATTTTTTTCATCAGGCATCGGGCAAAGCATTGGGCATTCAGTGCTTATTACCCCGAGCAGGGCAAACCCTTGTTGAATTACTTTCTCCTCGATGCAAATGTTTTGTTGTAGACGAGAAACGTAATTTTTGTCTTGTGTCTCAGATCATTTCATTCCTATTTACTGTTTTACACAGTTTTGTTTCATTCTTTAGACATCCGAGTATTTGAAGTTTTGGTTGACTGGTGTTAGCACAGTGGTTAAGTACACTTATGTTTAACTTGGCTAGCTTATTCCAATAATACTTAAGTCTTCCCTCTATCCCCTGTCATGCCCATTGGCATTTTGATAAATGGGTTCTGATGTATTGCTTGAATAAATGATAATATTAATAATTAATATGTCAACTCAAAACATATTTTCAAACTGGTTTGAGAATGCTGGTTTTGGTGTGAGTAATGCCACTCGGAGTAAAACTTCTCCCCGCTGAATTCCGTGCACGACCAACGTTTTACTTTCAATTTGCTTGACATGATGGATGGCTTATTTGCGTGGTCTACATAGAAGTGCGAAGTGCAGCATTTCCATTTGCACAAGTCCCAGGATGCTTTCCTTGTATGTGTATGTGGCAACCACTTAACTCTTCAAATAGATTTCAATATGCAATGGCATCCGCTCGGACCGAGAACTGTCCTAATGCACTTTGCACCCTCCACAAAAAGAGAATCCCAAACTGAAAATGAGTTCAAGCACCAAAATTGACCAGGGAATAGATGTCAAATCGTCAGTAGAATTATAAGTTGCTTAAAAGCCAGGACAGCAGAAATGCATTACTGAATGTAAACATCAATTAGTTTGGCTGCATCAGTTCAGCGACATTCACTGAAGTCCTGGGCATTGGTGGCTTTGCTTTGTACACCATTGCATACCAATAATGGTTCGGTCATGCCGTCATAGGTCTGTAGGCCTACATGCACCCAGTATATGTAAATTTACCCAAAGCTTGCCACAGATATGAAAAGCAAAATGGTCTGCCCATGTACATACATATATGTGTTTGCTGAAAGTCTACCGGCACGTGAACCTGCTCTCCGATTCCACACTTAATTGAAAAAGCTTGTGTGTAATGTACATGTACATGTACAGTATGTACATGTATGTACCATACACGCTTCATAGACTGAAATCATTCCAAACTCCAATAGCACCCGGCAGAAAGCTTAGGGTGAGCACAAATGCTGCAACTAACAGATTGAGTAAGCTAAGAGAAATGCAGAGCAGAGACTTACTGTGTGAGATTAGCGCAGGCTTTGCCATTCCACTGGGTGGAGGTCAATACTGGCCAAGGCACGTGCACTTGCACAGTGTAGAATTAAACATTGCACTGCAGACTTAACACAGTGGGAGGAATTGCTGCCTTCCCCAGCATCTTGGATGGTTGCCTCGGAATGCAAGAGCAGTCTACCGCCGAGTGCATCGTGACACACTCAGCCACTTCACAATCCCGGGTGATGGTCATGTTCTCATTCTGTTATGAGCCACTCAGTCCACTGCTGGGCATGCACGCCCCACCCACATTCCATCATGTCCATAGCAACCAGTCACGTGTAGTATGAATGAAGCGACAACATTGACTGACCCAATGTGTGACAGCCATGCATTTCTTAACTAGTCCATCTATTGTAAGGGGTTTTCACACTAGACTAAATCCCCGGGGATTTCTCAAAAAAAATTCCTGGGGAATTCGGTCGGTCTGTTCACACTACCTAAGAAATTCCGGGGGAAAAGCTTTTTCCCAGGAAATATTTATCCCTGCTCGAAAGTAGGGTAGAAGGAGAAAACCTCAGGGTTTTACGATTTCCCTGGGGAAACGCAACTACCGTAGTGTGAACATCAGCTGATTTTTACTTACTCCCACCTTTTTGCATCCATTTTGGAACCTCAGAAAGTGCGCCCTCCATTTACACATTCCCCAGGGATTGATTGCCAGTGTGAAACAATCGTGCATGTTCCCGAGAAAAAGTGTTCCCGGGAGTTACCAAATGTGTCCAGTGTGAACAGTTGTGGGGGTGTTGGTGGGGTAAAAATCCCTGGGATTTATTCCCCGGGGTTTGGCTCTGTAGTGTGAAAAGGGCTTTAGTGGCCTTAGTTTTCACATAAAGTCTCCTCAGTTATCCGTTAACTCACTGATAGACTGCACGGATCCCATAGAGAAGCTTAAGCCCAAAAAAATATTGAAAAAAAAAGAAAAATATTCTTGCTAGAAAGGCTGTACTGCAAGATGCCTGTTTTTCTGTTTCATCTTTCCCTTATTCTGTGAGACCATGGGGCATTATCGATTACCATGCAACCAGCTCTCTCCTGGTATCTCGTTCTCCACCACTCCCATGGCCTCAGCCAGCCCAATCCCTGTCCATTCTGTGCTGTTGTCTTCCCAGCACTGTTTCTATCTACCTCTCTTCCCTGCATCCTTACACTGCGCCTTGTAAAATTGTTTTAAGCAAGTCCTGCTGATCGGGACACATACAGTACGACCACTGGAAGCGTGCTTCTCTTCTCTGTAATAAGGTCTTCATATGGGTCAGATTGCTTGTAAATATCTGTAATTGTTTTGTGTTGAATCATAAAGATTATATTTTTTTCATAGGGAAAATGACAGAAGGAAGGAGAAGGGATTTGATCAGTTTTACCGTACCCTTGACAAAGGTCTCTCACTTCAATGGTTAAACAAGCAAAAACACTGCATATTTCAGGACATGCAACTACTCCATGAGAAATGTGCTACAATGAATGACACCTAAGTGACTTGGGCAATTATATGTGGTGGTATACATTGCAGTTTTCCATCATAGAGGCTTTCTTGTGCCCAGTCAGGGCATATGGAAATGTTTATTTGTGAGGTTTACCAAAGAGCATTGAATGCAGCCATAGCACAGTACTGTGAATCAATGAGAACTCCCATTTTTCTTTAATATCAGCAGAATCTTTCAGTCCATTCAGTTGACTGATAGTGATATTGTTTTCTTGCCAGATTCGTGCAGCCAACCTGAGCGGTGATTGTTCCTTCCTGAGCGAAAAGTTGTACAGATTCAACCTTGGTGCTAAGAACACACGCAAGGTCTGTCATGTTGAAATAGCTGCATTTCACTGGGGGTTTGGCTAACGTTTGGCTGACGTTATTCCTTGTCACAAAGAATAAGAGGAAGAAGGAGGAGTAAGAGGAGGAGGAGAAGGAGGATGAAGAGAAGAGGAAGAAGGAGAATGGGAATAAGGAATAAGGAAGTTAAAGAGGAGGAAAATGTGTTGATAGTGTGCTGATTCATTCAACCAAAGGTTCTGGCTCATTAAAAAATTCCCATCTCGAGAATTAATTAAAGTTTTCCATCAGCGGTCAAGGTGCTGTTGTAGAATTTGCAGTGTCTTTTCTATCTGAATATAAATGGGGGTGTAATCCCTGGAGATATACATGTATGACATATAATGATTGGATGCTTTTGACAGATGCTGCCACCTCAAGGATAATCGTTGACTATTTTGAAGAGAACGAATCCCACATTGAAGCCAAAAACAAATTCACTGGTGAAGTGAATAAGAGGCTGCATAGTTTGCTTAACAAGAGGCGGTGGGTCAAAATCCTGATCAAGTCCTGAATGGCATTAGAACAGTGAATTGAATCCTACTACTCTTGTGGTTGCCAGGCCTGCGTGAGGAGGCTGGCTCTCAGCTCCATCCTAGCCACCCGGGACGTTCCCAAGAAAGAGGCAGAGAAGGTGGTGGACAGCGTCTGGGGGAGCTGTTTCCCCGACTGCGCCCCGTTTGACGACGTCCCCCGTAGCGCAGCCGACCGGAAATTCAGCCGCTTTTCCGCATACTACGATGCCAGGTGACCGGAGGGACTGGGGACTCATCAGAATGACCGACAACAAAGGACTTGGTTCACTGTGGAATCGCCGCTGAGCCGAAGAATTGAAGTCTCTTCACATTGAGGAGAGGCTTTGGTGACCATGGGATGATATGCAGTATTGGAATCTCATATAGATGCTCTTTAGAACAGTTTTAATTCATTCAGACCATTCACCTCTAGAGGACGATACTCCTTAGCCATCCGAAACCTTCCAACATGAATGCATGAGGTCTCCATTTGACTGTGGTTGTGGCAATATTAGAGGAGCATTCATTGTGTATTGTGGGTATGGTTTTCAGTTGATTTCACTTAGGAAAATTAGCCTCAGCGTTCCTTAACCTTCCATAATCAGTTAGATGTCACATGGCCCTAGGGAGTGAGTTTGAAAACATTTTAGATTGGTTTCATTCTGCACAATAACTTTAGTAGTGAGGTGTACCATTTCAGAGTACCGGAAATTTATCGGTAGAAAAAAAAAGAAATTAGAAGGCATTAAAACCTCTTGTTTCTCATCAGCAATGAAATCCAGTCCATTTAGTTGTTTGACACAGCGATTATAGGAAAAAATACCGGAGAATTAATTGTTTTTAGAGATCTAAAACAAAATGGCAGTTCTGGTACATGTATTTTGATCCTAGCAGTATCCTCGCCGAAGGCAAAATGATATGGTACAGATGACAGAGGATAGACAAAGTGGAAGGTTTGCGGTGACACCATGTAGCACTTGTCTTTCAAAAAGGCGTGTGGCTCTGAAAAAAGCTAGTAACTCAACATTTCAGGTACTGTAATGTTTACAGTAAATTAAAGAAGGGGAGATCGAGGGAGGAAGGGAGGGCCGTAAAGAAATGAACAAAACAGAGGAATTTTTGGTAAAAATATTGTAAAACATGCTTGACCTATTCGTACAAATTTTATTTTCATTTTTTATTTTCTGGGTTATCCTTGGCTCAAATCCAGAACTGGTCAAATTGTATTTGTAGCTTTGCCTATGTAATTTAATACAATGTTGCTTTTAATTTATGGGTACCTAACCTGGTTTACGCCCTCAAAGATCCAGCTGGGTCCGATACCGTTTAGGCAATAACTTTTTATTCGAATGTCACATCATCAGAGGAAATTAATATTTCCCTCCGAAGAAAGAATAAAAGAAATGAACATTGCAGTTCTATTAAATTCTGAAGTACAAATGTGTGTACAATCTGTCATTCAACTTCCTTACAATGAGGGATTAGAATTGCCTGCATTTAAAATCGAGAGACCTTAGGTACATGTATGAGATATTTGGCTTGACCAACTTCAGTGGCAAGTTGCACCATATTTTTTATATTTTTGTCAGTTTTGTTACTTTGGTCAGTATAGCATAATTGTGTTCAAGTCTTTATCAGGCACAAATCATATTGCAAACTAACTAGCATTCAATCTGTGACAGCTATTCCTTATTGCTCCAATTCCCTTACCTTGACTTTTCTTGGTGAGATTTTGAGAATTCCCCACACTCATGTAGGCTGGAACACCAGTTGTGGGTTATTTTGGTCAGTATACCATTATAAGTGTGTTCAAGTCTTTATTAGGCACATAATATATTGCAAACTAACTAGCATTGAGTCTGTGACAGCCATTCTTTATTGGCAAAATCCCTTACCTTGACTTTCTCTCGTCGAGATTCTCCACACTCAAGTAGGCATGTACACTGGTGACAACACTTGTGAGGAATTGTCCGCAGAGAATTTATGCTGAAAAGTTCACTTCCTGATGGAGATGGCACCAGTGCGACCATTGCACAGTCCTGCCAAGCACGAGGCATCTCTCTAATCACCAAGTTTCCAATGCTAGTCCAGTTTACACTATTTTTTAGACCTTGGAACCCGCCATTCAGCTTTGTTCAATCTTTGAACTTTGCTCAGTGGGCAGCTCTTTTGGGGTTCTTCGTGAGAAATAGAGGGCAGTTGTGGCGCAGCGACTCGTTTGTTTGCCTCTTTTATGGAAAGCACTCATCTTGCCTTCATGTACACATGTACAGTAGTTACGTGGTTGCTGTTTATGTTTGTCTGGTATATCTTTATTCAGGAAACAGCGCATTGCTGAGAAACTGTAATTGAGTGTGAACCGAAAATACTTGTAAGATTCTGCCCCCGTTTATCAACTCACTGTATTCCAACATACCCTCCATGATGGCACACTAATTCTCTTTCCATTTCCCTGAACATTTTTTCACACCAAATTTAAAACCATAAGTCTCACCCATGTATATAAGAGATCCTCTTAAATGTTACACTGATTATACAAGGTGATATACAAAAATGTTGCAAACTGCTTACTGACTAAAATTACCAAAATGCAAATCTAAAAATTTAGTGGGCCTGACGTTTCGATCCGAGCAGGACCTTTCTCAAAGGCCTTTGAGAAAGGTCCTGCTAGGATCGAAACGTCAGGCCCATTAAATTTTTTTTAGACTAATTATACAAAATTGAAAAATTGGCAAAGAAAACTTTGACTTGATTGGGACTTGAACCCGAGACCTCTGGATTAACGTACCAGTGCTCTTATACAAAAATGTGCAAACAAGTTATATAACAAATGCTTAATTATCAAGAAAATTCTTCTAACCACACATACATTTTGAAAAATAGTACAACTATCATATGAATATAAATCACAAATAGAAATGGTATTTTAATTATTATTTTTATAGTCAAACAAACAAAAATAAAACTGACCGGAAACTTTTGAACAAATTGAAAAATAGGGAAACAAAATGATGATTTTTATGTTTTGTTTATTGTGCATGGTTCACCTGTTTATGCTCACGATACATGTACTTACAAAAACACGTTACAAAAGTACTGTGGACAGAATCAGTATAGCAAATAAACGTACTCATGGAAATTTCTAAATGACAGTGGGTGTGGACTGAGGGATTGCAAAGACGAGTTTAAACAGAATCACATCTTGTTGTTATGTGTATTGTTCAGCAAATAAAGGAAAAACTTACTGGGAACATTTTGAACAATATTGAAAAATCTCAAAATTTAGTGGGCCTGACATTTCAATCCTAGCAGGCCCTTTCTCAAAGTCAAAGGCAGAGTGAAAAATGGCAAAGAAAACTTAGACTTAACCGGGATTTGAACCCTTGAATATGTGTTATTATTTATTATAATAAACATTCATGAATTGTTAATGTAAATCAAGAAAAAAAAATTGTTGGCATGATGTCATATTACATTATGTGCGAGGGTCATAGTCAGATTGTATAATGTGCCGTGGAAACCACTTTAAAGTTGTATCCATGGGTGTATCTTTAATCTGTCAAGGTGTGGTTATTCATTATACACACCAGGCTCAATTAGCCTCCACTAGCTAGCTGGCCACTGCAATCCAATGTCTATTTTTCCTTTTTCATATACATGCATACTTAAGTTTAGCCTTTCAGCAGAAGTACAATAGAGGTTTTTCACATGACGTCACCTGACCGCCAACGACTAATTAGCATATCCGCAGGAGTGGTCCAAATCCACGGAAGCGCATGCAAATATCAAATCTGAATTTTTCCATTGGACATTTGAGGACTCAAAGGCTCGCGCATTCCACGTACAGTACAGCCGCGTGATTTGAATGCTGACCATCAAAAAGCATGTGACTGGAAAAACTATATAATGTGAGTGAAAAACTATATAACTTTAAGTTGTATCCAAGGGTGTATCTTTTATCTGCCAAGCTGTGGTTATACATTATACACACCAGGCTCAATTACCCTCCACTAGCTGGCCATTGCCATCCTTTTTCACTTTTCCTTTTTCATATACATGCACACTACTACTGACTAAAGTTTAGCCTTTCAGCAGAAGTACAATTGGAGGATTAAACCTCAACAGGCTCTCCAATCAAAGGTAGCTGGTAAGGAATGCTCCATTGGCTCCCTTGCATTCCAATCCAGTGGAAAAGTCTTGGGCCAACTCTGTGGTAAGAAGCAACCAGCCAACAACAACAGAACAAAACCTGAGAGCATTTGCAACCCGGTCAGGATTTGTTTCTGGGCGTGGGCTCTCTGAATTTCATGGTCTCTTCTCTGCAAAGATTGCACCAATTGTGTTGGCAGTTGAAGCCTACTGATAGTCTGAGAGTACTGGTGCAATGAACTGTAAGTTGTTGCTTGCTTGCATTTATTATCCCTGTGTGCTTCATTTTAACCCTCCCCTTTTTGTGTATGTGTTTGTGTATGTTTGTCTGGATTTCACAAAGCCTTACGTTGCATCGTAACTCAACTTACAATGGATAACCCATCGTAAGTTGTGATACACCATATGGCTTATATGCAATGCGATTGATCGTAAGTTACGATGAGTTTGGTGAAATCGCCCCCAGGAAACCTAGAGAATGGTTGTATTGCTGAGAAACTGTAATTGAGTGTGAACCGAAAATGCTTTTAAGATTCTGCCCCCGTTTATCAACTCACTGTATTCCAACATACTATCAATGATGGCATACTTATTCTCTTTCCATTTCCCTGAACATTTTCTTCACACAAATTTCAAAACCATAAGTCTCACCCATGTTTTTTGTGTAAATGGTAGCTTGGCTTTCTAACAAATCTTCCATTATCTTCTGTGCACCTGAATTATTTTTGGCAGACTCTTTTTAGAGAGGGTTTGGCTACTTCTTGGCAAGATGTACACTTGTCCTTGGATGGCAGTCAACTGCCTATCCTCAATTATTATTCCATCCACTTGGAGAGTGGTGAATCTCTGAGCTAGAATGGGTTCAAACAGAGGGACTTGCCACTCATTAGTTGATTCACAGAAGGTAATCTTGTACTTGTAGTTGTGCACACATTTTAGTGCATCTAGCAATGAGTGGAACCGTGGACTAAACTTATACAATTTGGGGTGTGATTGGACTGTCCCTCCAGGGTCTGATTTCACCAAGTCTTATGATGCATCGTAAGTCAACTTACGATTGATAACCCATTGTAAGTACTAATAGGTCTTGTGGTCTTTTGTGCATGGTTAGTCATCAAGCGATTGATTGCGTTACGGTGGATTTTATGAAATCAACCACAGGATAGATTTTGAGATGACACTGCCAAAATGCCGCCAATGATTCCTTCGATCAGTTGCCATGGTCTGTCAATTGCCATGGTTCTTTAGGACTATAACTAAGGAGGTTTGTGGTAATACCATGTACATGGTTGCTCTTTTGTTTGTGGTTCTTAGAGGAACACGAGGGTTTCACTCGAACATGTTGCATAAGGAGCTGTGCATTAAGAATCCCAGGTAGGATTGTGGTATCTTGACTTGAATTGCTTGTTCAAGAGTGACCTCTTGACCCCCCGGGGAATTTCAGGGATTTTTGTCTAGTGTGAAAACCCATTTATAGCCCTAAATATTCCTTGGAAAAAGCGATACTGACCAAATTAATATGATTTAAAATATATCTAATTAAAGTCACAAGAAGAAAATATAAATGAATATATACTAGACATTTATTACAAATTTTCACTTTGATTTTTTATTTTTGATGTTCCTTACAGTATTAACACTCAAATTTTAATGAAGATGTGGGGCCTTTCTCAAAGGTAAACAATTTGTACCAGGCTGCCGCTGGGACTATAAAAAAGAAGCTTTAAACCATAAGCTGCTGTCTATATTACTGGTACATTTTCTTTTAATATTCAACTTTTGCTAAGAATATGTACAACAATGATTCAAATGGTCAGACATCAATTATATAATTACAAGTACATTGTACATGTACATTTTTTTTAAATTAAATCTAAAGAATGTACAAAGCATGGGAAACTTCACAATGATTTTTACATCAGAATCATTGTGAAGAACTTCACAATGATTTTTACCTGCAAAGTAAAGTGATTACTTCTCTCCAACATGGTAAAATGAAGCGATTATTTCTCTGCCTAATGGGTCCCCTATACCCTCAGACAACTCTACTTCATCCAGCAACTAGTTGCCTGCTGGCGTGGGTCCCCTCTACCCACGGCACCCACTCTCACACTGACACACTCCAGTGAACTTCCTCTTCTCGCCCCGGTGGTCACACTGGCGGGAGGATCCTGCACACAATCTGCCCCACCATAATTATGCCAATAAATACACAGTATTACACCCACACATCTATTTTTGTATCCTTGTGGAACTATACAACCGAGTGAGAAACGATGTTTTTAAAATGCTTCCATTGCAACCACATTCACTTTCCTGGGTAGAAATTTTGACCGTATGTCCCTTACATAAAACACTTCAATTTGCGACAGATTGTTACCCATCACAAATTTCCGTTTTTTGAGTTATTTCCAAATACCAGTTTCGTAGAAACCTTGTGGAGACCTACAGTATACACCTTTTACAATTTCCATGTGGAGACCTATTCAACCTATTGAACTAGGTCTCCACAAGGCACTAGATTCGCGAACACACATCACATAGTACATGTACACACACACACACACACACAACAAAATGGTAGCTTTAGCTGGATTTAAACCAACAGCAGTTCATTTTGAAATTAATTTATTTTGATAGCCCACCTGAGCGAAAGTGTCTTAGACAGTGTTAGATAGTGTGATAGTGAAAAAATATGGTAAGCTTAATTATTGTTAAGCCAGCCATTCTGGACTTCTGAGCTTATACAGCTCTTGTTACTAGAGATTCTTTTTTGACTAATCTTTGGAACAAGTGTATACATTCTTGGTTTTGCAAACTGTAAGCAAGCGCTGATGCTATTTTCAAAAAAAAATTAATAAAAAAAACAAGAGAAATGACTACTCATTGAAGCATTTGATGGGTAACGTGTACAATGTACAGACAAGCCACCCTTTACTACACTCTTTTGGCTGGGAAACTGTCTCAAAAGTTAATTTAAAATTGACAAAGCAAAGTACATGTAATGCCCATGCACATGTGCACTCCAAGGGCTTTCTGAGCTGAAGAGCAGGTTTGGGAATGTGTTGCAACACATACCAAGCCAAGAGAGTTATCTCTACACTTTCTCTATCCAAATGGAAAAAACAATGAAACAAAGAATAAAAAAATAATCATGAAAAAAATAATAATAATTTTGTGTCTATAAAAATCAGTCAAATACCCTAGGCTCTTCCAAACACTATCCCCTAACCCCATGAAAAGATACCCGCACCTAGTGATTTTAAACATGCACAAAAAACACCATATCAAAGAGACTGTACATTATGTATACATGTACATGTAATGTGAGGCCACTAGCAAATCAAATCGTAATCACTTTTGTCAATTCTGTATAAACAAACAAAAACTGTATAAACTTTCCTGTCGAATTTGTCCCTTTAATTGGATGATCAAAAATTCAGCGGGCCTGACGTTTCTCAAAGGCAGAATGACAGGGACAAAACAAACAGGAAGGGGGGAGAGTAACTGGGACATGGATGACAGAAGACAAAGGTGATAGCCAGTAGGGTGAGATCAAAGGGAAGGGCAGGGGTTTGGGTAGGGGTTAGGTAGTGGAAGGGAGAAACATCAAAGGGAAAACGTGAAACAGAGAAGTGGGGGAGTGAACACAATAGAGGGATTATTGGTAAACATACAAGGTGATAAAAATGTTGCAAACTGCTTACCGACTAAAATTACCAAAATGTAAATCTTAAAATTTAGTGGGCCTGATCCTAGCAGGACCTTTCTAAAAGGCAGAGCGACAAGGACAAAACAGATACATGTACACGAAGGAAGGGGGGAGAGAGAGTGAATAGGACACGGATGAGAAACAAAGGACAAAGAGTGAAGCTGGTAGGGAGAGATCAAAGGGAAGGGCAAGGAGTAGGGTAGGGATTAGTGAGAAGAGGGGGAAAGATCAAAGAGAAGAGCAAGGAGTAGGGTAGGGATTAGTGAGAAGAGGGGGAAAGATCAAAGAGAGAAGTGTGAAGGGCTGAACACAAAAGAAGGATTATCAGAAAGCTGCATGGTGTTAGTCATTACCCTCCTGGATGTTGAGACCATGTGGTTGAATAGTCCGAAGACGCTTCATCCACATTTTCTCACGGCTAAGACGGACAGCATTACTACGGTGACCAAGTGATTCTATGCCCAGTATCATATCTGATATCGAATGATCAGGGAGATTGAAGTGATACCCAACAGGGGTGTCCATTTTACCGGTTTTTATAGTAGACCTATGGCCATAGATCCGTTTTTTGAGGGTGTTTTTGGTCTCGCCAACATACTGAATATTACAAACTCTACAAGAGATGAGGTATATGATGTTGGAGGTAGTGCACGTGATACAGCCATAGGTCGTGTGGGTAGTTCTAGAAGAATGTCCATTGAAAAGGTCCATTTCCTTGACATGTGTCTTGCAAACAATGCATTTCAAAAACATGTACACTTAAATGTACCAAATTTAGTTGGAGGTGAAGAGTCCAAAGGGGGAACCTCTGCTCGGACAATTAAGTCACGCAGGTTACGGGGGCACCTGAAAGCCAAAACAGGCGAATTTGGAATGGCATCAGCCAGACGATCTGACGTGTGGAGAATATGGTGGTTTTCCCTAGTTATCTTCTTGAGAGGAGGAAGAGAAGGGTGGTAGGAAGTAACTAAGGGAACCTTGGGTTTGTCCTTGGGACCTGGTGGCTGGTGGCTTTAACATACAAGGTGTTAAATAATTCACCTCCTGGATGTCAGTTAGCAGTTTCCAACATTTAGGCATATTACTTTAATTACAATGGCACAGTGGATACAATAACATAATTATGAAATTATAGTGGTGCAGCTTATTTGTTAAGGCCTGAATCATATCGTGAACATTTTGGAGTGCTGAAGCTCATACTACAAACATCATGGAATCCACACTACAGTCTAATCTCGTCACATTTTGAACAATTTCAGAACTTTCCGTCTATGGGTATACTGTAAATGTATGCGATTCACTGCTGCTGTCTTCACTTCCTCTGACTGTGATCTATCTATGACCTTTAAATGGTTCCCGACTCAGTCGCAAAGATTTTACTGCGGAATCCCCTTGATGTGCAAATTACGACTGCAATCTTCTCACCGGGAGCCACTTTCCACTGCATCACTCGTAGGAAGGCATTGTCTACTGAATGTACCGGTAGTCCACTCATAGGCCAATCTCCACTGAATGTAGTCCACTCATAGACCAATCTCCACTGAATGTAGTCTACTCATAGGCCAATCTCCACTGAATGTAGTCCACTCATAGGCCAATCTCCACTGAATGTAGTCCACTCATAGGCCAATCTCCATTGAATGTAGTCCACTCATAGGCCAATCTCCACTGAATGTTTTCCACCCATAGGAAGTCACTCTCCACTGAATGTACATGTAGTCCACCCATAGGAAGTCACTCTCCACTGAATGTAGTCCATTCATAGACAGCCACTATCCACAGAATGTGGTCCAGTCATGGGCCACAATCCACTGAATGTAGTCCACTCATAGACAGCCACTATCCACAGAATGTCATTGTCAGCCACTCTCCCCGGGGGCGCGGAATGCAGTCCTGTCAAGGGTAGCTGGTATCAGCTGAATCCAATCCACTATTAAATAGGGAACCGCTCTCTACTTTATGCAGTCCAGCATGTGAATCTGAAGCGTGTCAATATCTGGAAACACCTCCTGACATTTTGGACACCTTGGATTGGTGATGGGCGTCTCAGCATGACCTCCCTGTATCTGTTGGGGGGAAGCAAACAAGGTACATGTACATTGTTCTGATTCAGGGTCACAGGGTCAAAGGGTCACAGTTGATGAAAACTACCATTCAATAAGGGGCAGCCCATTGAAAACCTCTCACCAGGAGTTGTTTGGAAACTCAATGTTTACTGGACTGCCGGCCGATTGCCCAGGCTATGGTATACATCTGTATATAGCAGCCCATTTTGTTAAAGCAGAGTAGGTTCCTGGCATGATGGGAAAAAACGGCAGGCCACGTACCCCGGTACATTCTTTGACACATTTTTGTCCGTGTCAATCTTCTTTTGAGAAACATCCTGCAAGGATTGAGATGGCAACCCACGACCCACTACAAATATTTGGAAAGAAAATGGTGGGAAATGTGGAGAGATGGGACAGAGGACTGGCAAGATTAGCCAGAGAAGGAGAAGCATCCTGTCTTGAACCACTCTCGGTCAGACGATCTGTCTCTTCTCTGAGCCTCTTCTACAGGTACATGTACTTCCATGGTAGATGTGCAGAGGGTCTTTCCTCCGTTGTCCCTCCTGTACACACCTTCGCTCGCAGCACACGCTTAGCACCCCTTTACTGTTTCTGTTGCAAAGTGCAGTACTGTGAAATGTTCCAACAGCTTCTTCACCCGCACTGCTACGCTTTGGAACCCTCTACCTAACATCCTGTTTTCCATCTTCGTACAAACTGGATCTGTTCAAGAGGAACGTGAATAGATACCTTCGTTCCCTTTGACTCTGTTTTCTTTTCTTTATCTGTCTATTCCTCTTCCTTTTTTTTCCCTGTAGCCATCACCTTGAGTGGCCTTACAAGGCCTTGTGTATGGCATCTTTCATAAAAAAAAAAATTAAAAAAAAAAAGACGTTGGGATTCTGACTTACAGTAGAAGGGGGGATGACGCCGGTGCCTGCCTCATCCACGTCTGCGCCGACAACATCCGTGAAGGCCTCCACCGTTCCCTGGCCGTAGCGCCCGGGATGGGCCGTCGACTCGGACCGGGGCGGCCTGAAGATCGGGGCCAAGTACCTCTCGTACAAGCCTGCCCCCGGGCCCGCCGGACTGCCGCTGCGGCCACCGCCGCCGCCAGCGACGGTGCTGCCGTGGCGCTGCTGCATCTGCTGCAGCTGGGCCTGGGCGTGGCCGCTCAGCTCGTCCTGCAGGCGCTGGTTGTCCTCGCGCAGCAGATGCAGCTCCAGCTGCAGCTTCTCCTGCTCCGTGTGCGCCTTCTCCCGTGCCGCCCGCTCGGCGTCAAAGTCGTTCTTGAAGATCTCCGCCTGGAGGGGAAGGCCGCAGAGGAAAGAGAGGGCATTGCAGACTCACTTTGGAAAATCAGATCACGGCCGCCGATTTCACGAAAAACTTCAAAATGTTGCGTACGCAACATTTTGTTGCATAACTTACGCAACATTTTGCTGCCTTTGCTAAATACTGCAGAAAAGAGCCATTCAGACGGAGGACGTTGCGTAACTTACGCAACTTTTTCTTGAAATCGGTTGCTGGTGCCTTTATGCAGCCACATCAAGTTTATCCCGCACTGGCTACACAATAGAGTCCAGGTCGGGGCCAAATGTTCATTGCTTTTTTTTCTTCTGCAAATCCAAAAATGCATTTTTATTCCAATTCACAACACGGCCTCGACCAGCTCGGTGGTCTAGCGGGTAAAGACATGTGCACTTGAAAGGATGAGTCATGGGTTCAAATTCCTCCCGAGCTGCATGTTTTTGGGGGTTTTTTAGCAGACAATTTGGCAAAGCACTGAGCATACAGTTCAAATTGCCCCTTGAGTACGGTAGGCCAAACCCTCATTGATTCCTATTCTCAGACACACAAAAAATCACATCTGCTGTTACCAACCGATTTCATTTATTCAATTTTCTTCTCACCTGAGCCTCGAGGACCGGAATGGTCTCCAGCTTGGCCTGGGCCTCTTTCTCGTCGGTCAGGGCCTTCTGGAGTTGAGCCTCCGTGGCCCCCATGGCCTCCTCCGCTGATATCAGCTGGGCCGTCAGGTTGTCCCGCTGATCTGCCAGCTCCCGCAGGGATGCCGCATTCACCGCCTGGCACATGCACACACACACAGAATAAAACCACCGAGTCAGGACATCATGAATGGCAGCAGAGTAAAAAAAAAAAAAAAAACCTCTGTGATATACGCAGCGGGAGCTGTAAATGCAGTACCACGTCGTGGAATTTAAGAATAAACTTTAAGTAAATTAAAAAAAAAATGCTGCAAACTGCTCACTGACTAAAATGACCTACAATACGGTACATCAATCTCAAATGTCAGAGGGCCATGTTTCAATCCTTGCAGGACGTTTCTCAAAGGTAAATCTTGAAAACTTTTGAGACTAAACTTTGAGAACAGATCTGGAAATCACTTCTCCCCACCATCCGGCAACCTGGACTTAGCTGTAAACCTGAGCGCAGCAAAACCCTGGTAAAGGAGAAGGTGTGGGTTTCAATCCCTACTCTACTTCGGTTCTATACGCTGTTTGGGTGTCTGTTTGACCATAAACAGGGACTCCGCTAATAGGTTGTTGTTTGTATAGATTGTGCATCTTCATCCAAACCACAGTCTCCTGACGATGGGCAGAGAACACAATACATGTACCTGATTCGTTGAGTTACTGGCTCATCTCAGAGCCACACTCCATCTCAAAAGAGATGTGTTACATGGTGTCACCACAAGCCTTCCACTCGGTACGTCCACCATGCAAACCTTCAACTCTTATCTAGCCCCTGGGATTACAATGCCATGCCCATCTGCATCGTGCTCAATGCAGAGAGAGGTTGGCAATGTTTGAAGGTTCTACTGGATTTCACCGCACACTCTTACCTGTCCACTTCTTGTCCTGTGCTCCTCAAATTCCCGGTTCAGATTGTCGAAATCGGTAAAGAGCTGGTTGTACTCTTTTGTCACTTTTTCATGCTTGATTCTAGGAGAGAGTTAAAAAAAAACTTCCTTAACAATTATTTAAAGAATCTTTCTCATAGGGAGACTATGAGAATGTTTCAGGTGAGATCACCAAATCAGACCTGATTTTTTTTCAGGATTTATATTATTTTTGGCATGGCTGGTTAGTTAAGCGCTTTGATTTTTTGTACTTCTGATAAAGGTGTAATTTGAAAGCTGTTTCTAAGTTCTTGGCCACATGAAAAAAGGGAAGAAAAAATCTATTTACCATCTTAATAAAGTTGAAACGAACAAAAGTCACCGGGAACATTTGAACAAATCGAAAAATTGACAAAGAAAGGTTTGACTGGACTAGGCCTTGAACCCAAGACCTCTGGATTAATGTACCAGTGCTCCAGAGGTCCCAGTCCAGTCAAAGTTTTCTTTGGCATTTTCCAATTCTTTTTATCTCTAGAGTTTCTTTGATTCCCCAGCTGGCCATCCAAGAATTTAAGTTTGTACTCTACGGCCCTTTATGAATCCATGGATCAAGCTCGGGCTTAGGCTTCGTCTCCGTCTGACAAAACCTGAAAAATCCAGGTTGAGGTTTGTCCCCGAAATTTGAAGGTTGGTTGGCTAGATAACTACAGAGCATTCACCAATGAACTGGGGCCAAACACTTAATTATAACGGGTAAGGGAAATGTGACCGAAGCCCAAGCCCGAGCCTAAGCCTTCATTTCATGCCTAAGAGCGCCGTACACGTCTGTACAGCATAGGCTGGTGCCATTACCTTTCCATGAGTGCCTGCTGCTTTTCCAGCTCCAGGTTGTTCTGCTGTCGCAGTAGCTCCTCGCGTAGCATGTCAATCATCTGCGAGTCTTGTCTCCTGACTTCTTCCAGCTCGTCGTGGTACAGGGCCAGTTTGCCCTTCAGGGCCTCATTGCTGGATGGCGCGGCAGATGACGGGAGGAGAAGAAAAAAAACGATGGTCGGTGACGAAGGCGTCATCACTGTCACTGTCATCTCCATTGTCACCGTTCTTGTCGATGTCATAGTTCTTGTCATTGTCAGTTACTGTTCTTCTCACTGCTGCCGCTGGTAGTGAATCTTGTCCACTTCTCTTGCCATTGTTTCTGTCCTCATTACCGTCACTGTTGTCATTATCATTGCCACTGTCATTATTGTCATTGTTTTTTTAATTCGCTGTTGTCATTTGCCTTCTTCCCATCGTGTCACTGTTGCCACCATTGTCACCGTTAGGTACCGGTATTCAATTCTTAAAGCCCCTACACACCATTGCACAAATCCAACATGGTCCATTCGCAATGACTGACAACTGGTTTCAATATTTACTCACAGTTTTCCGGTTTAAGAGCACTGCGGCACAATTTAAAATTATGCTAGGCACATTTTACGATCCTCGAAGCTGACACAGTTTGATGAAAATATGAGCCAGTTTTTCACGATTTTCTCGCGATACGGTTGGCAGATTGAGCTGAAACTTTCATAGGTGTGTTATTTCATGCATATGCTGGATTAGACATAGCATGGACGTGTTTCTAAGACTTTAACCAATGGTGTGTAAGGGCTTTATGTACTAACAGACTAAAGTAAGAAGTAAAGATTCTGTCGGGAAAAGTGACGTTAGTAATTTAGAAATCTGACAGAAACATCTTCAATTCGTTTTACACTGAAATGTACCTACAATCCTACATGCCATTGTCCTTTGTAGCATTGAAATCAGACATTTGGGAAACAAAAAGTGGAAATAAAGACATGCCTTCCTCCAAAGCAACATGTACACATAAATTCCATTTTTGTTTTGCCAGGTAACATCATTTGGCAAAACAAGTACACACATATGACCAATGTGTTCATGCAGGCATTAACATCACTTCCTCAGATTGCTTTCTTGCAAAGTTGTGAAACGGAAACACATCTGCAGACTATGCAGAATTTATTTTTGAAACGTGGCTGTGTTTTGCACAAGTGTCCATTGGGAAAAACCCTCCGAATTGCATCAATCATCAATGTGAATAGTCGTGATTGAACACAAAAATAAAATCTGATGTTTAAGTTTTGAACTATTACACAACAACCGGTACTGTTTGGAAAGAATTGGTAATTTCTGGGGGATTCCCCATTGAACCCCTGACCCCACCGAAAAATATCAAATCAATGCAACACAGTGAGTAGCACAATAGCAATGGAAATGCAAAGTCATTCACCCAATAAGGAAGCAAACAAATTGAGCGACACACCTATTCAGACAAAATAAACAAGTTTCTAAACATAGAAATGTACACTATGGAAATTGCTGTCTCAATTTACAAACTACATTGTACATGTACCGGTAGTTATTGGGCGGGTACACGTAGTTTATCCCCTGCACATATTACTGAGTGAGTTGCCCCACCCCACCACTAATGTTTTTTGTCAAATTTGTTTTCCCGGTTCCACCACATGCACATACTTTAGACTCAATCCCTATTGCATTTAATTTAGAAGTGTTTATTTATTGATTAGTCTATAATGAATTAATAATTAGTTTATTGATAATGTAGTTTATAATGAGTTGATAATTACTTTATTAATTAATGTGGTTGATAATTAGTTAAAAATTACCTTATTAATTAATGTAGTTGATAATAAGTTAATTAAAAATGTAGTTTATAATTATAAATAATTGTTTAATTATTACTATTCTTATTTAATTTGTTTGTACAGTGCTTCTGAATTTCTTGTGATGAAATTTGCGCTTTATAAATTCAATATTATTATTATTATACCCTATCCAATTTGTGACCCGTGGAATATCAAGTTAGCACGACCATAATAGACAAAACATCTTAAACTCATACAAGCAGTAATTGTAGTTGCAATTTTGTCCTGGGAAATTCCCAAGTTAATGAAGGTTTGCTGTGCTGAGATAATGGACAAGAGCCTATCAGTCAAACCTTGCAAATATTGCATCACTTGGGGTTATGTCTAACACAAAGGTTCTGCTGGTCTTGAGAGATTGCAAGTATCATTGAGGTTTCAGGAATGCAACACTGTCTCGTTCTCGGCTGAAAGAAAAGGAGGAATGCGTTCTTACAAGGCACGCAGGTCCATGGCGGAGTGCTCAGTCTGCTGCAGGATGCTCTCACGCTCCTGCAGTTCGCACACCAGGCTCCGCACCTGCAACTTCAGCTCCATACTGTGGTGAGGCTCCTGGTCAAGACCAAAACGACAATTTGTTTGTCTTTTTCAAACAGATAAGAACACCAATGCTTCCAATTTGCAATGCGGCCTCATGCCGCCAATTCTGACCACTTCATAGCAACGATCGTAATTAGTGAAACCATTTGACTGGCCGCCATCAGAGGATTTTGGGGATACAAAACAAAGGTATGTACCTTGCCCCTGTTGAAGATTCCTTGTTGCACAACGATTCACATTTCTTCACACGCCTTGTTTTGTGTGAGAGAGGAATTTCATTGTTAAATCTGCTTTGCATTTGAAAGTGCTTCTTTTTAGAACACGTCTATTCTGCTGTCTGACGTTCAATCCTAGCGGGACCTTTTTCTCGGCCTTTATTTCGGGCCTTTTTATTTCTCCTTTTGGATATTTGGTCATTTCAGTCTGCAAGCAGTTTGTAAAAAAAATGCTGACAAAGATAAGAATAAGGAGGAAGGTTTGCCGAGACGACAACGAGTACACACAACCCGAAACGTTGAGTTACCGGCTCTTTTCAGAGCCACACTCCTTCTCTTGGTATTTCCACCGTGCAAAGGATAAGAATGTGGATTTTTGTGGTTCCTATTCTCACCTGATTGGCCACGGTCAGCTCGTTGAGTTTACGCATCAGCTCTTCCACTTGTTCCCCGTGCTTGGCGTTCAGCTTCTCCACGGTGGAGTTGTGCTCCCCGCTGAAGGCGCTCAGCTGCTCCGTCAGGGCCTTCTCGGCCTCGTCCCTCTCCCGCCGCTCTCGCTTCAGCTCCTCCATCAGGCCGGCCACCTTGTCCCGCTCTGCCTGCAGCTGGAGCAGCACGTCCTGCAGGGCCACCGCCGACTTCAGGCCGGCCTGCTGGGCGCCGGCGGGCCGGTGGCTGACGTGGCCGGCCGGCCCGGCTTGGCGGGCGGCACCGGCCTTCTTGAGGTCTCCCCGCCCGGATCTTTCCATCCCGCCCACTACCGTCGCTTCCTCGTCGCCCGCCATCTCCTCCTCCTCCTCCTCCTTCCCTCCCTCGCCCTCCTTGGCAAAGGTCAGGCCTACGTCGGAGGAGCCCAGGCTCTGCATGGACAGCTTGGTCTGGAGCTCGTTGTTCAGCGCCACCAGGTCCTGCTTCTCCAGCCGCAGGTGCTCGGCCCGCTGCTGGATCTGTCTCAGCTCGACGGCCGAGTGCTGGAGGGCGGTCTCGAGTGCGGCCACGTTGGACCGGATGTCGGCCCGCGTCCCTTGCACCTCGCTGATCTCCCTCTTGAGCCGCGTCAGGAGGGACTGGGGGTCGCTGGCCCCTGCGGACTCGACCGACTGATATGACACCACCACCTTGGATGACGGGGATGGGGGGGGAGAGGGTAGAGGGAGAAGAAAAACACCTTTGAGAAAGGTCCTGCTAAGATCGAAACGTCAGGCCCACTAAACTTTAAGAAACAAAAACAGATGAATGATTGACATTAAGTCGGCCGCTGGTAAGTATCCGACCTGTGCCTTTGATTACCTTTCCCAGGTCTGCATCCAAGCCAGCCCTGGGTTGGATGCCCCCCCCCCCCCGCCCCCAAAATATATATATATATATATATATATAAATAAAAAATAAAAAATAAAAAGAAATAAACAAACCCTGCTTTACATTACCAAACATGTAAAGCATGTTAAGTAACCTGTGTTTACCCTTGGAAGCTTATGAAATACCCAGACATCATAGAGCCCTTTTGGACTCAATATCATGTAATGTCAAGCTGAGCACCTGCTCTGCAAATACAAGTCAAATGCAATAAGCAGTACATGAAATCTGGTTGGCAATTGTGTCTTAACCAGAGGGGAGCTCTCATGCAAGTATTTAGCGCTCATGCACTCACTCACTCCTCTCCGTAGTCTCACCGACCGTTGGTACACTGATGCACGAATCTCCTCCACTCTCCCCTAACCTTGGTCTTCCCTATCAGGTCGTATAATTATGGGGGTGTTGGTCCATTCCCTTACATCATCGAGCCACTATCTCCCGGGTCTGCTCTTGTTTTGACCCTCTGTTAACCCTGGTGTTATGTCCTTTGCTATTGTGTTTTTGGACCTTGTGACATGACCAAAGTAGGTCAAAGTTCTTTTTGTTTTACGATGTTAGCTAGAGGATCTAGATGACCACACTTTTATTTCACGTATTCCCTGACAGATTTGTTTGCTCTCTTCTGTTTCCATGCGCCCAAGGATCTCTGTGAAATTAGCCTCTAAGGCGTCAACATAATAAAAAATTAGGCCCGATGCAGATACGGGTTTCAGACAGTTCATGCTCACCTCCTCCGTCTTCTCCTTCAACTCCGTCTCCAGTTCTCGAACCTTGGCCTCGAGGCAACTTATCTTCTCAATCATTGTTCTGTTCAGGGCCACCAGCCTCTGTTGCTCTGCCTGCATTTTGAAATAAAACAACAAGCCAACCCACCCCAAAAAAGTTAGACAAAAAACACCACGCAGCCAAGTTGCCAGGGTTGGCACGATCAACACATTCTTATCCAGCTCCTATGCCATCTCATTCCAGCTAATCTATCTCATTCTAGCCGTCCCTTAGTCTGAAAGACTGTGGGGGGGGGGGCGCCACGGATGACTATGCAACCAGCTCTCTCTGTCCCTCACACAGCTACCCAGGATTTTCCTCTGCCTGCCTCGCTCTCTGCCTCCTGCTGCTGAGGCTCGACTTCTTTGGCAAGTGCAACTGTGAGACATGTGTCTCTTCACTGTGCTAAGGAGGTCTCTATCTAGGCAAGAGCCACAGCCTAGAGTCGGAGATCAACGCCAGCGAAAAGAGCAAGAACCAAAGCCAGAGCCAGCCCCCAGGACCTTAGCCAGAACAGGAGCACAGAGCCACTGCCAGAGTGTCTCCTCACTGTGCTGAGGTCTCCATCTTATAGGTCAGAGCCATAGCCAGAGCCACAGCCTAGAGTCAGAGCCCAACACCAGCAGCTCTTAGCCAGAGCAAGAGCACAGCGCCACTGCCAGAGTGTCTCTTCACTGTGCCGAGGAGGTCTCCATAGGTCAGAGCCACAGCCTGAGCCACAGCCTAGAGTCAGAGATCAACGCCAGTAAAGAGAGCAATGAACCAAAGCCAAAGCTACCTAGCCCCAGGACCTGAGCCAGAGCAAGAGCACAGAGCCAGAGCCAGAACCAGAACAAGAGACAGAGATAGAGGCACAGAAGGAGCCCAGAGCTCCGAGCCGAAAAACGCCCTGAGCCACAGAACCACAGCCGTGATTTCTGAGAGACACATACCACAGATTTGAGAACACACACGCACATACCTCTTGCGGTGGGCTCTCTTTGTGTTGGTCCTCCAGCGTTCTGATCCGTTCCCGCAGCCTGCTCATCTCCTCGCTGGCCTTCGTGCGGATGTGCTTGCACCTCTCCGCTACCTGCTTGTTGCAGCTCTTCATCTGCAGAAACTCCTCCGTCCTCGCTCCCATCATCTGCATCATGTCGGTCAGTTGTTCTGAAAAAAAAAAAAAATGCAACAATTGCAAAAACAAAATCAACATCAAAAATTGAGCGCAGGGTTTCACTTTTCTTTTTCTTGCAAAGGACAAGGTTGTTCAGCCAGGGACGACATGCGGACAAGAACAGAAAGTGGAAAACCCAAATGATATATGTACATGTAAGGGGTCAATAATGCTTGTATAAGGTGAAGGCAAACATGTACAGAGTGGACTATACATTGTACATTGTACAACCAAAGCTGATTAATTAAGCTTATTTAAAAATCCACCAGGGGTTGATTCTCCTACGATTCATAATCACTTAGCATGAAACAAAAAAGGACTTTTGGTTGACAAGCTGATTCTATGAATCTTGACTTGTGCTTCAGCCAATTTTGGTGCTTACCCGTGCAGCTCTAGGCCTTAATTTTTCCCTGTTTGAGGATCCTGCCAGGATCACAACCTCAGCAGCCTATTTCAAGAAACTTCAAAAATGTTGTATTTGTTGCCTCTGCTAAATACTGCAGAAAAGACCCATTGAGGCGCAAGACTTACGTTACGTTATGTTACGTTGCGTAACTTACGCAACTTGTCTTGAAATCGGCTGCAGGCCCTCTAAATTTGGAAGACTGGCACATTGATCGCATGGGTCAGTGGGCAGTCTGCCAGAATGTCCAGAATGGACAGCTCGCAGTTGTAGATTACATGGGGCAGCTTGCGGCACTGTTACCTCTCAGCATGCTGTTCTCCTCCTTCATGCTGCGCGCAGAGGCCACCAGCTGGTCGTACTGCATGACCGAGGTCATGTTGTTGCTGCTGCTGCCGCTGCTGCTGCCAGGCTGCAGCTGCAAGCTCTGCAGGCGGTTGCCGTGCTCCAGCGACTGGCGCGGCAGGATGACAAAGTCCGATCCGGACGTGGATGTGGACGTGTCCGGATCGGAGGCGGAGCCTGGGCTGACTGGGGTGGGCGGGCCGTTTTTCCTCGGCATCGTGTCGTTGCGCTTGTCGTTGCTCCGGTTGTTGTTTGACAGCTGGATGACCAACAAAAACAGAATTGCAAATTCAACTGCAATATCACCCATTACGAAATTGATCCATTACATTCATTTTATATAGGCCTACTAACCCTATTCCGCATAAGAAACTCAAATTACGCAAAGCACAAAGCACAAAGGTTCCCCTGGCTACAGTTGGTTTCATGATTAATTTTTGCTGATTTACTGCACCACTGAAACTGTGGGCGCGACTTTGAACAGAGGAGAAATTATTGTAGAAAGGCACCAGAAATGAACCTCACGAAATATGCAAAAATGCAGCCACGATTTCCATGACATATGGTGACATTCCGGTGGTACTTTTGGCAAGTCTGCAAAATTAACTCAGTTTCACAGGGAAAAACCATACTGAAATGCATGCAAGTCTGCAAGTTGGTGCTCAGCAAACTTTGTTTCCATACAGTCACTGTTGGCGTGTTGCTGTAGTGTAGGTAGTTGAAATCCTTATTCTGGTAGAAATGTTATCAGTGATGGCTGTGCCTGTGGTTTTTTAAGGGGAAATTGACTTACGACTGGCCTAACCCGCTTGCAGCTGCATGCACTGTGACTATACAAAACTTCAAAAGCTCACCTTTAGTTTAAACACTCACCTTTAACTTGTTTTACTTCCCTTTAGTTTATGATTACCAGTATCACGATTTCGAGAGTTTGACTTAGCTTTTGACTTTTTGTAAACAAACTTCGATGTTTTAGGGCCTACATACATTGGCTTCTAAAAGTCGACATACAACATCAGTAATACTAGTACTAGAGTCAGATTTTAAAGGGGAGCTTTTGACTCCAGAGTGACCCGATCTAGGCCTTTTGCTTTCCTCTCAGACCTCTGTATCGTGGGAACCCCCGTTTTCGACTGTACACGTTTTCGACGCTTAGCCTTCTAACTCACATCGCACGATGAAAACAACTCCGTATAACGATCTCAGACTTCGTATCTTACAGTTGGTTTCCTGCTCTTGTCCGTCACCGAAAATGTGGAAAGTTAAGGCTTTTCCAGTAGGCCAAACTCGTGTGATTCAAAAAGTTGCTCTTTTGGGGTCTATTTTCCTTGGTACAAAATTGGCAGTTGCTTCGAAGCTCCAGTTTTCTTTATTGTTGGTCCTAAAAAAAATCTGAGTGTACCATAATAAACCCCAACATCCGTAGAAAAAAAATATTTCACGCAACTTGAGGCAGTCCGTTCTGGGTAAAAACTATGGAGCCTCCTATAGGGCGTCTCGCTTATATAATTTTTATATATATATATTTTTTATTATTATTTAAAGACAGAAAGTAACATGGCCCAAAAGGCTTTTATAAATATTTAAAAAATAAAAGGGCAGCTAGAGAAAGTACCAAGAAGGAGGAAATGTCTCTCTGGAGTGACATTGGGAAAGGTCATAACTGAATAAGCAGTGAGAAAGAGGGTTGTGGAGTTTTTTTAAACGTCACAAAAGAAGACATGAAGTTAACCAGACCAATACGTTTTAAGCATAAATTATGAATGATTTGAGGAAAGTGTTAGAAGCAATGTCGAAAAAAAACCCAAAGATGAACACAAAAAAAACATACAGGAAAGAATTTTACAGTGCCACACAGCATGTTGAGTCATTTTAAGAATTTATTTTGCGTTTGGCTGCACTGGGACACCTTACTAAACACCACCGACGAAAATAGGTGACGTTGCTTACTGCGCGGTGTGCCGCGGACATCAACAAAACTGGGTAATCTTACGGAAGTGACAGGCTTGATCAACCTTCTCTATGATTATTCTGACAGTGATAGTCTGTGGTGTGGAGAAAGTGACTGAGACCTCTTTTAGTGTGATACTTTCGTCCACATTGTTCAGTTTGAAGAAAGGTCCTTATATCGTCGAAAACCGGTTATTGGAGGATACTGTACCCTGTACTGTAGTGTAGTGTATCATACTGTACAGTACTGTAGTGTATGTTTACATGTTGTCAACGTTGTACGTACTAGTACTACGTAGGCCTAAAACTAAAGCAAAACATATTTTAAAAAATTGCTTGTATTTGTGTAATTACGGGATGCAATACCATCATAACCCTGGTCTACTTACGTTATTTTATGCTAAAAACATCGGCAGCTGACTGAACATGACTTGCTCTGAGAGTCGGAAAACGGACTTGTGGTATTTCCGTTAACGGATTTCTCGTCCGCACTGTGGAAATTTGTCACTGCGATTGCCCAACACTGGGGGATTCCCTGAATGTGTAGCCAAGGGTTTCTGTAAGTACACAGCTTCCTGTCCCATGTCGGTACTCTTATTACACGCACGGACCACGCAAGGATTTTTTTTTGGGGGGGGGGGGTTCCGGGTGTGACGAAACGCAACCAAAACAACACATCAGAGAATCCCAGGTTCCCTGTATATGATAATACCGGTATTGCGGCGTGGAACCAGCGTGTGCTTGCTGCAGTGTGGTATGCATAATTGCATTGTGCATGCAGTCTACCTCACATGCTGTCTGAATAGATAAATAACTGCATATAATTAATATCATGTGTATCCTTGTTTCATTCAGCTCTTTCGTAGTATAAAACAAAACTGCTTTTCATGCGTATGATCTGGCGTTGCGAAGAAGCTTGGAAGTATATTTTCCTACAGCTACCACACTGCCACAGATGCACAGATTACGTTATTGATAGTTTTCGCCGGGTGATGTCAGATGTCGGAATTGAAGTTAGAACAAAAACTGTTGCAAATTAATCAATGACTAAAATAGCCTGCAAAATGTGCCAAGTGTGGCGGGGCCACAGGGTTAATTATATTTATAAGTTTTTTGTATCCCCATATTTTTTATAGGAGTCCCTTCCCCTGTTTTTGGATTGCTTTTTAAAATTTATAACCAATCGTCTCCATTTGGGGTATAGTGTATAGCAAATCTGACCTACATGTATCTGAATAGTAGCACACCCCCTTGGGAGAGCAAGTGCCCTGCCCACCACAAGACCCCACTATCTTATGACCAGCCTTGTGGTCAGTGGCTCACTTTGCAGACTGGTAGGAAAGAGTGCAGGTCCACTTTAAGATTTCCAAGAGTTTTCCTACCCGAATGTTTGGTCTGCTGCTGGATTTGGTGAGTTGAAGTTTTCCTGTTTTTAATTAATGTATGTTCTAAAGGAGGAAGAAACTAGATGCCAGATTATGAGCTACATGTAGTTATTTTCTAATTTTCGGGCCTAAACCCCATTTTCCAATTTGCTTTTGATCTTTAGGTTTTACTTTGGGCCAGGCGTACGTGTTGCTTTCTAAGAAGTTTTTTAGTATAGTTTCCAGAGTATCATTTTAGACATGGTTTGGAAAGAATGTTTGGTTGATATGTTGATTTGTGTAATCGGATTGGTGGTCAATTTCTTAGACAGCTAAGCTTATCCCACTTGGAATGGAAGTTGATGATGAGTGATGACAATAGTTGTGTTTCCAAGTACAGACAATCTCATTTGTATTTTTTATTATCTTTAGTTCTGCTAGTTATTTTATTGGAAGATTCATTCTCTTTACGTTTTGTTCTTAGTTTTGAATAGTGAGTTATCTAAGATACTGTAACTATGTGCTTTTGAATTGTTGAGACAGTCCCCTTGTGAGCGCACTCCTTGTTTCAAGGGAGTGGACCAACCACTTTCCAAGTACTTTTGACCACAAACTTTTTAATGACTTAGACTTCCCGTAGTCCCTGGTGTGTTTGTTAGTGGGTGCATACACTAGTGTCAGATAGTGATATCATATTCATTGTACAGTGACTGGCAACAACTCTAACTGTTGGCCGGAGTGGCTGGACTGACCACATAGTCTTGGGAATTGGTACTAGGGCGACGCTCATTAATATTTGCCAGAAAGGAATGGTTCCTGGTCACAGTGTTGTACAGTACTGTACATCTGTCCTTGTAGTAGTGCAGCGCTTTTTGTGATTTGTATTGGAAGTTGTGCAGTTGTAGAATATTAGTTTGCCCTGTTTTACTCTCATTTTATACTTATAGTAGCTAGATTTCTCTGTAATCATCAAGTATTTATGTATTCTTGTGTTCTTTCTATGTTGTTTTCCAGGTTGTTTAGGCTGTTCTCTTTCAATATTATGACCTCCTTTTGATACTGTGTTGGTTTTATTCCAATCCTTTTATTTCAATTCTTTTATTCCATATCTCAATTCTTTTATTCCATATCCCAATTCTTTTATTCCTAGTCTTTTATTCCAAGTTATTTCACGGGGTTTTTTATTTCAAAGTTTTATTCCACACTAAGTTGCAATTTTTGGTTGGGTTCATTTTGGGTTTATTTCAAGTTGTTTTTATTCCTATCCCATTACAAATACCTATTTTTATTTTCAATTTACTCTCCATCCGAATTCACATGTACTTTAGTAAGGGTTTAGTTTTCTTCATTCCTTTCTATGTGGGTATTTTGTTAGATTTGTATTTTCTTATTCTGGGGGAAATAAATGTTGTGATTGTTTGTTTCTTTTCCAGTTTACATTTCCTGTCTCCTTTTAGATCATTTTCCCTCGCGACTTTCTAGAGATCCATTTAGGTACAACTCGCTAGCCAAATTCCTTGTTCCATTTTTCTGGGTTACATTTTTTTTTACTCTTCTTTGGTGGAGAATCCGGGCACTAGAACTGTTTTTTAAAAACTTAGCCAAGGGATTTTTTATCTAGATCTAGGGATAGGTCATATTGGAATAAAACCGGCACAGTGTTGAAGGTTGGGAGTACGTTGATAGATATGGCACAGACACCGATCCAGCACCAAACTGCACCTTCTGCGTCCGATGCTCCTCTTAATCTGACGCCCGTTACTCCCTTGGGGGCAACCCCGAACTTGGCCAGTCACCCAGGCTCAAATCTACACCAGGTTGTCCAAGTCCGCAGCCAGTCCTCACCCCAGGAGTGTCTCCACTCCATCTTGCTGGCTTTGACCCACTCCCTGTAGCAGCGCAGCAGGCAGAACAGGGAGCCCCCAGGATGTTGACGACACATCAAGTCAAGAGCGTGGCGACATTCACGGGAAAGGAGCGGCATGGGCCCAGGGTCCAGGACTGGGTGAGGGACATGAGATATCTCCTTAAGGCCAAGGAGACAGTCCCGGGACCCCTCGAGTTCCATGAGGTAGTTCGACATACCTCTGGAAGGGCCCGAGATGTTCTCCTGAACTTCGAGAGGCGGATGCCGAACACGCTGAGTGCCGAGGGTGCCTTCACTGAACTTCTCGAGGAGTATGGCGACGAGAAGTACGGCCTCTCCCCGGAAGCGAAGTTCTTTTCTCGAATCCAGAGGGACGGGGAGTCACCCACAGAGTACGCCATTGGCCTGGAGGCTACCCTTCGGGAGGTGGAAGAGAGGCGGTTGCGTCAGGGCTTTGCACCAGAGGAACAGCGGGACACTAAGTTAACCACGCAGTTTATGTACGGCCTTAGGGATCTCCGCTGTCGGACAAGGTTGGCCCCGATGCGACCACGCTTCATGACCTTCAAGGACCTCAGACGCGAACTCCATGTTATAGAGGCGGAGCAGAGGCAGGCTGACGACATCAATCGGCGGACACCACTCTATGTCATGAGCGAGGCTGCGCACACAAGCTCTCCCCAGGCACCCGGTGGCAAGGCCCAAAATCTTGAGCTTACCCCGAAGGAGGCTGCGCCTCCAAAAGCCGGGGAGATCGAAGCCCCATCAGTGCAGCAGCTCATGGCACAGCAGTTGGTCGAGTTGAAGGAGATGCATCGTGGCCAGATAGAAGCATTGGATCGTGTCCTCCAGGTGCAGCACCAACATGGACAACGCCTCTCCCGGCTGGAGGGCACCATGTTCTCCCACCAGCCCTCCCGTCAGCACCAGCCAGCCAGACAGCCGTACACTGGGTGTTTCAAATGTGGAGACCCTCAGCATCTGGCCAGGCAGTGCCCTCAGCGCAACTATGGTGGGCAACCTCGAGATGCAGTCCACAGCCGCCAGATGTCCGCACCCTCTGCTCAGCCTGCTCCGTTAAACGAGCAGAACCTGTCGCAGTAGGGCAACCGGCGGGTTTCACCAGCGAGAGCCCATCCCATAACCTCCCATCTAGCAACCACAAGAAGGAGAAGGACCGGAAGAAAGGCAATACAGACAGGGCAAGTGAACTGCCTGAAGCTGGACCCGTGAATCGAGCGCAGATATATCTGTCTGGAGTTCCATGTCACGCACTGTTGGACACAGGATCTCAGGTGACGACTCTGACAGACGAATTCGTCAAACAGCACCCAGCCCTCAAGCAGCAGCCCTTACGCCCCTCTAACGTGGCCATCTATGGAGCTGGAGGCCAAACTGTCCGATATCATGGTGTCATAACAGTCAATGTTGGTGCACTAGGTAAGCACATCGACGGGGTTCCTGCCTTCGTGGTTCCTGTAACGCCATGTCGCCGAGACACGCCTGTCCTCATTGGGACCAATGCAATTCGCGCTGGTCGGGACAGGATGAAGGATCTCCACGGGCGCGCGTTCATGCAGATGACACAGAGGATATCACCGCAGTGGTTTCAGGCCTTTCGGTTCATGAACGAGGATGGAACCAATCTTGCTAGTGCTGGTGGAGAGATAGGGACATTACGATATACTGGCAGGCGTCCCCTAGAGATAAAACCCTGGACAGAGACTCTGATTTCGGCACGAGCCCCGCATTCCACCAAGGGAAGAAGCTTTTCGGCTCTGGTGGAAGGAGGAGTTGATACCCGCATTGCAGTCGGTCGGCTCCTGGTTCAAACTGAGCGTGGAAGGGTGCCTGTCAGGTTGTTCAATCCTTCAGATCGACCAGTCACCATCAAGCGGAACTCGAGAGTGGCAACGTTGTTCTGCGTTGAGGTAGTCGACCCGGCATCACCCAGCAGCACAGAAAGAGCCTTTAGTCTGGAGCAGGCGACCGGCGAGGGCGAGGTACCAGAGATACCAGATGTCGACCTCAGTGAAGCCACTCTATCTCAGTCTGAGAAAGCAGCCTTGGAGAAACTCCTGGTTGAAAACCGGGACGTGTTCTCTACCAACAACCTCGATGTGGGCTCCACCACTACCGTTCTCCACAAGATTCCCCTCATTGATCCCACCCCGTTCCGGATGCCATATCGCAGAATACCCCCTTCACAGTTCCAAGAGGTGCGATCCCACATCGAAGAGCTCAAAGACAGTGGGATAATACAACCCAGCCACAGCCCCTTTGCCTCCCCCATTGTGGTAGTGAGGAAGAAGGACGGACGTATCCGCCTATGTGTAGACTATCGGCAGCTCAACTCTAGAACCGTTCGAGATGCATACCCCCTCCCTCGGATTGAAGAGTCTCTTGACGCTCTTGGTCAGGCAAGATACTTCTCGTGCCTCGACCTGACGTCAGGGTACCTTCAAGTGCACATGGCCAAAGAAGACCAGCAGAAGACCGCATTTACCACTCCAATGGGTTTCTTTGAGTATACCCGTATGCCCTTTGGGTTGATGAATGCACCTGCAACCTTCCAGCGTTTAATGGGCGTGGCGTTGGGGGACATGAACTTCTCCGAGGCACTAGTCTACCTGGACGACATTGTTGTCTTTAGCCACACTTTTGAGGAACATCTCCAGCGTCTTGGAAAGGTGTTTGAGCGGCTGAGGGGGCATGGTCTGAAACTGAAACCGTCCAAATGTCACCTGTGCAAGAGGGAGGTTCAGTATCTTGGCCACGTGGTCTCAGACGGGGGAATTTCAACTGATCCCGAGAAGATTGCTGCTGTAAAGTCATGGCCGGTACCCAAGTCCCAGAAGGAAGTGCGCAGTTTTCTTGGCCTCACTGGATACTACAGGCGTTTTGTTAAGGATTATGCGCGAATTGCCTGTCCCCTTTTTGCGTTGACGGGAGGAGGGCGAGGTGTGAAGAAAAGCGCATTCACCTGGTCCAATGAATGCCAGGTGGCATTTGACACCCTCATACAGAAGCTCACCTCTGCGCCGATCCTTGCTTTTGCTGACTACCAGCAGCCTTTCTGCGTGCAGACCGATGCTTCAGGGGAAGGTTTGGGTGCAGTGCTGGTTCAGAGGCAGGACGAGAAGGAGCGAGTTATCGCATATGCCAGTCGTGCTCTAACATCGGCGGAAACGAGGTATCCGGCGCACAAGTTGGAGTTTAGAGCATTGCATTGGGCGGTGACGACCAAGTTCAAGGATTACCTCTACGGCCAGAAGATCACAGCCATCACTGACAACAACCCGCTAACCTATGTGATGAAGAAAGCCAAGCTGGACGCACATGGCCACCGTTGGGTTAGCGACCTGTCTACCTATGATATTGAAATTCTATACCGGCCTGGAAAAGCAAATGGTAATGCGGACGCCTTATCAAGGATCCCTAGGGGGAGAGTGGGCCAGATCCTGGATGGAATGAGCCAGATGTCTGCTCACCCCGGAGGAGGTTCGGAGGAACCTGACGTGAGCACTGGTTTGGGGGGAGACCAAGCACCAGAGGCAGAGGCCCCTCTCAGCATCATCCAGTCAAATCAAGTCCTTGCACCTCCAGGTTCTACCTGCTACCAGTCCCCTACCTGTGCCCTTCCAGGGGATGCTGCTCCTGAGAATCCCACACCAGCCGGCACAGCACTCAGTGGGAATGTGGACCTGGAAATTGCACAGCAAAAGGACCAGGACGTCAGTCGCGTGAAGTTGCTGAGGGCCACGAGGAACACGAGGCTCAGCAAGCGGCAACTGAGAGTGGAATCCCGGGCCGTTCGGAGACTGCTGAGGTGCTGGGATAATCTCCAGGTTAAAGATGGTGCCTTGTTCTACCGCCTTGGAACTGATGATGGGGAGAAGTTACTCCCTATCCCTGCGCAGGCAGAACGGATTCAAATTCTTAGACGTCTGCACGACGACATGGGGCACCTTGGGCATGAGAAGACAGCAACGCTAGTTCGAGACCGCTATTTCTGGCCCGGAATTTATTCTGAGACCAAGGCCTACGTCGACAGATGCAAGCGCTGTGTCCTGAGGAAGTTGCCGGACACCCGTCGACAGGCACCGCTGCGGAATATTCAGACGTCTCGACCGTTGGAGTTGGTGTGTATCGACTTTTTGTCGCTTGAGAGGTCGAAGGGTGGCTTCGAACACATCCTGGTAGTAACGGACCACTACACACGCTACGCGCAGGCCTACGCGACAAAAGACGAGACTGCAACCACTGTGGCGCGTGTCCTCTGGGAGAAATACATAACGAATTATGGTATCCCTGAGCGCATTCACTCAGATCAGGGGAGATGCTTTGAGTCTGTCGTAGTGAAGGAACTGTGCAACCTCCTAGGTATCGTGAAGAGCAGAACATCCCCCTATCACCCCCAAGGCAACGGGATGACAGAGCGGTTCAACCGGACCTTATTGTCCATGTTGGGTACACTTGAACCTGACCAGAAGCGCTACTGGGCGATGTATCTACAGTCAATGACGCATGCATACAACAGCACCAAGCACGAGACAACTGGTTACAGCCCATTCTTTCTCATGTTCATGAGGGGACCCAAGCTACCTGTGGACCTTCTTGTTCCAGGGATGCCGGAAACAGAGGAGGGCTGCCAGCAGTCTGAGTATGTAGAGCTTCTGCAGAAACGCATCCAGAATGCCCGAGAACGGATGAAGCTCACAACCGAGATGGCACAGCGGAAGCAGAAGTTGAACTATGACAAGAGGGTACATACACGAGAGGACCTCAAGCCAGGAGATCGTGTTCTGGTTGCCAACAAGACACCAAGGGGCAGATCCAAGTTGAAAGATAAATGGGAGACCATCCCGTATGTTGTCATTGGACAGTTGGGAGACTTGCCGGTTTATACTGTCCAACAGAGTGGTTCTATGAAGATGAAGAATCTCCATCGAAACCTCCTGGCCCTTTGTCCCTTCGATACTGCGAGTGAGACAATGGTGAATCTACCCCCGCCCCCTCCTCAGTTTCGAGATAAGGATGAGTCTCAGCACCAGTTGCCCCAACCTCCTCCAGAGTTCCAAGATGTACATGAAGATCACCCCCTGTATAAGCAGTCATTAGCACCTCCACTTGGGTTTCAAGATGCAGAGTTAGGCTATACCTCTGAAGGCGCCTCAAGCTATGACTATGACGCATCCACAGACGACTCTACAAGTTCAGACGAGACAGAAAGAGTGACTTCCCATCTGCGACCAAGAAGAGTCATCCGTCCACCTCGTAGGTTTGGAGATTGGGAATGAGTTGTTGAATGATAACATTCGTCATTGGACAGCATTGATGGTCATAACATTTCGCGCATTGCTAAGGATAGCAATGTATTTTAGGTGGCGAGAGTGTGGCGGGGCCACAGGGTTAATTATATTTATAAGTTTTTTGTATCCCCATATTTGTTATAGGAGTCCCTTCCCCTGTTTTTGGATTGCTTTTTAAAATTTATAACCAATCGTCTCCATTTGGGGTACAGTGTATAGCAAATCTGACCTACATGTATCTGAATAGTAGCACACCCCCTTGGGAGAGCAAGTGCCCTGCCCACCACAAGACCCCACTATCTTATGACCAGCCTTGTGGTCAGTGGCTCACTTTGCAGACTGGTAGGAAAGAGTGCAGGTCCACTTTAAGATTTCCAAGAGTTTTCCTACCCGAATGTTTGGTCTGCTGCTGGATTTGGTGAGTTGAAGTTTTCCTGTTTTTAATTAATGTATGTTCTAAAGGAGGAAGAAACTAGATGCCAGATTATGAGCTACATGTAGTTATTTTCTAATTTTCGGGCCTAAACCCCATTTTCCAATTTGCTTTTGATCTTTAGGTTTTACTTTGGGCCAGGCGTACGTGTTGCTTTCTAAGAAGTTTTTTAGTATAGTTTCCAGAGTATCATTTTAGACATGGTTTGGAAAGAATGTTTGGTTGATATGTTGATTTGTGTAATCGGATTGGTGGTCAATTTCTTAGACAGCTAAGCTTATCCCACTTGGAATGGAAGTTGATGATGAGTGATGACAATAGTTGTGTTTCCAAGTACAGACAATCTCATTTGTATTTTTTATTATCTTTAGTTCTGCTAGTTATTTTATTGGAAGATTCATTCTCTTTACGTTTTGTTCTTAGTTTTGAATAGTGAGTTATCTAAGATACTGTAACTATGTGCTTTTGAATTGTTGAGACAGTCCCCTTGTGAGCGCACTCCTTGTTTCAAGGGAGTGGACCAACCACTTTCCAAGTACTTTTGACCACAAACTTTTTAATGACTTAGACTTCCCGTAGTCCCTGGTGTGTTTGTTAGTGGGTGCATACACTAGTGTCAGATAGTGATATCATATTCATTGTACAGTGACTGGCAACAACTCTAACTGTTGGCCGGAGTGGCTGGACTGACCACATAGTCTTGGGAATTGGTACTAGGGCGACGCTCATTAATATTTGCCAGAAAGGAATGGTTCCTGGTCACAGTGTTGTACAGTACTGTACATCTGTCCTTGTAGTAGTGCAGCGCTTTTTGTGATTTGTATTGGAAGTTGTGCAGTTGTAGAATATTAGTTTGCCCTGTTTTACTCTCATTTTATACTTATAGTAGCTAGATTTCTCTGTAATCATCAAGTATTTATGTATTCTTGTGTTCTTTCTATGTTGTTTTCCAGGTTGTTTAGGCTGTTCTCTTTCAATATTATGACCTCCTTTTGATACTGTGTTGGTTTTATTCCAATCCTTTTATTTCAATTCTTTTATTCCATATCTCAATTCTTTTATTCCATATCCCAATTCTTTTATTCCTAGTCTTTTATTCCAAGTTATTTCACGGGGTTTTTTATTTCAAAGTTTTATTCCACACTAAGTTGCAATTTTTGGTTGGGTTCATTTTGGGTTTATTTCAAGTTGTTTTTATTCCTATCCCATTACAAATACCTATTTTTATTTTCAATTTACTCTCCATCCGAATTCACATGTACTTTAGTAAGGGTTTAGTTTTCTTCATTCCTTTCTATGTGGGTATTTTGTTAGATTTGTATTTTCTTATTCTGGGGGAAATAAATGTTGTGATTGTTTGTTTCTTTTCCAGTTTACATTTCCTGTCTCCTTTTAGATCATTTTCCCTCGCGACTTTCTAGAGATCCATTTAGGTACAACTCGCTAGCCAAATTCCTTGTTCCATTTTTCTGGGTTACACATACATGAATCTCAAAAGTTAGAGGGCCTGACGTTTCGATCCTAGCGGGACCTTTCTCAAAGGCAAAGTCAGAAATGTCTGAAGCGCAAATTATGGCCAGCCCTCAGTGTTTACAACACTGTGTGCGCTGTTTTGTGGCACGTAATGATTGTGACGCGTTTAATGCTTTGTACATGTACATATCATGTAACCCAGAAAAATGGAATAAGGAATTTGGCTAGCGAGTTGAACCTAAGTGGATCTCTAGAAAGTCGCGAGGGGAAAATGATCTAAAAGGAGACAGGAAATGTCAACTGGAAATAAAGGAGCAAACAATCACAACATTTATTTCCCCCAGAATAAGAAAACACAAATTTAACAAAATACCGTACCCACATCGAAAGGAATGGAGAAAGCTAAGCCCTTACTAAAGTACAAGTGAACTTGGATGGAGAGTAAATTGAGAATAAAAATAGGTATTTGTAATGGAATATGAATGGGAAAAAACCTTGAAATAAACCAAAAAAATGAACCCAACCAAAAATAGTAACTTATTTTAGTGCGGAATAAAACTTTGGAATCCCCCAAAAAAGGCGTGAAATAACTTGGAATAAAAGACTAGGCATAAAAGAATTGGAATATGGAATAAACTAATTGGGATATGGAATAAAAGAATTGGGATAAAACCAACACAGTGTCAAAAGGAGGTCATAATATTGAAAGAGAACAGTCTAAACAACCAAATCCAGCAGCAGACCAAACATTCCGGGTAGGAAAACTCTTGGAAATCATAAAGTGGACCTGCACTCTTTCCTACCAGTCTGCAAAGTGAGCCACTGAACACAAGGCCTGGTCATAAGATAGTGGGGTCTTGTGGTGGGCAGGGCACTTGCTCTCCCAAGGGGGGTGCGCTACTATACTAGGTTTGCTATAGTACACTTTAGCCCAAATGGAGACGATTGGTTATACATTTAAGAAACAATCCAAAAACAGGGGGACGGACTCCTATTAAAAAATGTGAGGATACAAAAACGTACGCAAATATAATTAACCCTGTGGCCCCGCCATAATTACTATCATTAGCCTACTGTACGCGTCACAACTGAAGCATTATTTTGGGGGAAACATTAATTAAGTTAAAATTTTCAGTCGGCAATGTGGTTGTGCCAAGCAATAGATATTGTCTAGTCCGAGTAACGACGGACCCGACCACCTTTTTTTATCGGATTTTGAAATTTTGAGGTTCACGAACCTCAAAAGTTTCAAAATTCGATAAAAAAGGGTGACTTAATTGTCGGGTCCAAGTTACTCGGACTAGATATTGTCTACATAAATATTGGTATTCTAATTTCGGCTTAGGATTTTGTTCCATCATTAATTTATGGTAAAAGTATTAAACTAAAACTCTTTCCGATTAGGCCTACAATATTTAGCATAGGTATTATTATGCTGCACACAACGGTCATGAAGTTGTAGGACCATTCCGGTTCTTCAGAGAACCACACACTGACAACCATGGTGTAAACATAGGCCTGCCACTAATTCTTGTAAACATCCTTTTGATAGACGGTAATGATCTTCCAGAGTTTGAATTTTCACGCTGTTCCTGACGAAATCAAAGACTTATAACCCGTATGGCATAGGGCCTACCCGACGGAGCCAAATTACAACTCCCGAAGGTTAACAGTGGAGGAGATATCAAGGTGTAAACACTGAGAATCTTTCTCTAGTCGCCCTAGTACCCGCCATCCTCCAACTTTGTGCCTGTTCTTGCAGTCGTCGAGCGTAATAGAATTCCCTTTCCTACTAATGACCTTGTCCGATCAGAAAACGCCTAAATACGGAATTTGCTTATTACTCCTTGTCATCAGGCCTATGAGACATCCAACGCTAAAACTCACAATTATTATTCGAGATGATGTATAGGCCTATAAAATTATATGGCCTCAAACAGCGAAAAATTAAGGCCTAGAGCTGCGCCGGTAAGCACCAAAATTGGCTGAAGCACAAGTCAAGATTCATAGAATCAGCTTGTCATGAAACGGAAAGTCCATTTTTGTTTCATGGTAAGTAATTAGGAATCGTAGGGGAAAACAATAATGTTAGTCTCCGGACGACGGGTACACAATGCCCAAAACGTTGAGTTACCGGTTCTTCTCTTAGCCACACACTCCTTCGTCAGAAGAGATGTGTTATGGTGTTACCGCAAAACTTCCACTGAAGTACTTGCCACAGAATTACTAATTTCCACCTCTCTTCTTCGATCTTTTCCTTCGAACGACTGCGATTTGGGGGGCATGGGATTTCCCTGCTTTCTATACAGCTGTACTGCCGGAATGGAAAGGTCCTGCCATTCTGAAAGGTCCTGCCGTTCTGAAAGGGTCATTCTGGAAGGTCCGGCCGTTCTGGAAGGTCCGGCTGTTCTGGAATGGTCATTCTGGAAGGGTCATTCTGGAAGGTCCGGCCGTTCTGGAAGGTCCGGCCGTTCTGGAATGGCCATTCTGGAAGGGTCATTCTGGAAGGTCCGGCCGTTCTGGAAGGTCCGGCTGTTCTGGAATGGTCATTCTGGAAGGGTCATTCTGGAAGGTCCGGCCGTTCTGGAAGGTCCGGCCGTTCTGGAAGACGTCCTGCCGTTCTGGAAGGGTCATTCTGGAAGGTCCTGCCGTTCTGGAAGGGTCATTCTAGTCTGGAAGGTCCTGCCGTTCTGGAAGACATCCTGCCGTTCTGGAAGGGTCATTCTGGAAGGTCCTGCCGTTCTGGAAGACGTCCTGCCGTTCTGGAAGGGTCATTCTGGAAGGTCCTGCCGTTCTGGAAGGTTCATTCTGGAAGGTCCTGCCGTTCTGGAAGACGTCCTGCCGTTCTGGAAGGGTCATTCTGGAAGGTCCTGACGTTCTGGAAGACGTCCTGCCGTTCTGGAAGGGTCATTCTGGAAGGTCCTGCCGTTCTGGAAGGTTCATTCTGGAAGGTCCTGCCGTTCTGGAAGGTTCATTCTGGAAGGTCCTGCCGTTCTGGAAGGGTCATTCTGGAAGGTCCTGCCGTTCTGGAAGGGTCATTCTGGAAGGTTCTTTCTGGAAGGTTCTTTCTGGGAGGTCCGGCCGTTCTGACACATGACTATAGGCCTGTGCCAGGCACATGACCAGGCACAGGATTGGACCAGGCACAGAACCAGGCACATGACCAGGCACAGAACCAGGCACAGAACCAGGCACAGGACCAGGCACAGAACCAGGCATACTGACCTGGTACAGGACCAGGCACATAACCAGGTACAGAACCAGGTACAGGACAAGGGACAAGACAATTGGCACAGGACCAAGCACAGAACCATTTACATGACCAGGTACAGAACCAGGCACAGAACCAGGTACAGGACCAGGCACAGGACCAGGCACAGGACCAGGCACAGGACCAGGCACAGGACCAGGTACAGGACCAGGAACAGGACCAGGTACAGGACCAGACACAGGACCAGGTACAGGACCAGGCACAGAACCAGGCACAGGACCAGACACATGATCAGGCACACAACCAGTTACAGGACCAGGCACAGGATCCAGGCATGGGACCACGTATAGGACCAGGCACATAGGACCAGGCACATGACCAGGCACAGAACCAGGCACAGGACCAGGCACAGAACCAGGCATACTGACCTGGTACAGGACCAGGCACATAACCAGGTACAGAACCAGGTACAGGACCAGGTACAGGACAAGGGACAAGACAAGGCACAGGACCAAGCACAGAACCAGGTACATGACCAGGTACAGAACCAGGCACAGAACCAGGTACAGTACCAGGCACAGAACCAGGCAAAGGACCAGGCACAGAACCAGGCACAGAACCAGGCACAGAACCAGGCACACTGACCTGGTACAGGACCAGGAACAGGACCAGGAACAGGACTAGGTACAGGACCAGGAACAGGACCAGGCACATGACCAGGCACAGGACCAGGTACAGGACCAGGAACAGGACCAGGAACAGGACCAGGTACAGGACCAGACACAGGACCAGGTACAGGACCAGGCACAGAACCAGGCACAGGACCAGACACATGATCAGGCACAGAACCAGTTACAGGACCAGGCACATAATCCAGGCATGGGACCACGTATAGGACCAGGCACATATGACCAGGCACGGGACCAGGCATACTGACCAGAGACAGGACCAGGCACAGAACCAGGTACAGGACCAGGCACATGACCAGGCACAGGACCAGGTACAGGACCAGGCACAGGACCAGGCACAGAACCAGGCACAGAACCAGGCATACTGACCTGGTACAGAACCAGGTACAGAACCAGGTACAGAACCAGGTACAGAACCAGGTACAGGACCAGGTACAGGACAAGGGATAGGACAAGGGACAGGACCAGGCACAGAACCAGGCATACTGACCTGGTACAGGACCAGGCACAGAACCAGGTACAGAACCAGGTACAGGACCAGGTACAGGACAAGGGACAAGACAAGGCACAGGACCAAGCACAGAACCATTTACATGACCAGGTACAGAACCAGGCACAGAACCAGGTACAGGACCAGGCACAGGACCAGGGACAGGACCAGGCACAGGACCAGGCACAGGACCAGACACACAACCAGGTACAGGACCAGGAACAGGACCAGGCACAGGACCAGGCATAGGACCAGGCACAGAACCAGGCACAGGACCAGACACATGATCAGGCACACAACCAGTTACAGGACCAGGCACAGGATCCAGGCATGGGACCACGTATAGGACCAGGCACATAGGACCAGGCACAGGACAAGGTACAGGACCAGGCACAGAACTAGGCAAAGAACCAGGCACAGAACCAGGCACAGAACCAGGCATACTGACCAGGGACAGGACCAGGCACAGAAACAGGTACAGGACCAGGCACAGATCAGAACCAGGCACAGAACCGGGCATACTGACCATAGGTACAGGACCAGACACAGAACCAGGTACAGGACCAGGCACAGAACCAGGTACAGGACCAGGCACAAAACCAGGTACAGGACCAGGCACAGAACCAGGCATACTGACCTGACCCTGGTACAGAACCATGCAGGTACAGAACCAGGTACAGAACCAGGTACAGGACCAGGTATAGGACAGGGGACAGGACCAGGTATAGGACAGGGGACAGGACAAGGTACATGGCCAGGTACAGGACCAGGCACAGGACGATTCAGGCACAGGACCAGGTACAGGACCAGGTACAGGACCAGGCACAGGACCAGGCACAGGACCAGGCACAGAACCAGGCACAGAACCGGGCACAGAACCAGGCACATGATCAGGCACAGGACCAGGCACAGAACCAGGCACAGAACCAGGCACAGAACCAGACACAAAACCAGGCACACTGACCTGGTACAGGACCAGGCACATGACCAAGAACAGGACCAGGTACAGGACCAGGCACAGGACCATGACACATGACCATGGCACAGGACCAGGCACAGGACCAGGCACAGCTAGAACCATGGCAAAGGACCAGGCACAGGACCAGACACAGAAGCAGGCACAGGACCAGGTACAGTACCAGGTACAGTACCAGGCACAGGACCTGGCATAGGACCAGGCACAGAACCAGGCACAGGACCAGACACATGATCAGGCACACAGCCACAGGATCCAGGCATGGGACCACGTATAGGACCAGGCACATAGGACCAGGCACAGGACCAGGCACAGGACCATGGCACATGACCATGGCACAGGACCAGGCACAGGACCAGGCACAGGACCATGGAAAAGGACCAGGCACAGGACCAGACACAGAAGCAGGCACAGTACCAGGTACAGTACCAGGCACATGACCTGGCATAGGACCAGGCACAGGACCAGACACATGAGCAGGCACACAGCCACAGGATCCAGGCATGGGACCACGTATAGGACCAGGCACATAGGACCAGGCACAAGACCAGGCACATAAGCAGGCACAGAACCAGGCACAGGACCAGGCACAGAACCAGGCACAGAACCAGGCACAGAACCAGGCATACTGACCAGGGACAGGACCAGGCACAGAACCAGGTACAGGATCAGGCACAGAACCAGGCATACTGACCAGGGACAGGACCAGGCACAGAACCAGGTACAGGATCAGGCACAGATCAGAACCATGCAGGCACAGAACCGGGCATACTGACCAGGCATACTGACCAGGTACAGGACCAGACACAGAACCAGACACAGGACCATGCAGGCACATGACCAGGTACAGGACAAGGCACATGACCATCCAGGCACATGACCATGCATAGGACCAGGCACAGGACCAGGCACAGGACCAGGCACAGGACCAGGCACAGGACCAGGCACGGGACCAGGCACATAACCAAGTACAGAACCAGGTACAGGACCAGGAACAGGACAAGGGACAAGACAAGGCACAGGACCAGACACAGAACCATTTACAGAACCAGGTACATGACCAGGCACAGAACCAGGCACAGGACCAGACACATAATCAGGCACACAACCAGTTACAGGACCAGGCACAGGATCCAGGCATGGGACCACGTATAGGACCAGGCACATGACCAGGCACAAGCAGGCACAGGACCAGGCACAGGACAAGGTACAGAACCAGGCACAGAAGCAGGCACAGGACCAGGCATAGAACCAGGCACAGAACCAGGCACAGAACCAGGCACAGAACCAGGCATACTGACCAGGGACAGGACCAGGTACAGGACCAGGCACAGGACCAGGCACAGGACCAGGCACAGGACCAGGCACAGGACCAGACACAGAAGCAGGCACAGGACCAGGTACAGTACCAGGTACAGGACCAGGCACAGGACCTGGCATAGGACCAGGTACAGGACCAGGCACCGGACCAGGTACAGGACCAGGCACAGGACCTGGCATAGGACCAGGTACAGGACCAGGCACAGAACCAGGTACAGGACCAGGTACAGGACCAGGCACAGGACCAGGCACAGGACCAGGTACAGGACCAGGTACAGGACCAGGCACAGAACCAGGTACAGGACCAGGTACAGGACCAGGTACAGGACCAGGCACAGGACCAGGCACAGGACCAGACACAGAAGCAGGTACATGACCAGGCATAGGACCTGGCACAGGACCAGACACAGGACCAGGTACAGGACCAGGCATAGGACCAGGCTTAGGACCAGGCACAGGACCAGGCATACAGTAGGACCTGGTACAGGACCAGGCACAGGACCAGGTACAGAACCAGACACAGGACCAGACACAGGACCAGGCACAGGACCAGGCACAAGACCAGGCACAGGACCAGGTACAGGACCAGGCACAGGACCAGGTACATGACCATCCAGGCACATGATCATGCAAAGGACCAGGTACAGAAGCAGGCACAGGACCAGGTACAGGACCAGGCAGAGGACCAGGCACAGGACCAGGCACAGAAGCAGGCACAGGACCAGACACAGAAGCAGGCACAGGACCAGGCAGAGGACCAGGCACAGGACCAGGCACAGAAGCAGGCACAGGACCAGACACAGAAGCAGGCACAGGACCAGGTACAGGACCAGGCACAGGACCTGGCACAGGACCAGGTACAGGACCAGGTACAGGACCAGGCACAGGACCAGGCACAGGACCAGGCACAGGACCAGGCACAGGACCAGGTACAGGACCCGGCATAGGACCAGGCACAGGACCAGTCACAGAACCATTCAGGCACAGGACCAGGTACAGGACCAGGTACAGGACCAGGCACAGGACCAGGCATAGGACCCGGCATAGGACCAGGCACATAGAACCAAGGCACAGGACCATGCATAGGACCAGGCACATGACTAGCCTGGACCAGGCACATAGGACCAGGCACAGGACCAGGCACAGGACTAGGCACAGGACCAGACACGGGACCAGACACAGGACCAGGCACAGGACCAGGCACAGGACCAGGCACAGGACCAGACACAGGACCAGACACAGGACCAGATGTGACCAGGTAGAGGACCAGGCACAGAACCAGGCACAGGACCAGGCACAGGACCAGGCACAGGACCAGATGTGACCAGGTAGAGGATCAGGCACAGGACCAGGTACAGGACCATGCATAGGATCATGCATAGGACCAGGCACATGACTAGCCTGGACCAGGCACAGGACCAGGCATAGGACCAGGCCCAGCACCAGACCCAGCACCAGACACAGTGCAAGGACCTGGCCCTGGTTCCGGATCTTGACCTTGTGTCATGTCATATTGTATCATGTTGTGTCGTGTCAAGTCAGGGACTACCAGTGCCTGGTACTGTGGCAAGATCGCCTGAATAACTATGACAGGATATGTCTTTCACTCTCTCATTTCCTATTTCAAGGAGATTCAATACAAAAGCCATCAATACAAAAGACAATCACAAAACTTGAATAGGCTGTTAAACACTGACAAGTACTCTTTAATTCCCAAATTCACTGTTTGGTATTACTGTCTTCATCATCAATTTTGAATACTTGTTATAATTCATAGAAAAATGCTCTGATAATCATAATATTTACATATTTTTGTATTGATTAAAAATGTCTTAAAATTTAGTGGGCCTGACGTTTCGATCCCAGCAGGACCTTTTGATTAAAAATGTTTTGAAATTATGAACAAATTAAGAAGGCGTGATGTTTGATCTGAACAGGACCCTTCACACAGGTAGCATCAGTATTCACATGTCACTAGAATTGCTCATTACTGCATTAATTAAAAACTGTCAGACAGTGGCTTGCATTTCTTTATGAATCATGCTCAGGAATTGATGTTGCACTGATTCCATGCTTCTGTATAGTTCTGAGAGAAACTAGTCAAAACAAAAACATCAGATATAAAAACAATAAAAAATGTCAGAAATAAAAACAATAAAAGCATAAGGACACAAAAAGTGACGGCTTTTTGTTGGGACGGGGAAGTTGAGTCTTATCCTAAATGTTGACAGTTTCCTCATGCTTTCATACTTGTTTAGGTTATAAATTAAAAAAGGTTAAATTAGAAGTATTTCTTTTAAAAATGCATCAACTCTGCATTATGAATACAAATAATTATCTAATTATTCCATGAAATAGCATTTTTGATTAAAATTAATCATGCAATCAGATTTTGCATATAAAAATCTATCACCATACGTTCATTGGATATTGCGTTCCTGAGATCAACGGGTTGCCTCTGAGGTACCAGCCCCACACCCCCCTAGTATTTTCATGGAGTGAAATAACCCAGCACACATACATGTAGGGTTAAATCACTCCTGGGTCAATCTCAATGAAAATCCTAAGGCCATTCTACATTTGAAGTGATACAACAATAAGACCTGAAGGTTTGCATGGTGGCAATACTGAATGGGAGGTTTGCGGTGACACCATGCAGCACTTCTCTTTCGAGAAGGAGTGTGGCTCTAAAAAGAGCCGGTAGTGTGCTACATGCATGCTGTCATTGCAAACCTCCCACTTCATACCACAATCTTGCAAAACTCCTCCCTGCGTAAATGTCAAAACTCCAAACAAACAGTTGAAGGGACTGTCATTTTAACCCAAGCTGGACAATGTACTACATAGTGCATGTATAACATTCATAAACATCTGTGACTATCAGTTTTGGAAACACAAAATTAAAAAAAGGAACGAACTTACACAATACTGCATATTTATCATTAACATGCACTAGTGTTTCTATCAATTTTCAATATTATGATTCCTTTGTCTTGAAATTACCAGTAAGAGTTTTCTATTTTTGTTGAGATATCAGTGAGAAATAAAATACATAGTTATGCACCACCATGCTGGTAACCATCGATGTCACAGTCTCTTATCACAGCTTTGCCTGGTGCCCCGTAAGTAGTGGCCGCAGGTACTTGCCATATGTCTCATGGATCTGTACAAAGCAAATAAATAAAACATCTTGCCATGTATGTCACAGTGCCAGTCAGATGACATAATAGGTCAGCTCACAAAATTGATAACTCAAAACTGATATATCAACTCTCTCTCAAGTGTTAATACTCTTCGTTATTTTCCATACAATATTACATACAAGCGTTCCAACAAGGCCGGTTATATTCACCCGGAAACTGCATTCTTCCCGCAAACGCTATTCTGCCATGCCCTTAGTCTGATTGGCCAATTGTCATTACATCATGTTTATGCATATTCATGTATGCTCTATACTCTGACATTGGCCAATCGGAGTAAAGAATGAATGAATATGCATAACATCAGCACTCAGCAGGAATGCCTTCCAGGAAGAATGCCGTTTCCGGGTGAATATACACTTCCTTTTTACAAACTGGCACAAGTACCAGTTTGCATAAGCAATTTGTCAGTGACATTGATACCTTGAACCAGTCTTTGTTCCGTTTGTGGTTTTTCAAATAGAGGACAGGCTGCTTTGTTCCTGTGCTACACTTAAAGCCCCTGCACAACATTGGTTGAGGTCAAAGAATAGCATCCATACGTTGTCTGATCCAACATATGCATGGAATAGCACACCTGTGAAAATTTCAGCTCAATCTACCAACCGAGTCTTGAGAAAATTGTTAAAACCGCTTCATTTGTTTCGCGAAAATGCAGCATTCAACGCCGTACTGTTCCGGTGAGACGTAAACAATTTCTTTTACTCCAAAAATACAACATTTTAGTCAGAAATATTTCAGTGCGAGGTTTCTACCATAACCATCTTCAATCTGTATAAGTTTCATGTAAATCTGTGAACATCTCTGTTTTTCAATCTTACCAATGTTGTGTAGAGGCTTTAAAGGGCAAATAATATGTTGAGAAAGGCAAACTCTATGAATTACATTCTCACTGATGAAAAATCATGTTACAGTACAAGTGTATCTATCATTCTTGTCTTTCTTCTACGGCCCTTTTCCGAAACCCGGCTTAGGCGCGGGCTCTGGCTTCCTTTCTGTTATCCAAAAGCTGAAATCCAACAGGGTGGGAGTTCTCATGCTGAAGTTGAAGCTTCAAAACACAGTATTCAGAGCCAGAGCCTGAGCCTAAGCCGAGTATTGGAAAAGGGCCCATGAGTGTGAGTTATGGTCTGGTGCCCCGACTCACCTCTGTTTTGTTCTTGGGGTCTCGCAGGGCGTGTTCGTACAGCCGCTCGTAGACGTTTCCATCGTAGCAGCCTAGGACTGAGTGAATGGTCTCATCGGTAAAGTCAAAGGCATCAGCCAAGACCACGGCTTCAGGCCTGTGTAAAACAGGGAGGAATCTTCAAATTTCTCCCAGCAATCATGATTTTTTGTTTTCCCCAAAAAAATATTTTTAGTTTAATGCACCAGGGGTCTACCACCTGAGCTATCATGATCTTGAGTTTAGTAAAAAATATTCTTGATTTTTTCATGCGTGCACATTTAACTGGATTGAGATTTCGGCCCTGGAATCTGGTTAAATGTACGAGCAATCACTCCAGTTATCTAGTCTTTGGGTGTGGGCCTTCCCAAATAGTCATTTTTTCTATAAACATTTAAGCAATATCTCCAAGGATCACACCCCCTTATTCATATGGATGCAAAAAACAGACATTGGTAGCAACGCAGGCTACAAAATTGGTTACCAGTAGAAGTAAGCGAGTGAGTGACTGAGTAACTGATTAAGTGAATGAGGGGGGAGTAAAGGATGGGGAGTGGCTGAGTGAATGATTGGTGTAAGGGCGCAAGTATGCAAGTGAGTGACTGGGTTAGTGGGTGAGTGACTGGGTAACTGATTAGGTGACTGAGGGAGGAGTTATGGGTGGGGAGTGGTTGAGTGAATGATTGGTGTAAGGGCGCAAGTATGAGGGTGAGTGACTGGGTAAGTGGGCGAGTGACTGGGTAACTGATTAGGTGACTGAGGGAGGAGTTATGGGTGGGGAGTGGTTGAGTGAATGATTGGTGTAAGGGCGCAAGTATGAGGGTGAGTGACTGGGTTAGTGGGTGAGTGACTGGGTAACTGATTAGGTGACAAAGGGAGGAGTTATGGGAGGGGAGTAGTTGAGTGAATGATTGGTGTAAGGGCGCAAGTGTGAGGGTGAGTGACTGGGGTAGTGGGAGAGTGACTGGGTAACTGATTAGGTGACTGAGGGAGGAGTTATGGGAGGGGAGTGGTTTATTGAACGATTGGTGTAAGGGCGCAAGTGTGAGGGTGAGTGACTGGGTTTATTTAGTGGATGAGTGGCTGAGTATCTGATTAAGTGAATGGGGGAGTAATGGGTGAATGAGTGAGTGACTGGTGTATGGGGTGCAAGTGAGTCAGTCCGTCTGTGATGGAGTACCTCACGGCAGCCAGGAGGTTGAGGTACTGGCCGTGGACTAGCTGGGATTGGCTGGAGCTCAGGAACCCGTCCTCCAGGAAGTCACCCATGTTCTGGTCGAATAGGTAGAATGCGTACAGCCGGCTCAGGGTCTGAAGGACGGACACCAGGGGTGGGCTGAGGGACAGGGAACCGGTGACATCAAAGAAGGTGGCCACAGTGTAGAACTGCAGGTGGGCCTGAGGAGGTGAGAACAAGTACTAATTGAGGAATTGGCAAAGAAAACTTTGACTGGACCGGAACTTGAAACCGAGACATCTGGATTAGCGTACCAGTGCTCTTCCATCTGAGCTATCCAGCCCTTAGATGGTGGCCTTCCCAAATACTCAACTAGTCTTTGCCAGGGTGGGGGCGCCAGTCAGAAGCAATTCAACAATTAACTGCCGTATATCTCACCCACACTTTCATATCTCAACCCCCCCCCCTCCCCCCCCCCCCCCCCCCCCCGCTTCCATTCAGATGCAAACAAGTTACAACTGATCGTTGTAAACCTGGCTACAGCAGCTCAGGGATCATTGTTTATCAATTCAAGTCAAACAAACAAAGGAATAATTGACTGAGAACTTCTGAACAAAAACAACTATATTTGGCAAAGAAAACTTTGACTGGACCGTGACTTGTCAAACGGGTCAAGTCCCGGTCCAGTCAAAGTTTTCTTTGCCATTTTTTTTTGTATTTGTTCAAAAGTCATTTTTTTTCCTTTGTTTGTTTGACTCAAACCAGTACTAGATAAGTCTCTGAAAATATTAAAGAGCCATGCATGTAGGTCTTGTGGCTCCTCCGGAAAAGCAGAGGGGCTCTCTGTCAGTCATAATGCCAGCAACCAAGTTTGTGAATCGAAAAAGTGTTGGCATTGATTAAATATTGAGGTGTTTTGGGGGTTTCCTGATGGGTTACTCAGACTAAGCACTGGTTGTTGACTGGAGACAAAATCCACGCAGGATTTGTTACAATCGGTTGCCAGATTAGTGGCAAGAATTTGGGGTTTTTTGTGGGGATGTTATTGTGGGCAATTGAGGGTGAGCACTTTGCAACGCAAGACAGCCTGTAAGCACCAACAATCCCCCCAAAAACCAATACCCCAGTTTAAAACCAATCGCCATGCGACTGGTAGGGGCTTGGTTATTTCAGGTGTGAGGGCGCTTCATAGTGAATTTCAATACCTTGGCAGTGCGAACCAGATCCACAGAGCAGCTGTTCCAGGCTGCGGCCTGTGACTTGCCCTGCCCTAGTAGACTGGCCATGCGCTGGCCGACTTGGCTGACCAGACTGCAAAGACACAAGAACGGCAAGAGAAGTCTTCAGTGCAGAGGACCCGATATCGCCAGAGTCTGGTGAGCGATGAGTGGGCTTCGAAAATTTCCACGGCGGATGTAGTGCAGATGTAAGGGAAAGTTCCTACAAAAAAAAACTGTTGCAAACTGCTCACTGACTAAAATGACCTGTAATACATAAATCTCAAAAGTTAAGAGGGCCTGACGTTTCGATCCTAGCAGGACCTTTCTTTGTCTTTCTTTCACTTTGCCTTTGAAAAAAAGGTCCTGCTAGTTTGTAGATGGTCATGATAGAATCCTCATATTGAAATCTTACGGTCTGGAATGAGAAATGTTCACTGAAACATCGACAAATAGTTTATTACTCACGAGTACCCCCTAATAAGCCATTTCTTACACTACAGAAAACCGTGACGGTTTTTTTGGGGGGCCTTTTTCTATTTTCTTGGATTACCATTTGAGCTTAAACCTTCACAGGATTTCTTCTTTGGAATATTTAATGGTTCAACACACAAACTGTGGCAATCTTTTGACTTTTACCAATGTTGTATAGGGCCTTTAAGAGCAAAAACAAACGGAAAAGGATGAGGGTGTCCCCACACGCAAAAAGAGTGGAGTTTGAATCGCGATTCAAATCGCGATCCAAATAATCGCGTTTATTTGGAGTAGTGGGAACGGCCCTAATCGGTCAAGTTTATTCATTGGCACTGAACATCTGATTGCGTTCGTTTACCGGTAAGCCCTGTGTTGGAACGCTCGGACCAGTGAGCCAGGCTGGATCACATCGGCCTCGCTGTCAGCTTCCCACGTGGGTCCGGTGTCATCTTCCATCAGGTACGCAACGGACGGGCCGAGAGCGCGACCCTGCTGGGCAGCGAGGGCGCTCTTCAGCAGGAACCTACGAGAATAATGAATGAACAACATTGGCAGTGGGGTGGTTACTAATTTGACAAGGGAAGACGCATAATACAGGTCTGTACCAATAACAGGCACAAAGCTTCAAACAGGCAATTTCCCAAGAAGTCATCAATATAGTGATTGAATTCAGACTTGCAATTTTTAGCACAAATTTATGCAATACCGGTATCTGGGTGCCATTTTCAACTCAACTCTTCAACTCTCAACAGCCAGCTCACACACTTCACAGAGCTGATGCGGAAATCCCTAGGCCCAGTCCACAGTCTATTGGTTACATGTACCGGTACTTCAGCCCCTGCGGTGGTAGGTTGGGGAGGTTTTTGGATAGTGTGGATGAGAGAGAGAGGTGGTCTGGTCCTCAGATGGAGAAGGCCCCCTGACCTTCTCCAATCCTCCATATTCCTCCGTGTTGTGGTTGAGGATTTTTGGAGGATTGAAGCAAGTATGAACGTTTTCAGTTGGAGGATTATGGAGGATTGAGGAAGGTTGTTAATTTTACACTGGATGATTGTGGGTTTCATGCACAAAATCCTACTGAATGATTGTGGAAGCATGCTACGATGAGATCTTGGAGGATTGTAGAGGATTGAGGAAGGCTGTCATATTTACACTGGAAGATTGTGGAGGATTGAGGCAGTGGGTTTCATGCACAAACGCCTACTGGAGGATTGAGGAGGATTGAGGAAGCATGCTACACTGAGATCTTTGAGGATTGTGGAGGATTGAGGAAGGCTGTCATATTTACACTGGAAGATTGTGGAGGATCGAGGCAGTGGGTTTCATGCACAAACGCCTACTGGAGGATTGAGGAAGCATGCTAAAAATTAATGAAATCTTGGAGGATTATGGAGGATTGAGGAAGGTTGTTAATTTTACACTGGATGATTGTGGGGGATTGTGAAGGATTGAGGCAGTGGGTTTCATGCACAAAATCCTACTCGATGATTGTGGAAGCATGCTACAATGAGATTTGGGAGGATTGTAGAGGATTGAGTAAGGCTGTCATATTTACACTGGAAGATTGTGGAGGATTAAGGAAGCATGCTACAATGAGATCTTAGAGGATTGTGTAGGATTGAGGAAGGCTGTCATATTTACACTGGAGTATTGTGGAGGATTGAGGCAGTGGGTTTCACGCACAAACTCCTACTGGGGGATTGTGAATGATTGAGGAGGGTTCAAAGTAGGAAGCACAAGAGGGTAAGGGTTTTGATACCTGGCCGTCTGCAGATACATGACGGTGTTCTCTCCCTCGTAGGTGCAGCTGGGCGAGGTGCGGGAGTAGTTGTAGGGCAGGCCTGAGCTCTGCAGGAACCCATGGCCGCCGCAGGCAAAGCGCGCCCCGTCCACAAAGCGGCTGGTCGTCTCCGTAGTGAAGGCCTTCATGCCGCACATCAAGGCATGCAGCTAACAGAAATGAGAACAGAGGGGGGGGGGGGTAAACGCCGACCAAATACTGGCAAGAGTGATATACAAATATTTTGCAAACTGCTTACTGACTAAAATTACCAAAAATTTAGTGGGCCTGACGTTTCGATCCTAGCAGGACCTTTCTCAAAGGCAGAGAAAGGCTTTGAGAAAGCCTTTGAGAAAGGTCCTGCTTGGATCGAAACGTCAGGCCCACTAAATTTTGACAAATACTGGCAACTTAAAAAGCTTTTCAGACAAGCTACACAATTGGTCTCAAATTCTCACTATGGAATAAATAACAATCCCAAAATGGGGCAAAGTGATTAGAGACTGTGTAAATTGAGAATGTACGCGTCACCGCGAGGTTCCTAACTTTGGGCTCCTTGCTTAGGAGCTACAGTGTGGACCATCGTACCTTTTTGTTAAAATGTTTTGCATCGTGCTGATTTAAGCGGTTTCAACTATCAGACGTAGATTATTGCGAACAGATGATCCTTGATACATCAATGCATCAATAATATAATAGATACTGTATATCAATGGGTAAACTTAGGCTCTGTGATCAAATGACCTCCTCGGGAGATGTTTAGTGAGGTTGGTCCAAGTAAGTCGGATTTGGGACCGTTTTTCTCCTCCTACCTCTGATGTAAACCACCACACCCATACAGCTTGCTGCTGCAAATGCCACTTGCTATGTGGGTGGATTACAAGGACATGAAGCAGCTCCTATACCTAGGAAAACATGATCACTCCATGTACCTTGCAATACAGGCGAACGAGTCCATGGTTGAGATTTGAGAACTACATGTACTCCCTCAGATGCTATTCTCTCTACTTTCTCATTAGACGCTAATGTACAGTAACATTGAATTACATTTTCAATGGCTGGTCCAGTTTGTTTTTCAAACAGTCTCAAACATACTTTTGTAATGGCCTTTTCAACCAAATGTCTTTGTAATTTTGTAATTTTAGGCTTTTACGTGTCTCTTTGTAATCAGTGCTTTGAGGCCTTCTGGGCAATTTGGCACTTCATAAAATATCTTTTTATTATTATACGATTATTATTATTCCAAGAAACCTGAGAGCTTGTGTGTTTGGTGTAATTCAATGAGGTTTTGCCCCTGCTCGACGTGATAAACACTGACTGCTCAGTGCTTAGCCCGATGCCTGATAAAAAAAATTTCAGGCAGCTCGGGCAGGATTCGAACCTGCGACTCCTGAAATCTAGTACGGACGTCTTAACCACTCGACCACCGAGCTGGTTGAGGTTGTGTGGTATGGAATCCAATATATTTTTAATATATTTTGGTAATCTAGTTGTTGCTTGTGCTTTGAGACCTTTTCGGCAATTTGGCACTTCATAAAATATCTTTTTATTATCATATTATTCCAAGAAACCTGAGAGCTTCTGTGTTTGCTATAATTCAATGAGGGTTGCTCGACGTGATAAACACTGAGCACTCAGTGTTAATCACGTCGAGCAAGGGCAAAACCTCACTGAATTCCATCCTCCTCGATGCAAACACATCATGCTATATCTATGGTGTTTGGTGGACTTTGTGGTTTGCTTGTCTGTTTGTTTTTTTTACCTCCGGCAGCCGGCTGAAGTCCTCCCTGGCAATGTCCTCCTGGACCCCGGAGAAGATGTGCAAGAGCCGGCGACCGATGGCGTTGAAGGCAACGGCCGCGGCCAGGCCCGGGAGAAGCTTCTCCTGCTGCGTCTGGTAGTCCAGGATGGCAATCTCTCCCCCTCTGGCATGTCGGCAAGGGAGAAGGGGAAGAAGACACCAGAGGCCGGAAGCCGGCTGTCATACTGATGTGGGGTTTGGCATCAAGCGAGCACGATGTGGAGCACACATGTGATGCACACATGTGATGCTATGAATCAGTTGAATGATTGATTGTCTGACTGGCTGACTGATACACTCGGCAGAAAAGCTTACTGAAACACCACAAAATTCATTCTACGTGATTGACTTCCTTGATTGACTGATTGATTGACTGGCTGGCTGACTGATACACTCGCCAGAAAAGCTTACTAAGCTCACTCTACGTGATTGACTGACTGACATGAGGCTAAACATTAGCTCAATCTAAGATGCCTACGACAACAGCAGTTATACAGCCACAATGAAAATGGGGGTCATTCAAACGGCCGACGGACAGAGGTGGATACTCCATCCCCAACTCCTCACAAGTGCTGTTGACTCGAGTCGCTGACTCGGACTTGAGTCGCTGACACGGACTCGAGTCGCTGACTCGGACTCGAGTCGCTGACACGGACTCGAGTCGCTATTTTTCAGACTTGAGACTTGACTTGACTTGCTAAACTTGGACTTTGGACTTGACTTATTCAAGTAAACGTTCAGCATACTTTATGTACATGTTCATGTACAGTACAGTACGTGTACGGGTGCAATACTGTGCATTGTCAACTGAGAACAGAATAAATAGGTTTGCGGAGACACCATGTAAATTCTCTTTTGTGAGTATGTGTGGTTCTGAAAAGAACTGGAGGAAATCGACGTTTCGAACAGTATACTCTGCTCGTCTTCAGGAGAATGCTGGATTCCAACTGGAAGTGGGGCTTATGTAGTGTGGAGGGGGATCCTGGTGAGGGGATTAGCTCAGTGAAGGGTGAAGGCGGGAACTGTAAAGGCGGGAACAAGGGATGCTGCACAGGATCCTAGTTGTGGGTGTACTGTGTGTGCTCACTCATTATTATAAAATGAGAACCCGCTACACAAAACGCTATTAGGCAAATTTCTCTGAACTTTATAATAATCGCCAAATTTTCTCGCCAGATTCGCGATTTTATAGCCAAAACATTACCATTAATCGCCGACCGGCGAGAATGGCAAACAGCAGCTGGAACCCAGCTTGGTATAAAAGGACTTGGTTACAACTCCTCACCCTTGCTCCAGTTGGCCCTGCTGGCGGACGGCGCTGAAGCGAATGGCTATCACCTCTGAGCGGGCCAGAGAGATCCAGGCCTCGTTGACAATCCTCAGCCTGACCACCATCATGGTGCCATAGATGACCTTGGGGTTGCCCTGCTTGCTGTAGGTGCCATCAGGCGCCACCTTGGCGTAGCAATAGACACACAGGCAAAAGTCAATTGGGAAAAAAAAAAATTAAAAATTTAGAGGGTCCGGCATTTCGATCCTAGCTTTATTCTGGCTTTAGAGAAGTTAAGTGATAGACAGGTTAGGTTGGCGCCAAGACGTTGCGGCCCTGTTGAACACGCACCTGAAAGTACTTCATGAACATATCCTTCCTAGGGATGTGCACATTGTCCAGGCCAAGGAACCCGTTGTCCACACAAGCGTAGTTCCACTTGTCGCCGATAACACCGACGTTCCTTCCTGCGAGAAAAGGAGATCAAGAATGAAGGGAAGCCGGCCATGGACTTTGGATCCTCTCTGTGCTATGGAGGTGTTTTAAGGGCAGGGATGGAGGGGAGAGGTGGGGGAAGGATTAGAGAATGTAATTCAGTGAGGAGGATTGTCCCATTCGACGTGCAGTCCACATTTGTATGACTCCTGATCCAAATTCGGACTTGAGTCTCAATTTCCATGAAGAGGAAGGTTTGAGGTGACATCGTGTAACACATCTCTTTACAGAAGGAGGGTGCGGCTCTGACAAAAGCTGGTGACTCGACGATTTGAGCAGTGTGTACTCTACCCGTCGTTCAGAGCCCCACACTCCTTCTCGAAAGAGATGCGTTAAATGGTGTCATCGCAAACCTTCCCCTTGGTACTTCCACTGTGCAAACCTTCCAAGTCTTATCTAATTTCCATGACTCGGACTTGATATTTTGAGTCTTGAATGCAAGTGCACTGGAGTCAGCACTGTGTGGTCAGTACCCGGAAGAACGCTGTGATCTTTCAGACTCCTCAGCTGCACCATGAATGCATGCGGCCCATAGTTCCGTCCTGCGATGATCAACTGGGCCATGACGATGGCATGGGTTGATGTCTTGCCCACTGAAGAAAAAATATAATAATTAAAAAAATCAACACCCCAAAATAACACAGAAATGTGGCAAGCTGCTTACTGATTGAGGGGCTGACATTTCATAACCGCAAAATTTTTTCTCAAAGGCACAGCTAGGATCTACTTTGAGAAAGCTTCTGGTAGAATTGAATCAGGCTCTCTTCATTTTTTATTTTTTTTTTCTAAACGACCAGCCTGATAGAAAAGTGGCCAGCCATCCATATCATCATTCTGCCTGTGGGAAAGGTCCTGCTCAGATTGGGAATGTCAGGCCCACTCATACCATCTAGACATTTGCCTTTTTAGTTGACCAAGTCAGCAAGCAATTTGCAACCGCTTTCCATTACCGGTATTCAAAAAATTTAAGACGTCTGATGTTCCAATACCAGCAGGACCTTTTTCTAAAAGGCAGAGTTGTATTTGAATCACAGCCAAACCAGCCAAAGACACGAGCTATTCCGCATACACCGACTGAGACCTACATGCTCCAGGCCACCACTTTATCGACGTCAGTTTCGGTGTGTTGAGGACAAACTCTTCTGCTGAGGGCACATAGGTTGCTGTAGTCTCCAGTCCTGGAATGTAAGTCCCTGCACACCGAACGGGAAGAAGCAATGACAATGGGGCTCTTGTTACTGCTCCCTTTTTTTCAGGCTTAAATTTTCAACCAAAATGTTCATCAAAGCAGCATTGATATTGATAGCAGCATAGATTATCGTTTGCATTCTGAGTGGAAATTGAGGTGTGATCCCTGAAGATGTACAGCAGTTCATGGTATAATGCATCTGACTGGTGCTCTCACCCCTAGCAAAGATAGTTGAACATTTGGGAAGGCCACCACCTAAAGGCCAGATACCTACGGTAAGGTGGTTAGAGCAATGGTACATTAAGGCACAGATCTTAGGTGCAAGTCCCGGTCCAGTCAGATTTTCTTTTCTTTTTTCATTAATTTCTTTAAAAACCTTGCCATTTTTTTCTTTCCTTCGTCCGTTTGAAAATCAAATTATCAAATGAGGGTCTACCCCACTAAAGTGACTCAACATACAAGTAGCGCTAACTGCTCAGTGCTTGATGACCTGATGGATTACGTACTGAAAAACAAAACAAAGGTTGCTTGGGCAAGATTTGAACAAGCAAAGCCGCAACTCCTGATTTCCAGCGCAAACATCTTAACCACTAGGTCGACCGAGCTGGTCAAGGTTATGTGATGGAAAAATGAAGTTCTTATCAAGTGGGTGTATGAAATTGGGGCTTCCTTGGTGGCTGAGTAACCATCCAGCAAGAGGGAAATGCAAAGGTTTTACACTTTTCCCACTACAAATTGCTTAACCCCAAGATTTGCCGCCCTGGGTTGAGCATTTCTTACCCCGGGGTTCGTTAACCCTGAGTTCTATTCCCATCTGTCGCACCAACCCAGAGTTTTGCTAAACCCAGGACAAGGAAGATTCCACGCATTGCAGCCATTAACCCCAAGTCTATCCTTAACCTTAGTCGCGTGCAGGGTTAATGAGCCCCAGGGTAGCCTTAACCCGGGGGCGGGAAAAGTGTAGAGGGAAACCTCCTGGCAGCCATTTCCAACCCAGGGTACAGTATCTCTGGGTTAAGGCTTGCCGTTACCCCAGAGATAACCCAGAGATTTTGTAGTGGGATAATAGGGGTATTAGACTGCCATAGGGGTTCTCACCGTGCCCCAGTTCGGTCTGGGCGTAGGTGCCCAGCATCTGCACGTTCCTGGCCTTGTCCAGCCAACGCTGCCTCTGCTCATCCGTGGCCTGGCTCTCGATGAAGGTCACAAACATCAGGTCGTGAACTCCAAAGGTGAGGTCATTGCACAGGGCCCTTATTAGTGCAAGGGGAGAGATGATGCATATGTTACTCACAGCCTGGGCCCAATTGCATAGAGCTGCTTAACCATACAAATTTGCTTCAGCACAAAATGTTATGATTCACAAGATCACTTTGCCAAACTCAAACTTCACTTTTGTTTCATGCTAAGTAAAGAATAGTCAAAAAGCAATGGACTTCACATCATAATGTGCTTTGTATACCTATCTACCTGGAGTCAACTTTTCACGCTTGGCAGATTCTCACGCTTAAGCGGCTCTATGAAAGTGGGTCCTGGTCACTGTAAGAAGATCTTTGAGCATATTCGTGACACTGGTGTGGACTGATGTGGTCTGTGGCCAAGTGAAATTTGGTGCCACTCTTGACTGACAGGCGACAACAACTCCTGATTGGCCAGCTGTTATTGGACTGGCATTGAACAGGCTGACGTCGAGCACAATTTGGAGGGAACAGATTGTAAAATTAAAAACTCTCAACAATGTTTAGAAGGCCTGGCATTTCAATTTTCGCAGAGGGAAGTTGCCTTTTGAAGCCGTTTTATCTTGGAGTAGGGTCCTGCTAGGATCGAAATTTTAGGCTGTCTTCATTTAAGACTTGCCCACAGTTGGTATCTTTGGGGTAATTTTGGTAAGTCAGTAAGGAGTTTGCAACCTTTTTTAGAATTACTTGAGTGTACAAAAGCCTCAATGACCATTGGATGCTGGTGTCTAGGCTTGGGTTTTGCATTATTTTCTCCCAAAGAAAATCTGCGAAAAGAAATAAGCATACCGATTCATAGTAATGGCTGCCAAAACACAGTCCCTAGTTGAATGGGTGTGATGGGGTTCTCAGTTAATGTAGGTCAGGGAACCGGACTGGGAACTTAGGAAGTGACAGAGGAGAGGGTTTCTGTTGGAGGGACAGGTTTCCATTCGGGCCAGATGCCACACCTGTAGACATAGTCCCAGATCTCGTTGAAGCTGATGTTGTGGGCCTTCTTGAAGTCGATCATGCGGATGGATCGCCGGACGCCGACGTCAAAGGTCTCGGCCGATGTCCTCAGGTAGCGATCTCGCTCGCTGAAGAGGGGATCGGCAAACAGAGATGCCTCTGGGAGGTGCAAGGACAAAGGGAGGGGAATGAGGCATCTCGACCAGTAACCATTCATCAATGTTGCAGTTATTGCCACTGCCAGGATATGGCATCATAATGTATGTGACTGAGATACAAATTCCATCTTTGTTTTTTATTTATTTATTTTAAAACAAAAATTTAAAAATTGTTTTCATTTATTTTCATGCAAATAAAGGTTAAGGGCTAAGGTTAAAGGCCCAATACAACATTGGGAAGATCAGAGAACATTATGTCCACAGATTTCCTTCTAATTTACACAGTTTGTAGATGGTCATAATATAATCATCATGTTGAAATAGCACGGTCTGGGATACTGTATTTCTCAAGAAATCTTCACTCAAAGACCGACAAATGGTTTTATTACTCGCGAGTAATAAACTATTTCTTAAACTACGGAACGGTGCAAAAACCGTGACGGTTTTTCACTTATTTCTACTTTCTCAGGTTACCATTTGAGCTAAAACCTTAAGAGGATTTTTTTAGGGGAATGTTTAATGGTTTAACACACAAACGGTGGCAATCTTTTGACCTTTACCAATGTTGTATAGGGCTATAAGGAAAGGGGATAGAGTGGGGCTCAGGAAGGCTGGAGATAGGAATTGACAGTCCTTTAAAAAAGGGCTAGATCGTAGGCAGGGGGAAAGCAAGAATCAGGAAGGGAATTCAAGATGGCGGCAGAACGAGGGAAGAAGCTGTTCCGATATATCTCTGTTCTATACCTTGGGATAGATAGAGATATCATGTGCATTGCATTAATTGTGGTCATTGTGGTCATGAGCCAAGGTGACAGGTCACGACCATTATTACCGGTACGTCCCTCACTCAAAGCCTTACGGTCATCCACACAACTGTCTTCAGAGTTCTCAAATACTTGCTTGCTCGGGAAAGAAAAGTCCCGCTGGTATCCAAACACACCAGGCCCTATATATATAAAAAAAGACCTTTGGGAAAAAAAATGGCTTGAAACCTTTAATAGGTTGAATGCTTCTAGCTGGCACCCTCACCCCAGCAAAGACTAGTTGACTATTTCATATTTGGGTAGACCATTTTGCTGCAACTTTGCAACTAATCCTTCAATTGATTCTGTGTAATCTTTCATCGGAATAGCCTATATTTTATTGTTTAAAATTATCTTTATTTTCTATGCTTTACCCGTCCTGTTCACTGTATCTATGATTTAATTGATATTGTCTTTTAATGTTTTTATATCGTGATGTTAAGCATTGTCTATTAATTGACGTAATTTTTTTCGGTTCAATTTTTATTTATCTTTTAATTGTGTATTCATCCCTATTGTAGTTATGATATTATTGTTTTACTTACTGTACATTTTACCGCAATTTGGCCTTTGGCCACCAGAGTAAAATAAATAAATCAAATAAAAATCAAAAATCAAAAAAGACCACCATCTAAGGGCTTGATAACTCAGAGGGTAGGAGCTCTGATACGCCAAACTACAAGTCTCGGGTTCGAGTCCCAGTCCAGTCAAAGTTTTCTTTGCCATTTTCTTTTCTCCAAAAATTGGTTAAAGGTTCCGAGTCAGTTTTTCCAACTTGACTGAAAATGAAATGAAATGGAGAATGGATTCTCCGATTTGAAGGTGGTGAAGGACTTTGATCAAGACGTACCGATGTGACGCCTGCGTTTGGTCAGCTCCCTCCCGCCGTCCAGCCAGTGGGTCAGCTCCTCGATCCCATCCCGGCTCAGGCTGGCTCCGTCCCGTTCGCGCTGCAGGAGCGGGTTGACCGACTGAGGGATGAGGGCGCTGTTCGGTCGGTGGCTCGTCGCACTCGCGGCGCTAGGCTGTGTCTGATCCATGGTGGGCTGCCCGGTCGATCTCAGCAGATATCTGCAATTTTGAAACAAAAGTGAAAACAAATACCAAAATTGTTGCCATGTAGACTTACACAATGCAAATCTAAAAACGGTCTACAAATGACTACAGTACGTAGATTTTTACAAAAAAGCTTGAGCATATTTTTAACACCAATCTGGATTTTGTGCTGTTGTTCTTGTGGTCATGTGGCATATTGCGCCACTCTTGAGTCTTGACCGGGGTCTTGACTGACAGACAATAATGACTCCCTGATAAAGTGATAGATCAGCTGTGGGTGGACTGGAGGAGGGGGCAAGGAATAGCATTTTTTTAAGGCTGAGGCTGAGTTTAACTTTGAATGAACATACAGTGTTTGTGCAGTGTCATTACACGTTTGCAAAACGCAAGAATTAGAGCTCAAAGACATCACAATCCGAGCAGAACCGTCCTAGATTATAATATATGATAGTCCGAGTAACTTGGAAGTTGGACCCGACAAGTCACCTTTTTTTTATCGAATTTTGAAATTTTGAGATTCGGGTGACCCTACAGTCACCCGAATCTCAAAATTTCAAAATTCGATAAAAAAAGAGTGACTTGTCGGGTCCAAGTTACTCGGACTAAGTATGAGTATTAATATTTTATTATGTTTCATGACATGGGCAGAGATAAAGAGAGGAACCTTATTTTTGGTCTTTTAAAGAATAAGAACTACTACTAGTACTACTACTACTACAGTACTAGCTAGTCCGAGTAACTTGGACACGACAAGTCACCCTTTTTTTATCGAATTTCAAAATTCGATAAAAAAGGGTGACTTGTCGGGTCCAAGTTACTCGGACTAAGTACGGTACTAGTTCTAGCATGAACTAAAATCGGCCTAGCACTGTAGCAGATAGAGTGCACTTTGCCCAATTTTACTTATGTAAAGTGTAAGTGTAACTAAATCACACTGTAACTGTAAGTACAGTACATCAGTTATGATGTAATGATGTATGATGTATGTAACTTGTCAGACCAAACAAAACCCGAACTGGGTCAGACAATGGTCAGTAAATATGATTACTCATTAGCATTAGAAGTCGTCAAAATGGGTCAAATTGACGAATGATCTTTGCATTTCTTCTTTATCTATTCTTCAGAAACAACACAGATCAAAAATACATAAAACTTACCCGTTCGGGGGATGGGGGAGGGAGTTAGTTAGTTAGTTACCGGTAGTTTTCCCGTGAACAACCACCGTCAAGGTGAATACCCATAGATTTTTCCAAGTCCTTTAACTCAATGCACAAAAGTAGAACGGCAGCCCTGACCACGAATCGTAGTCTTGCTACCATCTATTCCATTTCAAGGATGTTATTGATTATTTAAATATTCATTCATTGATATTAGGTGGCATATAGCTGAATGATTAAGTTACCAGAGAAAATAAAAATCAACCTTTCTTTAAAATAAAAAAAGAAGACTAGATCAAGTCAATGCTCTGTCGACAACGGTCTGAAGTCCAGTTTCTCTAAGCGTAAGTTACACGCTTGTACAGTGTGGGCACCACGCTGATTAGATTAAAGAGCTTTAGCTTGCTCAATACATTGCACGTGTGACGTTTGTGTGGCAAAGGTACGGTGAGTAGTTTGTCGAGCCATGGTCGAGGCGACCTATTTAGCCCTAATTGATTGAATCGACACGAAAGAGAAGAAAGAGCACTTTTGTTGATTGTGATTATGTGGCACAGTTGTGTCCGGTAGCTGTAGTTCTTCCTTTGAAAGCATTATCTGTATTGGGCCAGTTTCCGGACATACGGTATGCACTACGCAGTACGTACGTGTAGGGTGTACAACGTGATGTATGTCATGATGTAACTATTGTACATTGTACTCATTAGTCTCAATAAGACAACACTGTAGCACTAGAGCCTTAGGTGGTACAGTACTAAATAGAGCCCAAATCCCCAGCACCCGCTGTAATGTGTATTTTAATGGGAAATACCAAATTGATTGTAAAAAAATAATTCTATACTAAAGTAAAGAATTTTTATTTTTATTTTTTATGATCAAAAATCATAATGAATGATTAATGCTGATTTACTTACCATTCATTATATATTTATAACAATTATTCAATTGATTGTGATTCATGATGATGAAGATGATTGATGGGGATGACAACAATATAGATAAGCCAAGGAGAAACAGGAGGAAGATGGTAAAGTGGATGAACTGGATGAAGTCTTGAAAGAGCAGGAGGGAGAGAGGAGAGGAGCAGAAGATGGAGGATGAAGAGGATGTACTGAGACTGGAGGATGAAGAGGAGAAAGAGGAGGAGGAAAAAGAGAAGAGAGGAAGAGGAATAATGGTGAAATTGGTCTCTTACTCTTTCCCTCACTCAGTTGTTTCCCTGCCCCCCGACGGAGGACCATTCAGTTGAACCTGTGCGGAGGACGACAGAACCGCCGGCAAGATGGCCAAGAGTATACGCAGCAAGCGCATGAGGAAGATGAGAGCCGTCAAGAGGGCCCGCAACGCGCCCCGCGAAGCCAGGCGGCTCAAGAAGATCCTGGGACTGCTCAAGCCCGGGGAAGAGGAGCCGGAGAAGGAAGTCTACAAATGTGAGCCCCCAAACCCCACCCCCCCCTCCCCGTCTCCCCGTCCCCCCCCCCCCCCTCCTCCCACATCCCCCCCTCCCCGTCTCCCCGTCCCACCATCCCCCCCTCCCCCTGTCCCCGTCAAAAAAGTTCTGATCCTGAGGTCTATTCTGATCATTGATAGGGCCTGACGTATCAATCCTAGCTGGACCTTTCTCAGCATCCCGGCCAAAAGTTCATGCTCACTGGTTCTCTCACAGAGCCACTACGTACCCGTAGACCAGCAGCTTGAGTACAGCATCCACCGTGCAAAGCCTCAAACCTCACTCCAACTTTTGTCAACCCCCGGCTGATGATGTGTGCATTATTTGATGTGTCACCCCCCCCCCCCCCCCACAGTCACAGATGTTCGGGAACAGATCCTGAACAAGCCGACGGTCAACCAGGCCTCGGGTACCACCTACGATCTGCGATTTGTCCCCGACCAGGAAAAGCTTCAGGCCAGCAAGTCGGCTGGAGCTCAGAAGGAGGACGCCGAGCCAGGTGAGCTCTCCACTTAGCCCAGCTGTTGTGGCACGGTTTCGATGGAGGTCTGGCCTGCCCCGACGTGCACCCAGCCCTTGATGGGTTACCGGTTGCCGCGTACCAGTCCGCAGGCCTGGGCATAATGTGTGCATTTGATTACTTTTCCCCCGAATCTACCCATCCAAACCCTGACATCCTTATCCTATACTTGTCCAGTGAGATACCAGCACTTCGGGTTACCCAGGTTTACCTAAAGGAGGCCAGCGGAAAAGTAACCTTTTTTAAACGTTGCATTTCCCACATAATGGGGAAATTTCGTACACGCACCTTAAATGTATATAACACAAGAAATTCCCCATTCCCATTTTCATCTGAGAAATTCCCTGCTTGAAAAGCCTTGAGGGACCTTGGGGTGGGATTCGAGCCCGGCACCTCTTTTTCTAAGTGCAGACATCATCACCCACTCAAGCAGCAAACTGGCCGAGGCCTTGCGGTAGATTTTGAAAAGAAAAAAAAATTGGGATGAGGCTACTCGCTTCGGTGACGTCTTAATACTCGGAAGGACGAATCGGAAGACGAGGTGGTGTCAGGAGAGAACTGGCTCTGGGTTTTGTTAAGATTTGCGCCTTCACCAATCTCCACAGGCTCCGAGCCAGAGGCCGACATGGAAGACGACGACGACCAGTCCCAGGCCAAACAGAGGAGCCTGAGGAATGAGCACGGCAACTACCCAATCTGGATGAGCCATCGCCGCATCAAGAAAATTGTCCGCAAAGGCCGACCCAACAAGCACAAACTCAAACGAATGGGAACTGGAAAAACATTCTAAGTTATTTTTTCTCTCACAATAGTATTTTTTTTTAAGTCAAGCAAATAAAAGGAAAAACCTGATTGGGAACTTTCAAACAATTTTTTTTTTTAAATTACAGAAGAGTGGCACTCCCACCACGGCAAACATCCCGGGATCCATGAAAATTGTTCGGTAAAGCGGTCAATCGTTATAGCGGTTGTGGTGACATGCCCATTGGAAGCCAATGGGCATGTTCGGTATATATCGGCATTCATTATAGCGACGTTCCACTGTATTTGGGAAGGCCACCATCTAAGGAATGCACTGTTCCTGTACTTTTGTACTACTATGAGAGCGCAGAAGCACAAATCCATCTATATGTGAAGTACCGTACTCACTGCAAAGAGAGGTGTGTTTTATTCACAGACACTGAATTTGACATGTATTACCTTTTAATACCTGATTTCTGTGGCGTATGGATAAATAATCCTTGGAAACGGGTCTAGTACTCACCACACGCTAGCCTGACTTAATAGCGTACCTCTGTAATAGTATTAAAACATGTTTAATATACCAGTACACACAGTTTAGTGTTTGACTCGTTATTGGAAAAAGTATTTTGTTCATTGAAAGTAATCATAACCATTCAGAGTAAGAACAAAACAAAATTAATGAATATAGTTTTGCGAGATAAAGCATAATTAGGAACTGATATTGGTCTTAATGTGTGCTCAACTAGCTTCCCAATGTCCCCCAATGTCAGATGGCCCATCGGCTGCTATTAAGCCAGTACTCCTTACGAAGACAGTATATGAAAGTAGGACTGGTGATGCCCCTGACAGAAACGATGTATTCACAATATGGCATACAGTATAGCACCCTGCCTTCCTCATCACAATGAAATATTATCTCGACATTTTACGAGGGCCAGACATTTATTATAATTTTGCACATCACACTAAGGTCTCGATGCACTTCCTAGCAGGATTGTTCTAACTTGAAGGAACTGCTTAAATTGAAACATCAGGCCCTCTAAACTTTGGAGATTCACAATTTACGTTATTTCAGTGAGAAAGCAACATTCAAACGAATAAGGCAAAGCCTACCATAGTTGTGTTGATATAAATCGCTATAAAATTGTTTTATTTTTTTTTGAAAACCGCTTCATTTGTTTTGCGAAAATGCAGCATTTAACGCTGTACTGTTCCGAAAAATAGTTTAGATCTCGGTGAGACGTAAACTACTTCTTTTACTCATTTCTCCCAAAATACAACATTTTAGGCAGAAATATTTCAGTGAGAGGTTTCTACTATAACCATCTTCAAACTGTATAAGTTTCATGTAAATCTGTGAACATTTATTTTCTGTTTTTCGATCTCACCAATGTTGTGTAGAGCCAGGGGCTTTAAAGGGACTCTCCACATGGTATATCCACAAGCCACCAACTTACGCAAATGTAACTATTCCATTCGCCATCCACACTATGTCAGACAGGTCACGGGGTGTCTTTAAGTATTCTAGAATTATATCGTAAATGATTACTAAATGCATTGCAAACAATCATTCTTGAGGTAAAAAAAAGCGAAGTCATATAATATCGATACTACACTACTTTACACCTAGGCTGCTACCAACTTTACCACAACGTAAAAAGCACATGTGGAAATTCTTTCTCAAATGTACCATTATTAACATGAAATTTATACAAAAGCACTTTTTGTGTTATTTCAAATATACAAAATTTCTTCTTTTTAAGTATTGTCCACTTTGCACTGCCCAATGGCAGCAATCGTAATATAATACATATGTTAAGAAAGACTTTATAAAATTGCATGTTCAACCAATTCATAACGGAAGGCTTAAACACCTTTAGCATGGATTTTCTTTTTGGGGTACAATTTATCAGTATAAAAAAAAGTGATAACAGGATATAAAACACAAAGTATACCAGAAGAGTTAATTTCAAAAATGATATCCACTTTCAATATAACTCATACAATTCTAATGATTACACAGTATGACAGAGTGAAAGGTGGCATATCTATCCATGGAACTACTGATAGATCGGATCAGATTGATAGATCATTTCGATCCCAGCAGGACCTTTCAGAAAGCCCTAGAGTAAGATCCTGCTAGGATCTACAAGTCAGGCCCAATACATTTTTGTTCTAGACTTTCAATTTTGGATGTTTGAGTCAGTATGCAAGGGCCAACATTTGTGTATATATCTTTCGTGAAGCAGATTACGTGGAAGTTTTGCGGTGACACCATGTAACACATCTCTCCTGAGAAGGAGTGTGTGGCTCTGAAAAGACCCGGTAACTCTACATTTCAGGCCGTGTGTACGCAAAACTTCCACTTGGTGCTTCCACCATGCAAGTCTTCCAATCTTATTTGAAACAGATTAGATCTGATGTTGCTGGAACAAGTCATTGCCCAAAAAAATTGGAAACTGAGAAAAAGGGTGTTTATTTCAAGGAAACAAACTCAAAATTGTCTGTGGTTACGTTTTCTATACATGGACAGTGAAACATACAGATACAGATGCAATCATATGGTTTTTTTTGGCAAGTTATGGAAATTCTCGATAGAATCACGATAGAAATTCAGCAGTGTAAAGCATATGCATACTCACGGAAGTCTGTTGGTAATTACAAATTCCATACTAAGGCCCCCAAAAAATAGTTGTGCTTCCTATTACATGGCATCTGAAAATAGGGTAGGTTGGTAGGAAAATGGTTTTATTTTTTTTAATTTTTTTTAAAACTTTTTTTATGCTGAGTCATGTACTGGCTAAGCTTTATATATATGCTCGAGCCAAGATATCCGTGTCATTCCGTGATTTATATGTATGTATTCAGGGTTGGTCAATTTAAATCACGTTGATTCAATCACTGGTCACACCGTCAAAATAGGGTCGCGCTGTCAAAATAGGGTCGGTCAGGAAACACACTTTCCAAAAAAAACACCTTAAGGGTCGAGCCGTCAAAACTAAGGTCGGCCGGGAAAAGGGAAGCACAACTATTTTTGTCGGCGACACGTAAAAACAAATGCAACAAGGGCAGTTTTCTTTCCGAATATGACTGTACAACTTGAAAGATACAAACACATTTACCGGACGACCATTTTTATGTGGGAAAAAAAGGAGAAGAAGAAGAAGAAGACGTGCGGGTGCTATAAGAGAAGACTGACGACCAGAGCGAGGAGGATGGTGATGGCTACCGTGAGCAACGGCGACAAGTTGACCGAGGGAACGTTGGACGAGGAACAGGGCAGGAACATACCACAGCAGGCAGCATCCTGGAATGAAAGGCAATGAAGCGGCCATCTTCAAAAGAAGCTCCACTGAGCACCATTCATGACAGCGTACGGATGGTTCATCATGAAGCCACTAGGGGCTATGAGGGTTGTTGTGTACACAACTCAAGCTTCCTGCTTTCAAGTGCAGTTGTCTTTACTACTTGACCACTGAGCTGGTTGAGGCCGTGTGACGGATTCAAATAATGTATGGTGGCAAGTACCGCGTAGCATCATAGATATAACATGATGTTATATCTATGATGCTATATCTATGATATAACATCACCACACAATCTCGACCAGCTCGGTGGTCAAGGGGTTAAGATTTCTGCACAAGAAAGCAGGAGTCACGGGTTTGAATCCCGCCTGTGCTGCCTGAAATGTTTTTCATCAGGCACCAGGCAAATCACTGGGCACTCGGTGCTTATTATGTCGAGCAGGGCAAATCCTCATTGAATTACATTCTCCTCGACGCAAACAACACGTTACATCGGTGATCCAATGGACCTTGGAGATCGCTTCACTATGTCTAATGAGGCTAAACATTAGCTAAGTCTGAGAGGCTTACCACAACAGCAGTTACACAGCCACAATGAAATTGAGGGTTGTTAACCACTTCGCGCCGGGGGGTTTTTCAGCGCCGATGACCGCCATACGGGGGTTTTTGAACAATGCATCATTTTAAAATCTTGCTAAAACAATCGGAACAATATATTTCTGTGAAATAAATCGATAAGGGTATACTATGGGTACAAGAGAGTAAAACCTGGCACAATTCGGACGTCGTTGTGGCCTTTGTCAAGAGATTATCCGTTCGAAAAAGGGCCCTTTGTGCGTCGTCAATGGACCGTAACGGACGTGTGTGTGTGCGTGCGTGTACGCTGCTGACAATCCCTGACCGCAGACTCCAGCCTCCACTCCAGGCAGTCAAATCTTCGAGTTGGTCGGCCACAAACGAGCGTACAGATTACGGTAAAGAATGTGGGGGGAATTCCAATGCCAGACCGACGACCGTTGGGCTGTGTGGCATGCAAAGACAATGTCCCCCGCGTGCTTTCAGCTGCAGCGCGGTATCCCTCGATCCTCCACAGTAAAAGTCCCACAATTGCACAATTACTGCTGCTAATCTTGCAATTCATGTGGCAACGTGCGTCAAAAAGGGTCTTTGTACTGCTACTGATTCATATTGCTTTGTTCCAAGCTGAAAAGAGTCTTTGTTTAGAATGTGGACAATAGTGGTGCCCGGATTCGGAGGGCCCCGTTACAAAGGCAATCCAATTGACCTCCGGATTCGGAGGTCCCGGCGCGAAGTGGTTAAAACGATTGATGGATGGAGGTACATGGACACTCCATCCCCAAACGCCAGCTGGCCCTGCTGGTACTCAGTGCTTATTACGTCAAGCAGGGCAAACCCCCATTGAATTACATTCTCCTCGATGCAAACATGTTATATCTACGCTTCAAGCTACACTGATTTTTGTGTAGTGTCTCTCACCATGTAGTCTTGGCTGGCCAGGCTGTGCTGCTCACACTGCGGGTACTGGAATGTTTTGTTGGGGCAGGCAGTGTCGGATGGCAGGGGGCAAGTCTGCAAAAAATCCAAGCAGAAATCGAGCATAGTCCTTTCATTCGGATCAACCATAAACCGGGCGAGTTCATCAGCACAACTTAGGCTCTCTCGGTGCGATCAGCCAAATGTCCTGAACACGTAACTGGTCACAGCTTCCAAAACACTGGGATATGGACACTGAGGACCCATTGCATGTGAAGCCATGTAATTGACATAAATGTGACCCGGCACAACAACATGAGGAATATCCCACCAAAACACATTTTGAGTAAACAACGCCTTCACAATTCGCCTTCATTCTTCGCAATTCGATTGCAAATCAATTTTCTATTTTTGGTATTTTCGGAAATTTTAAGTATTACAGGATATTATATTTTGATATCATTTGAAAGCTAATGGTATACTCTTTCACATCATTAGAAAACCTCAAAATCTCAAAAGTGGGGGTTATTTCTCATCATGCTGTGCCGGGTCACAAATCTCAAAAGTTAGAGGGCCTGACGTTTCGATCCTAGCAGGACCTTTCTCAAAGGCAAAGTGACAAGGACATACACAGACAGTCAGGGAAAGGAAAGCCCTGACACGTGACAGAGGACATAAAGTTAGAAAATAGCAGGCACCAGAGGGCAAGCTCATGGAGGCCAAAAAAAGAGGCAAAACTATAGGGTGCTGCCATGGAATAATGGCATAAACCCCGGGCATAGTTGAGCACAAGTTACGTGTCTACAAAAGCATGGCATGATGGTATTTCGGGGTCAATTGCAATAGTTGCCGTCTATCTATAGCCTACTTATATCTGTGGTGGGAATGGCCCTGGTTTTAGTTAGCAGCGCCCTCTACGGGCTGTGCACTGGGCGGATGCTCACCATGCTGGGATTGCAGACTCTGCTGGGATCAGTCTGGTAGCTGATGGAGCCGCTGGCATACACCTTCTGCCTCAGCACCTCCAGCTCACACTCCTGGTACATGGCGATATCCGGGCAGAAGTCCTGCCGTCTCTTCAGCTCCTCAACGATACTCTCCCTGCTGGCGTCAAACTGTGTGATCAACAGCGTTGCGGGCTTTAAATGGGTTGGGTTGGGTTGGGTTGGGTTGGGTTGGATTTGGATTGGGTTTGGTTTGGTTTGGTTGGCTTGGGATGGGTTGGGATGGGTTGGCTTGGGTTGGCTTGGGATGGATTAGGTTGGGTTGGCTTGGGTTGGCTTGGGTTGGCTTGGGTTGGGATGGATTGGGTTGGGATGGGTTGGGTTGGGTTGGGTTGGATTGGGTTGGGTTGGTTTGAGTTGGATTGGGTTGGGTTGGGATGAGTTGGGTTGGATTGGGTTGGGTTGGGATGAGTTGGGTTGGGTTGGGTTGGGTTGGGATGAGTTGGGTTGGGTTGGGTTGGGGTTGGGTTTAGGTGATACAAAGACAAGACAACACCCTTGTACCTGCTTGATGTAATCATAGGAGATGTCAACAGACACCACAGCGACCAGCTGGCTGCGGTTGGTGTAGGCGCTGTCGTAGACGGCCTTGGCCGCAGTCACCACCATGTCAGCGCCAAAGGCATCCAGGTAGGGTTCAGTCCAGACAATGCCACTGGGTCCCTTGTGCAGGGTGCTGTAGTACTCGTAGTACTGGCTCAGCTGCTCCTGAAGGCTGGCCGCTGTGCCTGTCTCGACCTCAGACCAGACACCGTTGGCACTGGGGGGTGAATCACGGGAGGGGGGACAAATTTCAGACAAAACTATGTGGATACAATGACCCTATTCTGAGTTTGCACTTAGTGTGAACCACAGTGACTGTGTTCGGGTGACTGATACAGGAACTGCATGTATATTGCATGGATACAACAACCCTATTGTGTATAGTGTACACAATGGGCCATTAAGTGAACTACAATGCCCACATTCAGCTAACTGGTACCGGGGACTGTGTGGATGCAATGACCCTATTCAGAGTGTATACACAGAGGGCAATTCAGTGAACCACGGTGCCTGCATTCAGCTAAACTGGTACCAGGGACTGTGCTGATACAAAGGACCTAATTCAGAGTATACACAATGGGCCATTTGATGAGCCGCTGCCATCAGCTGTCTGATACCAGGCATGCCCCCAAGGAGCGTTACCACCATTGTGATACCAATGCTACACAGGCAGTAGTTAAGTGCACAATGGTGCTGTTCAGGTGGCACCAACCTGCAAGCAATGTGCTTGGAGATCTCCTTCTCTGCCACCTCACTGATGGAGTAGGTGAAGATGCTGGCTATCTTACTGCCGTCTGGCCTGGGGATAGACACAGGGGAAATCAGTTAGGGTGATGATGAGGGAAGGGAGGATGAGGAGGTTGGGAAGGATGAGGATGAGAAGAATGGATGAGGAGGATGAGAAGGGTGATGAGGGGGAGGATGAGGAGGATGAGGAGGTTGGGGAGGATGAGGACGAAGAGGACAAATTGGACGAAGAGGACAAAGAGGACAGAGAGGACGAAGAGGACGAGGAGGACGAGGAGGTTGAGAAGGATGGGGATGAGGCGAATGGATGAGGAGGATGAGGACGAGCAGGAGGGTGAGGAGGACGAGGCGGTTGAGAAGAAGGATGAGGATGAGAAGGATGAGGATGAGAAGGATGAGGATGAGAAGGATGAGGATGAGAAGGATGAGCAGAATGAGGATAAGGATGAGGAGGATGAGGGGGAGAATGAGGATGACGAGCAGGATGAGGAGGATGAGGAGGAGGAGGAGGAGGAGGGGAGGAGGATGAGAAGGATGAGGAAGATGAGGAGGTTGAGAAGGGTGAGGATGAGAAGGATGAGCAGGACGAGGATAAGGATGAGGAGGATGAGGAGGATGAGGAAGATGAGGAGGATGAAGAGGATGGGGAGGATGCACCCTATGATGATAAGGAGGAGGAGGAGCCTCACCTTGTATTAAGTCCGTCCACAATCTGGGCCAGGAGGTCTGGGTCCCCCTCCCCTCGTGTGGGCGAGCCATCGGTCAGAAACAGGATGGCCTTGCTGCAGCCCGTGCTCCGACCGATGCTAGACGACCGCTCCAGCAGGTCAAAGGCCAAGCGGAAGGCCTGCTCAAAGTTGGTGTGGCCCACTGGCTGGATCTTGTCCACTTCATCCTGGAAAAAAAGAGGGGTCCACTGATCATTCCTCAACAACATATGCTATATGCAGTCTATCCCTTAACATCAAGACTCCGGACTGATGACTGATGCTAGACACCACGGCTATTCTTTGACAAAAATGTAGGCTATTTCACGACAGGCAGCTATTCCTTCACAAGAAGAATATTCCTTGACACAGATTTTCCTTGACACAGATTTTCCTTGACACAGATTTTCCTTGACACAGATTTTCCTTGACACAGATTATTAAAAGGCTTTGTGTCGAAAGAGAAGTTAATGAGATATCATTCTATGAATTGTGAGACCATTTACAGGATTATAACCAGCCTACCAAACACGAGGCAGTCCATCACCTTTAAGCTTTTGGCCAAGTGAAGTATGGGCTACATGTACTTTGAGAGGCTCGGTAGGTAACATAGGTCCAGTATGTCGGATAAGAGTAGGTTCAATGTAGGTAGGTACTCACTATCAGGCCCATGATGTTGCTCCGTGTTGCTTGTACCAGTGTGTAAATATCATTGACGGTGACCTGTTTGGCCTCTGTGGAAAATCTGGCCACGGCAACGTAATCTGCAATCACCAGAAAAGATGACACATCGGATCAGGGCAGATCAAAGCGTGAAGAATTGTCCTTGGTTGAAATCAGATTGTCAAGTGCTACACATACTTCATGTAATGCTGATTGCACATTTTACCTTTCTTTAAGGTGACTAGTGGCCACAGACTGTGGGCAATGTTACTTAATGAGTTACTTAATAGTTGACATTGTCACACTCTGCTGGTAGTAATCCGTAATACCATCAACACTATTGACCCAAGGTGGACCTTAAAAACAGCACGACCATGCTTCATTTAGTATTGGGGCTATAATCTGTCAAAGTCATGCAGCACTTCCTGCTTTACTTAGCATGAAACCAAAGTGAGGTCTGGGTTGGCAGGGTGATCCTATGAATCGTGACTTTTTGTGCTTAAAGGTTTACAGAAATCAAAATTAACTTGGGGTAAAATAAACGTGTCTATCCTTTCTGAAACCAAAAATGATTAATTTAGCAACAAAAAAAAGCTATACTTTGGTCCGAAAATTGGGCCCCCCACTTTGGAGACGAACGTACTACGTCACATACAGAATTTGTGGTCAGCCTTGAGGTCGTGCGCTTTGCACTGGCCCTGCATTGTCTCTATTGTCTATCAGCCGTAAACACCACACAGTCACATGCGCAGTAGCGCACTTTATTGTCTCAGCATTTAGATCGCCTCGTTCGGCTGCTTTTGGTCTGTATGTGACGTCACATGCTCATAGGGGGAATTTTGGGGGGTTGGGCAAACATGGGCTTTTTTTAATGTTTTCGTGCGAAATTAGACGCTAACAATTTTTTATAAAATCAAGCCTGTATTGATTATATTGTGAACATTACCTCAGGAGAGTTTTTAGCTCTTTTTCAAATCCCATTTCTTTAGACCTTTTTAAAAGCAAATATTGGTGTTTAAGTGGCTCTATGAAATTGGTCCCTGAGCGACGGGGTCTAGCTTCACGTAGCGGCACGAGCTGAGAGTAAGGACGTCTGTCTGGTTACGGGGGCCACTCACCGACCAGCGTCAGGGTGCTGAGCACGTGCTTGACGGCCTGGATGGCCAGCTCCATCAGGGAGAGGTTGGTCTCCTGACGGCTGCGCGGCACCAGACTCATGGAGGAGCTGGAGTCGATGAGGATGACCACGTCCCGGGGCCCCGCCGAGGCGGCCACGAACCAGGCGCGCAGGCGAGGGTCATAGCTGTGGCACTCCTCCTGGGCACAGCCCGGATACAACCTGAGCAGATCAAGGTATCAGGGACCAATTTCATACAGCCGCTTAAGCGTCAAAATGTGCTTAAGCAGAAAAACTCATGAGCCACAGGATCCCCTTGCCTACCCAAACTTCACTTTTGTTTCACGCTAAGTAAAGAGAGTGGAATACAAGTCAAAAGCAATGGATGTCACATCGCAGGGCAGTTTGTAATCCTGCTTACACGAGGACGACTTTTCCTGCTTAGCAGATTTTCACGCTTAAGCGGCTCTATGAAATTGGGCCCAGATTCAAAATCATCATAATAATAACAGGGCATTGATAGCCTGCCGGTACCCACCTCAAGAGATGCTCATTGTGCAGTACAAGAAAAATTGTTTTTAACAATTCTAACTGTAAACAAAGAACCTGACATTTCGATCCAAAGGTCCTGCTTAGGATCGAAACTTCAGACCCTCTAACTTTTGAGATTTATGTATTGCAGGTCATTTTAGTCAGTGAGCAGTTTTTTTTTGTATTTACTTAATGTCCCTAAAGAAGGGGTATTTCAGGGCAGCTTTGAACTCGGAGATTGAATGGATAGAACGAATATTGAGCGGCAGTAAATTCCAGAGACGGGGAACGGCATTAGAAGAAGATTGATTACCACATGAGGTGATCGATCTTTTGTGATCGTGGGGGACAGCGAGCACAAAGGAAACGGCGGATCATCTTAAGCATCTAGGTGGTTGTACATGGTCAACAAGTCACCATTGTATTGGTAAGTGGAATCATACAAACTGTGAAAAACCAGTAGCAACAGCTTATGGTTCTGTCAACCTTCCTCTTTATTGTTTTTACACAGCCCCTCCTCCCAAAAATGTCAGAGCTAGATAACTCAATCTCTATTTGTGCTCAGCGACAATGTTGAATAAAAATCATATCTACAAGATTCCTCTCTTTCTTGAATTAATTATTCCAGAAGCCTACCTTGTGAATCCATTTGTTGAGGCAATCTGTTGCCATAGCAACCCAGGAAGGTTGGTATTTTTCAAATCTTCCTCAATACCTGCGGAAGAAGGAAGACAGATCAATTAGAATGCAGAATAGCAAATTGGAAAACAGCATCTCAAAAATGTTCCACAATTGACCCAGTACAGCATAATGAGGATTCTCATCCAAATTTGAGTTTTTGAGATTTTCCCGCCACTACAAAGAGTACCTCATTATCTTTCCAATAAAATAACATTTATTTCAATAAATCCCAAGTTACGATGCAACAAATTTGTCCATCCAACGCGCAGTCAAGGAAACCACATTTCAAGAAAAACGGCTTAAATAAAGATTGAGGTCATGCACAGGGTGTGCCGACAGTGATTGCAGCATACATGTATGCGCAGACACATTTACAAATTCCCCAATTTTTTCAAATTTTACAGAAATTTTTGAAAAATTCCTTCGAACAGATGACTGTCTTATGCATGAGCTTTTCGAAAATGCAAAATAATCAAAATGGATTTTGACATGCATTTTGACAATACTTTGACATTTACTACGTACTCGAAAAGGGACTTTTGGAGTAGATGCCTCATTATACCATATTAGATCACAAATGTCACTATGGGTATATAATCACTTACCTTCAGTCCAGCAAATATCAGCATTGAGATTATCTTGGCAGGTGCACTCACTGCTGGCAGTTCGGACCACAGACTTAGCTTTGTTCAGACGCCTTGAAGAGAGAGGAACATGTACATGGGTGCGGTGAGCTTTGCTGCATCAAGAAGTCTACATACTGTACTACATTGTGTACTTCCATTATTCCCTTCCCTATTCAATGTGTAGTTACAGTGCTTTGCCTCATTGCCTGCTAAGACGGAACGCAGGCAGCTTAGATGTCCAGATTCAAAGCCAGAACTGCTTTCTAGTGTACATAGTCTTAAAGCCCCCACACATTATTGGTAAGATCGAAAAACAGAAATGTTCACAGATTAACATGAAACTTGAAGTTTGAAGATGGTTATAGTAGAAACCTCGCAGTGAAATATTTCTGCCTAAAATGTTCTATTTTGGTAAAAAGATCGTTTACATCTCACCGAGATCTAAACATTTTTTTCATAACAATTTGTTGCATGCTGCATTTTTGCGAAATAAATATTTTCTCAAGACTGGGTTGCGGATTGAGCTGAAATTTTCACAGGTTTGCTATTTTATGCATTAAGTTAGATCAGACAAAGTATATTTGCTATTCTTTGACCTCGACCAATGTTGTGCTATCCCTTTAAAGAGTCTTTGCAATAGACATTTGATCACTTCAATCCATGCTACAGAACTGTTTTGCAATGTTGCTAACAACCAAACTGGTTTTTCACACTGATTCTGGGGCCGCATTTCGGTTTTTATGCTTATTCAATATACATGAGCAAACTTGTGATGTCATCACAGGATCATGCAACAGAAACCACAATTGGTTGTGTACCACCACCACGCTGGCATCTTAGATGTGAAACAATGGGAAATACAATGTCAAAGTCATACTCACAAGCTTAAAACCTGCACGAGCACCATGTTTAAGAAACAAACGAGATGATATACAAAAATGTTGCAAACTGCTTACTGACTAAAATTACCAAAATACAAATCTCAAAATTAAGCGGGCCTGACGTTTTGATCCTAGCAGGACCTTTCTCATAATGAAAGGGTATGCAATTTGCCAAAAGATTTTTGTGACTATAATTGAACAAACTTCACTTTTTAAGTTCGTTATTGTCCTTGTAAAAAAAAAATACAACATCATTAGAACCTGAAAAGGGTCTATTCCAAGAATACACCACAAACAAGGTATCATTTGAGTGGCCTTGTATCATGTACTCATGCATGCAGTGCTATGCACAGGGAATCTACTCCAGTGCACCAATTGGACTTATTGTAGGTACCTATTTCTGCACTGTGAGCAGCCAGGCTTGGAGGTATAGTAGGCAGTGCCCTGGTCTGTGGAGCAGAAGGAGCCTTCCTCACCGATGGCGTCAGTGGTGCAAGCAAAGCTATTTCTGGGAGTAGACAGTTCAAGGACGTTATTCATCATCTGTGGTATCTGCCATTCACAGTCCAAAATAAAGATAACTGAGTCCAAAATAGACCAATTATTTTTTGTATGTAGACAACAGGCCCAAAACAGACCCTCCAAATTCCAAATTTCAATAAAAAAAGGGTGAGTTGTCGGGTCCAAGTTACTCGGACCATGCAGGTGCTCGGACAAGGAGTAGGACTAAACATAGTCCGAGTAACTTGTTCCCGACAAGTCACCCTTTTTTATCAAATTTTGAAATTTTGAGTTTCGGGTGACAGTCACCCGAGACTCAAAATTTCAAAATTCGATAAAAAAAGGGTGACTTGTCGAGTCCAAGTTACTCGGACTAGACCAAACACTAAATACAAACACTCCGTCTCACAATGTCATGCACAGCTAAAATCTACAAAATCACAAAAGGGCGTGTGCCAAGCATTGATGGCATACCCACCCCAGTTATCGAATTTTGAAATTTTGAGATTGTACAGTCACCCGAATCTCAAAATTTCAAAATTCGCTTAAAAAAAATGCAGTGGCTATTGTTACGGCAGTCGTCCGTGTGGTTCCCTGACTTGATTGTATTTCGTCAGCATTGCAGGCTGGTTGAACTAGTCTATTACTAATTGTATTGGCTGATAGTCTGGTTCCAAGAGCTAAACATCCTGACAAATACTGTGAAGTCAGGGAACCACACGGACGACTGCCGTAACAACAGCCACTGTGTAAAAAAAAAGGGTGACTTGTCGGGTCCAAGTTATTCGGACTACCCCAGTTCGGCATTTATTTGGACAAGACTCCCGTCCCTGCTACGTGATACTGATAACAAAGTGATAAGTGACGGAGTTCCGATTGCTCAAATGAATCTCACCTGTCAAAATACACCTGTCAAAATAATGTCACGTTTGTTTACGTACTCGGCCGGGAAAAAAAGGTTACTAAATTTGCGCATTTCGGTGACATACTTCAACCTTCAGCACACAAATCACATATAATTCTTAAGAGCGGAATTTCGAGACCTCGTTGCAATTTACATTTGCAAAGATCGGCAAAAAAAAACCACAGGTACTTGGTTCGGGAAGCCGAACGGAATAGTCCTTACTTGTCGAACACGGAAGTGCAGTCCAGTGCGTCGCGGCATTTGCCCCGATGCAAGCTCAGTGTTTTCGACGCCAGCTTGTTTATTTCGAGCTCCACGCCATCCAGAAATTGGGTCAGATTTCCGAGGCAGTGGCTACGGACGAGCAAGAGGAGAATGACGGACGACCAGATTTCAGTGGCGTAAATGCGGCGAAAGACGGACATTTTATCGAGGCAGGGTGGGCCTAACTACCGACGGCATCGAGAACTAGGCATTTTGCTTGCACATTAATTTGTAACCAACATAAAGAAGAGCGCCCTCATGCGGCCGCAAAATGATAGCGGGTGAAAAAGGGGTAGGCGAGTGCAAAATTAAAATTCATCAAGCTTCATTTATTCACTTATTATCTATCAACCCAACAAGAACACCGACAAAAAATCACTTAAGAGCCAAGGACATGGCCATATTACTCTGATATTAAATTCCCGGCAAGTTTTCTCCCGAATTAACGGGTACATTTCTATTTCAAAACATAGCACTGGACATGATTTTGGAAAATAAAAAAAATGGATACAAATGACATCACATTCATAATACCCATTCAGCCCCATTTGCAATTTGATGCAAATGGCGCCTAAGCAAGATAGTCCCACAGATATTCAGTTTTGTTTTATCCCCACAAGGACAAACAAAATATTTGTGTCAAACCCTGCCCATGCTATTCAGCAGTTAACGCGTCATTCAAAACAATGGGGTAAATATGGAAAAAGAAGAAATCTAGTTTGGGGATTTTATTTGCAAATAATGTAAAATGCAATGAATGTTTGTAAAACTTTAAAATGATGACGATTGAATCTTCTTATTATATAACACTTGAGTTTTTTTTTATTATATAACCGTAAACACTCTTCTAAGAAGGGTTCCACTTGTTCCTTGTAAAAGTTTCATAATTTTCAGTTTGTTTTTTGTTTCCTACCGGTAGGTGCATTCTATTTCCTCAGTTGCTCTTCAATACAGAAAGAATGGTTTGTTGTCCATAAAACAAGAATAAAAACCAGCATTTCGATGTGAGAAATGTATAGACCTAATTCAGCTTTTTACCTTGATTTGTACACTCACTTCCATCTGTAATGTATGCAATGGGGGTTCACTGAACATTTCAAAACATGAAATAGCAGCAGGGTTTTCCCAACCACAGCTCCTGCTTGCAAAGTGCAGGTGCAGCTATAGGCAAAATTCTACACCAGCTGGTGTTATTTACATACACTTGGTCAAATAATGGTCATTATTTAGAAATCCCCTTGACTGAACCTTATTCCTGAGAAGTTTGGATCCAAGTGCACATTGTCAGTTGTTTTTTAATACGCAGTGGCTATTGTTACAGCAGCCGTAACGCAATTTCCATTTTCTATAGTTACGGCACTGCAACTGCACAAGCGCGAGGACATTGTTGCATGGGGTATAAATCCCACATGCACAGGCAGCGTCATCTCAAACATGGGCAATTCTCTGGCTGTAGGCACATAATATTGTCTTGAAGCAATATCCCTGTAATTATCGGAATGCGAAAAGGCATCTTTTACAATCATGTATATAAGAAACTCTCACGTGTCCTCGCGCTTGCGCAGTTGCAGTGCCGTAACTATAGAAAATGGAAACTGCGTTACGGCTGCCGTAACAATAGCCACTGCGTTTTTAATACGTTACCTCAGAGCCAACAAAATGGCTACAGCTGTTGCTATGGGCAATGGGGCTGCACCGAGCTACAGGCTACACATGCGTAGCAACACTCCTAGCAAGCCTTAGCCATAGCCTTCATAGCTTGTTCAGCTGACAATGCCCGTAGTCTTTCCACTGAACTCTTCCACTTACATCTCAATGTGGCCCTAGATCACTGTGATAGCTATCCTCGTATGTGAAACTTGTGAATGTGATGTGATTCCTCCTTAACTCACCTTCAAGTTTCCTTTCACGAGTGAATAATTCAAGGGACAAAGTCGACGTCAAACATGGAATAACAATTTCGCAAACGGCCAAAGAAAAAGCCTCAATGCGACATCATCGTTTACGTTGTTGTTCAGAACATATTTTTATTACTGATGTTATGGTGCTCAATTCTAAAACCTAGAGTTAGGGTTAGTAAATGGTATATCACTCACACCTACCCCCCCCCCCAAAAAAAAAAAAGAAGAAGAAAAAAAAAAGAAATACTCATATGTATATACATACTTTAAATAATGACTGCAGATATAAATACTAAGATGAATATAAAGTACAGCAGAGGTTTTCAATGAGGGTGATTCACAATAGTGATTCACAATGGTCATTGAGCTGCTGTAGCTAGGTTTACAACATTTGGTTGTTTGCATCTGAACGAAAGCGGGGGGTGTGATCCCTGGAGATATACGGCAGTTAATGGTTGAATTGCTTCTGACTGGCACCCCCACCCCAGCAAAGAGTAGCTGACTATTTGAGAAGGCCACCGTATAAGGGCTGGATAGCTCAGATGGGAAGAGTGCTGGTACGTTAATCCAAAGGTCTCGGGCCCAAGTCCCAGTCCAGTCAAAGTTTTCTTTGCAAATTTCTCAGTTTAGGTTGTAATCCTGTTTAGAAGCTGTCCGTACTGAACTAGAAATGGTGCACAATGAATTACCCCACCCACTGCCCCACTAGGGATTATCCCCCATGTAGGATTATACCCTCCCAGGAGGATTATCCTTCCCGCCTTCCCGCCTCAGCGATCACCGGCATATTAGCTGCGCCACCACCCAGTCCAAGGCATTCTCCTGATGACGGCCAGAGCATACTGGCCGGAACGTCGAGTTACCACTCAGGTTCTTTTCAGAACCACACACCTCTTCTTTAGGAAGAGATCTCATACGTGGCGTCACCGCAAACCCTCACTGTATTATAACGAACCCACTGCCTCGGTGAGTCTCCCCGGGGGAAAACGTGCGGGAGCTCGGAGATAATACAGCTCGGGGTATTCTAGAGGGATCTGTTTTGTCGTCTTTGCAAGGCTGGGCGCTTAGACGTGCTTCAGTCTGGCCATGATGTTCGCCGGCACGCCCAGCTCCCGGAGCTGTGCCAGGCTCTCCTCCGTCCTGTCGGGCAGCAGGGACAGCACCCGGCCCAGGCACAGCTCTGCCAGGGACGGCGTGGCCAGCCAGAGGCGGAAGATGTGGTTGGTACGACGGCTGTCCTCCAGACTGGTCACCCCGCCAAAGACGTACATGCACTTGGACTTCAGAAGAAAAAAAAGAAAAGAAAAAAAATCAGCACAAATTGAAAACACTATTGGATGGAGGGGGAGAACGAGAAAAAAAATGATTGGTTGAGCCCAAAATAAATAGAATTTATGAATCAGAGTTTGAATCAGAAGCCCATAAAAAATTGACCAGTAGTGCTGGTATCGGAACTGCTTTTCCCCTCGTTCTGCCTCCATCTGGAATTCCCTTCCTGGTTCTTGTTTTCCCCCTGCCTACGATCTCGCCCTTATTAAAAGGAATGTTAATTCCTATCTCCAGCCTTCCTGAGGCCCTCTCCATCTCCTTCTTTCCTTAGCCCTTAACATTGAGTGGCTTTTTAGCCTTGTTTTGGGCAAATGTTCATAAAAATATATATAATATATGACCAGCACTCTACCATTGGTTGACAAATGTTTTTGTTCTGTGTGGGTCTGGGGTTCGATTCCCCAGTTCAGATTTGATAACTCAGGTGCTGGTATGGTAAACCAGGGGCCAGGGTTCAAATCCCAGTCAAGTCAAACCTTTTTTTTTTCTTTTTAGAAGGTAGGGTCTTCAAGATGTAGCCAAAAACCACAGCCAGATCCTGAGCGACAGGTTGTGGGCGCGAATCTAGTGCCTGGTGGAGACCTAGTCCAATATGTTGAATAGGGCTCCACTGGGAAACTGTAAAGGTGTATAGGTCTCCACAAGGTTTTCACAAAACTGATTTTTGAAAATAACTCCCAAACGGGAAATTTGTGATGGGTAAGAATCCGTTGCAAATTGAAGTGTTATATATAAGGGACAAACAGTCCAAATTTCTACCCAGGAAAGTGAATGTGGTTAAAATGGGAACATTTGTTAAACATTGTTTTTCACACAGTTGTATAGTGCATGAGAGCAAAGCAATGTCTCCACAGGGATACAAAAATGTGACCTGGCACAGCATAATGAGGAATAACCCCCACTTTTGAGATTTTGAGATTTTCTAATGAAGTGAAAGAGTATACCATTAGCTTTCAAATGATATCAAAATTATTTCCATGTGAACTTTGTTGTAAATAGTACAAGGGGACTTCGCTCGTTCATTTGGTACCAGACATAATATAGCAGCACCATTCTAACTCCTCAAAAGCGGCCACTCCCGAAATCCTCATTTTTTCAACATTTAGAGACGGATTTCAGAAAAATCCTTTGGACATAATATCCCCCAATACATTAAACTTTCCGAAAATACAACAACAAAATTTTTTTTTTTTTTTTTATCGAATTGAGAAGATACTTTGACTTCAGGCTTGTTTACTCAAAAAGTGTTTTGGTGGGATATTCCTCATGTCGCTGTGCCGGGTCACAAATGGGTATGGGTGTTTCAATAAGGGTGTGGAGAGGTCCGAGGGGTGACTCACGGCCGTTATCGCAGCTGAATGGAAGAAGGACGGGACGGGTAACTCCGCAGACAGCTGGGTCCACTGCAATCTGGGAAGCTCCAACTTCCAGACGTCTTGGAAGACGACCTGCCGATTGTGGCCACCGCATATGTAGACCTCTGCAGGGGGAGAGAGACAAAGCGAAAAATGTCTAACCACAGCTGTGCACAGCTATGTCTAACTGCCATGAATACAGAAAGGTAGAGGGGGCTTACGTTTCAAACCCCAGCATGACCTTTTCTCAAAGGTACAAGACGCCTATTTCATACAGCCTTACTTTTCCATCTTAAGATGCCAGTCCTAGCTCCATCTGCATCTTAGGCAGAGCAAAGAGTGGTGAAATACAAGTCCAAGGCAACCATACTGTCACGAGACAGTAAGGTTGCTAATGCTGCCTGTATCTAACCATAGGATATTTGTTTACATGCCACATAAGTATCTCTATGAAACTGGCACACTGCTGGGATCAAACCTGAAGGCACTCTTTAGATTAGAGTGTCTCAGTGCACACTATTTAGCATGGAGTCTGCAACAGTTTCTCATTAGATGAGACTGGAAGGCTTGCATGGTGATTTCGCAATGTGCATGTACATGTACAATGTTTGGTATTTCTTATTTTCTGATGTCCAGTAAAAAAAATCGAAGATAAATTTTCAAACGTTAGAGGGTCCAAAGTTTCAATACTAGCAGGACCTTTGAGAAAGGTCCTGCTAGGATCAAAACAGAAGGGCCCTCTAACTTTTGAAATTTAAGAATTAAGGCTTTGCATGGTAGGTGAAACAATATAGGAGGGTTTGCAGTGACACCGTGTATAAAGTCTCTCAACCACACCTCTTCTTTGAGAGACCTTATACATGGTGTCACCGCAAACCCTCCTATATTTTGAGATTTATGTATTGCAGGTCATTTTAGTCAGTGAGCAGTTTGCAACAATTTATTTATTAACTTTAAGATAAATTCAGACGGGACATTTTGGAGGTAAAATCAGTCTTCAAACAGTAGCCAGCCTGGAGTGTCTCACCGTTCTGCCACTGAACACAGCTGTGGTACTGCCTGCGCAGTGGGTAGCCATCCCTAGACTGACGCGTCTCCTCCATGCTCCAAGACCTGGTCTCCAAGTTGTACACGTGGATCTGCAAGAGCGGAAAGGTTGCTCTGGTCACGCAAAGGTGTCAATCAAGACAGACTGGGATGAGTGAGTCAGTGAGTGACTGAGAGAGTGACTATAAACTGAGTGACGGACTAATTGACCGACCAACAAACCGACCGACCATCCGACCGACTGATTGACTGACTGACCTCAAGCGGTAAACATGCTGTTGTTTCTTTAAAGAGTTTGTTCCCTAAAAATCACAAAATCAATTTACACTTTGCAAATCAATAGGGATAGCATTAAGACAATCCACAAAACTTCCTCCTATTTCAAGATTTACATTAATGACCAAGTTTCAAATCAGCAAATAGGAATATATTGACACCAAAGAAGCAATATTAAATAAAAATCAGATTCAATAGTCTTTATCACCCCCCACAACTTTCAGTTGCCATTTATGTGGAAATAGGCTGTGTGCGAAGCCACTTTTTCGCAAAGAGTCTGTCACATATGACTGGTTAGAAAGCGAATGGGGAAGGTTTTTTTGGGGGGTGGCACCTTCTTGTAGAGAGCCGAGGGCTGCATTTCCTTCCAGCTGCTGCCCACCAGGTAGATCTTGCTGCCGTGATGGGCCAGGCCGTGCCGGTACATGCCCCTGGCCGCCGCCTCCCGTGGGTCCTGCTCCTCCGTGTCCGACAGCAGCGACCAGCTCAGGCCCCGCAGGTCCAGGCCGTGTAGGTCCGCGTCAAACTGGTAGTCGTCCTGCGTGATCCGTCGGCAGCCGCCAAAGACGTATAAGCAGCCTTGGATGAGAGCCATCGCCTGCCCGGGCAAACACACACAACCGCACACACACACACAATTTGAATTGGATTTGATATCGTCGTGCGTGTGCAAAAAAGGACGTATCTCCGGTATCTCCGTGTTGTTGAGAAACAAGCAGGGGCTCTTTACATTCTGCGTCTTTGAGAAAGGTCCTGCCAGGATCGAAACGTTGGGCCCTCTAACTTTTGAGAAAACATTACTACAACAGTGACATGCAAAAATGTTGCAAACTGCTTTACCGACTAAAATGACCCAAAAGCGAATATCTAAAAATAGGAGGGCCTGACGTTTCGATCCTAGCAGGACATTTCTCATATCTAAAACAACAATATTTTCATTTATTTTCATCTAATTTTCACTTTGAAGTACCACTTAGTTATGCCTTTGGGACATTCCAAATCTGACACAGAGTTGTCTGTAACACATCTCTTTTGAGAAGGAGTGTGTGGGTCAAAAAGGTCAAAATGAGGTCACTGCTCACTGGTCATTGCTACTGACCTGGCCATACTTTCCCGGTGGCCGCTGACCGTGACAATTCAAGGCGGACCACGTCCTGTCCTTCAGGGTAAAGACAATGACGTTATCGTTGCTGGTCAATCCCCAGGGGTAGGTGGTTCCGCCATAAAACAGCAGCGTGTGACCGCTCAGTAGCACTGACAAGGAATGGATGGGGGGGGGAACAAAATGCTGCGTGAGAAAGCCTTCTCATCATCTGCAGTTACTAACATTACAAAATCACCCCGGCCGTTAAAAATGATAGTGAGCACAAAGATAGTGAGCAAGGAAGGAGCAAGGAGGGTAAGGAGCAAGCATGCAAGCGTACAAGCAAGCATGCAAGTATACAAGCAAGCATGCAAGCATACAAGCAAGCATGCAAGCATAAAAGCAAACAATCACGCATACAATCAAGCATGCAAGTATACGAGCAGGCAGGCATGCAAGCATACCAGCAAGCAAGCAAGCATACAAGCATACAAACATGCGAGCATACAAGCAGCCATGCAAGCTTTGGGAAGGCACAAGCAGGCAAGCAGGCAAGCAGTTGACCAACCACGCAGGCACCAAGCGGGCAAGCAAGACTCCAATGTAGCTGGCAAGCAGGCCGGGCTGCATCTAAGCAGGCAGCCAACCAGCCAGTGAATATCAGCCCCTTTGTGCACAGTGCAGCACTGCCTGCCACACACTCCGATCCACATTGCCGACTCACTTGACATCGACGCAGTTTCCACAGGAGCATTTCCTACCGTCTTCACTTCCCGCCAAGTCTCAGTGGCTAGATTGAAACACCACAGCTACAGAAAGCAAAAGCAGACAATGGCCAGAATATAAGATAACATGATTTGCATACATCTGTCATAGGGAGGAAAAAACCAGAGAGGGGATAAAGTAACACAAAGAGGTTGCAAAAATGTTTTGCTGACTTGAATGACCGAAACTGCAAACCTCACACATAATTATGTAAAAGACCCTCACCATTTCGAGCCTAGCAGGATCATTCTCAAAAGCAGAAAAGTGCTGCTAGGAATAAAAATGGTTGGTTTATAGGCCATCTGACTTTTGGGGATTCTTAGCAATATTTCTCAGTCTATTTCTTGACAGAAAAAGAAAAAAGGCCCGATATTTATATCCTGGTAGGATTTTTTCTAAGAAAGGTTTCCGAGCACTAAAATTAATCAATTACTAAGCCAACCAGAACCAAAGGACATTTCTCAAGCCAATTCTAACAGGTTGTACTAGTAGTAGCATAGCTGCTAAGTGCTAACCTATCTTGAAGGAAATTGGGAATATTTTTAATTGCAGAGCAGACCACATAGGAATACATGTGCAATTCCATTTCCATGCCAAAAATCGGAATCTGTTGTCAAGAGCTTGTAAAAAGTGATGAATTTTTACCCCCAAAAAGAGGAATAATTCCTCCAAAATATGAATCGTTGGCAGCTATGTAGTAGTAACTTTCAAAAGATACCCCAGCATCCACAAGGTGAGAATGGGGTTTGTGATGACTGCAGCCAACACCTACCTCTGTGAATGATTTGTGGCGTGTGATGACTTTCCGACAGGATCCCTCCGGCTCAATCCGGCAGTGTTCCGGGTGGTACCCGCCACAGACAAACAGGTTGACGCCATCAGTCGCACAGCAGTGACCACTCCTGGGGTAGGGCTCTTATAAAAGAGAAAAAAGAACTGACACTTTGGAGATCTTGCAAATCCAGCATTCGGAAAGATTTTAGTTCAATACCTACACCTAAAAGGGTATGAAATAAAACCCTAAATCCAGAACAGACCGCCTTTTATTATGTTGAAAAATGACACTGTCTGGCACAACCACTAGCCCCCCACAAATTGAACTTACAATCAATCAATCAATAAACATAGGCAATTATTTTAGGCATTTGTCCGTGGTCTCCTCCTCAAATTATACGCTTGAATCACTGGCGCTGCTCCCACCACTGCCCGCCTTTCCAAAGCCGCTTCTTAAGTTTGGTGCCGTGGTATCACAATCTGACCAAATATCAGGACTCTGTGATATACATGTATGTGCATTTGTCAACCGGACAACAGTTAGCAGTCCCAGCATGCAGCTGTGTACAAAACATCACTGTTCCTACATACTGTACGCGCCACAAAATCACTATCACTATTTTTTTGGGAAAACCTGTATGAGGCTGTAATTCCCTTTTTTCGGCAAGTAGTTGTGCCAGACAAAGTCGATTTTCTACATAATTAATAAAACTACTAAAGTAGTACTACTACTAGTACTAGTACTAGGGCCAGTACTAGTACTAGTAGTACTTAGTACTAGTAGTAGTAGTACTACAGTCTACAGTGACGGTAATAAAACGTTAAAAGTAATAATAAATACAAATACTAAAAATACCAATAGTACATACATGTATTTAAACTAAAATCTTGTCTAGATCTTTGGACCAGTGGAAGATTTCACAAAATTCATCGACCCTGCGGGACTACGGCTTTGTCGTTTGTGAAATCGATCAATGCATGATGCACAGTGCACGTGTAGTGTACACTACACTGTTTCTGTACGTAAACAGTGTGAGTGACTATGACCATGGAGGAATGGTCCTCCATGTATGTAGTATGACTGAGTAAATGACAGTAAGTTAGCACTGCACTGCCACTGCCACTGCACTGGTCCTGTGTAGTGCTAGTGCTACTTACTTGCTGGCGCAAGTGATCATTTATGCACACATTTGTGTCGAAATATTTTCATCAAAGGCATTACACACGTTTACCGTATATGGGATACAAGAATATGGACTCGTTCACTCGTACCTACTGCTTTTCTGCCTAATTTAGATTTGACATTCATGTGTACAAACTTCCCAACTTGAATTCCGTCCATGGGCGCTGCCATCTTGTTTAAGACTGAAACTTACGGTGTCCCGTGAAGGACGCGCAGTGGTTTTATAACGTTTTAATAGTTCATAGTGAGAATAAAAATCACAAAAGCAGTTTCGTTGGCACCATAACAACCACATATTTTTCATGAAATCGTTCACATTTTATGCGTCTTTTTTTATCAATCATAGCATTTTACGGAAAATAAATTATAGGCATTATGTTAAATGTGTGCAAATGCTGATAACAAAGCCTCAAAACTCATTCCTTCTCCATTTTAAAAATTTAGTGGGCCTGACGTTTCGATCCTAGCAGGACAAAATTTATCCATTTTTAACAGATTTGTACCATCTTAAAATTTAGTCAGCCAGACGTTTCGATTCTAGCAGGACCTTTCTCAAAGGCAGCAAGGTCCTGCTAGGATCGAAACGTCAGGCCCACTAAATTTTAAGATTTGCATTTTGGTAATTTTAGTCGGTAAGCAGTTTGCAACATTTTTGTATATCACAGATTATTTTGTACCATACTACTTACTAGGTCATTGAACAAAAGTGATAGAATTTGACGGACATACGTAATTCTATGATCACAATCCAGTAGGCCCATGGCTGGCTATGTATCAACACCCATCCAGCGTTCTATAAACTATTTCCGTGAAACTAGCTTCCAAATGAAGTTTGATTCGGCCGGCATCATGATCAATTAGCTGAGGAAATATCAGACCAAAATTCATAATAATTATGGGCAGTTCTCGGGCCAGGTTCAATCTGCTTGCTATAATTATTCGATGTGTGTGGAATTATAGCGGCTATAGCAACTTCAATAATAGGCCTACACATTATACTACGGCCGATGCCCTTTGAAGTCACATCTCCCCAATACATAATTGCATTAATTGTTATCGGTCTACAAAGGGCAGAACAACAGAAATAATTATTAAAGCCAAGGTACAATCGATCGGTCACACGGTCAAACTCGTGTCACTGTGACGTCATTACTCATCCCCCTCCCAAACAAAATACAGAGTCGGAAAGCAAGTGGCACTTTGGGTTGTAACTCTAGTCCAACCACAGACGGAGGAAGCAATCCGTGATGTGAAACGAAAAAATCATATCGAACGCACTTTTGAAACGGAGACCAAAATCATATACCCAGGCCGAAGTAATTTGAAGACGCGTAGATCCCAGGAGTCGATCCGACCGTCTGACAGGCCACGCACTCGGTTGTACCGGTGATGACACGATCGTTCGGGGATCACGTTCCCTTAGGCCCCTATACATAATTTTATGCTTTGCATGGGACTATTATAGCTATAAGCCTCTCAGTTCAAGTGATGTGCAGTTGCCTTGAAAAAGAGGAGAGGAGTGGAGTGGGGAAAGAGAGGAGGAGAAAGAGAGGAGAAAGAGAGGAGAAAGAGAGGAGAAAGAGACTGAGGAGAGGAGAGAGGAGAGAGGAGAGGAGAGGAAAGGAGAGGAGAGGAGCGGAGAGGAGACGAGAGGAGAGAGGAGCGGAGAGGATCGGAGAGGAGACACCCTAGTTTAAAATGATTGAATAGCCTACATAATTATTACACCCAAAGAAATTCCTTGGAATCACCCCAAAAAGAATCTAATGAAGACGATAAAAGGCGGATGAAATCTTCTTACAGTGACGGTCTTGTTCAATTCTTTCTAGTTCTTCCAACAACAGAAAACATAAAATCAGGCAAGAATCGAAGTCTGACACTCTAAATCATTCGAGATGTGTTTGCAGTTTGAACCATAATAACGATTTGTTAAGACACAACACATGTGTAAATAAAGGACAAGAACTCTTTTTTTTCAGACGGTAAAACCGGACGACGGTCTCTTTTTTTATTATAACATCACCGTTCAAATTGCTGTCCCGTTTCGAAATCGTACGCACTGCACTGGGAACATAGTTGCATCAGCTGGACATGGAAGATTGTCTCTTTGGTTGTTCAATTTTCCATTCACTCCGACGTGATGAGGGAAAGAGAAGAACATCTCTTCGATAACAGAGCGTGGCAACACTTTCGTCAAGCCCAAATCGCCAATACAAAGTAAAGCACTTTCGCCATAAACGAAAACTACACCAGTATCTGTTGTCTTCTTCATATCCTGTCCAAGTGCAAGCACGTGGCCAATTCAATTCCCCCTCCTTGAGGGAAAAATGGGTTCGAGTCCAAACGTTTCATCCGTTCATTCGAAACGGGGGAACAGACGAGACCGGGAAAAAAGGCTCATTAGTGTATATGGAGTTACCTGACCCATAATACATGTTTTGGTTTTATGGCCTGACTGCATGCTCTGACCTCGAACCGAATCTAAACCGTCCTACCATCATTTCAATACAAAGCTTAGTATTATTTTTTTTCATATCGTTAATCTATCTACAATATTAACATCGTCTCCGTGGAGACCCACAACCAATTGTCTGTTTTCGTCAAAATGTCTATTTTTGACATCTCCATCACTTTCCCTTCTCAATCTGTGTTCAAACAAAACCCCCTTTTCTTCCTTCTTTCTTACATATCTTGTCCAAAATCAAAGAGTGCATTATGGCGACATATAATTTCCTCTTTGTTTTTCCAATTCTGGTGGAATAACCTTTTTGAGCCGGGGGGAGCAAATATTTGTTTTCCTCGTGTGTTAATTGTTAAAGGATTTGCAAATTAGAATTGTCAAAACAATGTCCTTCTCATTCATCGAAAGTTTTTGCTTCCGCACGATTTTGTTGTGCAACCAATACAAGCAGCAAGTCTGGCTACAGCTGATCCAATTGAGAAGATCGACTGAGTACATGTCGCCAAAGATCCACCGTGAAGTGCTGACTTAGTCATGCACCATCATCCTTATGAAGCTCAAATCCCAAAGGGCTACAGTGTCTCAAACACCACGCATTATGTCCAGCACAAATAATGCTCTGTGCGGGTGTATCTAGTTCCAGACAAGAAATCCTCTGGTTTTAGAACGAGGCAAGCGCCGTTTCGATTTTCTCAGCGCGGTAATCCATAGGCATTGGCGTGCTAACAAAACCCCCTCAGCTCCTTCACTATTTTCAACCAAATTTCAGAAACGTTTCAAAGTGGATGGCGCTCATATTACCAGAGGTTTTGTTCCCCATTGTACGTGTATTGTGCGTACTGGTCAACTGACACTGGTCAACTGACGTGCACTTGACATTATGCAATGTGGTGAATGACACACAGCAGACACTGTGCACATTTCGATGCGCAGTTTCTCTACCACGCAAGAGGCCATTCACACAAATAAAGGGCTCTGTGGCGTCCATAGACCTGTGTGCAAACGGAAGCAGAGGCCAATAAATTTGGCCATGACTTCCATCTACATTAGTACATGTATTGGTTAACGTATTCATCTATGGTATTACCAAGAAAAGGGCAATTTCAAAGACCTGGGCTTTGACGACTGCTCTCTTTTGAATGAGGAGGTGAACGCCTCAAGTTCAGTGACATTAAAACCCCAAAATGGGTATACTGCACTCCAAACGCTTATTTGGTTTGGGAGTAAGCCATAAGCAGTCCTCTGATCCTGGGATTTGAACAGGACCAAATCACACGTCAACACAGAAGCCGTGACTAATAGGCTGCATGACAACGAAGGCTGTGGCTCAAAGACGCTGCTACGAGGCCACTCTAACAGCCTGCCAACCTATTGCAGAAAGACGCAAAGCGGCCCCTAGCAACGACTGATGCTGTTAACTGCAGCCATTGCATACCGTATGCATCTGTCAAATAAAGGCAGGCCGACCCTTGATAAGGGTCAGCGAATGAGGAATTGATCCCGTGGTGTATTTCATTCACATAACCGATACTGCCTAGGTGAAAGCAAAGAATAAACACGCTTATCTTTTTTTTCTTTCCTTTCTTAGAAAAAATAATGTAAAAAAAATTTGGGTTTTCAAAATTTCTTTTGAGAGGAATAATCACCCCGTTTTGTGATGGTCCACGGTCCACACGCCAAACCAAATCCACGACAGATTCATGCTTAAATTGAAACTCAAATAAACATCTGCATCCGAGATCCACACAAAACCTGGGACACACCAGGTAAGCATCAAATAAATAAAAAGCAAAGCGTTTTATACACAACATAAAAAAAAAAAAATCAAACAAGAATTCATTTCAATTGCAGTGTGCTTAAACAAGTTCTGTGCACAAAGGTCTATACATAAAAAGAATAACACATATCGAAACCAATAGAAGACGGTTAGGTTTGTTTTCTTCAAAATTTGGCTGATCAGTTACAAGTAGCCCTATCTCCATGCCCAGGCCTATGTGTAAAATAGGACAAAATAGGATGGACCAAATCAATTCTTCTTTTCAATTCTTCAAAGATCCGGAGAAAAAACCCCAAAATGAATAAGTTCATCTCCTTCCTAATGTTCCTGGGGTAAACAGTAACTTTGATTTGATTTGACTTGATTTGATTTAGATTCAGCAATGTATTTCTTTAAAGTCACAAAGCGATTCAGCAGAATTCTTTCACAAAACCAACAACCAATTACCAGCAGCTTGCAATAGTTGAAATTGTCTTCTTTCTGAGCAATTTTTTTTTTCCCACGGGCAAAATTAGTCAGACCAAGTTAACTGTGGAGATCACTATACGGTTATCCTTGGATTTAACAGAACTAACCCGAGGTGAAATAGAATTAACCTGGTTTAAAGGAATTAACCTGAGTTTAAACACAATCAACCCAGGAAAAAAAAAGAGCCTTGGGTCAAAACCGGGTCAAAACCAGATCAACCCCAGGTTAAGGCTTAACTATCCCTGGTTCAGACACAAATAACCTAGCATGACATGAACATGTAGATCAAATGCATTTCCAAAAAGGGGACACATTCACATTGAACGGCCTGAAATTCCTCTTTGTTAAACAGGTCCAATATCCAAGCTGAGAACAAAAACCATTAATCTGTGAAGAATGCCAAAAAAAATACAACTGTCTCAATACAGTATTTGTGAGTAATCCCATTTGCAGCTTACATACCAAAAGTCAGAACATGAATAAAGAAAATTCCCATTTAGAACAATGTCTATTCAAACCTCAATTAAAATGCCGGGTTCTACATATTTTTTTTCTTCTACAAAATCGCTACAAGACTACTCTATTGTCAAAACTTTCTAAAAACGAGGTGAAACCATATGGATTGTGAAAAGTAAACAGGCTGGTGACTGTGTCCTCCATTTGGAAAACCGGTGCTTCTTATCACACTGGCAGCCTGCCATGGCACTGGGAACCAGACTGCCCAGGCTCAGCTGAGAAGACCCCAGCTTAGAATCCAAGAACGTCCGTAAAAAAAACCCCACATCAACTGAGAATGCAAATGGCAGCTCATGTGTAGACAATGTTTGGATCTTATTTAAAGACAGAGCATCTTCTCTGAAATAAAATCTTAAAAGCTTTTTCTATATGCCAGTCATTTCTGTCACAGATGGAGACAAAAGTGTTGCAAATTGCTCCTAGACTCTAACCAAATAAGAGTATAAATGAGCACCTCGTGCTTTGATCCTAACAGGACATGTGCAGCATGATTTGAGGAAGAGAATTCAGGGGCAGATTTCACTAACGCTTTGCGATCATCACAAATAGTTAAGTCTGAAAACCATCGCAACTTTATAGCGGTACACCGATCGCAAAGTTGCGATGGATTTCAGACTTAGCGATCGATTTTGGCGTTTGCGATGATCGCAAAGCGTTAGTGAAATCGGCCCCAGGACACTCATTACATGGCACTACACAAACCCAACACAACTGGTATTCCGCTTGAGCGTGTAGTGCAATGCATTTCCGTGTTACCAATGAATTTTCGGTCTGAAATCAAGCTGGATATATAACAGGACCCTTCTCAAAGGCAGGACATCTATGAGAGAGGGTCAAGTTAGGATCAAACACTCATGCCCTCTCACTTTTTGGTTTGAGACAGGGGCGGAGACCATAAATCCAGCGTCCACAGTCTAAGCCCAGGTCTGGCAATGAACCCTCTGACTGCATTTTGAATCGATCTGAGCTTCCCAGACAGTTCAAGCCTTCGCGTTGCTTTGTGCGATGCAATCTCCCCACCTGTAGGCCAGTACACTCTCTACCTTAACTCAGCACACCATGCCTATGTAGTATCTACATCTACACACTATCAGTGCCATCCTCTTGGTTTTTTGTTCTCTCCTGCCAGTTAATTTCGAAAAGGTGTATATAGATATATATATTTTTTTACAATAGTTTAAACTGGATTAATAATAATATACACAAAAATATTAACAATAGTAAATTTTGGAAGGAAGGGATTTCCATTCAATGATAAATACTGTTTTTGTAAATTTTTTGCAACCTTTTTATTTTGTATACAATTATATTACTTCTAGGGTAGGGAGCAATTTCAACTGTACTACAAAAAAAAAAATGCTAACCGGTATCCTTATTCTATATGGTTTCCAAAAATGATGTGATGTGTTTGCAGAGGCACTCAAAAGCTCACTTGGATGGGAGGTGTTGAACTAGCACTAGACTAAGTTTACCTGCTCAACTGCTAGTGCAAAAATGACTGCAGTCATATAGGGAGAATGTAATTCAACGAGGGTCAGCCCTTTTTAGAGGTACAGTCAGCACTGCATTCTCAAGTTTTCACCCAATTGTCTGCTTGAGCATAAAAAAAACAACAACCAGCAGTCGATTTCACCAAACTTACGATCTATCGTATGGCAATCACAACTTACGATGGGTTATCAGTCGTAGGTTGAGTTACGATGCATCGTAAAGGCTTTGTGAAATCCACCCTGCAGGCACAAGTTGAGAACTATTTCCGTGACCTAAACTTGGACTCGAGTCAAGATTGCCAAAAAAATTACTCGGGATCGACCTGTCTGATTGGTGACTCAATGAAAGTCTGGCTCGAAAGTGCATTGGTGAGCGAGTGCTTTCTGAGCCGTCGGTTCGTCACTCCGGCAAGGCCTACGTTCAAGGACGACAGCAAGCCGCCAACACCAAAGCAAACACAAACACAGGCATTGATGTCATCCCGCCGGCATCTCCGAGGAGAAACACGACGACGAGACGATGGAAAATATGCACAAAACAATGGGGGGGGGATGCCCTACAGAAAAGTCGACGCACATGTCAAGGATTTGTGTCCGCGCACAAAAATCATAGCTAATGCCGCCATCAGTCACAATGGCAGCTAGTGGACATGATGGATACGTGCAGTAAGTGACTGCTCGGCCATCACTGCATTAGCCCACTCTATTCTTTGAAGATTTTTGTTTCCTTTTCTACTTCCTTTTCTTCTTCTTTTTCGGAAAAAAAGAAGAAGCAAATGTTCAAATGGGGAATGCATGGGGAACTAGGAAACACAAGGGGAAGGAGTTATTTAAAAAAAAAAAAAAAAAGGAAGAGAGAGACAAGGAGGGAACTGTGATCAACTTTAGTCTGGTTCCAAAGGTTCTTTTGTGTTAGGCATCAGCCAGGGTGCACCAGTCTAGTCAGAGAACGATCTCAATGAACCCATAGTCACTTTCCATATCAGCTGTAGGACCGATGCATGATGGCACTGTGCAAACCAAATCACAGAGCTGTGATGGGTCCATCCATCGAGGCAGAAGTGGCAACGTACCGCACACTCAGACTTTTGTAAGATCGACTCGGACGTACAATTGATCCTTTGGGTGCACTGTATACAACTCCAAAATTGGCATCCTTGACTGACTGTAACTGAATCATCACATCATTGGTTATTGGATAAGAGTCTGGCCTGGAATTTCACAGGACCCTTTTGCAAGACAAACCAGTCCTTCAGTTCTACAAAAAAAACATCTCCCTGTCTTCTCCGCCTCAAAAAAAAGAGAGAAAAAAAAAAAAATCTACAGGGTGTGCAAATGGACTGAGAGCTTACCCCTTCCTCCAATACAGTATAAAAAATGCTCCCACATAAATACAGCTATGGTTAAAAACATAAAAAATAGGGGAGGGCCCGGTTACAGTGCATGCTATAGCTCCATGTCCTGCGTCTCGTCCTCAGAAAAGTCGCTCATGGAACTCTCGCTGGACGACGACTGGGCATCCTGCTCCCGTAAAGCCTCCTCGGTTGCGTATTTTTGGACAAATTCTGGCCGGCAAAATAAAACAAGAGGTGGGGAAGGAGGGTGGGAGGCGGGAATAGGACATAGGAAGGGAAAGTCCTGTTAATGCAGCATGAAACAGCAAAGGGGAATTCAGAGTGGTTCTGTCAGCATAACTCAGTGAGATACATGTACATGTACGTGCTATGCGTGGTGGAAGGACTAAATACAAGAAGGTTTGCAGAGACACCATGTGCAAGTTCTCTTTAGGAAGGAGGTATGGTTCTGAAAAGAACCTGAGTGCTAACTCAGTGGTAGCTCAGGTAACTTTTCAGAACCATATACCTCTTTCCTAAAAGAGATCTTGCACATGGTGTCTCCGCAAACCTTCTTGCATTTAGACAAAGACAAGCAGCACGGTTGTCCAACCTTGAACAATTCTGCACTGCGTGCTTTGGGCATGGATACGGATTATCACAGGTATTGGATATTGCTATGCTTTCATCTGGAATGACTTCAAAGCGAACCAAAGTAACTTCTGTTTATCCATCGGATAATATCCATCAGATATAAGTTCTGCACGATTGGCTCAGACTGAAATCGCCCTGTAGTGAAATACATGTACATGCTTTGGGAAAAAAAGGATTCATACAACTAGGTTTTTATGGACAGTTCGGTCACTTATCCTTTCAGAAAAATTGCTGCATTGGGAGTCACTGGGACTCTCCTGGTGATGTTCAGAGCACAAACTCACAAAAACCTTTGAGTAACCACATTTTCTCACTGCCATACTCTAACTAAAACAAAAAAGCCAGTTAATGGTTGAATTGCTTCTGACTGGCGCCCCCACCCTGGCAAAGACTAGTTGACTTTTTGGGAAGGCCACCGTCTAAGGGCTGGATAACTCAGATGTAAGAGCACTGGTACGTTAGTCCAGAGGACTCGGGTTCAAGTCCCGGTCCAGTCAAGGTTTTCTTTGCCAATTTGTTTTAAAAAGAAAGAAAGAATGCAAGGGTAGCATGGCAAACCCCTCTCTTTTAAAAGTCTGAATAAAAAAAAAAAAAAACCAAAGACCTTACAGTTGATAGGCAAGACGGTGTCCCCAACACAGAGGCAAGGAATCTAAAATGTGTAAAATGCTGAAGACTGCTGCTCTACATGCACAACCGGCCCAAGAGCAAGGTTGGGCACCAGACCATCCTATTCCACCATTGTATGGATAGCACTGTGGCTATTACAGAAAGTCATGGGGTTGGTTTCGCTAAACATTAAACACTAATCCCTAATGCTGAAAGCAAATTCTGACATCACAGCGCTACTATGATATTATGGAAAAGTCGCTAAGCTTAGCAACTCCTTCAAATAATGGGATTTCAAATACAGTCTCAGTCTTAGGTGAGATCTGCGGTCGATTTCACCAAAATCATCGTAACTTACGATCAATCGCAAGAAGATGAGCGATGCACAGAAACCATACGACCTATCATACGGTAACTTACGATGGGTTATCCATCGTAAGTTGAGTAACGATGCATTATAAGGCTTTGTGAAATCCACCCCTGGCCCAGTTGTGTCGCATCGTACCTCTGATTTTCTTCTTGTATTCCTCGGGTTTGTGCAGGTACATGGCTGCGGCGTCGCCGTTGAGCGGGTCGTTGGGGTTGGGGTACAACAATAACTGGGGCAGGAATGTCTCAAAGATGTTGGACAAATCTGGCAGCAGAAACAAGAGACCAAGACATAATCTTACACTCACAGATTCATGATTGCTAAGCTAGCTAATGTCATTATTGACAATTGTTCAAATGTTCCAAGTTAGTTTTTCTTATATTTATTTGACTTCATGTCAATATTGTTTTACTGCCCCTGCCCTTCCCTTTGAGCTCACCCTACCAGCTATCCCATTTGTCCTTTGTCTGTCATCCATGTACCTGTCACCCTAACCCATCCTATTTGTTTTGTCCCTGTCATTCAGCCTTTCAGTATGGCCCTGCTATGCATGTAGGATCAAAACATCAGGCCCTACTAATTTTTGATATTGTTATGTGAGGTATTTAACCACTTCACACAAGAGTGCCCGGTACTGGATTCAATAGAGCCACTTACGCACCGAAATTGTAAAAAGCTGTGCTGAAAAAAAATCTAGTTGCCGCACAAAACACAATGGACATTTGCAAGTACTTACTGCAAAGCACTCAATATTTAGAATACAAAGCAAATGGAATGTGTTAATTGTGGTTCAAGGTAATCTTGTTTTAACCCCAGAGGATTTTCCATTTTCAGAATTTTGAGCTTGAGCTTGAGTTTGAGCAGGTCTATGAATTTTCAATTTCGGGCCCTGGTAACACTTTGATATCTTATAACATACCGGGTACACTGTACCCTTGACCAGTGGGCAAATTTTAAGTAAGCAGCATAAGCACCAAAACCTGCCTCAGCATGAAAAAATCTTAGCTGAAAAAAACAAAACAAAACTAGGTTGCCATCCAATGCTTCCATTCTTTGCATGCCTTGCTCATCAAACAGTACCCGGTAGTTAAATGCAACTTCCAGGCATTGAATATTGAGTAAAAAATAGCATAGTTGGCAATCATGCCATAGACAAGGAAGAATATCTATCTACGCTCAGTAGGTTTTTCATGCTGACAACATGCATTGCTTCACAGTGCACATCTTTCAGTGTGATTACGACAATCAGCATTTGTTTTTTGAGTAAACAGAGTGATATACAAGTGATATACAAAAAATGTTGCAAACTGCTTACTGACTAAAATGACCAAAATGCAAATCTCAAAAATGTAGTGGGCCTGACGTTTTGATCCTAGCAGGACCTTTCTCAAAGGCAGAGAAAAGTCCTGCTAGGATCGAAACGTCAGGGCCACTAAATTTTGAGATAAACAGAAAAGACCTTACAGTGGAAGGTTCAGGCACTGAGATTCAAAACCATGAAAGTTAAAGCTGTGTCTGGAAGAAAACTGAGACTGATACATTCAATCAATAGGCTAGATTGTTTTTTGTATGCATTGATGAAAAAAAAAAGAGTTCGATTTCAAGACAATGACAGATGGATGATCTTAAACACTCTGAAAGCTGAAGCAACCTGTGCAATGAGTCTCAGGACCTTCAATGCCTTCACCCATAGACGGCTCATTGTCTGGACAGCAGTGTAAATGTCACCGGTGACGTCAGCCCGCCCTCCCACAACTCACGAGCATCAGAGGATAAGTACTCACCGAATAACGCCGACCACGTTTGGTTAATGACATCTAGACAGACTGTTCCTGAGCTGTGGGGACAGAAAACGAGGGAAGGGGAGAGGGAGGACAGATTGTGCATAATAATCAATCCAAATGCAAGATCTTCAAAACAAAAATGATTCCATAGTCTTAAGGGAAATTGTGCTGTCGCAAGATCTTCCAAACAAAAATCCACAGTCCAAAGGGAAATGCAGTTGCAAGATCCTCCAAATGCAAGGATCTTCCAAACAAAAATCCACAGTCCAAAAGGAAATGCTGTCGCAAGATCCTCCAAATGCAAGGAATCTCTCAAACAAAACTCCACAGTCCAAAGGGAAATGCTGTCGCAAGATCCTCCAAATGCAAGGATCTTTCAAACAAAACTCCACAGTCCAAAGGGAAATACTGTCACAAGATCCTCCAAATGAAAGGATCTTCCAAACAAAAATCCAGTCCAAAGGGAAATGCAGTTGCAAGATCCTCAAAAAGCAAGGATCTTCCAAACAAAAATCCACAGTCCAAAGGGAATTGCTGTCGCAAGATCCTGCAAATGCAAGGATCTTCCAAACAAAAATCCACAGTCTAAAGGGAAATGCAGTTGCAAGATCCTTCAAATGCAAGGATCTTCCAAACAAAAAACCACGGTCCAAAGGGAAATGCTGTCGCAAGATCCTCCAAATGCAAGGATCTTCCAAACAAAACTCCACAGTCCAAAGGGAAATGCTGTCGCAAGATCCTCCAAATGCAAGGATCTTTCAAACAAAACTCCACAGTCCAAAGGGAAATACTGTCACGAGATCCTCCAAATGAAAGGATCTTCCAAACAAAAATCCACAGTCCAAAGGGAAATGCAGTTGCAAGATCCTCAAAAAGCAAGGATCTTCCAAACAAAAATCCACAGTCCAAAGGGAAATGCTGTCGCAAGATCCTGCAAATGCAAGGATCTTCCAAACAAAAATCCACAGTCCAAAGGGAAATGCTGTTGCAAGATCCTCCAAATGCAAGGATCTTCCAAACAAAACTCCACAGTCCAAAGGGAAATGCTGTTGCAACTTGCAAGATCCTCAAAATGCAAGGATCTTCCAAACAAAAATCCACAGTCCAAAGGGAAAAGCTGTCACAAGATCTTACAAATGCAAGGATCTTCCAAACAAAAATCCACAGTCCAAAGGGTAATGCTTTTGCAAGATCCTCCAATGCAAGATCTTCCAAACAAAACTCCACAGTCCAAAGGGAAATGCTGTCGCAAGATCCTCCAAATGCAAGGATCTTCCAAACAAAAATCCACAGTCCAAAGGGAAAAGCTGTCGCAAGATCCTGCAAACGCAAGGATCTTCCAAACAAAAATCCACAGTCCAAAGGGAAATGTTGTCGCAAGATCCTCCAAATGCAAGGATCTTCCAAACAAACATCCACAATCCAAAGGGTAACGCTGTTGCTTCATGCTACCAGTCTTCAGCTCATAGAAGGATCTTTTCCCAGGACTGTTCACACCCCCAATTGTAAAGCAGACAACCCTGTGGTGGATTGACCCTCCCTCTGATTCACACTACAGTAGTCACTATTTCCCAGGAACTACATGTAAGCCCATCCCCCAAGGTTAATGTTCTGATCCCCTGTTCCTGATCTGAGGGGGTGGCAAGTTCCTTGGAAATTAAAACCAATTTGAGAAACCACTTTCTGACTTTAAGAGGAGAATTTCTGCTAAATGATGAAAGGAATTTTAACGTATAAAGCACATGTACTTACGCTTCATCTATATTTGGATGGTAGATCTTGTTGAGAAAACCTACATTCAAAAGAGAGAAAATAAAATGAAATACAAAAAAGTATGTGTTTTTAACAGTCAAAAAGCAGAGAAGTGCTTGACCACATAAAGTAGGCTTCACCCTTTCTAAGCTGCTTTGCACTGATTCCTATCAGTCTCAATTCCCAAGATTCCAAATCTACATGTACACGTGTACATGTACATGTACAGTAACCACAGTCAAGGCAAAATGGGTCCATAAATAATGCATCTTTTCAGATTGTTTGAACTGAATGAAATAGGAAAGTTCTTGTAACAACAAGCATCATAGTACATTTATGAGGATGAGGGGAGGGTCCCTAAGAGCATGGAGTGCTATCAAGAAGGGGGGGGTTTCTATCAACAACAGGGGGTTCCTAGAAACAAGGACTAGGCACTTGGATAGTCATTAATATGGAGGGATCCTCACAACAAGGATTGCACCAACAAGGAAGGTTCCTAGCAACAAGGAAAATTCCTAGCAACAAGGAAAATTCCTAGCAACAAGGAAAATTCCTAGCAACAAGGAAAATTCCTAGCAACAAGAAAATTCCTAGCAACAAGGTTCCTAGCAACAAAGGTTACAAGCAACACAGAAGGTTCCTCGCAACAAGGAAGGTTCCTAGCAACAAGGAAGGTTCCTAGCAACAAGGATCCTAATTGCTATTAACAAGGAGAGTTGCTATTGTACTGTAGATAGCTCTACAGTTAAGGGGGGGGGGGTCCCAACAACAATGGTCCCTAAGAATATATACTAGTGTACAGTATCCGAGTAGGAATCCCAACAACAAGGATTAATATTGATCAACAATATATGTAATTTCATAGTAACAGGGATTAGGCCTACTAGCAACCAAGGCTGCTATTGATATACTGTACAAGGTTCAAGCAATGGTGTTCTGTGGTCTAAACGATTTTTTTCTTCAGGCACACTGTAGTGTAAACAAATTTGCAATATGATTTATGTCATGACGAGCCCTCGAGGGAAGCATTAGAGTCTTACCGATTGATGGTGATTTGAAGGGATACTTGTCGGGCAAATCCACTCTCACTTTCCACACTCCACCGTAATATGGGGCTGCAGGCAACAAGAGATACGAGTAAACACGTCGTTACTAACTGTTCCCCAATGGACAGGAAAAGTGCATGTGATGTACACAAATACTGTACATGGAATAATGTGAGATAGCCAGCCCATCTATGATAAACATGATCAACAGATGGCCAGCTGCTGTTGATGAAGGAAGCAAGTCAAGGGGTTCTTAATGCCTTTGCAGAAGTGCGCTGCAGAAAATAATCTCTCTTGTGAATTGCTTTTAGTTTTGAAGACCCTACACAACATTGGTCGAGGTCAAAGAATAGCGTTCATATGTTGTCTGATCCAACATATACATGAAATAGCACACCTGTGAAAATTTCAGCTCAATCCGCCAACCGAGTCTCGAGAAAATCATGAAAACCGCTTCATTTGTTCCGCGAAAATGCAGCATTCAACGCCGTACTGTTCCGAAAAATACACACTGTAGTTTAGATCTCGGTGAGACATAAACTGTTTCTTTTACTCATTTCTCCCAAAATAGGCCTACAACATTTTAGGCAGAAATATTTCAGTGAGAGGTTTCTACTATAACCATCTTCAAACTGTATAAGTTTCATGTAAATCTGTGAACATTTCTGTTTTTCGATCTTACAAATGTTGTGTAGGGGCTTTAAGTGAGAAGATGACGATGTACTGTCCGTATAAAATTTAGAGACTCAACATTTTAAAAATAGAACCATGTACTGATGTACCGGTAGCTACATTATGTCAGACACTGTGAGACTGTCCTCTGTCTGTCCTCAGGATATAGGTTACATGTACATGTAGTCTCCTGTTGAGCAAATGAGTGCACTCAGACTGATGTAAAAATCACAGAGGACCTGATGCTTGGATCCTAGAGTATACTCAGGACTTTCAGGAGTATGCATGAAAATGCAAATAATTCATGGGTTTAGCCTTGTGGTGGAGATGATAGCTGTTTTAGGATGGTTCTGTTCATAAGTTGTACAATGCACAGGGGAAGTCTGTACTTTGCTGGCAAACCACATGTGAAAGGGTATCTCTAGGAAAGTAGTGGTTCTGAGAAGAACCGGCGAATATACCGTAATGTCGATTCAATGTGTCAGTCAGGATGACTGTCCTGGCTGAAAAATCAAATTGACTTACACACTGTACTGTTACTGTATATCAAATACTAATATCAAATCTTCTTAGAATTCTCACTCTCAGTATCAAATCTCTCCTCAGGTGCCTTTCACATAGTGTGCCCACAAAATCCACATCACTGTAGTTCTGTTATCGTACATGTGCAGTATGTACATAAGTCATATAATGCTCGTGCGGGCACACTAGGGCACCCAGGCATGCCCCTTTAACCTCCCTTCTTCCAACGGTCTGCTCACTGTGAGGAAACTGCCCCAAGGTTAAAGGGAAGTGCACATCAAACCCCAACAAGGACAAGGGGAAACCTGTGACAGGCGCAGGCCAGCTGAGATGAATTACGCACTGTGTGCCCGACCACTTGAGGGAAAGGGGTTTATAGGGCGGGAAGGAGGCGAGAAACAATTACCATACTACAGCATACCTGGGCACCGGTGCGGAGTATCGTATGCGTACACCAGTGCCCTATCATCTGGGCTCAATACAGCCCCAAATGCTAAGGCTTGCCTGCCCTTGCCCTGCCATGGAACGGGGCCATTAGCAATGCATCAATCAATACAATCAGATCAATTCAAGGAAGGAAAGAAACTGACAACTAATAAAGCGGCGGAATGAATTTGAATTTAGCCGAGGAAGGACAAGTACATGTACTGTTCAAACTACATGTACGGTACACGTACATGTACAGTATGTACATGTACTAACTGTGAGTTCATGGGGTGTGAGTTTTGAACAAAATCAACTTTTTAAACTCTAAATGTGTTGAAGTTTGAACAAAGGAAAATGATGTTAACTGTTTACCAAACTTGAAGGGCCCATCCCCCCCCCCCACTTAAAAAAAAAAATCTCTAAAATAAAGAGAACCTGGCACTTTGGTCAAAGTTCCTTCAGACCGATCTTGCTGATCAAACTGTCTGGCTCAAATAATGTTTGAAATTGTTATTTTCTTCATGACAATCAATCCAAGCTTGGCCATCGGGTACTGTATCAAACCATGGTCAAACTCAAAGCATGTCCCCCATAATCCTCTTTCATTCTCATTTCTGCAACTGAAAATATAATTGAACACGTGGAAGAGACAGCGAGGATGCATTAACGTACATGTACTGTACATGTACACACATGTATACAATTTTGTTTTCTCTTCAAATTACACGTATGCCTCTAGTTAAATGCCAAATCGCAATTGACAAATGTCGGACTTATGGATCTGGGGTAGGTAGGGATTATCGATGCATGGCAGCCGCGTAGACTGCTGCCTAGGCTGGAAAGCTACAGTGCATGCATTGTGGGTGTGTGCTGTAGGGAAGTAAAAGCCCCCCTGGATTGTGTATAGTAGTGGGATACCCGGCAAACTGTCAACATGACCACAAGCCCCACTGGGGAGATACGAACGTGTAGGAGAGTGTGTGTGTGTGTGTGTGGGGGGGGGGGGGGGATGTTCTAGATACATGTAATATGGATAAGCGCTTGTGATCGCTCAAGATCACAGGGCCTAGCCTGCGTGCTGTTGCGCCATTCACTGACATCCATCACACACACATGTGCTCATGTGCTACATGTATACAGTGGTGCACAACTGCTACAATCGGATAAGCAGACTCTCGGGTAATGCTTGCTATCTGAGGATCAGGACGCCCTGCTGCTAACTGCATCACCCATACAACGCACAACCTCCAGAGCTCTTTCTACTAGCATCTCATTAATAAGCTCAGTGCCCTCTGTGAGGAGAGACCCGGCAAAGAAATGACTAGACCCTGGGTTAAAAAGGCCTCTTGGAGAAAGGCAAAGAAGGAATTGCTTTTTTTTTGGGGGGGGGCTCCAAGCTTTGATTCACTCTCGCTGGTCTTCAGTTCATGATGGGTCATGATCTAATGATCAGAATGATTGATTGATTGATTGATTGGATGAATATGGTAACTGACTGACTTGCTGACCAATCAAACGAAAGGGTCATTGGTAAGATTGATTGACTAGATCTGGCTGACTGGCTGGCTGACTGACCCACTGATTGATCAATAGATTGACCAAATGACTGATGGACTGGGTGACTGACCAATTGATAACAGGACTCACCGACTGACAGACCACCTGACCAACCCAATGGCCGACTGAATGACTGACCGATCAGTCAGTCATTTGGTTTATCAAGTTCTTCTCAACCTGTGTACTCTGTAGAGCTACCCTTCAATATGCAGGCTCCCTACAGTCTACAATCAACTGTGCTGATGCACTCTACACGTACACAGATTCAACATGTACAGTACGTGTAGGTGTAATGTGCAGCAAACCCTCAATTTGTATTGTAGACTCAATCATTACGACCGAGGGGACAAAATCAAAATCCAGGCAAGCGGCAGCCAGTGATGATTGCAGTGACAGACAAGGTGTTCTGCAGTTGGGACCCCTAAGTGGCCTGTCCTCTCTTTTAATGTGATGGATGCAATGCGAATCCAGCACCGCTATGGGCGAAGCAAAGGTCCAACGTACATTGATAAACTACATTGTACAATGTACACGTACATGTATGTACTTTCACCGGCAGCGAGATGGATAGAACACTGATATGATTAGTGATGGTGCATGTGTGGCTTTGAGGAGATAGTGTAACAGACGACCACGGACTGCATCCATAAAACTGGTTAAATGTTAAATGTTTATATTTTGTACTGTTAACATACCGGTACGTGTATGTCATCCAATTACTTTGGAGAGCCCCTGACAGAAACTAGTTTCTTTTGGGCAATCCCAGGGGAGTAAATTGGACGTTGTTTCTGTTGTTGTTGTTGTACGGTAGTTGTTTATTCTTAATTTATGAATTGATTTATTTCTGTTTTCCACTTTAATCTTACAGTATTTGAGTGTGCTGTGATGCAAATACATGTATGTATCCCGAAAAATGAAATAAAAAAATGCAAAAATCTGAACAGGGTGTTTGTTTAGTACATGCACTGGGGTTCTTGATGAACTCTGTGTGGTAACCTCATCACATGGACCTTGCTTTCGCATTACGGAGAGCACTTGATTGGAATGGCAAAGCATCGTTGCATATATACATGAACGTACACATACACGGTTTAATCACCCAATTCACATGTATGAAATACTGTGTAAACACAGTGTACCGGTGATAGCCGTATAAACTGATGTATGGGTCGAGGGACATGCACACCAATATGAGCTAACTAATGTATACACGTACATGAACGAATGAGCATTGGAGAGTGCACTACCGCGCGAGGATAATTATCATAATCAACAATTTGTACAAGAGATCTGAACGCACACTGACCGTGCATCATTAAACTACCGTGTGATATATGTATAACGTGGGGTTGTTCTTTTTGGCGAGGGCAAGCTATACAGGTTAACAAGAATTGAAAGGCCGTCTAGGTACATGTATGTACATGTATGTAAATTGCCTCTTTGAGCAATGGACACAGTTTGCAGATGTACATGTACATTGTACATGTACATGTACATGTAACACATGCAGTGCTCCAACCCTAGATGGTCTAATTCCTGTATTCTTGCTGCCAATCCGAGAAATAATAAAATGCAAATATCTTATTTGAAATAGTCATTAAATTTCATAACGTGTACATATGGAAAAAGTATGATATTTGCATTGTCATGGACGTGGTACATGAATATGCATAAGGGTGTGGGTTTGATCGCATGTACCACCTCCATGCACATACAGTGTACAGGTGTAACGTAAGTGTGCGTGTTTTTTGTCTGGGTCAATAGCAAATGGTTCCTGAGAGTGAGATTAGGCCTGTTTACATATTAGGAAAAAAATCTGAAAAATAAGATTTGGACAGAAACAAATTGTGACGTTCATGTCTCAAGATAAAGTCTGCAAGCTTTCCAGAAAACAAAGAATTCTGTAGCAAATGAAAATGATTTATCAATGCATTGTTTTGGCATGTTGTTGGCAAATGTACTTGTCATCTTGTACATGTACCGGTACATGTACACACGCATCATTCGGCTGAGCGCATCACTACTGGGTATGGATAAATTCATCTCAGTGTACAACACAATGACAGGTGTTTCTCTGATGGGCGTGAAGGAGGGGGGGGGGGAGGTAGGTTTCACTCGATCCCCAAAAGTGGAGAGAGCAGGGCGGAAGGGGACAGCAGGGATGGCAATCATGGGAATTAGTAATTCAACCCTCCGACTTTGGAGAAGAAGAAAAAAAAAAATAGGCAGAGGCAATCTGACTCGGGGCTTCAGTGTAGGATAGTTTTTTTGAACGATTTGCGAAAGAAGAACGATCAGAAACAGAAAGCCCAAACGATTCCCCACCATTCCAAACCTGACTCCCACCTCAACAGAATACAACCACTGAGTGAATGCACGCTGTCCTGTTTGATTGCAGCTCGACAACATTCAATCCTTCGGCATTTTGCTCCAACCAAACTGGGCAGAATGAGCTGGGCGGATGACAAATTCATATTCGGAGCATGCAGGTTGGATACAATCATACAAAGGGTTGTTGATGTACCGAATCAGAACTTTGATACATGCAATGTGCAGCACATACAGTGCAATTCACCACGCCCTCTGGGCTTTAGGTTCGTTTCTGCTAAATTCACTGTGTTTCAATCAATCTTGCATTTGTATTGAAAACTAAGTGTACAATGAGCTGGTTCTTATTTGCACACACGGTACATTTACGTGCATCTACACACACATGTACTTTACAAGGAGGTGGAAGAGCACAATTCACCAAGCAAGAGATTTTTTGTTCCAAGTGATAAGTCCACAAATGTTATTTGAAACATACAAGACAGGTCTACATGTAAACTGTATATGTGCATGCATGTGTACATGTACAATGAATTTGTATTGCTGAGAATGTAAACATGTATACTTGTATGAGGATTTGCCCTACTTGAAATGTACAATAAATTAATACATTTGTATTTGTAGCCTGCTTGAATAGAGGGGAAAGAAAACACAAGGCAGCTTGGGTGGGGTTTGAACCTGTAACTCTCGCTTTCTCTAGTTTAGACAGGATTTGACCATGAAGCTGGTCGAGGTCATGAGGTGGATTTGACTTTGTATAGTGTTGGCTGCACTGATCAATCATAGATTATACTGTACTGTACATGCATATTGGGTATGAATTACATATGTAAAGGGAAACTTATTTTCATGAAAATGAGACTTCCTACAGTACGGTACATGTACATGTAGGTTGATCAGTGTAAAAAAAAAGTTTCCAGTGCATAGTACGCCTTCTGAAGATGGTTAGTGCTGTCCCATCATTGTACAAAGCTCTCTCCAGGGAGATGGGGGGAATATCACAATGCCTCTCAAGTGGTCCTTGAATTGATATTTCACCAGAAGAGCTGAAGAAAAGGTCTGCTGATGACGTCAGAGTCCAAACCATTTGCTTGCTGTCAGGATACATGTACATATAGCCTGGTGGTAGCCAGTGGCAACTGAACAGTGGCAGCATCAAATTAATGGTACAAGACTCAACTTGGGTGAAAATTATTCTTTTTTTCTTTTTTTTCAGAAAGAAGCCAGAGAATGCTTTCCTTTCCTGGGACAATGTGATGAGGAATGCAGCATGCCGACAATACCGCAAATCACCAGGGGATGGCATGGCCGGCCGGCCGGCCGGTTGGAAGTCTTGCGTGGACGATTGGATTCGTGTTAACGAATCACAGCACTCTGGAGGGTTACAACTGTTGGGGTCTGGGGTCTGGGTTGGGGTCTGGGTTGGGGTCTGGGTTGGGGTCTGGGTTGGGGTCTGGGTTGGGGTCTGGGTTGGGGTCTGGGTTGGGGTCTGGGATGGGGTCTGGCTTGGGGTCTGGCTTAGGATCAGGCTTGGGTCTGGCTTGGGGCCTGGCTTGGGGCCTGGCTTGGGGTCTGGCTTAGATCAGGCTTGGGATCAGGCTTGGGTCTGGCTTGGGTCTGGATTTGGCTCTGGATTTGGCTCTGTCTTGGGCTAAGAGTATGGTACACAGGTAATTTGGGTTTTTTACTTTAAGGTACAGTAGGGTTAGGGTTAAAAGTTAGAATTCATTATAGAGCCTTAGAGGCTTCGGTTGCCATTTTAAGATAATAATGTCAGGACTCAGGATACTTATATCGTCAATTCTAATTTGACACTCCTGTGAGCAATTTCAAAAAGCCTTTTAGCAACTCAACTTAATGTCAACTGTACATGTATGGTATGTGCACATGTACATGTACATGTACAGGTACATAGTGTACATGTACACACTGTACATTATTATGGACTACCGGCACTTAAATATCCTGCAGTGCAAAATTTCTGGTATCACTGCAAGACTTGCAGAAAGTGAAAACAAAATTATTCACAATTCAAAACAGAGGCTTTGGCTGTTGTGTCTAGACTCTAGATATTAACAGCACGCATGAATTTGACATTCCTGAGAAAGATTTCACAGAGAAAACAGACATGACAGAGTGGATCATCAGCTGTTGGAACTTGGACGACTGCAGACAAAGCCCTGAGCTCGAAGGCTGTGTGTCTGTGTCAAAAGGCTCACCGTACCAGGTGGTCTTGTGCCATTATGGTTGCCTGTGGATGTGCATACCATATATGTGTCATTGTCAAGGGCTGGGGAAAATGGGAATCGCAAAGCCTGCCTGGCAAAGCCTGAAGCAAAGGCCAGTATCACTCAGCAAATGACCATTTCAAAATGGAATCCCTTGTACAGTAAATGTACATGTACATGTACATATTCAAACAATGCACCTTAGAGGCATAATAAGAATAGGAAAACTCAAGGGGATATCCCACTCCGAGGTAATTTGCATTCTAGAGTCTAGACACACAGTACTGTACATTGTATACTGTATCCTCAATGAAGGTTTTTCATTTAAAAGAACTTGTACACGTACATGTACATGTACAATACACACATGTACATGACATTGAATAGAGTACATGTACATACACATGTACGTGTATAGAGTAACATGTACATACACATGTACGTGTATAGAGTAACATGTACATGTAGTGTACTGTCATGACTGTAGTAATATGGTGCAAAGTGCTTTCTGCCTTGAATAACCAAAATCAATGCAAATCTAGTGGGCCTGATGTTTCTGTCCTACGTCCCTCAGAGGCAGAAGGCCTTTGAGAGAGGTCCAGTTACATGTACATTGTAGGATTGAAACATGACGCCCACTAAAATGTCAAACATTTATATTTTGGTTGTGAAATTTTTGCGGAAAGGTCAATTTAATCGTACATTGTACATGTACATGTAATGTACATGTAGTACAAATGCAATTTATTAGTTTTACTAAAATAATAAAAATTATAATTGATGAAACAAAGAGATATCGGTATTCCTAAACACTTACACTGTACATGTACAGTTACTGGTGAGAACTCCCATTTCAGATTGGGTTTTGAATTGCAAAAATGTTTTCAAATGATGTTATCTATACATAAAATGTACATGTACACTGTACAAGTACATTTGTACATACTGTAACTCATGGATGTGTGTTCTCAAGTGTGCGGTGCATATTGGGAGTGCATGCACTACAATGTACGTATGCAGAGTGGGTCCTTAGGCAGGGTACATGTACAAGGCTGATCAGTGTTCAATCATGTATTAAGGGCACCGGTTACGGGGCACCTGGGGGCCAATTCCATTAAGCTGCTTGCACCCCATCTTGCTAAGCTCAAACGCCTTACAGTGTACATGTAGAAAGTGAGGTTACGAACAAAACTTGAATACAAGTCATATACATGTACATGTATATGTAGGCACACAACATCACATTGAGGTACGGTACATGTACATGTACAGTACGTACACATAACATGTACAGTACAGTACATTGTATGTAGCCTACCGTAAGGTTAGCTACACATGTATCCTGGGAGTAAGAAAGGACTTTGTGTGCTTAGCAGATTTTCAAGCTTAAACAACTATGAAAGCAGTTCCTGGTTGCATCTGGGGGGCAAATCCAGTCAGCTGCTTTTGCAACACATCATGCTGACCTCAAAACCAACGCCTTGTAAAACTGAGTGCCAGCTTGGGGCTTGGGGTCCATGCACTTGTGCTGCATTTCTGGAAAGCAATACCGTACTCATAATTACTGTGAAATCGAACACCGCCAATCATAATCATTTCAAAATCCGCGCACAGAGTAGCAACGTTAAATCTGGACCGCTGAATTTGGATCACGCGAGAGATGATTCAAGTCATAGCAGGATTTTCTTTCTTCTTCCTCCCCTCCCCCCTCCCCTACCCGCTTCATGAGCGAGGCGCATTTTCAAAATGTCCAGACACGCGAACAACGGAAATGTCATTGATCCGCGCACTTCATAATATCGTCGCCGGTGCTCTAGCCGTCTCTCGCGCACGGCATGCCGACTACTTAATACACATGAAATCGTCCCCGCCCAAGTCTGCAGGGAGGGAAGCAGTCGGCGATGCGGACCGAGGCTTGGCTGAGCAAACACGAAGCCGCGTGAAAAAACAAAAAAAAAAAACCACGGAATAGATTTAGACAATAAAGAAGACAAACGCCCCGGCCGCGGAGGACCGGTGAGAGGGAGATTAATTAAACCTTCATTGAATGCGACGCTCGTGCAGGGCAACCAGCAACGGCTGATGTTTGTTTTGAAGGCTCGGAGAGTGTGAGGCCCAAAGAAACTGATCCGGGTCAATGTACAAAATGTAACTGAGACCCAAATTGGCCATTTTTACATTATCACGGGTAGCCTGTAAGTGGTCCAAGCAACATGTACACATGTATATTATGCAAATATGCATGTAATTAGGGGGAATGAAATTACATGTAGTTTATTTCCTTCTCTTTTTTAAGGAGGGGAGGGGTTGGAAGGCTGATTCCCTTACCTGGGGCCAATTTCACAGAGATGCTTAACCACTTCACGCCGGTTGGTTTTTCAGCGCCGATGACCGCCATATGGGGTTTTTTGAACAATGCATAATTTACAAATCTCGCTAAAACAATCGGAACAATATATTTCTGTGAAATGAATCGATAAGGGTATACTATGGGTACAAGAGAGTAAAACCTGGCACAATTCGGACGTCGTTGTGGCTTTTGTCAAGAGATTATCCGTTCGAAAAAGGGCCCATTGTGCGTCATCAATGGAGCGTTAAGGACTTGTGTGTGTGTGTGTGTACGGTGCTGTCAATCCCTGACCGCAGACTCCAGCCTCCACTCCAGGCAGTCAAATCTTCGAGTTGGTCGGCCACAACCGAGCGTACAGATTACGGTAAAGAATGTGGGGGGAATTCCAATGCCAGACCGACGACTGTTAGGCTGTGTGGCATGCAAAGACAATGTCCCCCGCATGCTTTCAGCAGCAGCGCGGTATCCCTCGATCCTCCACAGTGAAAGTCCCACAATTGCACGATTACTGCTGCTAATCTTGTTCTAAGCTGAAAAGAGTCTTTGTTAAGAATGTGGACAATAGTGGTGCCCGGATTCGGAGGGCCCCGTCGCATAGTCAAGCAAATTGACCTCCGGATTTGGAGGTCCCGGCGCGAAGTGGTTAAGTTCCCAAAATTTGCTCAAACATGAAAAGCCTTCCCCAATGAAATCGGGTTGCCAGCCAAAGTGCAACTTGTCAAGTTACATGTAAGCACCCACAATTTACAAAATGAGCGTAATAAAAAAAAAGAGATTAGATATACATGTAGTTAGCAATCTTGTTAAAAAATAATCAAGGAAGAATTTCCATTGCTTAGCAGGTTTTCACGCGGCTCTATGAAATTGGGCCCATTTCACAAAACAAACAGTCAGGGTACATGTAGTGTGAGTCAAGGAAGCTCATCAAGATAATGTATACCAGGAGTCCGGGACCCAAACCGTTTTCTTTTTTTATACTGTGTTAGTGTGTTTGGCAAGTTAGTCCAGGCTACCCTGTACATACATGTACAGTGTATATATTATGTCATTACAGAAAATGAAGGAATTGGAAGGCTGGTCCTCTGAACTAATACAGATGGGGTGTTGTGAGGCTTGAAGAAGTTCATCCAGGCTACATGGACCAAAATTGCTTTTTTTTAATCATGGTTTGCCAGTTGAGGGTCAAAGTTCTATTGTACTGTAATAAGGAAAATGAAAATCAATTGGATGGTTGTCTGATTATTCCTATACAAACTGGACACTGTGTTGACTGCAGCTGTTGAGGCCTCTTTCCACCATTTTAGCACTCTCAATATTCAATACATTTACATTGTAGGTCTTTTTCTCAGGGTCTGCATGTACAATGTACAGTACACTGTACATCACATGTATACATACTACAGTGCTGCAAAATCGTCAAGGGACACCATGCAATAGCCGAATGGGAGTGACAACATGGCTGCTACAAGCATCACCGGTAGTTGCCCATGAAGTGTGCACTGAACAATGAGCCATCCAGTGCGTGTGGAGATACGTGTACAGTCAAACCTTGATAAGTCGAACCCGGTTAAGTTGATATTCTGTTTAGTGTTTACATATCGGGGACATATACATTACATACATGTATCTCAAAGTCTTACTGTATTCCCGACAAAAGAATAAGCCTTTATAACTTATAAGTTTTAATCCATTCCCCTGGACTTCGACTTAGCGAGGTTTTGCTATATAAATGTAACTACTGTAGTGTATTCCTTAATGTTACTGTACATCTACAGTATAACTGGCACCATACTTACTATCTTTCGGCCCGTAGAACTTGACCATTAGCTCATTCAGTCCTTTTAGTATCGTGACCTGATGCTTGCTCTCAATCCTGAAGGGGGGAAAGCTCTCGGTCAAGGAAAAGCATGGGGTAATGCATCACACTGTTGCAGTGGCTGTTCCAAATACGGAAAAGTGAATGAGTTTCAAAAGTCACTACCTGTATTTACTGATGATTCATTATGAAAGTATAGATGTAACAGTGATGATGGAGTGGTAGCCCATTTATATTTTTTATCAACAGTGCAAACATAAAGTGTACATGTATAATAATTAATGCACATAATACAGTGTGTGCTCATACAGACTGCCAGACTGGCTCGGAATGGGATCAAGGGTCACGGCAGCCTGTTTAACACTTTAATAAAGGTAAACAAAATCTTCCTCTTTGGATGTGGATATTGAATAATATATTTTATATTAAGGAGATGCGAAAGATGATGCCTTGTACAAAATGTACATGTAGATGCGGCAGCGAGGTACCGGTACAGTGTCCATAATGTACCCCCGGTACAATACTGTACAGGTACATGTATTACCAGGTGCACAAGGCCAAGGAGTCCTCAAGACATTGAAAACCCCAAGGACAAGACAAGACAATGTGAAGAACAGTTACACAATTGGAGGAGGAAGCCAGGGTACACGTACAGACAAACAAACTGCCACTTAACTGCCATCCAATATTAACCTCTTTCTCAGGGGGAGCCCAGCAATGCCTAATGAGACATGGCTAGGGATGGCTCGATTATTCGGCCGGCAGGCTGCTTTTGGGGCATCGCACCAATTCAAGCCCCTACACAACATTGGTAAGACTGAAAAAACGGAAATGTGCACAGATTTACATGAACCTTATACAGTTTGAAGATGGTTATAGTAGAAACCTCTCACTGAAATATTTCTGCCTAAAATGTTGTATTTTTGTTGTATTTTTCGGGAACAGTACGGCGTTGAATGCTGCATTTTCGCAAAACAAATGAAGCAGTTTTCACGATGTTCTCAAGACTCGGTTGGTGGATTGCGCTGAAATGTTCACAGGTGTGCTATTTCATGCATACATGTATGTTGGATCAGACAACGTATGGATGCTATTCTTGGACCTCAACCAATGTTATGTAGGGGCTTTAACAAACAAACCCCAAAACCTGCAAAATATGCAACCAAATGCTGCTACAGCTGGCTGGCTTCAGTACTGCACATACATGTACATGTACCGGTGTTTACCGGTACATAAGTACTGTATGCAGATGTACACAATTTCAACTGTGGAGAATTAATGTCATAACAATGCCAGGCATTTGAGTACTTATTTAATCCACCTTTCTTTTGTCATCTGCCTACAATGGTTTCTAGTTCCCTATACATTCACACAAGGGACTCAGGCTGATACAGTACACTAATCACAAACACAATTTGGGCCCGAGAGAGCGAAACAGATATTGGGGATTGATTTTTTTTATTGTTCTTTTCTAGTTTTTCGGAGTATGCACAAGACTGCAAGTGATTCTATTGCACCAGTGTGGTGAATTGGACTCAAGGGGGAGTTGAGCACTGGAGATTCATGTACATGTACAAATGTACATGTATGTATGTATGTACACGGACTACACGCACATGTATGGCATTCTTTCTGCGCATCTTACCACTGGGAGATGTTTTACATTGTAGGTCAATTATAGCCTTGGGACTGGAGGATGTCAGTGGTTTCAGAGACATGACATGAATGCATTTCATATATTCACGTCTGCTTTAATGAGGGTAAACTCCATTAGTCAGTGCACAACACTGCTGTCCATAGTGGCCCTCAATAGAGAGGGAAAGGTAGATGGAGAAAAGGAAAGAGAGAGAGAGAGAGAGAGAGAGTGTGAGAGAGACAGAGAGAGGGAGAGACATAGAGAGAGGCAGAGGGATATAGAGAGAGGTAGGGAGGAAGAGACACAGGTACGGGTACATGCAGAGTCAGAGAGACAGGAAGAACCAGGAAGAGACAGAGAAATGGAGAGACAGCGAAGCGGAAAGACAGGGACATGTTACAGCACGGAGACAGATAGAAATAGAGAGACAGAGAGAAAGAGCAGCAGAGAGGAGCAGACAGAGAGACAGAGAGACAGAGAGATGACGGCAGAGACAGAGGCAAAGGAATAGAGGCAGCTAGGGAGACCTGGAGAGACAGAGAAAACAGATTAGAGACGGGGAAATAGAGACGGAAAAAGGAAACAGGGAGAATGGAAGAGGCAGAGGGGACTAAGAGGCAGAGACAGAAAGTCTAAGATAGACAGACAGTGAGAGAGGCAGAAAGACAGACAAAATAGTAATAGACAAAGGGGCAATGAGGCACAGAAGCAGGGGACAGAGGCAGAAAGAATTGAAAGACAGGGGCACAGACACAGAGTGACAGAGTCAAACGTGCAGAGAGGCAGAGGCAGAAAGAATTGAAAGACAGAGAGGCAGAGACACAGAGTGACAGAGTCAGAGAGTCAAAGTAACGTGCAGAGAGGCAGAGGCAGAGGCAGAAAGAATTGAAAGACAGAGGCAGAGACACAGAGTGACAGAGTCAGAGAGTCAAACGTGCAGAGAGGCAGAGGCAGAAAGAATCGAAAGACAGAGGCAGAGACGCAGAGTCAGAGAGTCAAACGTGCAGAGAGGCAGAGGCAGAGGCAGAAAGAATTGAAAGACAGAGGCAGAGACACAGAGTGACAGAGTCAGAGAGTCAAACGTGCAGAGCGGCAGAGGCAGAAAGAATTGAAAGACAGAGAGGCAGAGACACAGTGACAGAGTCAGAGAGTCAAACGTGCAGAGAGGCAGAGGCAGAAAGAATTGAAAGACAGGGGCAGAGACACAGAGTGACAGAGTAAGAGAGTCAAACGTGCAGAGAGGCAGAGGCAGAAAGAATCAAAAGACAGAGGCAGAGACACAGAGTGACGGAGTCAGAGAGTCAAACGTGCAGAGCGGCAGAGGCAGAAAGAATTGAAAGACAGGGGCAGAGACACAGAGTGACAGAGTCAGAGAGTCAAACGTGCAGAGAGGCAGAGGCAGAAAGAATTGAAAGACAGAGGCAGAGACATAGAGTGATGGAGTCCAAATGTGCAGAGAGGCAGAGGCAGAAAGAATCAAAAGACAGAGGCAGAGACACAGAGTGACGGAGTCAGAGAGTCAAACGTGCAGAGAGGCAGAGGCAGAGAGTCAGAAGCAGACAGAGAGACAGAAAAATGGCGACAGAGAAACCGAGTTTGACAGACACTATTCTGCAAGCACAATACCTGCTGCACTTGTGAAAATTTAGCCCAATTGATAGAGTGCAAACCACTGGGACGGCAGGACATTTTCATGCCGTGAATGATAAAATACATGTATCACATTACGCACAGCACACACCATGTCCGCACTTTATGCAAGCAAGATCACATTTCAGCAAACAAATCGTGGCAAAAAATAAAATCATAAACCCTCTAACTGCAGCAACCAATCCTCTTTAACATGGTATTTTTAACAAACAAAAACATGTTTGTAAAGGATGTTATATTTTTAGTAAAAGGATTTTTTTTCAGAATTTGTATAAAGGATTTTGTTTAAGGATTTATTATTTAAACTAGGATTTTTATAAGGAATTTGTATAAGGAATTTTTATGAAGAATTTGTTAATAGTCAAACAAATAAAGGAAAGGCTGCCTGGGAACTTGTAACTTATACATTTTTTGGAAAACTTTGGCTGGACCAGGATTTTGAACCCGAGAGCTCAGGTTTTGCATACCAGCACTCTTACCATGTGAGCTACAGCATAGAGTCCAAACCCTTAGATGGTGTGCCCTTTCCCACATTAGTTAACCAGATTTATTCATTAGTAAGAAAATAATCTGGATGATCTGCATTTAATGTACATGTACCGGCCTATTAACTGTAACATGTGGCCTTGCGGGCAACATTTTCGAAGATACACAGATCAAGATAATATGCAGATACTGTATACATGTTATTGTACATGTATACCGGTACATGTATGTGCAGATGTACTGTACATAAGCAGATGTACATGTACATTGTACAGCACTCAATAACATACATACATGTATACATGTACATGTACATGTATCATACACTTAAGATATCCAGTGTAAAATGTAGACACTAGACAGCTCTTGCCAACATGTTTATGAGCTGACAAAATTGTACTGTCAGATCTGCAGAGATGTTGCTGAAATTGCGGAAGAAAAAAATCCCCAAATTTCTTCTCTTTTTTTCTTTCTTTGAACGCCATGTGTGTCATTTGCCTTAGGCGGCTGGATAAATCAATGTATTATCAGTGATCACTCTGCCTACTTTAAAGAGAGTAGAGGTGGGTGCTTTTAATAATGTCAGGCCGCTTCTGGCACGTAACCCCAAAGTTCAGCTTGTGGGGGGGGGGGGGGAGGGGGAGGGGCAGGTAAGACATACATATATGAGGCTGCAATCTATGGACACAACTGTCTCATCCTCTCAGGATGATTTGAAAGGCTGGGAAAGGCTGGAAAAGGCTGGGAAAGGCTGGGAAAGGCTGAGAAAGGCTGGAAAAGGCTGGGAAAGGCTGGGAAAGGGCTGGAAAAGGCTGGAAAGGGTTGGGACAGGCTGGGAAAGGCTGGAAAAACTGGGGAAGACTGGAAAAGACTGGGAAAGGCTGGGAAAGGCTGGGAAAGGCTGGGATCTAGGGAATGCTGGGATAGAATGGGAAAGGCTTGGGAAAGGCTGGGAAATACTGGGAAAGACTGGGAAAGACTGGGAAAGGCTGGGAAAGACTGGGAAAGTCTGGGAAAGACTGGGAAAGTCTGGGAAAGACTGGGAAAGTCTGGGAAAGGATATGAAAGATAAGGAAAGCCTGGGCCCTGGATGGCATGAGAAAGAATGGAACAAGGCTAAGTACACATGGAAAAAAGGTAGGAAAAGCTGGGAAAGAGATAACACAGAACATACACGCATGTACAGCAAATCAAATAAAACTCATGTCACTCACAACAAAAATAAGATATGTTTTTCATAAACACAGCGTAGACATTTTGGTGTTTGAAATTTGTCCTTTTGAAGCTTAACTCCAGAATAATGCAATCATTTCAGGATTTCAATGGTCTTAAGAATGGGACAAGGAGAGCATAGTCTGGTCAACCAATGCACTGAGCTGCATGCAATCCTAGATCCAAACCAAACATGCAATTTGTGGTAGGACAAACACAGGAGGCTCAAGAGTAAATGCCCTCTAATCCTGACCTTATTGTTGTTCAGAAAAATCGCTGCCCATTAAACCTGCAGCCCGACTCCCCTTAAAAAAAAAAAATCAAAGGTTAGGAGGAAGGGGTACAGGAAAGGAAAGTGAAAAATAATAGGAACGGATGAGTGGCAGCTGGGAGAATTCAATTTGGAGGTGTGATTCATGCATGGAAAATTCACGTTCGATATGCTGTGCATTTAGGATTAAATGATTCTCGGCCAGCAATGACAGTGTTGGGGGGGGGGGGACCAGAGAAGCTACTGGCCCAAAGCAAAGCCCAAAAAAAAAAAAAAAAAATCTCAATTCTTGTTCCTCTTTCGTTTTTTAAGTAAGTGCTGTTATTGCTGCGATGATTAAGCCCCGCTTAATCCGGTACGCTGAGCAAGGTGATCGGCTGATGGACAAATGAACACACTGCGGCACTGAGGGGACTGCTAACTGCCTTGCTACATGCAGATGCACTCACTACACACATGTATGTATGTGAAGGAGAGGGCCATGTATTGGCAATGAGTGTCTTTTTGAAGGATATCGGCGCAATATAAAATACTCAATATTAATTTTATTACTATCATTTGAGTGCATATGATAAGTGCAGTGCTCACGGTTGGCCCCCCCCCCTCCAATCCCTCCTAGAAGAAAACTGTAATGCGAGATGACAGGCATCAAATGTCGGCAACTGGGAGAGAGCCAATCGTGCTAATCCATGAAGGCAATGACAAACCTTGATTGTCAAGGTGGATTAATGTACAGTACACGGGTACATGTAGTACCCGGTAGCATGCATAACACATGTACATGTACAGTGTATGTATTTTCTTTTGCACAGCAAAGAGCTGTAATGCTGCATACATGTACATGTACATGTACTTACATGTCTATGATGGTAGACAGCTGAAAGAGTCCTAGAGAAACAGTCATAACCTGTTTGGCTACTTCAATCAGGCTTGACAAGAACAAGGGGCCCAGAGGTGCACACATGTGGACCCCTTTTCCTGATTACAGTACTCTTTACCTAAACCCATTTTCCATGACAAGGCCCCCCCCCCCAACCCGTCAACACTGAAACCACAGGCCTGAGGCAAGTGATTTCCGTGTCATTTCTGTCAACTTTCAAATGGAAAAAGACCAGCAGTCTTGTGTCATTTTCAATTGAATAAGAAGGAAAATTAGATAATTTTCCTTGCCTCAGAAGATGTCATCTGCTACATCATGTACATGTACACACATGTAGCTTACATGCAGGACTGAAACATCAGACCAAGTGCATAACTCTGCCTTTGAGAAAGGTCCTGCTAGGAGGCTACGAGCCAAACCTCAGGCCGTCCAAATTGTGTGAAGAGTTCATTTGGGGTATTTCTACATAAATTGAAAAATTGGCAAAGAAAACTTTCACTGGACCGGGACTTGAACCTGAGACTTCTGGATTAGCATACCAGTGCTCTTCCATCTGAGCTATCCAGCCCTTAGATGGTGGCCTTCCCAAATAGTCAAGTAGTCTTTGCTGGGGGGGGGCTGTCAGTCAGAAGCGATTCAATCATTAACTGCCGTATATCTCCAGGGATCACACCCCCGCTTTCATGCAGATGCAAACAACCAATTGTTGTAAACCTGGTTATTATGGCAGCTCGGGATTCCCATAAAACTGGATGCAGTATTTTTTTTTCAATTTAAGTCAAACAAACAAAGGAGAAACTGACTGGGAACTTTTGAACAAATTGAAAAATTGGCAAAGAAAACTATGACTGGTCCGGGACTTGAACCTGACACCAAGTTTTCTTTGCCAATTTTTCATTTTTTTTTCAAAAGTTCCCAGTCAGTTTTGACTTTGTTTGACTACATGTATTTCTACATTTAAGATAACAGATGGATGTCAAAAATGGAAACAATGACCAAGCCTTTATTTTCTAATGTTTTTCCAAATGTTCACAAAATACATCTTGAGCTGTGCCACAGACCCTACTACATGAACAGTGTTGTTAGGATTCAATGCACATTCCATGCACACAAGGTCTGTGCTTGTACATGTGCACACGCACCGCACAAGGTGAGAGGCTTCTTCAAAGTACATGTACCACTGATGTCTGGAAAGGACCGTACCATAGACAACTGCAGACAAACAGGAGCCAGTGATGCTCAAGAGACGAGATTTGATGAAACAGAAGCCAGCAGGGACCTACTGTAGCTACATGTATGTATCTGTTCCTCATTTTTGACAAGGAGATACAGAGAGTGACAGACAGCGAGTGAGAGAGAGAGAGAGAGAGAGGGGAGAGAGATACATGTAGAGACTACAGAGAGCAGGCAAAAGAGAGAGAGAGGGGGGGGGGGAGAAAGATGGGGAAGGAAAGAGAGAGGGGTATGGACTATGGAGAGAGAGGGTGGGACAGAAAGAGTACCGGTAAGAGGGGGATGGGAGAGAGGGAGGGGGATGGATCGGACAGAGAGAGGAGCTAAGAGCCTGAGAGGGAGAGAGAGGGGGGAGAGGAGGGCATAGGGAGAAACAAGCCACAGGACTACAAAAGAGGTGGAGAAGTGGAAGATACATGTACATGTACAGTAAAGGTGTGATAGCTGTTGCTCGCTTACTGTACAGTACAGCGAGTGACTTAATTAGGAGGGCCTGATGTTTTCGATCCGGTTCTTGACTTGACAGCTTCAAAGAAAAGGTCTTCAATTACAGTAGGGTCTATAGATGGTTTGTCCCCTCCAGCCTGATGGATATACCCATGGGCCTACTACACGTACAAACGTGTACCTGAATGTGGTCATACAAATCTCTTGAGGCAAGAGAAGGCTCTATGCATGACATGTTCTGTGCAATGTGCACACTGCAAAGCAATTAGCATTCTGTACAACTGTATAGTGTACATCTTACACATGTACCTGTACATGTACCGGTACACATGTACTTGAATGACGTACAAGTACATGTGTGTACAGCGTAGTACAATTGTACATTGCACAATTGCACAAACATGCTACTCTTTGAAACAAGTATTTGACAAGGTACCTTCACCATTGTCCATTGGTTCAAAAAGGTTTGGCAGCTTCCCTTCACTGCACCCATTCAAGCCGCAAGATAATCACAGCGTTGTTTAGCCCAAACCACTAACTCTTACAGAACTTTGGTGCACCCGGTCCAGGAAAAGTTTAATTATTCATTAACAGAGCCTATGCTTGATCTATGCCATAATACCCATGCCTGAAAAAGAAAATCAAACCCAAAACATACCAAAGGTTTCCTTGGCCTACACACATGTAAGAAAGACATGTACATGTACATTTGTACATGTACATGAATAGTGTGTACATGTAATTGTCCAATACCTGCGGAAGGTGATCTTTGTAGCATTTTGTGAGTAGATGGAGGCAGTGTTTGTTATGGAGGCAACATTTTATTTTTAATTACCACTTGTACCCGATGTACAGTACATGTACACTGTACAGTATACAATGCACATGTACCAGTACTCTTTAGTGTTTCCCTGCTTTGCCAACTACCGGTAAGTACATGTATGTACTGTACATGATATGTACAGTAGTGACCTTTACGGCATTTTGTGAGTAGAATTTCTGTTATGGAGACAACATTTTATTTTTAATTACCACTTGCACATGATACATACGTGTACCAGTACTCTAGACTTTTCCGTGCTTTGCCTACTACTGTATGCATTTATGTACATGTACCACACTTTACTAGACATTGATTTATTGCAGGGCTTGGCACTTACACGTACATAAATGTAAACTGCCCCGAGGCAAGTTAAACATGACAACAGGCCAGTCAAATGAGAATATGGCCGTAATTGCGTGGTTTGTGGTCGATTTCACCAAACCTATCGTACATGTAACTGTATAATCAATCGCAAGACGATGAACGATGCACAGAAACCACATACTAGATACATCACGACTTATGAAAGGTTACCCTGCACCCATTGTAAGTTGGGTTGTGATGCATCGTAAGGCATTGCGAAATACAACCCCGATCAGGTACATGTATGATGTAAGTGTATGTACCGGTACATGTACTGTACACTAGTTACCATTTGCACTGAAAAACCTGATCATGGCAAACCATTTGATTTTTGATTTGCACTTTGTATATATTTGTACAGTACATTGTAGATTCAGGCTGGTGAGTGGTGAGTTACACAGTTACAGATAAAATTTAAAGCTTATGAATGATCTACACAATGTTCATACGTGTACATGTACAGGTGTAACTCACATTCTATGAACATTGAATTTTCAATTGGCATCAATGTCAACACATTCTTGCAGTCACACTCACACTTTCTGCAAACAAGCCTCTTACAGCTACTCACAGCCTGTACATGTAGCGGTATGCAAGACTAAGTTTATGCATCTGACCATACTCTTTCATGTTTCAAAGCTGAATCAAGAGTCGTGATTTCCTGGAAGCAAAACCATGAATGAAAAAAAACCCAGTCATTCCTGGAAAACCATTAGGGGGTTCCCTTTGAACTTGATGCCAGGCCATTGCCAGAAATGGATTTCAAATTTGCGTCCACAGATTCCCGCAGCCCCATCAGCCTGCATGCACATTGCATGGCACTTCCCACTCCCAGCAGTTTAGGCATGGATCGAGGCTGCTGGCAGTACACCAAGGCTGCACCTCCTCCTCATCCTTTCCCCGCCACCCATCACAACCCATCACATCATTAGCATTTTCTAATCAGTTTTGTCACTACAGCAGCACCCAGGCAAATGAGGGCAAACATCTAAACACGTACATGTACACACTGCAGAAGCGCCATTTCCACTACACCAAATAAACACGATTATTTGGATCGTTATTTGAATCGCGATTCAAACTCCAATTTTTTGTGCATGTGTGGAGACAATAAATGCAATTATTAGTGGGATTGGAATCGTGATTCAGACTCCACTAAGAAGTAAGAGTGAGACTTTTTCAAATAATCACGTTTACTTGTGACGTGGTGTGTGTGTGGGAACGCTCCACTGAATGGCACCGGTTTTTTTTTTGTAGGGGACGTACTGTATGTATAAATGTACAGTGTACAGTACCCGGTACATACATATGTACATGTGGGTCAGTAGGCCAGTGCTGTACATGTGTATGTATTGTATAGGAATGCCAAATTGCCACGAGGATTATAATAATGTACACGTACAAGCATTGATGTGATATTTCTAAAAAAATAAATGACAACCTGATAGCACTACCATGCATAATAAATTTAGATCACAAAAGACAAGGTTTGTGCATTGACTGCATACGTGTACATAACTGGTACGTACCGGTAGTTCTGTACACGGTGTACATTGTACATTGTACACACATGTAACGGCAAGTTACTAAATTTATCTCTGCATGTGGGTGTATACAGTGTGTAACTTGTACGTTCCGACTCAGAATATTATCAAAAAGTCGATTACGATTGAAAAATCAATTTCTTTGGGTGCATGCACACACCACAAAATTAATGGATTTTGGGGCAAAATTGAACATGCCTGACATACATGTGACCTTTGACCAGGCTGCACATGCCTTAAATGTGACCCAGCTTAAACATCTTATTTTTTTAATATCAAAACATTTTTGGATTTGTGATTCAAAAATTATTGAATCATCGAAAATGTAAATCGTGATTCAACAATTATTGAATCATCGAAAATGTGAATCGTGATTCAACAATTGAATATTGAATCGTTGAAAAGTGAACCGTGATTCAAAAATTGGATCGTGATTCAAAAAACCAAACGTGAATCGTAATTCAAAAATTGAAAAGTGAATCGCGCTTATTCTTGCCAGTGGGAAGTTGGGAACACACCTTATGTCTTTCCAATACAGCTGGTTGATAATAATAGGAAGCAGTCTGGGTTGGCCTGTCCCCGCATTTAGCACTTGCCTATGGACACCCCTCTGAGCCTCACGTCCTCCAATCCTGTCCCACAGGATTCTCAGCAGTGGCCTGGCATCCACACCCTAAACAATCCTGCACTGAATCCCCAGGCAGTGGAGAGGTGGGGGGAATTCCTGGGAGAGAGGTTGTGGCCATGCAGGGCCAGAGCACTGAAAAGGAGGTGGCAGGCCTGTACAAGTGCACATACAGTGTATCAGAAGTAGCAAACTGCCATGATAGCAACGTGTGCAAAATAAATGCATGTGAATTGCATCTTATGCTGGGATCATCAAATTGTCAGGTCTTGTTCACTTTTTTTAAACAAGAAAGTGTTTTAGCATGTATACAACACCAATATACAGTATACCACATATGGCCCGTTTCCACTATAACAAATTGAATCGCGATTCAAACTCCACTTTTTTTTTACATACATGTGTGGACACAATAAACCCGATTATTAGTGTGATATGAATCGCAATTCAGTCTCCACTTAGAGTGAGACTTTTTCAAATAATCGCGTTTTTGCGGCATGGTGTGTGTGGGAACACTTTTTTATAATCCCACAATGCACTGCTCACACTCTGATTTATGGGAAGTGCCATGCTTGTTTAAATGTCTCCCTGCATAGGCCACCCTCATGGAAACAACCACCATTTCACCAAAACTGCTAACCACAATCAGCTTGTGATTTTTTGTGACACGATTTTTTTTTGCTGCGAGCTGTGTGGACAAAAAACCACAGTTTTTGAATTGCGGGAACAGCCCAATAAGCCTACTGTGCGGATACACATACGCGGATACACATACTGTAGAGTACAGTACATGTCATGTATGTACATGTATGTGTACATGTATTACAGTATGCTCTATGGAGTTTGGATCCTTCATTTTCAAGGAGAATCAGAACTTGAAAATGAGACCGCCCATATTGTGAGGCTTCAAAAATAGTTACTGTATAAATACATGTAGTATATTATATTTTTAAGTTACGAGATGTAATTTGATGAAGTCTGGTCTCTGAGATGCAATAAGCACAGAAGCATTCAGCATTGTACTGAGCATTTGGTGCGACTGTACATGACAATGTAATAACATGTCTATGGCTAAAAGGACAAACCTCATTGAATAGTGAAACTTTTGTCAAACAATGCAGCAGACGGACCCTCTCGCTAGGACATAGACGGCTTGTTATTTTAATGATTCACCCTCTGCAGTGGCCGGAATCCTATACAAGGGGCATTTACATGCATAGTGCTGCCTTGCATTTCTACTGTACATTCATGTACGTTACATGTACTGTACACATGTAGAACGCAGTGACCTACAGCACTTGTGCTTGTACATTGTACACAGTAAACAAATGGACTTTGTTTCACTATACTCTGTGTGCATAGTATTAGTAGACTACCTGTACTAGTACTAGAACTTTGATACACGGACGTGCAGGAGAGACCCATCCCTGCAAAGTGCAAACTGAATCTGGTAACAACAGCTGCTGTACACAAACAGTGTAAAGTAGGCATACTGCACAATGTATCTAGATACATGTACTGTACATAAAACTTTGTACACACGTTGTCATACATGTACACTGTACATGCGCGCGAATCTAGTGCCTTGTGGAGACCTAAGACAATACCGCCGGCGGGGTAGGTTGAATAGGTCTCCACAGGGAAATTGTAAAGGTGTATAGGTCGCCACAAGGTTTTCACGAAACTGATATTTGATACTTAACAGGAAATTTGTGATGGGTAAAAATCTGTCGTAAATTGAAGTGTTATATATTAAGCACATACGCTCCAAAGTTCTACCCAGGAAAGTGAATGTGGTTGAAATTGGAGCATTTTTAAAAACATTGTTTCTCACACGGTTGTATAGTGCACGAGAACAAAGCCATGTCTCCCGAAACACTCCACAAGGATACAGAATCAGGTATCTGTGTACATGTGTGTGTACATATGTAAAGCTGGAGGTCGTTTGAAAATGATGGCCTTTGATGGATGTACTCATGTACATGTACCCAGTACGTTCCAGCTACAGTAACATTAGACTCTGAAATGTCCTGAATTTTGCATGGCTTCATCAATGAGGCAAGTGCGCCAGGGACAAACTAGCTGAAAGTTGTCAATGGCATCTGTGGAACTGTTAAATAAACCTCTTTAAAAAAAAAAGGCGGAATTGTCAGTGGGCTGACTCACAGTGATTCAGTTTGACGGTTGACTTGTGACTTGTGAGAAAACAATAAAATCACACAGAGAAGAGGTGACCCATCACTAGTCAAGTCAGGACCACAAAATACCGGGTAGACAGACCTGCCCTTCAGACTGGTAACAAGTGAACTATCTTGTCTGTTAACAAAGTAGCTGGATTTTGTTTTGAACAATTCGCTGTATCCATTCATGGGGCTTGATCTTTTGACTTGCCAAGAGAAAGAGAGAAAGAGAGAGGGAGAGATAAGAGAGAGATGAGAGAGAGAGGGAGATAGAGATAAGAGAGAGAGAGAAGAGAGAAAGAGAATAGTGAGAGAGAGAGAAGAGAGAGAAAGAAGAGAAGAGAGAGAGAGAAGAGAGAAGAGACAGAGAAAGAGGGAGAGAGGAGAGAAGAGAGAGAAGAGAGAGAGGAGAGAAGAGAGAGAAGAGAGAGAGAGATGAGAGAGAGAGAGAGGGAGAGAGAGAAGAGAGAAGAGAGAAGAGAGAAGAGAGAGAGAAGAGAGAGATGAGAGAGAGAGGAGATGGAGAGAAGAGAGAAAGAGAATAGTGAGAGAGAGAGAGAAGAGGGAGAAAGAAGAGTGAGAAGAGAGAGAAAGAGAGAGAAGAGAGAGAGAAGAGTGAGAGAGAGAGAAAGAAGAGAGAGAAAGAAGAGAGAGAAGAGAGAGAAGAGAGAGAGAAGAGAGAGAGAAGAGTGAGAGAGAGAGAGAAAGAAGAGAGAGGAGAGAGAGGGGAGAGAGAAGAGAGAGAGAGACAGATGGCTTAGCAGGCAAATGGGAGCATTGATTACCGAAGTACCGTACATGTAGAGCACAGCCATCCAACATAGAGACAGGATCCCTCTGCTTTAATGGCAAATCATACTTGGCAGATTCCATTCCCTGGAAATACTTCAGCCGTGACTCACTATATTGTACAGTATGCAGGCTCCTTTAGAACAGTTGGTCGTATTCTTCTCAGTCTCACTTCTGAGTCCCATTAGAGCACGCATTATCAGCGAGCGATTGTGTGCAATTATTTTTGCTGGGCAGGAGGGGGGGGGAGAAGACATTTCAGACTAACAAGGGACACGTGAAATGTTTGTCGTTCCAATTAGGAGTCAAATGTTTTCGTGCCCATTCTGTTGTCGCTTCATTTGGGAAAAGGTGAAAATGGCCCTCAAAGAAATTCCCATTCATTCTCGTCTTTTCTTTGCCTAGTTGGCAAAATGCCCGTTGTTAAACAGCTCTTTTGGTATGCTGGCAAAATCAAGTGATTCCTTTGGCCAATTTATTATAAAAACCTATGTTTTGGGCAGGGTTCCACTCAAAGTTACATACATGTAATTCTTTAGCAGCCTGTTCAGACAAGTATAATCAACTCTTAAATGTTCACTGGCATACAAAAGAAAATTCACTGACTTTAAACTTTAATTACCGGTAATCCAAACTGCCAATAGAAAATTAAACAGTTTGTCACGAACTCACAATAATTGTTTTTTTTGTCAATTGAGGGCTGTTTTATTTTCACTCATTCTGTGGTTCTGGCAAACCAAATTTTGTCTACATACCCGGTACATGTAGATGTAGACCTATCGGTACATGTACAAATGTAGATCATTTATGTATTTCGACATGGTATTTCAAAGTCCTGCTGACATGTACATGACCTACATGTGTATCAGTACATGTACAAATGTAGATCATGTATGTATTTCGACATGGTATTTCAAAGTCCTGCTGACATGTACATGACCTATCGGTACATGTACATGTGTAGATGTATGTACATGTATTTCGACATGGTATTTTGAAGTCCTGCTGACATGATGTACATGACCTACATGTATCAGTACATGTACAATTGTAGATCATGTACATGTACAGTACAGTATTTTGACACGGTATTTTGAAGTCCTGCTGACATGTACATGACCTATCGGTATATATATATACATGTACATACTGTGTAGATGTACATGTATGTATTTCGACATTGTATTTTGAAGCCCTGCTGAGATCAGTGGCCCTCAAAATTTTGGAAAATGAAAAGTGAGAAAATAACACCCATCTCATGTTGGAAAGGAACACAAAATGTACGGAGCCTGTTCATTTGTAATGCATGCCTTTTAGTGTACAAATCTTTAAGATGTTACTGTGATAAATATTGCCAGCTCAATGATCTGGGCACAAAATACACGTGTACATGGAATATTACAAATTTACAATGCTACACACATGTACATTGTACATGTACATGTACGTGTACCTGTGTACAGGTTATGCGGGAACTGAAGTGAACTGGATGTCCTCGTTTGCCAGCAAACAGTCAACACAATCTGGAATTTGACCAGCTCCTAGCAAACATTAATCACCAGTTGTGAACTTACACGTGTATGTACTACAGTGTACATACATATATGATGTCATTTTCTGTAGCCTTCATGCTGCCATGCATTAAAGGGTATTGTATGTAAATTGTATATACATGTACATGTATATATTCAATTCCGTAATTCTCCAAAAATATTTTTAGAATCTTATCAAAAAGAAGACATCATCACATTCATTCCATGCTTACAATATAAATGACCCAGTTATCACATTAGGGGCCGACATACTGTAATTTACAGCACAATTTTGTATAAATAATGTCACTTTCATGAGCACAAACCATTTTCAACATATTGCAAGTCCATTCACTGTACATGTACGACATATGTACATTTGTAGGCTACTGTACTTGCACATGGAGCTGTCAAATTTGTTTTTTTCTGATTGCCATTTCACCAGGAGACTTAAAAGTGCTTCTGGGTCAATGGTTTCATGAGGTGCTTCACGCTTCGGAATGACTAGGCCTACATCATGTACATGTACAGCCTACAGACTCACTAGTGCATTCATTCAGCTGTCTCTCTGGTATGACTATGAGTGTACAGAGCATTGGATATAGAGATCTATGTACGTATAGTGTATACGGTAATTGTATACATGTAAACAGTACATAATTACAGTAAGTACATGTACATGTACATTAATCGGTATACTACATGGGTGCATGTACAGTACATGTACATGTACTGTACTGTACACATACGTGTACATTGTACACATGTACATGTATCAAAATTTGTATTTGTACACATGTAAACTGTACATGTGCTGTACATTGTGCATATTAGTTGGTGACTTGGTGTACATGTACATGTACAAATGTACATGTATGTACATACATGAACATGTACATTGTACAGTGTACTTGTACAATGTGTACAATAATGTACATGTACATGTACATTGTACATGCACATTTTACATTACAATGAAATATACTGTATGCACATTACCTGTCAATTGGTAAAATTGCATAGTACATTACAAACCCTAACCCAACAGAAAATCTCGTTATTATCAGCAAACAAATTGAGCTAACAATTTCCACAGTGCTCACTGTTCAATATTTTCCTGCATATGAAACAACCACCATTTACACAATCTATTAAGTATTAGGAATATTAGGCATAGGCCTATGTGCGAAATTTTTATTTGCACAAAATTATGAAAAGCAATTATTAGCATGAATGGGTAGTACAAAGGTGGTTGTTCAAGGAAAATGTACCTTGTACATGTGCATGCAAATGACGTGGGAATTGGCATGTATACATTTTTACATAGGCACTATTTTTACAGACTGCATACATGTACATGTACATGTACAGTACTGTTATTCCAAATGTGGGTGGGTCCTACTCCCTACAGATGTACAGCTTGCCATTCTGTTCAAAGCTGATGAACCAGAAAAACATGTACCGGTACAGTACTGTAGAGTTTTACAGATAAATAAATGATATCTGTCAAAATATTGAAAATAATGCCACATTCTGACATTCTGAGCTGTTTTTACGCTATTCATGGATTGCAATTAAGTACTGCAAAAACGTGAGTCTGATCCCTGCTTTTTCTCAACAGTCACAGAATGTTTTTCTCATTCCTTTGACCAGCTGCACATGAGTTCTGCATTTTTAATTCACCAATCAGAAATTTCAGGAAATTGAGGGAAATTCTAGCAAACCACATCCTCACTGTGTCTGCCTAAGATTTGGATTTAAATCAAGGAAGTGAAGGAATCAAGGAAGCTTTGCATTAGTTGCTAGTAAACTACAATACATGGTACTGGTAGTATACTGAACTGTACTCATTGTACTGAACACAGACTACTGTACATAAAATACAGTCATATACAGTAAGTTAGTAACACTTGATAATATTTCATATTTGGTTTTGAAGTCTGGTACCCTGAGCCCAAAATCCAAAATGGCTACTATTTAATTTGGCTTGCATTTTAGCATTGAGAATGATGACATTATGTCAAAACTGTTTAAAGACCAACATAAAATGAAGGAAACATGTCTTTGAGCTAATTGAGCACTGTCGTTGTCTCGTTGACCAACTGTAATTGCACACACATAGATTTCCAACTTTTTTTCAATTCCATTTATTGTTTTGAGTGATCAGAGTATGGTGAGAAAAAGTGAATAGCTTTTCCCTTTATCCTTGATACTTGAGGAAGAGGTAGGGAATTTGGGAGTTTCTGGCCCTACACCTTATTTTATGAATGGAGAGCAAGCCACATGTACAGTTGTACAGTGTACGAGCTCATGTAGACTGTAGAGTAATGATTACTTACTAATTGCTGTCTGCGAAACAAAGTTGATCGTGAAAATGAGAAATTTCAAGCGCGGAAATTTCCCCATGTAAGCCTAGTATATGACAGGAAGATTTTACCACAATGTATGCAACATTTTGGAAGATTTGGCAAACGCATGTTACGTGTGCGTATGAGTTGGCATGTGTACGAATTGCTGTGACTACGAGTTATGGTGCGAATGAGTTGGCGTTCGTACGAGCAGTTGCCGTGCTTTTTGAGTTGGTGAACATATGAGTATTAGTTGCAAGGTGCACAAGCCTTCAGTTTTTCTTATCTTTAATAATAATAAGGCCCTTCTAAGTCTGAATATTACGAGTTGTTATATGCGTCTTGTGTTATCGTCACATCAATCTACTATCACTATCGTATCAGCCACATGTATCCAATTGAACATGTAGCACAGGATTAATACATGACTTGGCATTGTCTAAAAAAAACATCACTGTCATTCAATCATATCTGTGAAACCAAAAGCACATGAAAATTTCTGCATGTCACAGACACAGAGTGGCGTAGTTTTATTATGATTACGCATTATGTCGCATGCTGTGAATAATGAAAATTTTGATTAAAATGTAAATAAAATTTGGTCGACAATAAGAAGGAAATGTTGGAAAATACATCATTATTTACATGGGTCGCCTCAGTCATGTTTGGGAAATGGGAAGTTAACATTTGATTGGGCTTGTCCATGCTACAATTTGCTTTCTATCCTAGTTATTCCACAACAATTTGATAAATGAATTTGACATCTAACTAGATCATTAGTTCGATGTCAATTTCGTAAATAAGTCATTTAGCCTACGGTTGTTATATTGTACCAGGTAGTGTTTACATTCGATTCGGGCCTACAGCTGTGTATCGTTAAGAACTAACCCAATATTAAAGTGGGGTTAATTTACTGATAAACCTCAAGAAATAATGACTAACATTAAGGGATTTGGTAGTTGACAGAATTGGCTTGCAAAATACACGTCTGATGAACGCTGTTTGTGTGTAGAAACAGACGAAAACTGCTTCTGTTGTTTGGAAACACACCCTGATAAACCCGAAATACCAGTGCAGTCGTAGACGTCAGCACTTTCCAGCAGCACAACATTCGCGAAATCGAACGGCAAAACTGCCCCGACAATTTCTCGCGAAACGGCCTGCACGGAGGGTCCGATTGTGAAAGGATACAGCTTGACGACGTCGCTGTCGATCCGTCGTTTATTCGGCGGCGGTGACGACATCTTGGCCGGCTAGAAATCGGCAAATTTCTTCGGGGAAAAACAGCTGTTCCTGTGCAGAGTAGATACACCCAGCGATCTTGCGCGAAATATACACATCATAAACCGAAGTTATCCTAAACCGAACATAAACAATAACTATGCGCGGCGATACCATTTTTCGTAGGGAGGTTAAATTTCATCTGCTCTCTTATTTCGGCGATTGCATTCACAAAACTGACTCAAATGTTTGCAAATATTACCATCATCTTGTAAAATTTACAAAACTAATTGAATTTCAAATGTTTTATACTATGAACATTGTATCTTAAAAAAATTAAATAATCTATCTATGGGTTCACCCCTCCAACGACATTTTGGTAAACTGTTCACGTGATGCTGACGTAATTCTTCAAGGCTAATGAACTAGGTGACCCCTTATCAATCAAAATAAAAATCCGATTATTAATAGTAACCTGCTGACAATCTACAGATGTTTAAAAAGGAGCTTTCTATCTGGCAAGAAACGCCTCAGAATTCTGTTTGGATCGCCCTGTGTTATCGCCACTTGCAAAATTAGAATGGTAAAGTCGATGTTTCCATGTAGGAAAACAGCTGGCATTATGTAAACAAATGACGTAATGTATGGGCCAAGATTAGAAGAACTTGTTTTAACATGTTTATTTAACTCTTGGTTCTCGCTTATAATCCGAAGATTTGACCACGAAAATTGATAAAATCATCTTAATAAAGGAAACAAAGAGTGCATCCACATCTTTAGGCACTAAATTTATCAGATAAGGCTTCAGACTTGACAATGATCTGTCATGGTACTGGTAGAATCATAACATTTTGATAAAAAAAAATGTGCACAGAATAAAAAAACAACACCAAATTAAAAAAAATTGTCTTCCTTTTTCTGAACATTATTCTCATAATTATTTTAATAATATTATGAATTTTAATTTTAATTAATTAAAAAGGACATGCATGTCAGGATGTATAAAACACAAGGTCCAATTAAATTCCTGATGCATAATGCAAAAATAGAGTGGTTCTTTTTATTTATTTTTATTAATTTTACCAATATCTTTTTTCAAAATAGGAGGCACAATTAAACATGATTCCCACACACAAAAAATGAAGAAAATAGAACTGACAACTTGAACATAAGCCATTTTCATTTACTCTTTTTTTTATTAAAACAAGCAGCAGCTGTACAGGATTATATTGCAGACATCTGATTAAACCTAACAAAATCTTTAAAACAAAAGAGAAAATTAGATTTAATCCAGTATAAATGGCGGAAACACAGTGATGGGGAAGAGAACCTCACCCTCAATTTTTTTAGTGAGATTTTTTTGTATTCTTAAAACAAAACAAAATTGTCAGATCCCCAAACTGCTGTAGATGGATTTGTAACCGATTTTTGTTTAAATATAATGAAAGGGGGGTGATCTTTTGGCAATAGATTAGCTATTAGGTAAATGCTGGTACCCCCACCCTAGCACTTCCTAATGAGGAAGGACTGTATAGCTCAGGCTGATCAGGAGAGGGCCAGCAAGGTGGCCCAGAGGCTAAGGGTCAGAACCTGGCAGTCCCAATTCTGTTTGCTCAATAGATGATACCACACAAAGCCCCTAGGACAACTCATACAAGCTGGAGTTAAAGGCCCTATACAACATTGGTAAAGGTCCAAAGATTGCCACAGTATGTGTTAAACTATAACACATTCTGAAAAAGAAATACCGGTACTGCGAAGGTAGCTGAAATGGTATTCTGAGAAAAAAAATGCAAAAAATCATCACAGTTTACGCACTGTTCTGTGTTGTAAGAAATAGTTTATCAATCGCGAGTAATAAACTATTTGTTGATGTTTGAGTGAAGATTTCACGAAAAGTACAGCGCCCAGATTTCAACATGAGGATTCTATCATGAGCAAACTGTGTTAGAAGGAAATCTGTGGACATCGATGTTTCCCTATCTTCCCAATGTTGTATTGGTCGTTTAACGTCATTTGCTTTCCAGTGTGTGCTTTTTTTTTATTCAAAGGGTCATGAGGGTTTCTGAAATCAGGCCCCGGATAACATAAACTAGCAGAACTTCCACAGAGATGAAAGTTGGTGGCCTGAACGAGTCACTAAACTTCTGTGCCGTCTGCGGAAAAAAAGTGTGATTGTGAGAAAAGCATATTCACATTTTATTGGCAGTGGAAATGGATTCACGTCACTGAATTTCCTTTCCAGTTCGGCAATATTGAACTTTTATTAATTTACGAATCTAAATAAAAACAAACAAACAAGGTGCGTGGAGCCTTAGATGAATTCGGTCTAAAAGTCTAAGAGAGGGGCGTCTTGTAAGTCTCTCTCTGACTAGCTAGCATCTCCAGCATTTGCCTGGTCCTGGGTTTTAAGTGGCTGGTCTGTGGTCTGCTTGCTCTGCCAGATGTTCAGGATTCGACGGACGGCTTTCCAGGTCTGACTTGGTGGAGTCTGAAAGGGATAAAAAATTAATAAAATTGGACATGTGCAAACTTACTCGCTTTACTCAAAATTAAATCATTCAGCTATGAGGTGAGATGGCCCTGCTTTGCGTGGTGGGTTCACACTGTAGGAGATTTTGAGTGGGAGCTGCTTCACGCCATCAAAGTTGCTGCAAACTGTCGACTTGAGCACCATAGATGTTGTGCTTCAATACAGACACCATGTATGCTCAAGTTCTTGTGTGAAGTGAGGCTGGATCAGAAATGACAGCCATGGGCAATGGTGGATCTCCCTGCACTCGATGTAATAAGCACCGAGTGCTCAGTGCTTTGCCTGATGCCTGATGAAAACATTTCAGACAGCTCGGGCAGGATTCGAACCCGTGACTCCCGCCGCCTGAATCAGGCATCGGGCAAAGCACTGAGCAGTGAGCACTCAGCGCTTAACACGTCGAGCGGGGCAAACCCTCAATGAATTACAGTCTCCTTGATGTGAACATCATCTATGACCTCACCGTTGCCTTGTCGATGACTGGCTCCAGGGCTCCGTAGGACTCTGGATCGGTCTGCTTCAGCAGGGCCACCATCAGCTGCTGCCAGCTCAGGTCGGCCGGGAGCTCGCTGCCAGCCTCGCTCGATTTGTCCGCCAATGGCCGGGGCTCGGACGAGCCGCCAGACGGCGGACGGACCCAGGGACACCAGGCCCGATGCTCCGTGGAGGGGTTGAAGGCTGACCTCACAATATCCTACGGAGTAAAGAGGGTCAACTATAAGATGAATACGATTTATCGGGTGAAAAATAGGGAAGGCCTCAGAGAGGCATTGAATCTAAAATGGTACAAACCCTACCAATAATGAACCACGGGTGAAGTCATTACATGTGAACATTTAGCTGAAAAAATATGCCATCATTACCCAACTTGGTGGTCGAGTGAATAAGACGTCTACAAAAGAAAGCAGGAGTCCCATTCGAGCTGCATGTATATTTTCATCAGGTAATCAGTTAAGGACCGAGCATAGGGCCAAATACCAGTCAAACAGACCAAACCCAAGTGAATTAGCAATTGACAATGGACAAGGAAACGAACAAACAAAAATCACCCAAAACAAATCTGCTTGATTCCCCACCTAGTTGTTGTCATAGGTGCGCTTACCCCAGGGTTATGCCCATTTCCCAGGAATAGGAACAAGTGCAAATCTGAGGTGGGTTTAGCCAACCCCGAGATTGGGCGCTGTAACCAAGAACAGCAGTGCATGCTGGTTTTGACACTCGGATCACCGTAATTCCCAGGAAATGACCAAAAGTGTGAATCGATAGCAAATCCCCGGGGAATTACTTTCCCGGGAGTGAGAAAATGGCTGCAAATGTGAATCATCAGAGAGTTTATAATCAAATTCCGATGCAAAATTTGAAATTGAATTCCCTGCCTTTGAGAAAGGTCCGGCTGGGATCAAAATGTCAGGCCCACTAAATTTTGAGATAATTTCCCGAGAAATAGCTGTGTAGCAACACGACGCACTTCATTTCCATTGGTGAAGGATTCTTCCTTCGTTGTGCTGGCTTCAGCCTGTCTGGCATCGGCCTCTTTTAAGCTGGTGAAGTTCCACAGGCCGGCATGGCGACGGCAATATTGACAAACAAACACCGGGCATCTTGTCTGATCGGACTGACTGAGGAGAGAGAGAGAGAGAGAGAGAGAGAGAGAGAGAGAGAGAGAGAGAGAGAGAGAGAGAGAGAGAGAGAGAGAGAGAGAGAGAGAGAGAGAGAGAGAGAGAGAGAGAGAGAGAGAAAAAAGTGACAGCTAGCCAGACATTTATAATTGCTTCATCTGTGTTTCCACCATTTCTTGCACCAAGTTGAAAGTGGCAAAGACATCAGATAAGACTTGAAGGTTTGCATGGGGGAAATACTAAATGGAAGGTTTGCGGTGACACCGTGTAGCTCTTCTCTTTCGAAAGGTGTGGCTCTGAAAAGAGCCGGTAACTCAACGTTCAGTTACCGGCTCTTTTCAGAGCCACACCTCTTGAAAGAGAAGAGCTACATGGTGTCACCGCAAACCTTCTACTTGGCAAAGACATTAAAATACAGTAGAGGCTTTTGAATTGAGTTTCCACAGAGATACTCTCTATCTCTAAGTGGAAAGGGTGATCAAAGATCAAAGATCAAACTTATCTGCACCACCGCGATGAACAACCCCTTCATCTCTATCTCTAGTTTCAAATCTTGCCCTGACACCCCCCGATCTGATCTTTAAAAAGCCCATGAGCGTGTTTTCTCTCCTGAAATATTAAGGCTAGAGAAAAGGTCTGAACATCTACTGTTACGTGTTCTACTTCCAAACTCTGCTTTATGGTCCAATGAGGGTTTGCCCCGCTCAACGTAATCAGCACTGAATGCCCAGTGCTTTGATGAAAGAACATCAGGCGGGATTCGAACCCGCGACTCCTAGTTTCCTCATGGTCGACTATCTACAAATTATGCAATGTCTGATTTTGGTTTTCAATTCGGTGCACTAGTTTATGCGGTTCCAATCGGCAGTAGTCATGACTTAATCCGACTGATCAAAATGGATTTCACCACCATGCACATCGAGAGATTATCAACTAGTTATTAGAGAGGGGGCGGGTTTACCTCTTCTGCCAGCCAAACATGGCCAGTATACAGGCCGCTACCCAGACTGGACGGTCAACCTCCGATACAATTACTGCCGAATCACCCCTCTCGGTCACCGCCTTGAGGAGGACAGATTTGAGGTCGTCGACCTTCAGTCTTTCCTGTGATGAGAGAGCGATGTCACAGTCAACTAAAGACAGCAGTATCACAATCGTTCTCAAAATTGAGGGGGCAGATGTTTCCATTCTTAGCAGAATGCTTAATCGGAGGCAGAATCCTGCTGGGCTCAAAGCATCAGGGCATTTTGCATCAGAATGACCCCAAATTGTGCACACCATAATGAAACGTGGCTGAAATCTGACTGTGCTGTTCTTGAGGTCTACAGTGCTTCTTTGAACACCCGCAGGCCAAGCACAGCTTCGAAGAAGATTGCTACATCCCAAGCCATGGTGTTGATAATGCCTATGTGTTGTTGTTGCGGTGGTGTCTTTTTTTTAAACTGGCTAGCAGGGCCACTTGGGCATGGCCTTCAATTGGCCTGAGAAGATTTCAGCTGTCGTTCGGCCGAAGTGCCACGGCTAAAATTCAAACCCTGGTTAACACTGCGTAATGCACACTACATCAAGCATTCTACATCATAATAAGCTCAAGTAATATGCAAAAATGTTGCAAACTGCTTACTGACTAAACTGACCAAAAGGCGATTATCAACATTTGGAAGGCCTGACATTTTTATCCTAGTAAGACCTTTCTCATAGGAACTTCTCTAGCAGGACCTTTCTCTGCCTTTGAGAAAGGTCCTGCTAGGATTGAGCTGTCAGGCCCTCCAAATGTTCATAAGAAGCTCACTACCACTGAGTGTTATCTCCTAGTGTGCTTACCTCCTCCTCAATGGGACTGCAGTCAATGCTGGGCAGTACATGGCCCAGTGGCTGCAAACTTTCCACCCTCAAGTGGAAGCTTTCTACGGACAGTTTAATGTCAGAGAGCGGGATGCGGAGGAACGACTCTGTAAGGGAAAAATAACCAGTATTCGGACTGACGTACATGTACCTCAGAAACCGCAATAATCATCTGCTCTGAATGTGCTGAGACACAAGCAGGGCAGTAGAACTGAAATATGAGCCAACGGTGTTTATCCCGTGTCCGAAGAAAACTCCTCAATTTTACTTCATTCAGGGCCAAACTTCTCTGTCCAAATGACAAAATCCATGGCTCGATATGAGAATTTTTTGATCAACACTGAGTTTAGATGAATATGTTTTGATAGAGTTGATAGTCCGTCAATCTATTGAACCAGGGCCTGGCATCAGCATAATGGAATTCATAATTATGAATGATTTTAATATCTTAGGATCTTGCAGTCCGTGAGAATCTCCTAGGCTAGAATCTACAGACTAGTGCTTATACGAGGCCATATCGAGCAACGCTAATCCTTTGAAAAATAGCAAAGAGGTTTTGACTGGACGGGGACTCGAACCCGAGACTTCTGGCTTAACATATCAGTGCTAATACATTAAGCCACATGTCCCAGGTCCAAGTTAAGATTTCTCGGCTATTTTTCCAAATAGCTTACACATTTCCCAGTCAGCTGTCCTTTGCTTGGTTTACTTGAAACTGAACAACAGAATGGTACTCAGACTTTGAGATTTGAATCAAAAATGACTGTCCTAAAAAAAAATAAGATTTTGTTTTAGTTTGGCTTATTCCTTGAAAAGAGTGGTTAATTTTCATTTTGTGTACCTGGTGAAGGGCTGGCTGGCCAGGGACATATCTTGCTGTGCGATGTCTTCACAGAATCTTTCAGCTTCTCATATGCTTGGCAATCTGTAAAGGAGAATAACAAAGTAAATGAGAATTTTTGGGGCATTTGGCAGTGGCAAACGTATCAGACTCTTTTTGAGGTTATTCTGAGCACTTGAGCAGTGTCCCCAGCATGTGTACGAGTGAAGGAAAAGGACCAATCTTTCTGCTGCCATCAGGATATCAACAGTGAGTCTTCCTTTTACAGTGCTGCAAAGGTGAATTGGTGACAGGCTTTCAACCTTTCAATGACCTGAGAAGATTCTGCCAAGGCACCTTGTGGAGTGAGGAACAAAGTGCCCTCCGCGATGTAATAAGTACCGAGAGCCCAGTGCTTTGCCCGATGACAACATTTCAGGCAGCTCGGGTGGAATTCGAACCCACGACTCCTGCTTTCTAGCACAGACGTCTTATCCACTTGACCACCGAGCTTGTTGAGGTGGATTCGAATGTTTATAGTCCAGTCCAGTCCTGTCAAATCTTCAACACTCTTCAATTACTCCCATACACATTTTCCCAGTCTCTTTCTATAAAACAACCCGGTTTTTCAGATTCCCAGCTCTTTCACGAAAGTGATATTCCATCTGACGTTTTTCACAAACCTTCCTCGCTCTCCTGAGGATGGCCAGAGCATCCTGCTCCAAACACTGCATGTTCACTCACCAGTTCCATCCGATACCAAAACCTCTAGCAGTGCTTTTCCTACAGTGTCACCATAAACACGGCACTGCACTTCATGTAGAATTTGAAACACGTGTACCTGATTAGGTCATTTTAGTCAGTATGCAGTGTGCTACAATGTGATGTACAGGTGCCCAGCAGAAAGGCATGAGTACGTTCAGACGCTAAAATCATTTTATACCCTTCTGCTGGGAACAAGTTCAGTCTGGTCCGGTTTGGAGTCTTTTTATAATTATTTCTGACATCATAATGGCTTAATATGTGAACACGGAATGTGGATAGGAATGAAATGTGTACAAAATAGAATATAATGGATCATTCGATTAACATGACCCTAGTGGCCTTCTGTTGCCCTTATGCCCGTCTGCAAGGCACCCAACAAACTTGTTTTGTAAACTTGCATGGACAGTTGGACACTTCATACACACACAAATTGACAGCTCCAGCCTTTGGCTTGCTTACAGGATTCCCTTTCCCAGAGAGCTGGCAGTTCACCGCACAGGATCTCCCTGCAGCTGACACACTTCAAGCAGTCCGTGTCCATGTTCTCCCATCCGTACCGGGCACAGTGAAGGGGCGAGAGATCCCAGGGCTTGGCAAACCACCCAAACGCTTACACCCAGCATCGGTTAAGGAAGATTTTGATTTTCCCACACACTACAGGTGGTTAGACAGCAAGGTTGAATACTGAAACTCCGGTCGATTTCATAAACCCATTGTAACTTACAATCAATCGCAAGACGGTGAACGATGCACACAAAACCATACAGCCTGTCAAACTTTACAATGGGTTATCCATCGTATGTTAAATCTCAGCTTAGTTGAATCACGATGCTTCTAAAGGCTTTGTTAACTTCTGCCCCTGATGCTTATTACTCAAGTTAAAGCTTGATTTTTTTCAAAAAATAATTTCCCCAACTGATATATACTGAGTTTATTCATTACGATGACAAATGCATTATGTGGCTCAGGGAAATATAATCAATTGGTTAAATCTGGCCACTTGGTAAAAAATTATGGTAAAAAAAATAACCACATAACGCAGGCTTGACTCTTAAGCATCCGGTACACAGGGGAAGGAGGAGGGGGCGAATGAGCAAGGGGGGAGCAGGAAGAGAATGACAAGTAGAATGAGGAGGAAGAGGAGGGGAGGTGGAGGTGGTGGAGGAGGAGGAAGAAGAGGGAGAGGAGGGGAAGGAGGGGATGAGAGGGGAAGGAGGGGATGAGAGGAGGAGGAGAAGAAGGTTTAGGGGAAAAGGAGAGGATGAACAGGACAAACAGGGTGAGGGGGAAGAGGGGGGAGGTGGGGTGAAGGAGGAGGGAGAAGAGGCGGTGGAGGAAGAGGGAGAGGAGGGGAAGGAGGGGATGAGAGGAGGAGGAGGAGAAGGGGGTTTATGGGAAAAGGAGAGGATGAACAGGACAAACAGGGTGAGGGGGAAGAGGGGGGAGGTGGGGTGAAGGAGGAGGGAGAAGAGGCGGTGGAGGAAGAGGGAGAGGAGGGGAAGGAGGGGATGAGAGGAGGAGGAGGAGAAGGGGGTTTATGGGAAAAGGAGAGGATGAACAGGACAAACAGGGTGAGGGGGAAGAGGGGGGAGGTGGGGTGAAGGAGGAGGGAGAAGAGGCGGTGGAGGAAGAGGGAGAGGAGGGAAAGGAGGGGATGAGAGGAGGTGGAGGAGGAGGGGGAGGTGGAGGAGGTGGTGGAAGAGGAGGGAGAAGAGGAAGGGAGGAGGAAGAGGGAGGGGAGGAGGAAGAGGGAGGGGAGGAGGAAGAGGGAGGGGAGGAGGAAGAGGGAGGGGAGGAAAGGATGGGAAGGATGAAGAATGAGGAGTCAGAAGAGGAGCAAGAGGAGGAATACTGGGTAGAGGAGGCGGCAGGTGAAGAGAAGGAGGTAAAGGAAGAGGAGGTTTGGGATTAATTGCAATTAGAATGAGGCATGACCATGAGCATCATTCAATCTTTGCACTCCTCAACTATTTTCTCAAGGATATTGTGAAGGTTTCCACTCTGTCAAAGAAGTCAGCAGAGTGCAGAGGTCTGAAGGATCGTCTGGACGGTGTCCCCCCTGGTTTGCTGTCCTTTGGGGCCGTTCCATCTGTGCCGTCACCAGGCTCTGGCACACTGGCATCAGTGACGGATGTCTGCGACTCCTGCCCATCAGCTGAACTGTGAAGACCAAAAATGCAATTGTACAGTGTGTTAAATTAAATTGATTAATTTCGAGTACTATAGGCCTAGCTAAATTAGCTTAGCAAACTCAAACTGTCAAAGGTCGTGCAAGGAATGGAATACCCAATGGAGATTACGGAATAGGATCGAAACATCACTCGTCAGCCCCTCATCATTTGTTTTCATGAGTTTTGCAGTTTCAGTCAGAAAGCAGTTTGCACCATTTTTTGTGTATTGCTCAACTCAGTCAAATCTAGTCCGAGTAACTTGGATCCGATAAGTCATCCTTTTTTTATCGAATTTTGTAATTTTGAGATTCGGTTGACTGAATCCAAAATTGGACCCTACACTGGCTACAGCCTACAGGCTACAGTACAGTACAGTCACCCGAATCTCAAAATCTCAAAATTCGAGAAAAAAGGGTGACTTGTCGGGTCCAAGTTACTCGGACTAGGAACTTGGAATATCTCAGGCAAAACACAAATTAGGACCAACCTTATTACTTCGGTTTTGTCACCTTTTCCCTTTCGAATAAACGAGGAAAACAGAGCTTTTATCCGTTTTGCGCCGCCTTCAGCAGTCGACAATTTTCGTTTTTCCGCCATTTTGAAGTAACACGAGTTGCGAAGCTCTCTGTATTGAGCCGTCTGATTGGTCTGAAAAGTGAGAAGGCAAGTGCCTTGGCCAATGGTATAATGCGTCATATTAAGGCAAGCAAGACTTCGGGCGAAATAATTATGGAAGAGCGCCCTCAAGAGGTTAAACTTGACAGCTTTGGGGAAAAAAAAAGTTTATCGTTTGTTACCAGACTGAACCTGGCCCTGAATTTCGGCTGGCATGCACGTAAAGCGCTACGGTGTCCCATGATTGACACACATATTTGAATTGAGTTTTTGCTAGTTTAAAAATAAAAATAAGAGAGAGATTGTAATGCAACGTAGTGATAACATGATTCTATACACAATCAGCTTGAAAACTTGTTTTGTTTTTCCCAGAAACCTATATTCTCCAGAAAAAATGAATATACCGGATTTTACTTCAAAAGAAAACGAATCTGGAATACTCCTTTGATGGAAAAGTGAGTGTACCGGACGCATTCCATTAAAACCTAATAAATTGGATATCATCTGAAAGAAAACAAGATTCTACAGCAGATGTAGGCGTTTCCGAGTTCATTGGTGCGACCGATCATTCAGCCTAACAAATTTAACCTTGACCGAAATCAACTTTCGGTCAGAATAAGACGGCCATGGTTGACTGCCATTCGCAGCTTTTCATATCTCCTATAATATGAACGCTCTAGACTTTTCTATTACTGGTCAAGAATTGGGCGGAGATTAGGACAAATTATGATATAGTACTTTAAGAATAATTAATACCATGCTTTTTGTAGCAGGGATTTTGTATTCCTGGATTTGATGAACGCGGGTAAAATTCTTCGGTCGGTCTTTCCCATTGGATTGTGTGGCTGGTCGGTATTTCACACGTATATGAAGGATATGGCGTAGAACCAGCAACTACGAAGCTTGGGGACAGAATCCGGTTGTGCCATTTTTCAATTTTCCCTGAAATTTTGTTCATATTATTTATTTTTGTTCATCTTTTTCATATTTCATTTGGCTAATGATTCCTCGGATTGCTCCGAGATGTGCCCTGCTGGTGTTTTAGCAGATTTACCAAAGACCTAAAAGGCAAATTTTTATGAATGATATGTCTTCCTTTTGTCCCGCCATACCTACGATATATATTGTTTACAATTGTGACCCGGCACAGCATAATGAGGAATAACTCCCACTTTTGAGATTTTGAGATTTTCTAATGATGTGAGAGAGTATACCATTAGCTTTCAACTGATATCAAAATTATTTCCGTGTGAACTTTGTTGTAAATAGTACAAGGGGACTTCGCTCGTTCATTTGGCACCAGACACAATATAGCAGCACCATTCTAACTCCTCGAAAGCGGCCATTCAAAAAGGCAGGAACTTTACATTTTCATGAAAACAGTACACAAACACTCCCCCGAAATCCTCGGTTTTTGTTCAACATTTAGAGACAGATTTCGGAAAAATCCTTTGGACATAATATCCTCCAATACATTAACTTTCCGAAAAATACAAAAGAAAATACAAAAATTTGTATCGAATTGAGAAGATACTTTGACATCAGGCGTTGTTTACTCGAAAAGTGTTTTGGTGGGATATTCCTCATGTCGCTGTGCCGGGTCACAATTTTGATGACGCCAGCTATAATTTTAATGACGCCAGCTATAATTTATGTTAGGCTCATATAAGAGGTATCATTATTACGTTCGACTACTGAAAAGATGAGCGAACCATTACAGACAACATGGCGGCTCCTGGAGGATTATGATTTTAGCAAGATAAATATGCAGCATGGCGTCATTAGCAAACCATCCTGTCGTAAACAAAGTGAAATATGAGAAATATTAAAAAAAGATAAAAAAATAAAAAATATCATAATTAGAAAAACAGCCATAATAGGGATTCGAACCCGCGGTTGCTAGTTGCAGGTTCTACGCCAGTCCTTCAGAGTAGACGGAGATGTCAAACACACGTTGAAAAATTGTTAATTACTGTTATTTTTCGAATTTGGACATTTTTCCAATTTCTAATTGAAAATATTGAAATGATGTGTAGCTGCATGATTATTGCAATGTTTCATATTTCATTTGGCTAATGACTCCTCGGATTGCCTATAGATGTGCCTATGAGTGTTTTATGAACAGGGCCAGCTCCGCCATTTTGGATTAACAAGTGCAACCACGAAGCATGGGGTCAGAATCCGGTTGCGTCACTTTTCATTTTCCCCTTAGATTTGTTTTCATATTTGTTTTCATTGTTTTTAATAATGTTATTTCATTTGGCTAATGTGCCCTATGGATTCGATGTGGGTTTTTTTTAGAATTACGAAAGACATAAACAGGCTAATAAGAAAGTATCATAATTATTATAAATTTTTGGCGTCGACTTCAATATGCGCCTGTTTTATTTTAATTAATATTTAATTAATATTTTTTGAATATTTAATTTTGCTAATGACTTCTAGGAATCATTAGGTATACTCAATATAAATGCCACTAAAAGCCTTATTACAACTTTTCATAATTCTCAAGGATGATTAGATATAAATTCATTTTGTTTTCCCGTCATTCAGAATTATCAAACTAATATCGGCTACTGAAAAAGGTTAGCGAGCCTTTTAGAGCCCGAATGGCTTCTAGTCCTAGATTATTATGCTTTAAACAATATTGATTATGCAGCATGCAGTTATTTGCAAGCCATCCTCGACGTCATAAGCAAAATGAAATAATTATGAAACAAAATTTTGAGGAAAAGATTTTAAGAAATTTTAGGCAAAAATAAAAAGGCGCATCCGGGATTCGAAACCACAGAAACTAGTTACTGGATCTGGATACGGCAGTCCCTTGAGCTACACGGAAATTTGTAAAACAAAACAACAACTAGGAAACATATTAAATTTTATTTTCATATTGGGATATTTTTCCAAAGTCTAATTGAATTAAATATATTATTTATTTTAAGCTGCATAGGTAAAACTGTGTTTTCCTAATGACTCTAAGGATTAATTAGCCTTATTAAGCCTTATTAGAAATGTTCATAACTATTATGTTTGATTAAATGGGCGGCTGTACTAAAAAAACATGGACAATTAATATTGAAAAAACCTGGCATGTATCGATGTTGTAATCGAGAGACCATATCCATGGAAGCACAACGACTGGACAAGTCAGCGGTGGCACCACCCAGGGTCCAGTTCCAGCAATTACTAGTCACGAACGCCCGCCATTTGGCCACGCCATCCATTATATAAATCGTACAATGGAAAAGGCTCGTACATCTTATCATGCACTGGGCGCCGCCATTTTGGATCTAATTAGCGCGCTCCATTCAGCAGCAGCCAATGTTCACCAAAGATCGTAAGTGCCGCGTAATGAACGGCTGATGACATAAACAGCGCGTGCGCACTGCGCAGAACGTGATAACGACGTCAAAAAATGGGCATGAGACACTGGTATGGCGTGCCAAATTATGGCGTGGCAAATTTGAACCCATTATCTCAACATAATTATGAAGTGTCAAGATCACTATTTCATTTCAAATAAATACTCACACTATTGACCAATTGAGGTTTTTGTTCAACAAGCTTTTTTGTAGAAACACGGTACGAGAAAATAATGAGTAGGGGCAATTTTATATTTCCATACCTTTCCTGCTGTTCTAACTTTAGCAAAAGGGGTTTATTCTACGAATAATATGTTAAGAATCCACAAAGATACAGTACAAGGAAAACATAATGTTATTATTTCATCCCCCAGCTGAAAGCAGTTCAGAGTCCAAGCGTATTACCAAAAATCACAACAGACAGCTGTCCTGACTTGGTCAAATTGCGACCTGTCTATTTTGTCTGATCTATCAATTTCCAATCCTGTTTGCACTTAATGTCCACCATTTCTATCTAGCTAAATAATATTGTAATATCATTGATGATTTGACAACATTTTTCGACAATTTAACAATAACATTATTTGGTTAAGGTAAGGCCATGAATTCTCATTATTGCTTACATTTCTATTTTCATTTCATTGTTAGTCCATTCCCCAAAATGGATGGGTGATACTGGCAAGCAGTGTAGCGGTCCATTGCTCAAAGTGTGTCAGTCCATTGCTTCAAATGCATGGGCCCAGTCCATTCCTCCAAGTGGATCAATCTATTCCTCCAAGTGGGTCAGTCCATTCCTCCAAGTGATGCTCCACTCCTCCAAGTGGGTCTGTCCATTCCTCCAAGTGGGTCGGTCCATTCCTCCAAGTGATGCTCCACTCCTCCAAGTGGGTCTGTCCATTCCTCCAAGTGGGTCAGTCCATTCCTCCAAGTGATGCTCCATTCCTCCAAGTGGGTCGGTCCGTTCCTCCAAGTGGGTCGGAACAATGCCTCCTGTTTTTAGGTATACATTTATTTTCATAAATATCAACATTTCTCATATGTTTAGTACAGTAATTTGACCAAGACCATGAAGAAAAGAAACCATGACAAGAGCTATGTGTATTTTAAATTGGTTGTCTCCATTTTCATCAAATACCAAGCAAGAAAGCTACAGTTTCTACCAATGTAACAGAGAGAACAATGCTTCCTGTTTTTCGTATATCCACCTCATTTTAATTTTTTTTTTTCATTTTTGAACATTTTTCATGAACCCAGTTTGGTACCCGTAATTGGGCCATGACAATGAAGACAAGAAACCATATAACTAGGTGTTACAAATTGTTTGCCTCCATTTCAGAAAAATAATACCAAGTATTAGGACAGACCATCCAACACTCCATGACTACTCATGCGGTTTGAAGAGCGCCACCACGTGGCGACAAATTTCCAGCCCAACCACCGCCGCGCGGTGGCGCCCTACTCGCCCTCCAACCGAAGGCTCAATAACAGGCCAAAGTTTGCCCTGTACCACTATACGCCCCTCACCACAGAGACCTAACCCATGGAAGTTTTAGTGGGATTATGGTTTACATTTTAGTTATTAGATAGTTAAGTGCCAAGTGGTTAATGTGAGAGGAAAAGACAGAAGAATCAGAATTGAAAGAGGCATGGTATGAAGTCCCAGCACCTTGCAAGTTGATGTGACATAAAAAATACATCACATGGAACGACCGTCAATTTTAAGATCAAGGGCTCCTGCAGGCCCTTAAAACAATACAGGGTCGCTATCAAATAATTTATTATGAAAAGCACATTAACCAAAAGATTTAATTATTTCATAAACCAACTATGAGTCAGCGTACACATTTCACTCTATCTTGTTGTGTCCTCAATTTGTAAGGCAAAGTATCCCATATCTGTAGCACTGGATGGTGTCCTGATGATGATGATGATGATGATGATGATGACAGACATGGAGTCACTCTGTAGCTGTAGTCTTGGCACGGTTGATTGATCAAAGCCTTCTCTAGTGCAGCACACTGATATACATCACACATAAGCAAACACTGGTACATGTAGGTGGCTTCTTAGAAGACAACTGCTCCCAACACAAAAGTCATTCATCCTCTTGCCCGTCCAAGATTGCTGATTGTGCTCCATCGCACCCTCATCTTCAATAGCTCTCCCCGTCTAAAACATACCACAAGGCAACACACAAGGCAACAGAGGAACACTAAACACCCAACGCAGAGACAGCTGTCATCCGTCCAAAAGGCATCATATCAGCTTTTGACTCATCTGCAGCACATGCTGGTCATCGGGGCATCCTTAGATTTTCAAGTTTACTGATGTATCTTCAAACATAAGAAGGCTTGAAAGTCCAATTGTAGCCAACTTTTACATTACTGAAAAGCAGATTTATTTATTTAACTTTTTATTGGATAAACATTATTAAACATTATTAAACATTATCAAACATTAGTATATTTGACAAAACAATTCTTTGTAACTTAAATGTACAACTCATCTCGAGAGATCAAAAATCCAAGTTGTTGTATCTTCCAAAAATGTGAAGAATATTATTCTGAAACTTTAAAGCAAAGGAAATTATTATTTTGACAAGACCAGGACTTATACTCAAGACATTATGTCTATCCATCATCTGTCTGAGATTTTTGTTTAATTTTCCATACCATTTTAATTTTATGAATTGTTTAAGGGTCTAATATCTACCATTATCTACTTTAATTCTTATTTCAATGGTTTAGTTATGAAGTTTCTCTCAAATTTCGAGGCTAGGCAGAAAAAAGACTTTCCTTCCCAAAATGGTACCAATTCTCATCCTATTCATCCCACCCCATAAACCTCCTTAGCCTATTTTGTTTACCCCATAAACCTCCTTAGCCTATACACCTTACCCCATAAACCTAATCCTAACATTCAAAGCATGCTTTGACCTTCTTATAGCCTAGCCCCTTAAAGCCTATCTTCTAAACCAAATCTAACACCTGAATCTCACTCCTCCTCCTCATCTGCCTCCTCCTAGTCTGCCTCCTCCTCCTCCTCTTCCGCCTCCTCCTCCAGACAGCGTCTGAAATGATACAAGAATAAACAATAATCAGTGTTCGTCTTTAACACAATGGAGGTGGCATGTCGGGCAGAAATAACAATTGATTGTGCTTTCTGGTGGTTGAGAGAAAACAAGGATTTAAACTTGGAGTGAAGTTAGAGCAGCCTTGCAGGAGAAATTCTGTGGAAGGGAGTATCTCAGCCAAGGGGGGAACATGATGCACCAGATGCATGTATGTTGGGAAACTGCAAAACTGCCAGAGAGGCTAGTGTTGGATTGTTCGCCCAGGCATGCCACTGGTGAGTGCACCATGCGAGAGCCAGCAGCCAGGCTAGTGCAAAGGGTACAGATCCCATAGGCGAGCTGAGTGAGGGAAATTAAGGATGGGAGAGGGTGAGCAGTCCATGGTATGGATGACAGCCTAGGACTGGATCTGGAAGACTGTCTGCCAGGTTATCACCCATGAAGGCAGTTTGAGCCTTGGGGAACTGCACTGTGTTGGTAGATCTCCTTGAGCTCACAGACAGGTCAAGCAAACTACTGATCCATGGTGGATGATGATATCTGCTCGCTGCCAATTGACAGTCTGAAACCTCAGCACAGATGTGCTCTACAACTAAAAAGGGAAGAGGATTACAGAGGAAACATTCAGGCAAACTTTCAATATCCTTTGCTCGACCCTGAAACAAGGAACCTCTTGACAGGGCCTCTGACAAAAGTGGGGGTAATGAATACCAAAAATGAATCAAAGAGATGTAGGCAGACAGATGTGAAAGTAAGTGTAGATTTGTGTTTCAGTATTTGACTGACCAACTATGTGACTCGGCACAACAGCCCATGCAAGACCATCATGCAAGGAACCATCGAGGGTGGGCGCAAGCGTGGTCGTCATGCCTGAGCTCCTCACAGCAGTGCTCGACAGACCCGCCTGGCAAAATATGTCAGCTTCTTGCGCTCAGATCCCCTCGACGACTATCCAGTCAAGGGAATGATGATGATGATGATTTGACTGTGTGCTGAATTGCTGTGACTGATTGTGGTTTGAATCCCTGCTTCTTGCATACAGGTACATGTACTTGCTTGTTTGTTTTCTGTTTGTCAGTCTGTCTGTTATTTGTCTGTTGGATTTGATTAGTTAGATTGTATGTTGGTTCCATGATATTCATTATTTACTATTTCATTGTAAATGAAATTATCAAATTATATTTATCTATTTATACATTATATCTCCCTGTAACTGGCATTTTGTTTGCTATTGGATGAGATTAATAAATAAGAATAAGAACAAGATTGGACTTTAAGAAAAGAAGACACTGGCAAGAAGCTGTGCTTGATCCTGAAACAAGGATTAAAATCTCTCCACAGGACCAACTAGCAAAGGTGGGGGTCGTCTTTAATAAAATAAAATTGGCAGTCAAGGAAGAGCAAATGAAATTTAGTAGCTCCTCAGAGAATTTCTTGACAGAAGATGCCAACAACAGGCTTAAAAAAGTCACTGCTCAGCCCCTTGGAGTAATTTGTAAAAGGGGTTTGCCCATACTTTCAGAAATTCAGGCAGACTGGCTATAACCTTTGCTTCAATCTGTGGAAGGGGAAGAAAGTCTTGATATCAGCCAAACACCTCTTCATTGTGGTATTCCTCCTAACATAGGAGCATCAGCATTCTGATTTGATGTGTCTGGTTTGCATTTGAAAAAAAGGAGAAGTATCTATTATTTTGAAAAAAAAACTTTGAAGAATTTCTCACCAAAGACTCCCCTCCCCCCCAAAAATAAATTATAATAATAATAATGATAATAAAAACAGTTTGTCTTCTGTTTGTAATAATTACAAAGCAGATTTGTATAGGTACTTTCATAGATCAAAGAAACAAAATACGTCAAAACAAACCAGTGTTATTTGTACTTCATAGGATGGTAACAAACACAAAATCAACACCATAATAGTGTTATGGTATATTTTGGGGAAGTATGTTGAGTAGTCTTTGCATACTGATACAGCCAGACCAGTGACTCCACCTTCATTGGACTTTTTTTTCCTTTTTCAACTTTATAAAACATAATGGGAAGGGTTTGTTTCACCCTCAAGTGACAGGTCATGCAGGGGCCATTTTTTGTTCTTGATGATCCAGCCACAGGTTAATCAGTGATGAAATATAGATCTATTAGATAACCAGACAGGGCCCCTGATTGGTACACAAACTATGTGAATGAGCCCTCGGCAGACCTATGCTGATTTTGATTTGATACACATTATACAATAAGAAGACCAGCACTTGACCTTTGACTACATGATCTCAGCAAACCAGCATCAATCTTCCTGCATCACAGGAAGACCTATGCCAATTTGAGTCACATACTATAGGAAGGCCAGCCATAGTCCCTTGATGCCATATGACCTCAGCTAACCAGCATCAATCTTCCAGCATCACAGGAAGACCTATGCTGATTTGAGTCACATAGACAATAGGAAGGACAGCTCTTGCCCTTTGACTACATGGCCTCAGCAAACCTTCATCAATCTTCCTGCACCATATATGCTGATTTGAGTCACATTACTCACATATACTATAGGAAGGCCAGCCATAGTACCTTGATGCCCTCAGCAAACCAGCATCAATCTTCCTGTATCACAGGAAGACCTATGCTGATTTGAGTCACACGGACAATAGAAAGGCCAGCTATTGTCCTTTAACTACATGGCCTCAGCAAACCAGCATCAATCTTCCTGCATCACAGGAAGACCTATGCTGATTTGAGTCACATTTACTATAGGAAGGCCAGCCATAGTACCTTGATGCCATATAATGACCTCAGCAAACCAGCATCAATCTTACTGCATCACAGGAAGACCTAGATGCTGATTTGAGTCACATACACAATAGGAAGGCCAGCCCTTGTCCTTAGACTACATGGCCTCAGCTAACCAGCATCAATCTTCCTGCATCACAGGAAAACCTATGCTGATTTGAGTCACATATGCTATAGGAAGGTCAGACATAGTCCCTTGATGCCATAATAATATTATGACTTCAGCTAACCAGCACCATTCTTCCTGCGTCAAAGGCAGACCTATGCTGATTTTGTTTTGAGGGCAACAGATTTGGGGACATCCTTGTCGCACATCCAGCTAGACCAGTGTTTACATCTTCAGACAATAATGAAGTTGTCTATGCATGCTATCCAAACTGGCACAAGCCATGTGTGTTCCAATTTCAAGCATGGCCCTGTGAGGTAGGCCTACATTAAGTTAAGGTCAGTCAGCTCCAGACCCGCAACTACAAGATCTCAGCTCAAAAGAGGCTTTATCAGAGAGCTAAACAAGAAAATGAGATGCTTATGAATTTTGTGAACCTTTTTAGGGTAATAGTTTCTTTCAATCACCACTGATATACCCCTCTTGGCTGTATCAATTACTCTATCAGCAAGCTACTGAATTTTGTATCATGAAATACACTTGGACACTAAATTTCTCTGCTGCTGATTTAGGTTATAGCAATAATACAAAATTCAACATGTCCGTGCGATTCAACATACAGCTAGATAGTTTTTGTTTCAGTTATTATTGTGTTGGTGGCTAGGGCCTGGCATTTTTAAAAAAAATATACTTAAACTGGTCTGTTTTAGTTTTTTATGTTTCTTTCTCTATGATCCAACAGTGGGGCTACTTAAGAAGATATGGCATACCCATATACATTTTATTCTTTTAAATGCGATCACATGATCAACTGAACAAGAAAGAAAGAAAGCTCACAAATTTCTATCACCAATCAATTGTAGAACTACCAGATTCTACCTTCTCCCGAAAATTCACAAAATATCCAGCCAGACATGTTGTGCTGAAATTACGCTGTGTGTTTTCCCACACTGCCTGCAAGACTTAAATGGGCAGCTTTGGCAGGATTCGAACCTGCGCCTCCTGCTTTCTAGAGCAGCCGTCTTAGCCACTTGACCACCAAGCTGCTTAAGGTCTTGCTGGCAGTCTGGAAAAGCACCACACCACAAATTTCAACTTCAAATTTCATTGTATTTTTGGAAATAGGACAACCAGTAAGCATACATTTTGCATGCATGCAAGTTGTCCTATAAATCCAAACTTCACTGATGTATCTTCAGAAACATTTAAATAATAATAATACAGTGTATGACATTTTTAAGGAACTTAATATAACTGTTTCTACTTTCTAAGCGCAACATTGTCTGTCAACAAATTACAACCACAAATTGAATAAATACCCAAATTTGTTCCAATACTGTAAATCATACAGTTGAAGAATAATGAACAAATATGAGATCAAACATACTTGTACATAAGATGGTGTGCACCTCCTTGACCGACTCAAAATTGGTAGCTTACATCAAAATATTGGAAGATTTTGGAGGATTGAGGCTGAATAAGTTTTGTATTTTACAAGTTTGAGGATTTGGGAGGATTGAGGCAGTGGGCACCACTCATTTCATGTAGTGTACAAAATATTGGCAGATTTTGGAGGATTAAGGCTGAATGAGTTTTGTATTTTACAAGTTGGAGGATTGTGGAGGATTGAGGCAGTGGGCACCACTCATTTCATGTAGTGTACAAAATATTGGAAGATTGAGGCTGAATGCATTTTTTTATGTCATAAGTTGGAGGATTTGGGAGATTTGGGATGGTCCACAGCAATATGGCCTGGGTTAGGTTTAAGGCCAACTTACCACCAAGTGGAGCTGGTCCGCACTTTCTATTCAGATCAAGTGCTCATCAGTGTCATTTACTTGCCATAATTAAGATATGTATGTTATACTGAATACATACTGAAGTTATACACTCATCAATTACACTATGGTCTTCATGTGACAGAGTATGACACACATTTTCCACTGGCTATGCTGATTGCCAAAAGGCTGCAATATTGTATTCACGCATCCTCTTAGAAAAAAATTCAAAGTCATTACGATTTAGATAGTTACTAAACTGTTTAAAAGTGGTAAACGAAATGGTTGAATAAAAAAAATCAACAAGAAACAGGAATGATGACGCTATTTAGTTCAAAGGAATACCAACAGTGTTTGATTAACCATGTTTTTAGATGGCAGTACATTTAACAGCACAATCAACACATAGGCTGCTCAGGAGCATTGCGTTAAGAAGCCACTCACAATGTACCAAAATCAAATGAAGAAGGTAATGCTTGTCGATCTGCACAGACCTAATTATATCATCCTGAAAACTAGGCCAAACCTTTTCACAGGACCATACCAGGGCTGGGCGGGTTTTTCTAGGCTTGAAAGGAGTCAAATGGAAGTTTCTTACACACATGAAGCCAGCCATAACAAAGAGACAGGAATTAGAACGAGTCAGACCTCAGAGAAAAAATTGTGCCAACAAATTGGAAATTGGAAAGAAAAGAAAATAGTATTTTCCTATCTCTGGATAATTGCATCACATTATCAATGTATAAATTCCTACGGCGATTAAAACAAACTGGAAGGATTGACAAGGTAGCTCTGAGTGTATGAGGAAGCTATGTTGCAAAAGTGGCCAGAAATGTGTTCATTTAAGTAAAACAAAGCAGTGTTTTGGAAGGAGTCAGATTTAACTTGAAAGGAAAGAGGATAATAGATGATGATGACAGGGTTCCCTGTGAGGTGAAGAGTCAGGTTGCCATCAAACCCCCTTCATAGATACCTCCATCTGAGACAATAAACACATTGTACAAACAAGACCCACACCATCAACTGGCAAGCAGGCAATGTAGATATCACCACCAAAATGGACCAGTGGAAAGCCCAACCACCCTGATTTCATGAAACGCTGGGGCATCGCATGGGCTAGCACAAATGGGCATCAATAGGCGGAGGTGGGGGGGGGGGGGGTAGGGGGTTGCGGGGGGAGGGGGGGACTTGGCAGGAGGACATGTCATACATGTCATACATGTCATACATGGACATAAGTATCACAGGAAAGCACCTTTTTTATAGTTCACATACTTTTTCTTACTCATGAACTGCCTTTGAAGCTATTTTGAATCTATAGTTTTTTCTAACACTACACCAACAAAATTGTTGTCAGTCAAGGTGGAGGCATTCTTTCATATTTTGGGTTTTTTTTTTACATGATGGTCTTTTTAAGGAGTGTTTTGTACCACTACGCCACCCAGAAGTGGCAAGTCAAGGTGAAGGTGTTTTGTTATTTATAATTTTTTTGTCTTTTTGTACTTTTATTATTTTGTCTCTTATACGTCTTTAGGGTATTTTTTTCACCCAACTAAGTAGGTTGGCAGTAAAAGTAGGTTGTTTTCACCCATTTATTCATTTTGTTTTGTATGTTATCATTAGGAATGTCTTAGAGCAGACAAACAACTTTCATCTGGCCAAAAATGTAAATCATCAGGAAATACTTGACTTTTTGTACATCAATTTTAGCAGCCATGTCACCAACCAAAAACACAGCACAATGGCAATCCTGGTCACCAAAACAAGGGTTTGTTACCAGACATGCCACTGGATCCACCCATTGAATGCTCTGAATCAAGTAACTAACTTGCAGTGTGTTATGCAATACATGCAGCGCACAAGCAAGTCGATCCTTCAGTAATGTTCCCCTCCCCAGAATTTTGAAATTAATCGATGCCCATGGCAATAAGCATCACCATCAAAAGTGCTAACAGGAGAAACGTACATGCCACACTACCCCATTATGATGCATCCCATGGCCAGGGGTTCATGAAATCAGGGGGGTGTGCCTGCAAGCCCAGTGAGATCTACCAAACACACCACAGTCCCACCACGACATCAAGCTCCTCCACAGGTGATTCCCTGGCAAGTTAAGTCTTCCAGATACAGTCCTCCTGTCACCTATAGCCAAGGACCATCCACCCTGCACACCACCCTCAGTCTCCCCCAATTAGCCCACCTATGGGTACACTCTGTACCATTGGCACCATCCTGGCTCCTAGCCTTTGCACAGTGCACGTACCAGTGACATACCTGAGTGAGCATCCCAACACCATCTTCTCTAACAGTGCCACATTCCCCAACCTATATGCATCATCAGTGCACCAGGCCCCTTCCTAAGCTGAGAGAGCCACCTTCACCAGAATTCTCCCCTACAGGACCACCACAACCCCCCTCCAGGTCAAAACCCAGCACTTTCTCCCAAAGACCAAGAAAGCAATGCCTAGATAATTAAAAAAAAATCTCAAAAGTTAGAGGGCCTCGCATTTCGATCCTAGCACGATCTTTCTCAAAGACAAAAAAATAAATAAACAGAAATTCACTTATCCATTTTACAGCTTGCTCTTGCTCTTGCTCATTGTGTATAGTGTTGCTTCAACAAACCTGAACAAAAACATAAGACAAGACAAATTGAATACTACAAAAACATTGTGATGGAAGCACAATAATTAAATTTTTCTCAAACTTTTAGGTTTTAGGGCGAATGCACTCATTAAATTCATGACATTGAAATTTAAAACCTCCAAATTAAGTGGGCCTGACATTTTGATCCTAGCAGGACCTTTCTATAAGGCAGGGACAAATTGAATACTACAAAAACATTGTGATGGAAGCAAAATAATTAAATTTTTCTCAAACTTTTAGGTTTTAGGGCGAATGCACTCAATAAATTCATGAAATTGAAATTTAAAACCTCCAAATTTAGTGGGCCTGACATTTTGATCCTAGCAGGACCTTTCGATAAGGCAGGGTTACCAGGACAAAACAGATACATGCAAAAATAGGGAGGGGTAGAGAGTGAATAGGACACTGATAATAAACAAAGGACAAAGACAAAAGCTGGTAGGGTGAGATCAAAGGGAAGGGCCCGGGCCCTGGAGTAGGATAGGGATTAATGAGAAGAGGGGGAAAGATCAAAGAGAAAAGTGTGGAGGAGCGAACACAAAAGAAGGATTATCAGTGAACATGCAAGTTGTTAGTCATTACCCTCCTAGATGTTGAAGCCATGTGGTTGAGTAGTCCGAAGATGCTTCATCCACATTTTCTCATGGCTAAGACGGACGGCATCACTACGGTGACCAAGTGATTCTACGCCCAGAACACTCATATCTGATATCGAATGATCAGGGAGATTGAAGTGATACCCAACAGGGGTATCAATTTTACCGGTTTTGATTGTAAACCTATGAACATAGATACGTTTTTTGAGGGTGCTTCTGGTCTCACCAACATATCGAACATTACAAACTCTACAGGAGATGAGGTATGTAATGTTTGAGGTGGTGCATGTTAAAGAGCCATGGGTCATGTGGGTTGTTCCAGAAGAATTTCCATTGAAAGGGTCTATTTCCTGGACATGTGTCTTGCAAACAGTGCATTTCAAGGTACACTTATATGTACCAAATTAGGTGGGAGGTGAAGTGTCCAAAGGGGGAGCCTCTGCTCGAACAATTAAGTCACACAGGTTACGGGGCACCTGAAAGCCAAAACAGACGAGTTTGGAATGGCACTGGCCAGACGATATGAAGTATGGAGAATGTGGTGGTTTTCCTTAGTCATTTTTCTGAGAGGAGGAAGACAAGGGTGGTAGGAAGTAACCAAGGGAACCTTTGGATTGTCCTTGGGACCGGGTGACTTTTGAATTAGTGCCGAACTTCTGGGAATGAAGTATATTTTAGCAATGGAATTCTTCACTTGGCGAGAACTATAGTCTATTGCAAGAACGTTTCTGGCCAATACTTGTGCATGGCAGCAAAAATCAGATTAATTGGAGCACACATGCGCCTCAATCTGAGGGCCGCGCTGTAAGCTATACCAGTCTTACAGTGTCTAGGGTGATAACTGGAGGCATGGAAATGTTGATGAGTGTCGGTGGGCTGAGAACACAAGTCAGTAGTTAATGTGTTATGGTCTTTCCGGATGGTGACATCCAGAAAGTAGGTCTGCTGGAGTGTGTGCTCCCATGTGAACTTGATAGTGCTGTGGAAGGAGTTGATGTGATCAAAGAAGGCATTGAAGCTGCTACCGTCCCTAGTCCAAATGAAGAAATCGTCATCTATGTATCTCCACCGAATCCAGGGACGGCATGGAGCCTCACCAAGTGTGCGTTCTTCAAGGTCACCCATGGGGCAAGCAAAGGAAGGAGCCATGCGCATGCCGATGGCAGTGCCATGTACTTGAAGATAGTGCTTGCCAAGAAAGGAGAAAGGATTCTTGGTCAGTACTAGCCTCATGAGGGTGGTTATGTCAGAGATGGGGGGATGAGGAGTGTTTTCCCTTGGCTAGGGCAAAGGAGCAAGCCTGAATGCCTTCTTCCTGGGGGGATGTTGGTGTTGGGTGCAGGTGAGGGTGAGGCCTAGGTGAGGGTGAACCAACACCCCCAGGAAGAAGGAATTCAGGCTTGCTCCTCTGCCTTAGCCAAGGGAAAACATTCCTCTCCCCCCCATCACTGACATGGCCACCCCATGAGCCTAGTGCTGATCAAGAATCCTTTCTCCTTTCTTGGAAAGCACTATCTTCAAGTACATGGTACTGCCATGGGCATCCGCATGGCTCCTTCCTTTGCTTGCCTCATCATGGGTGACCTTGAAGAATGCATGCTCAATGAGGCTCCATGCCATCCCTGGATTAAGTAGAGATACATAGATGATGAATTCTTCATTTGGACTAGGGACGGTAGCATCTTGAATGCCTTCGTTGAACACATCAACCCCTTCCACAGCACTATCAAGTTCACATGGGAGCACTCACTCCAGCAGACCTACGTTCTGGATGTCACCATCCAGAAAGACCACAACACACTAACTACTGACTTGTATCTAAGCCCAACGACATTCATCAACATCTCCATGCCTCCAGTTGTCACCCTAGACTTTGTAAGACTGGTATAACTTACAGCCAGGCCCTCAGATTGAGGCCTGTATGCTCCAATGAATCTGATTTTCACCGCCATAAACGAGTGTTGGCCAGAAACTTGGTTGCAAGAGGCTATAGTTCTCGCAAAGTGAAGAATTCCATTGCTAAAGTCTACTCCATTCCCAGAAGTTAGGTACTAAAAACAAAAGTCACCCGGTCCCAAGGACAATCCTCAAGTTCCCTTGGTTACTTCCTACCACCCTTGTCTTCCTCCTCTGTGGAAGATAACTAAGGAAAACCACCACATTCTCCATACTTCAGATCGTCTGGCCAGTGCCATTCTAAATTCGTCTGTCTTGACTTTCAGGTTCCATCATAACCTGCGTGACTTAATTGTCCGAGGCCTCAGAGCAGAGGTTACCCGTTTCGACACTTCACCTCCCACCAAATTTTGTACATCTAAGTGTATCTTAAAATGCACTGTTTGTAAGACACATGTCCAGGAAACAGTGTCTTTCAATGGAAATTCTTCTGGAACAACCCTCATGACCTATGGCTCTATTACATGCACCACCTCAAACATTATACCACATCTGCGGTAGAATTTGTAATATTCGATATATTAGCGAGTCCAAAAACACCCTCAAAAAAAGTATCTATGGCCATAGGTTTACAATCAAAACCAGTAAAATGGACACCCCTGTGTTGTATCACTTCAATCTCCCTGATCATTTGATATCAGATATGAGTGTTCTGGGCGTAGAATCACTTGGTCACCGTAGTGATGCCGTCCATCTTAGCCTAAGAAAATGTGGATGAAGCATCTTTGGACTATTCAACCACATGACCTCAACACCCAGGAGGGGAATGACTAACACCTTGCATGTTCACTGATAATCATTATTTTGCATTCACTCACCCATACCTCTCTCTTTGATCTTTCCCCCTCTTCTCACTAATCCTTACCCTACTCCAGGCCCTTCCCATTGATCTTACCATACAGCTTTCCTCAATTGTCCTCTGTTTTTCATCCATGTCCTATTCATTTTCTACCCCCTTCCTTCTTATGCATGTATCTGTTTTGTCCTTGTCACTCTGCCTTTGAGAAAGATCCTGCTAGGATCGTAAGTCCTCAAAAAAAAAAGGAGTTCACTTATCAATTATACAGCTTGCTCTTGCTTGCTCCACGTATCATCAGTACTGTCACTTAAACCTGAAGACAAAAAATCAGGTTAGACAAATTGAATACCCCCAAATAAACTAAATTCAAGTAATTATAGTAATCAATAATCACTGACGTGATGGAATTATTTTTTTTTTTTCAAACTTTCAGGTTTGGGATTGTATGCACCAGTACTCAAATTCATGAGAAACCATGCTTGGTATGGGATGATTTGAATACAGGAGATAACAGATTATTTATGATGCTTTAAGAGATAAAGTAAATTGGAATCTTAAATGTAAAAGAATAAAGCACCTTTGCCTTCCAACTGTCAGAATTGGTTTGTTGTGCTCAAGAAAATGGTTCTTTTGGAAAAAAGTGCAGAAGTTGATTTCACAGGCTCTTTTATATTTCATAATATTAGGCCAAACGATGGATCGTAACTCAACTCACGATGGATAAACCATCGTTAGTTGTGATACACCGTATGGTTTCTGCGCATCGCTCATCGTCTTGAGTATTAAAGTTACGATGTGTTTGGTGAAATCGACTTCAGATTTCCTAAAAAAGTTATATATACAAATAATTTGGCAATCGAAGCTACGCCTGGGAGCAAGCGAGCCTTGCTCTCGTAATCGTGAATAAGTCTACCCCTCATCAACATCTTATTCTTAGTGCTCTGCATAAAATAAAGGGGCCCGGTACGTGATCGCAATACGTAATAACTTTCGTACATTTTGTATGCTAACATAGTATCTCAAAATGCCCATCACGAGAACGACCAGTTTCTGCATGTGGTAGCCGCCCGGTGAACGGCTTGGATCGTGTGTCGTGAATTCATCGGCCGGTCCTAGCTAGCCAGCGCATGACGCGGGAGAAATTCGAGATCACGTCAACGGTAGCCTACATCAGTACATGATATTGTTAGACGGTTTTCTATCAGCTGAACGCCATGATTTTTCAGTCAACATGGGGGAAAAAACAACCACAAAATGTCTACTCACCTCTAATTCTCATCAGCTCTTCTGTGTAATAAGATCTTGACTAATCCCAGTCTAATAAAACTCCCACGACGGGCAGAAGGGTGCATTTGTTTCCCGCACTGGACTACAGTATACGCAAACCTTGCTCACTGTTCATTGTCGACATAGCGCGAATCTATTCAAAGCTTGCACCTGTAATAGACCACGCAGGGCTTGTTGCTGTTATGCAATAGTTGGAATGTTGGTGATAGTCTTCAATCAAGGCGCTCTTGGCCCGTCACCGGTCACTCAAGTGGGGCCTTGTCAGTATTCATTGGCTACGGCTCCAATGTGTAGATGGGTCTTGCAGCAATCGCCAATTTCAATTAATGTGTACGTGTGTTTTTCAGCCGCAGCCAAGACCTCCTTGCGTTAATCCTGGTCGAGCCCATTACGCCATTCGATCCCGCTCATTTGGGATAAGACGACCGGAATAAAGGTAATCATTCATGCAATGGTTCTGGATATTACCGCTGTCCTCATGAAACGGGGGTGGGGAGGGGGGGGGGGGCTACAGCAGAGCCCAATGGGCCTACCCGCGGTCAATCAGCTCAGAAACCGAGTATTCAAAAACCCACCTGTTGTTTTGTGCAGTGGTATTCGTTACGGCTACACATCTGTGCTGATGAAATAAAAAGTTCTGTGACGTTCACAGGCACTGTTACTACAAGCATGAGGTACTGCTAAAATGTTCTGGGAAAATTGACTCCTACAAATTAATGACCCTGCTTTCACATAGGGTACTCTAATCAAAAATATTTTTAGGAATTACAAACCTATACTATAGTTTGCCCTCCAAGTTCAGCTCTTGGCTGTTAGGCTATGCGTATAATTCAAAGTTACCCTAAAATTACACACGAGTAGACATACGACTTTTAAAAAGTCCATCGCCTCCGCTGCAACTATATAATTATTGGCCCCACGCAAAATTCCCAATAATAAACCGTGCACTTAAAACTTGGTGGATGAAAGGTGTGTGACACAATCGTTTGGTCCAACACTTGGTCTTGTTCAGTTTGGGGAGTATATATCCGACAGCCTTGCGCTAGACTGACGTGTTAATAGGCAATTTTTGGTCAACTTAATTGTTGGACACGGCGCCAGAATGTCCTTGGTTTGAAAATGACATGCTACTCGCGAGTATCAACTTGCATGATTGACACAGTTACATAATTTAACGATTGAATATAGAATATACACCCACCACGTGAGATATAAAACCAAACCAATCGGCGGTGCAGGATAGGGTCAGATTCAAGCCCAAATTTAGGGCCAGGTTCAGTCTGGTGCGCCCTTCATAGTCCTGGTCCTTCCAATGCGGAGTTTTAGGCAACGTAGAGGGCGCTATAAAGAAAGACCGCAAACAACATCTATCCTGCACCGCCGATTGGTTTGGTTTTATATCTCGCGGGGGTGGGGTGGGGGTAGTGTTAGTCTCTATTCAATCGTTACATTTTGTGAATCGTCATTTGATTATCAGAAGGATTCTGATGTGTCATGCAACTTGGTACTCAAGTAGCATGTCCTTTTCGCAAAGGTTCAGTAATTGTCCGCAAAGCAAGACCCTTTCAATTGCAAACGGGTGAGGGCGCTATCACCATTATACAATAACGTGTGTAGAGTACCTTTACATGGAGCATGAATGCATGGATGACGGATGTAGGTACGTATACTCTAAGGTCGAGTTCGGGCGAACCTTGTTCTTGTCTCAGTCGCGCTCAAACCACACGAACACGACCCAAGAACGCTGCACTCGGAACAGGATCACACACCATCTCTCCGCCAGGGTTGTTCACGAAAAGCCGAGAACGCGCGCTTTTAGCCGACCTCATACCACAGGGTTGCAGAACGCCTAAATCAAGCTCATTATAATAAAGAAGAGCGCAACACAAAAACTTTCGCTTTAATTTCGAGATCAATAATTCAACACCCAAAAGTGGCTCAGGTCTTGTAACAATAGGCCTACTCCAAATTGCTCTATGATTGGACCTTCATCTTCCATTCTTTTTCAATTTGTTGGTGTTGCTATGCGGATTGGATTTTCGGCTAATTATTCCCAGAAAAAAAGGTGCAGTCGTCGAAGCCAAAATTCTGCAAAGGGTTTTGGATAGCATCCGTCCACTTCCACAGCCAAATAGGAATTGAAAACTCAACCCCAGGTTGTTGAGCTTCACTCACTCTACAATAAAAATATATCAGTTCATAATTAGGCAAAGTTGTAGTTGTCTTGATGGAAGGTGTACCGAAGAGCCTTTTCTTGCAGTTTTCTAAGTTGAAAGAAACAGGTGGGGTTATTCATGTTAGTAAGAGCAAAAAACAAGAGACAAACAACATAGACTTACATACCAACGAATGGACAGACTTACATACACACTTAGACTTACATACACACGTAGTGCTTTCATTCAGCTCATTAAGGTCCTCTCTGAGCAATGTGAAATCACTCTTCAGGCTGTCCACCAGGACATTGCTAATCTGGACTCCAAACTCCGCCCCAGCTGTTCTGAAAGCCAGTATAAGGATCTCAGTTTTGAGATTGAGAAAGGTCTCTCTAACCTCAATTCTGTTCTCACCGACAGGAGAAACAAGAAGATTGGTGGCCTTGTTGCCAAACAACGCAGACACAACCGCTTCAGACGCACTCCCCCGTCTACACCATTACCCCCCACTAAAACTGTTGTCTACCTTTCCTCTTCTCTAACTGACGCAAAGCATACGTTACTTTCCAAGGGTTTGAACTTTTGTCCAACTCTCCCGAAAGTTGACCAAGTAATGCTCAATCAAGATCTCAATGAGTATTACCGCAGACTTCGTCTGACTGAGTTCTTCTTCGATTCTGGCTCCCGTAAAGAAGAACCTTTCCGAGTAAAAAGCACCTGGGTAGGGATTAGTGAGAGGAGGGGGAAAGATCAAAGAGAGAAGTGGAGGAGTGAACACAAAAGAGGGATTATCTTATTCCTAAAGACGAGCATTATATAATAACAGGGAAATGGGGGGGGGGGGCTGATAGACGTCCGGGCGTCATTTTTCTTCAACTACAGCTGCCAAATCACAACAGATCTTAGAGACCCTCTCCGTATAGTGAAATGGAGGCCCCGAATAATATTGGTGTATGTACTCTGGGTTATAACCCCGAAATTCATTGGACTTTATACACGTTCAAGCATGGTACCAGTTGTGTAGGGTTTGAATATAGCTCTAAAGAAGAAGTATCCTGAAGTTTCTGCCGGTAATATCTTAGAAAGGGTGATTGTCATGCAGTATTATGAAATGTAATTGTAAAGGTGACCGGGTTTTTCAGACTTTGTTTTGTTTGGAGGGGGGAATTTGTCCTTATAATCTAATCTACTAGTTAAAAACCGAAAACGTGTTGATCACAAAAGTGATATACAAAAATGTTGCGAACTGCTTACTGACTAAAATTACCAAAATGCAAATCTCAAAATTTAGTGGGCCTGACGTTTCGAACCTAACAGGACCTTTCTCAAAGGCAGAATGAGAAAGGTCCTTCTATATAGGATCGAAACGTCAGGCCCACTAAATTTTGAGACGTGTTGATCACGGCAGACATCTGGAAATAACCTGGTTGACATAAGCGTTAATTGAATTAAATACTGTAACTGTAAAGCGTGGTGATTGAAGGTGGCAACAAATGTGGAAGACCTATAGAAGAGAGTGGTTATACATGTAATCTTTCAGATGATACCCAATTTAATAGTTTTTAGTGGAATGCGTAGGGTACACTCACTTTTCCGAAAGAGGAGTATTTGGAACTCTCAGCAAAATGCATAATTAGCGCATAGCGAGTTTCTGACCAAAAGTTGATTTCGGTCATTGTTAAATTTGTTAGGCTGAAAGAATGGTTGCACCAATGATCTCGGGAATGCCTACATCCTCTGTATAATCTTGTACTCTTTTAGATGATACCCAATTTAATAGATTTTAGTGGATTGCGTAGGGTACACTCACTTTTCCGAAAGAGGAGTATTTCGAGTTCTCAGCAAAATGCATAAATTATAATAGCGTATAGCGAGTTTATGACCAAAAGTGCATTTCGTTCATTGTTAAATTTGTTAGGCTGACAGAATTGATGCGCCAATGAACTCGGGAGTGCCTACATCCTGTGTAGAATTTTGTACTCTTTCAGATGATATCCAATTTGTTAGGTTTAAATAGAATGCGTAGGGTACACTCACTTTTCCAAAAGAGGAGTATTTCGAGTTCTCAGCAAAATGTGTATAAGCGTATAGCGAGTTTCTTACCGAAAGTGGATTTCGGTCATTGTTAAATTTGTCAGGCTGAATGAATGGTTGCACCAATGATCTCGGGAACGCCTACAGCCTCTGTAGAATTTTGTACTCTTTCAGATTATATCCAATTTATTAGGTTTATATGGAATGCGTAGGGTACACTCACTTTTCCAAAAGATGAGTATTCCATATTCGTTTTATTTGAAGTAAAATCCTATTCATTTTTTTCTGGAAAAAACCCCAAACAAAAACAAAACAAACAAACCAAGTATTCACGCTGATTGTGTATAGAATCATGTTATCACAACGTTGCAATACAATCTCTCTCTTATTTTTATTTTTAAACTAGCAAAAACTCAATTCAAATATTGTGTGTCAATCATGGAACACCGTAGCGCTTTACGTGTTGGCCAGCCGAAATTCAGGCCCAACGTTAGGGCCAGGTTCAGTCTGGTGTTTTTGTTTACCCTAAAAGTAAACAAAACTTAGCAGAGCCGGAGGTCGTTTGCCCTCGCCGGCCAGCGTAAAGTTACCTACGAACAAAAAGGGGCGGTGCCCTCTCCATGGTGCTCTCACCTGTTTCCGTGGTGCTATAGTCCACACAGAAGGAGAATGAGATCGCCGATTTCGAAGCGAACTGTCAACTAGGGATCTGGGATCGTGTTTTCCCATATGAGTGGTGTATACCGTGCCGTTCACAGACTGCTCGGCACGGCTGCGGCGAGTCACGGCCTCCGGTGCTCTACATCGTCGTCCGATCCAGCTCGCTTCAGTAACGCTCGTCTAGTCACCATGTCGACGCCGTCAGATCCGCAATGGTCGGCCAGAATGCTGGAAATTGTCCGCTGGTGTAACTCCTTCTACTCCAAAGGTAAATCACGGAACACGGAGGGCTCAGCCAAGTTATGGTCAACTTCTTCCACTTTGGTTCCAGTACTAACGTTTTTTATTCATGCGCCTAAAAACACTGGCAAAGATACCAGCAGATGTTTTTTTGTGGCCGGGTTTCACAGCTCTACGGCTGAATCAGTGCTACTGCTAGTCACTCATTGCACATTTGCAGTCACATCATGAGTTGCACGATTTGAAAATTAAAATGTCACTGGAGCAAAAGGGCATGTGGTCGCTTATGTCAAATTATGGGGAAGGTTTCAACTCCATAGGTGCTACAACTATAACTTGTTAAGGCAAGGGTTTCATACAGCAAAAAGACCCAATTGCCACTAACCATATGGAGTTATCTATGGACTAACTATACACACTGAGACCGTGAGAGTTTATTTCAAGTTGAGTGCGTAAAAAATGGGATTCGTTGACTGAAAAACAAATTGAAAAAGATGACAGTTTTAATGTACCAGAGTGTTCTTGAATTGTTAAAAAAACGATTCCTAGTCAGCTATATTTCCCCCTGTCTCTAAAATAGTAAAAGACACAAAATCTTTAGATGATGCCTGTGGACTTTGTAGTGTAGTTTTGTACTATGTGTCAAGACTTCAAGTGCTAAATGGGAAAAAAAAATCTTATCGTTCTGAAAATGGCAAAATTTAGTGGGCCCGATGTTTCGATCTTAGCAGGACCTTTCTCAAAGGCAGAGCCCACTAAATTTTGAGATTTTCATTTTGGTAATTTTATTTAGTAAGCAGTTTGCAACATTTTTGTATATCATTTTAAGTCATTCTGAAAATGGGTAATTTCTTTATCTTTTGACCATGTTCCCAAATTCTTTGTGCACTGGATTTCAAATGATTTCTGAGGACTTGGACTCCACACATGCCAGCCCTGTGAAGGAGGCAGTGCCCCCCCCAAAAAAAAAACTCTCCAGTCTCTTCCAATCGTTTATGCAAGGAGGTGTCATAACTGTGAATTGCTTTGGTCCGGTGTCAATTTCCTGGCAGAGTCCAGTAGGACCCAGTGCACGCCCTTCTATGTGGCGGGCCAACGAGTCGGCCACATCACCCCAAAAGTCCTGCCCTTCCTCCGGGACCGGCCCGACGTCGTCCTGGTGGAGCGGGACCCTGCCGGGGGCCAGGACCAGGCGGTGCGCGTCTGTCTGGCGCCCTCGCTGGCCACGTTCGAGGAGCGGACCGGAAAGATGGCGTCCCTCCTGGACGAGCTGAGGCGGCTGGATGCCTTTGTGACCCTGAGGGGCTGGAGGGATGAGGTACGGCGGTCACTTCATTCAGGCGCTGCAGCTGGTCACTCCCAATCAAGTGTGGCCTGTGGCTGACCATCTATCAGGGCATAATATTATACATGTAGTATCATACCCACCACAGTACCACACCCATTATTTTACACACAAAAAACGACCTACAGAAACACTTTTGCACAATTTATAAAGCTTAAATTTGAGTGGGCCTGACGTTTCGATCCTAGCAGGACCTTTCTCAAAGGCAAAAGCTGGAAAACTACTCGTTCAAAAGTTCCCAGTCGGATTGTTTGACTTGAATTGAAAAAGCTGCATCCACTTTGTGTGATCCCCGAGCTGCCGTAGCCAGGTTTACAACAATCAGTTGTTTGCACATGAATGAAAGGGGGGGGGGTGTGATCCCTGGAGATATATGGCATTTAATGGTTGAATTGCTTCTGACTGGCGCCCCCCCCCCCCCCACCCAGGCAAAGACTAGTTGATTATTTGGGAGGCCACCATCTAAGGGCTGGATAGCTCAGATGGTAAGAGCACTGGTGTGTTAATCCAGAGGTCTTGGGTTCAAGTCCCATTCCAGTCAAAATTTTCTTTGCCAATTTTTCAATCTGGAAAATTTAGTTTAAAAAGTGTGAATTACAAAGGAAGAATGCTTGTCTGAAACTTGGATGTTAGTGTTTCTCTCTGTCAATGAGTGTTCACTTGAATGTTAATTTCCGCACCATTTTCACAGATTCTGTCTGTTCATTTCATTTTTAATCTTCAGACATGAAAGATACCTGGATAAAAGTTGAGATGGGGCTGTCTAGGATAAACAAAAGTTTAAATAGCTTGAAAAGAATATATATATATAGCTTTGAATATAATCTTGTACATGTAGAAGGTTATCAATATGGACATATCATTTCTCCTAGATTCGGTTATAGATTTAAAATGAGTTGATTGAGTTGTGTTGGTAAGAATGAGATTAGGTTAGGGTTTGCCCTAAACCATGTGTAGTTACCGTACTGGAGTCGCGAGAACAACTCTTTAATTTGTTTATAACTTGTGCAGCTGCAATACTGATTCGTAGAGATCATGCCATTATTAGTATGCACAATGTGTGCAGGTTTATGATAGTGCTGTCCTTCTCCCTCTCTCTCCCCCCATTTCAGATGTATGCCGTTTGTGCCTCGTATCACGATGAGACACTCATGAATATGGAACGGGCAGCAACGTGTAAGATCAGTGCTCTGAATAAAACATGCCTCCCCTTAGTCCCCTGTACTATAGACAATTACACCACCACTCAAACAGTCTCCCAACCTCACTCTCTAAGGTCTTGTGAGCATTTGTTAACCATAATATTTGAGCTTTGAGCCAGGGTTTCCCAACTCAAAACTTGGATGGGCTGCTTCAGCTGTTTGTCTCCAAACTTGCTACCTAGGGGGTCAAAATCTGCCATGAACAAAATGAACACAAAGCAGAAAAGCACTTCAGCACCTACAAAAGGATTTAGACAATTTTTTTTCTGCCACTTTGTGTTTCCAGATGCACCTATGACAGTGTTTTAGACTCATTCCCTATCAATCTCTGACCAATAGAACACCTACATGTAGCTAGTTCATCCACAATATAACAAACACATTTTTGGAGCAAATTTTTTGTTTTCACCTTGGCCTCAACAAATCCAAGCCTTGATTTGGGTCAGACCAATACCCCTTTTATACTCAGCCGACCAATATTTCATACACCAATCCCTCCTCCCTCTCCATGCTGTAGGTTTTTTTTCTAGGAAGAGAAAACAATTGCATCACTGTACAAATGCCTTTCACATACGTGTACCGGTATGCAGGTTTGTTTGGGATCAAGCAGTACGGTGTTCACCTGAATGGCTACTGCCACCATCCCACCAAAGGCCTGTGCATGTGGATTGGCAGGAGGTCCCCCACCAAGTCGACCTTCCCTAACAAGCTGGACAATGTGGTGAGTTTGAGCTTTAGGTGAGGGGGGGGGGGGTGGGGTTCTTTGTCATTCTGCAACCTCAATTGCCTCACACTGCTTCCCAACAGGCATGGACTGAGAGATGCGAACTTGAAATGTCCAACTCAAACACATCTATCTTTGATACATTGAGATTTTTAAGGTTTGTGGGAATTAACTGTTTTTAAGGCCTTGTTCTACTCATCAAGCTGTGAGTATTTTTTTCTCCAATTGGACAACAAAGGCAAACCTTTCAGCATACAACAGTTTGGAAGGGCAAACCTCAATCTACGTGCATCTGCATACATGTACATGTGTACATGTACCATTCCTACCGCACAGTAAATCATCAGGTACCAAGGTCAGAGGAAGGTGTCAACTCAATACAATATGCAGAATGGCAAAGCTGCCATTGTTCACTGAGATTTTTAAGGATTGTGGGAATTAACCTTTTCTAAGGGCTTGTTCTACTCAAGCTGTTAAGTAGTATAATTGTTTTAATTGGGTAACTACTAACTAGGGCAAAGTTTTGAGCACACAGCAGTAGTTGGGAAAGGCAAACCTCTATTTACATGCATCTACACACGTGTATATGTACATGCACATACATGTGCAGTACCTTTGCTGCCACACGGTAAATCAGGTACCAAGGTCATTGGAGCGTGCCAAACTGCCATTGTTCACTGTGGCCTCAACTGGCATATTAACGATTACCGGTAGGCAAAGCCTATTGATGAATTAATACACAAGTTTCTAGACATGATTATAGTTATTGAAATGCGCATATTATTAGCTAGGTGTTCAACCCAGGGACAGGGTGGAAGTACCATATGGCACCGACAGCCAACCATATTTGGCAAATCAGGGAATAACACTTTTGTAATTAATCAATGCCAAATACTGTACACACCAATTAATATGCTGCACATGGGAAACCTTGGCCGGGATTAACTTGAAAATTCATAACAGACTACAGTCTTAAATTGCTGAGCTGCACAATATCAGACAGATATGCAGGGATGCGTTTTAGCATTCATTACCGAGAAGTGGTTTGGTGGTTAAATTGTCCCACTGAGATTTTCCAAAGTTAGAGGGCCTGACGTTTCCATCCTAGCAAGACCTTTCTCAAAGGCTAAAGGGCTGTTCGCACGGGACTTAATATTGTCAATCTACCGTGGCTGAGCGGAAAAATGTCAAAAGTAACTCCCGTGCGGACGCACGGTAGATACGTCCCTGTTTAGTTACTGCGAGAGCACGATGTAAAACTAACAGGCTGAAAGACGTCGCGGAAACTTTCCTCTCAGCCACGGTAACTTAACAGGACCGAAAAAAGGTCTTGTGCGAACAGTTTCGCCATGTAAAACTACCGCAGCCCTGCTGTAAAATGCTCCAGCTTCCTGTATTACGTCACCACTACACACTAATCCCTCGTTGCGGCGCGAAACTGGCTGACCAAACAACGATCAAACTAGCGCGTGAAAAAGACGTCATTTCCGCAAAAGGCCAAAAGTTCAATGAGCACAGCGCCCTCATTAGGTGGCATTTCGCCAGTCTTTACGGTGAATAAACAGTCCGTCCGCGTAAAAAAGAGTCCACGTGCGGACGCACGGTAGAATCACCTTCAGGAATGTCGCGGTAAGTTACTGCGTGGCCGTGGAAGAAAAAGTCCCGTGCGAACACGCCTTACATGTATGTCTCAACGGAAAAGACTTAAGGTCCTGCTTGGATCAACAACGTCAGGCCCTCTACATTGTTTATTTAATTAGCAGTACACGGTACATGGAGCCAGACAGAGACAACCAAACTGGTGCTTGTCTCTGATAGCCAAACATGCACTCGGGCTAGGGTAAGACAGAGCCACTAAAGTTTCCTCAAAGCTCAAACCAAATAAAAAACTCAATTACTTTTGGGCACAGGCAGCTGGTGGCCTGCCCTCTGGGATGCCGGTGAAGGATTGCTTAGTGAAAGAGTGTGCCGAGGAGGCCTCTATACCTGAAGGCATCGCCAAGAATGCCGTACCCGCTGGCCTCATCAGGTACACTGGGTCCACTCCTTAGTCATCAATCAATGAATCGTCATCAATCGGCCGCAAGGCAGGCCACCACAGTTCCTCCATCCAACCCAATCAGCAGTGAGCCTGGCTATGCCATTCAGGTTTCTTATCACTGTCCCCTAATAACCCTCGCTGGATGCATGCAGACATACAGCTGTCTCTGTGGACCAGGTTTTGCCATCGCCATAGGTTGGAGCATCTCCTGCTTGGTTTCTTCTCCTACATGTTACATGTAGTAGAGCTCTTTTAACGAGAGGTTTTGCACCTAAAACAGTTGCTACAAGGATTACCACGTAGGATTACATACATTCCACTTCAGAACTCCCAACCCTTTCCCTCAGATTTATGCATACCTGTATCTACTCTTAGCTGTAATGCCTGACCATGGAAGGTCTGACTGAATGCTCGAATGAAGGCCCAGGTGAGAGCTATTGTAGCAACATGTAAACCTCCCTTTCTGTTGAAAAAGGTCCTGCCAGGTTGGAAACGCCAGGCTCTCTAAAGGTTTTCGAGATGAAATTGAAAAAAATTGACAGAAAACTTTGGGAGTCGAACCCAAGACCTCTGGATTAACGCACCAGTGCTCTTCCATCTGAGCTATCCAGCCCTTAGATGGTGGCCTCCCAAATAGTCAGTCTTTGCTTAACATACACTGTACCAGTGCTCGTTATTGAGATTCCTTGAAAATGCCAGCCAGCCTGTTGGCCTGCGCCCCTTTCCCGTCTTTGATCCTCAATCCTTCCGAGGAGACAGGGGCTCCTCCTACCCTTGCTGCAGCCACTGTGAATCCAAAGAGAATGCATTCTGTACAATCCTCTCAATCCAAACTCCCATTTGCTCGACAAGCTGCAAAAAGTCGGTGCTTTTCGAAGGATTCGGCAGACTTCTGCCCTGATTTCAATACAAAGCAACAACCACCACATTTTGTGGGGATTCTGTTAACAAAATCCCACCCTAAACTCACATAAAAGCCTGCTGTTAGGAGTGTTAAATCTCACTGACTCACCTGTTCCTCTCTGCCAGCTACTTTTACGAGGACGAGCGAGGGCTCTTTGATGAGACCCAGTTCATCTACGACCTGGAGCTCCCAGCAGATTTTGTGCCACAAGTCAATGACGACGAGGTGTCCCAGTTCTATCTGTGGACAATGGAAGAGGTACTCCTACTACTGTAAACGCTCAAATGAAACCTTGCCTTGAAATTATGAGCATATCTGTAGCTCTCGCCTTTTCCTTTTTTACTTTCATGCACACTTTCAAATACCGGTAATCATTTTCACAGGATTGGTCAATCCCTATGGTGACCTTCTCCCAAAGAAGTTCACTCAACTAACTGAACTAAGTACATGTATGCTTCTTCTTGTGCAATACCCAATTGTTTCAATTTCAACAATTTAAATAAAAAGAGGGGCGAAAGTTGATTTACATGTACGTTACATCCTCATCGTTCACCCCGGAATAGTACCTCTGATGAGCTTGAGAAATTTGCAGTAAACTGTGTCAACTTCATCATAGAAACTAACACAAACTAATAATTTTGCCATGGATAATATACCTGTAAAAAGTAATGATAGCTAAAGCATGAAACTTAGTTCCCCGAACTCCATTCAATTTCCAAGTGAAAGAAACATGCTCACCGTTGTCTTTGTGTCGCCAATAACGTTTGCTAATCCATCCGAGTGTCGTTGCTGAAAACTCTTTTCTTTTCTTTTTTAAAGGTGAAGGAGAAGATAGCATCTAGCGAATTCAAGCCAAACTGCTCACTGGTCATTCTGGATTTTCTCATACGGAAGGGATACCTCGCAGTGGACACAGGTCAGTTAATCATATCTCTCAAGCCACTCTTTACATTTTTCCCAGCAAATTTTGCCGAGAAAAAAACCCCCAACATCCTCCAACAGCACATCCCACCCTAAACACAACTAAATACAAACTACATGTGTACATATGCAAAACTCAAAACCAGCTGGAACCAAACAACTAAGACCTCTCCGAAACCAAAATTTGACCTCAAACTTTGTTTCCGTCATGCATGAGTTGGAAAACAAGTACACTGTCGAGGTGAAAGCCTTGATTTCTTGTCAAAAAAAAAGAATATGCATGCAAGTCAAAAGCCTGTATTTTCAAGCTTTTATTCTGAAATCATAAACAAAACTGATAATAGAAAGGTTGCCGGTTAAGTAGAAAGTGAAATCCCTTACAGATTACAAAAGTCCAATCACAATGCACAAATCAATGCTCTACCCTCAAATCAATGTTATTGTAAAATCTGTTTGTGGGTATTATCTACAGCTTTTCCCCCCAGGGACACTTAATTCATTTCAACCTTTTCAGACGGCGTTTTGATTGTATCCTTCCTCAGGAATTCCACTTTTGTACCAGCATTCCCACAGATAGAGGCCAGACTATTACCGTTACTTTAAACGGCACAAACTAGAGGGGACCAACTAAGCCTTCACACAAAAAGGAACCCAGTAATCCCTCTGGTTGTACTAGCTGAAATTTGAGCCTGTGTCACCAGTGGGCCCTGTAAAAAAAATTGACTGAAAAGGCTAAGAGAATCCCTGAAAGGTACACAAGCAATGACCCTGCAATGGAATGCCAATGGAATGGTTGAAATGGAATTTTTGTGTGGCGAATTTGACCCTGCAACATTTTGTCAATGGAATGGTTGAAATAGAATCCTTGTGTGGACGAATTTGCATACACACCTATAGTGAGCCGGTGCCAAAATCCTCCGGCTGTAAACTGATCCTGCCAATGTTGGCACACTCCCCTACAATTTGTGAAGGAATTAACTGGCATGGCTGAAGCCCTTTGGACACCATCTCAGCTAATTCCGAATAGGCCCCATCCAAGTCCTATTGACAAATCAGGGGACCTTCTTTCCCACACAGTCTATAAATTTATTGCTATAACTACTAGGGGGCCTATATATGTATCGTGCAAATGCTAACTATATGAATTCAAAAATAAGTGTGGCAAGAAATTAAACAAAATAGTAATTTCTAATGTAAACAATACATTTTCCAATCAAGTTACCTTACTCTTTGGAAAAATACTTTTGCGAATACATTTGTGCAAATAATAATAATTAAAAAAGAATATATAAATTATTTTCATGCAAGACTTTCATTTGGCTCATTGGAATACTGAATGGCATAAAATAAAATGTAATATGAATCTCTGTTTCTACTAAATGGCAATAAAGAAAATATAGAATAAACTATTAATTACAAAGCACCGGGTAATATGGGGTTGTAAACAAAGTTGACAGGAATTCTTCTTTCAAATGGACAAATCTGTGCAGCCCACTATGGGAGCTGCCATGGATGGGATATACAAAGGGTTTGTGTATGATGACCCTGTCTACCAACTGTATTCATTCACCTGATGTGAGTAGACAGAGGGTTAGTGTGACCCTGTCTACCAATTGTATTCGGTCAGCTGGTGTGGGTAGACAAAGGGTAGGTGTGTGATGACACTGTATACCAATTGTATTCAGTCACTTACTATGGACACATATGTGTGGTACATATAAGCAGAGAAATTCTACACTAACCCCAGAAGCGTGGAATTCTCAGTAATATGAAGTTGTGAGCTTGAACACAAAATATCTTGCTCACATTGGAAATAGACATAATTTTCTGCTGCAAGTCAGTCATCATTTTTTGTTTACATTATTAATCATTCCAGATTCCATTGAAGTGGTCCCTTTGTCAGATTTGTCTATATTCAAGGCAAAGAAAACAATCAATCTTTTGCCTGTAAAAAACTCCTTAATTTCCTAATTTACTAAGCCATCTCCAACGTTTTTGGTTTGTCCTTTCAGACCCAAACTACGTTCTCTTCCTGCAAGGGCTGCATTCGGAAAACCCCACAGATCTCTTCAAGTGACATCGAGCAATCAATGCATCATGGGGGAGTTCAAAGTACAAAGGTCAGAGGTGAATACAACAGTGCCCGGTTCACCTCTTCTGTCTTCGCCACTCTTTTCACTCTTCTGCCTCTGGAAGTACCGCTGCTACAATATACCTTTTGCTATTATGATGACATACATGTACAGTAGGACGCCCTCAACCCAGGACCAATAGAAGCTTGCTCATTGGGCAATTCTTTCTACCAGGCCTTCCACTGTTACATGTACATTAGCTACCCTCAAATAGGGCAGCATAAAACAGAGCATAAGATAGTTGTAAAGCAGTATCGCATTTTGCCATTAATGTGCCTTGTTTGGGATCATTGGGTGTGAATATTTCCTTGATGATATTTATGTTCTAATTAATTAATGAATTATTAATTAATAATTGATTATTCTGCAATTTTAAAGATCTTGCGCAAGCATCAAAGCTGAGGTTGTTTCATCATTTTGTGTTTGTGTCCGGTTTGAGGTGAAAGTAATTTGGGATTTTTGGTACTCCTGCGATGATGACTCTGGCAGTGGGCTTTTGTTTTCACCCACAGACATGAATAAACTATGGATGGACGGTGCATATTTCAAATCTGCTGCAGGGTAACAAAATGACTTCCGCGGCCCGACTAATGAGTGTGTTCCAATACGTAGGACATAGCATGCACTCTATTGGCCTATGGTATATGCCGCTATGCCACAGTGGAGCTCTACAGCTTTGCCAATGGCTTCCCAAAATGGCGCCGTCCATGAACTTACGTTCAGGTGCCCACCGTTGTCCGTCCATAAGTTATTCATGTCTGTAGTTTTACCTCTAGTGTTGAAGTCTTCAGTGTATCCCCTAGTTGAGTCTGTGGCATGCTGTACTTCAAGCATGCCCCCCAGTGTTCTACTGGGGCACCGCATCTCTCTGGATGCCTGTCCGAACAAGTCTAGTAGCCAAGGCTCTTGGCGCACAGTGCATCAAAGCGGGATTTCCAGGCAGGATTCATGAAACTGGAGAGAGCAACGAAACAAAAACCAAGTCAAGTTGCTGTCAAGCTGAAGATAAGACATTCAATTGGTTCCATTCAAATTAACTTTTTTTTTTAATCTTTGGCTGGATTAGGACTTGTACCCGATACCTCTGGATTAATGTACCAGTGCCCTTCCATCTGAGCTATCCAGCCCTTAGATGGTGGCCTTCCCAAATAGTCAACTAGTCTTTGCCGGGGTGGGGGCGCCGGTCAGAAGCAATTCAACCATTAACTGCCGTATATCTCCAGGAATCACACCCCTGCTTTCATTCAGGTGCAAACAACCAATTGTAAGCCTGGTTACGGCACCTCAGGGATCAAAATCTTTCAAATGATTGCCTTAACCTCACTGAAGAACGAATATTTCATTTTTGGGGGGGTAAGTTCTTTGCCTCCAAAGATCCATACACTGTACATGTGGACCACCAAAGAAAAGAAAGAAAGCCATGCAATAATGGAGTGTAGTTCTGGCTGTGTGGAGATGAGAGGCCAGATTGGGGAGACAACTTGCCTGCTGATGTTGTCATAGACCTGGGTGGCCAGTCCCATGACGTCGCTGGCGGCGTGGTCAATCATGTTCGGGGTCAGGGGTCGCTGGGCCCAGAAGTTGCGGTTGCCGCGGTAGACCAGCTTGGAGTTGCGCTGCAGGGTGAAGCGGCCGAAGAGCTCGCACAGACCGGTGATGTTGGTGGGCGGCGTGTAGTTGACGTTAGACTGCTCCATGATGGTCGAATAGGCAACCTATGGGGAGCCCACAAATACTCATTAGCGCTTCCAAGTTCCAACTTCGGTAGACTGGTGGCACCATATACAAATACTGTATAATTATACACATGTATACACGTATGACAGAAGTGCATGAGTCATGACAGTGATTGCAGCATACGCGCAGGCACACAAATTCTCAAACTTTTCAATATTTACAGACATTTGTTGAAACATTCCTTTGGACTGATGATTCTCTAATACATACACTTTACGAAATTGCAAAAACAAAAATGATTTTGACGTTTATTTTGACAATAGAGTTACTTTCAACAGTGTTTACTTGAAAAGGATTTTTGCAGTAGTTGTCTCATTACATCATCTTAGGTAACAAATGTGTTTCCAACACATCATCAAATTTAAAGGTGACTCATGAGTCATGACCTTGACTTGAGAGTTGACCTTTGTGACTAGCGAGTCTGACTCAACCTTTGTGACTCACGACTTGGACGTAGATTCGAGAGATGTGACTTTAACTTTTACTGAGAACATAAATGTATCAAATTATCCCCAGTCCTTCATGTTCTGAAAAAACAAAAACAATTTGAGAACCCTTATAGAATAAGCAAACCACGTTACCAGTAATTGAGAGGGATTGTACTAAGCCGTTGATAACATTGACTGAGACGGATTGTTTTAAATTGCCACTCACCGCTGTGTCAAAGACGTTTCTCAGTTTAATGTTGTATGATTCCAGAACAGCACTATCTCCCCTGCAGTCATGCACAACCTGAGGCAAAATGTGTGTGCAAAGTGTGAACAAAATGGTCATACCGTTTGAACTAATGCACTATTTGTATACAGTGTGGCTTCATACTACAGCTCAGACCAAAGAAGTAAAATACCCTATAGAAATAGTTGAATGCAATGTCTGCTGAAACTTTCAATCCCATCACACTTGAGCAGCATGGGTAGATAAGACTTGAAGGTTTGCATGGTGTCATTGGTGGAAATACTAAACTTATGGAAGGTTTGCGGTGATACCATGTAACACTTCTCTTTCGAGAAGGAGAGTGGCTCAGAAAAGGGCCAGTAACTCTAGTGCAGAGAGAGACTAACCAGCGTTACCTGAAGAGTTACCAGCTTCTTGAAAGAGAAGTGTTACATAGTGTCAATGCAAACCTTCCACTTAGCATGGGTAGAGGTACCTGCCTGCAACTAGACCTAGTTTGAGAGCATCATGCATTGTAAGGCTCACAGTCATAACAGAGTGTATTCAGAGAACCACTTGGCCAAATGCGGAGTTGATTTGTGGTTATTATGTACCTCTACTGCCCCGTCTTGACATACATTTCAGGATCCATCATCCAACCATTTTCTTTCCAAAGAAATGAACGAGCTGACTTAGAGTCACTTCCAGGAGGAGTCTTTAGTCCTGTCCGCACTGGACTTTTTTGGGGGGAAACTAACCGAGTAGATGGGTAACTTGACCATTCTAAGTCCAGTGCGGACAGCCAAGGAAGTTTTCCTCCCAGGTATAACTTACCCGGCTCGAATGGGTAAGTTAACCGACCGACTTCTGCCCGGTTAAATTGACCAGGTCAGTTTAACTGAGTCGAACGTCCAATGCGGACGCGACGTTAGGGGCTCACCTTCAAGACTCTCTCGCTCTCCAGGAGATGCTTGACCTTGCTGGTCTTGAAGTTCTTGGGAGTCCAGTCCAGGACGTCAAAGATGAACGTGCGGCAGCACTCCATATCCAGCGTGGCAATCTGCACAGTGGACAAACACTCCCCTTGATCTGGGTGCCGGCAAGAGCAAAGGACATTTCATTGTCAATTGTTATTCTCAGTGACTACGGTGATTGGTTTAACAAACAAAATATCTTGATGTGTTTACATCAGTTACAATTAGTTTACATTTAGGTAGCATGCAAAGTCTTAATTCTCCAAAAACGCTGGCTTGTTTGACATGGCGATGTATATCAAATTAAACAATCCTCCTACCACATGTACAAACTTTTCACACAGTTGGAGTAATAGGTTTGTGGTAACGCCATGCAAATGTCTCTTTTGTGACTGTGAGTACCGGTATGTGTGGTTCTAAAAAAAAGAACTGGAGGAAATCTCAGAACCACACATACTCACAAAAGAGAACTTTGCATGGTGTCACCGCAAACCTATTACTCAACATGAAAACCTTCAAATCTCATTTCACACACTGAAAGTTGTCAAAAATCCCTGAAAACTCAAAATTTGATAAGGATCTGGAAAAGTTAGGGTTTATATTAGGATATCTGTCTGAGCAAGGTTTTCATATAAAGTGCAAGCATGTGTGCATACATACCATCAGTTGCTCGTTCAGTGTCAAAGGCTACAATTCTGGTCTGCGGATCTCTCAGGATTGGATTGATCACCCCGGCCACTCGCCAGGGCTTACGGATAATGATGGCCTCGTCCCCGAAGACGCCCACCTCCAGCCTGGGCAGGCGGCTCTGGATCTCCTGCCGGACCCAGCTGGCCTCCACGGGCCCGTTCAGGTAGACAAAGTCCCGTGAGCTCAGCGTGAAGAACCGCGGCTGGCCCAGGACGAAGCTGCGGACGGCGGCGACCGAGCTCAGGTGGAGGCGCACGGCAAACGGCACGTGCTGCGCCTGCTGAAGGCCGTCCAGCAGTCCGGCCGGGGAGATGCCGTTCCAGGCCTTCAGGAAGGTGCGGAGCGCGTGGGCGGCTTCCCCCGTCCACTCGGGGCTCTCGGCCGCCCCCGGCCGGACCTGGTCGGCGATGAAGTCGAAGAGCCGGGCCGGGTCCTGGTAGGGGCGGGGCGCCCGGACCTCCAGGGCCTCCCGGCGGATCTTGGTCACCACCCAGTCGCACTGCTGGAGCCGGGCCTCGGCGTCCCGCCCCCGGGCCGGGCGGGCGCTGACCACCACCCCAAAGTCCGGCAGGAGGTAGTCGGTCAGCCGGATGGTCGGCGCCAGGCCGCCGCGCCGGATCGAGGACTTGAAGACGATGGCCAGCTCGTAGTCCTCTTCGGCCACTTCGATCACGGCCCACTTGTCCACAACCTCCAGGACCAGACCATGCATCTCAACCATCCCTCCTCCTCCTCCTCCTCCTCGACTGTAGGCCATTCTTGTCTTTGAAATACCTGAATAAAAGAAGTTAATACAAAAACTGTTGCAAACAGCTCACTGACTAAAAATGACCTGCGATACTTAAATCTCAAAAGTTAGAGGGCCTGACATTTTCATCCTAGCAGGACCTTTCTCAAAGGCAAAGTGAATAAAAGAGTGAGAAAAATTGGTCATTAATTATCCTTTCCTCTGGAAAATGACGGAAGAATACGGCATACTACTACCTATATAGTTACTACCATAATTATACCAAATGATGCCATTTAAGAGTAATATACTAATTGCTTTACTGACTAAAAAGACCATCATTGTAAATCTCGCCAGGAGTTTCCATCCTTGCAGGAATCTTTCTGAAAATGTTGAATTACAATTACATAGATCTAGCCACAAAGCAGACCAAACGTTTCGGGGCAGAAGTGCAAGAATGCAAGAACTAGAAAAAAAGGGGCCTCTCTGCCAGTCTGCAACCTGAAGGGCATAGCACTAGGCAGGACTGAAGGGGCCTTTGTTTATCAGAAACTAGGTCAACTGACATTACCCACCTGTTGCTTACCCACAAACATTTCCTCTTATCAACAAGCAATTATCAGACAATTACTTGCTTACTGATCTTAAAGTGATACGCAAAAAATGTTGCAAACTGCTTACTGACTAAAATTACCAAAATGCAAATCTCAAAATTTAGTGGGCCTGACGTTTCGATCCTAGCAGGACCTTTTTCAAAGGCCTTTATCATGTCCTGCTAGGATCGAGATGTGATCAGGCCAACTAAATTCTGAGGCTTACTGATATTGTACAAGCTTCTGAAAGGCATAACAGCTGAGCAACTGCTAACTACAAATAACACTTAGATAACACTTAGATAAACCGTGGAGGTAGAGGCTCTAGCTCTAAGGATAAACAAACCAGAACTTGGGCAGAAGTAACTAACTGATTGACTTTGCAGTTAAAAAGCAATGTTAAAATCTTGTAAATATCAAAATTTAGTGGGCCTGACATTTTGATCCTAGCAGGACCTTTCTCAAAGGCAGATCTGCAATTATCTGCAAATATCTGTAAATATCTGCAATTCTGTAAATCTCTGCAATTCTGCACAAGGCCTAGGCTGAGTGAAAGATTGTGTTCGAACACAGAGCAAGCAATTCCCCCACCCCCTGCTCAGTGACCACACCCCCTCATTGAGTGCAGAGTGCAGTTACTAAAATATTAATAAACTTTTCACACGAGTAAATCGATCCATGTTGTAGTTTGGTATGGTTTGGTTCAGTATATTCACGTGGAGGATGAGAAAGTAATTCAGAAAATGGCAAAGTTCCACAGCTTTGCCCAAAATAGATCGGCAAACAAGGCCACCAACATCCTGGACACATTCGCACTCACACTGTAAGTCTGAAGTACATGGGGCATGTGACAAGACGGCCCTGCATAACTTTAGTTTTGAAAAAAAGTTGTGCTCGGACACCAAGAATTTTGAGTTGACGTTCTCGTCTAGAGCTTGAAGCAACCCAGTAAGGAAAAGCAGATATGCTGGCGAGGCCTACACCTACCAAAGTACCATGCCAATTTCTGAAGACGTGAAGAAAAAAAAAACGGTGAAAAACACGTGGTCCTTGAAGAACATTGTTGCGGTCTACATTGCATGCACTATGCATGGACTGTGTGAGCGTCTGTGTACAAGAACGAGACCTCCAACTCCAAGATCCTTTTTTTTTCGTGCTTTCCCCAAAAAATCTGTTCCATTTTCACATTGTTTATTCATCAAGATCCTAGTAATAAGAACACTCGAAACAGGCTCGAAGGCTTCGCTTACCCTGGGCGGAGAGAGGAAAAGGCAAACAACCGTGCAGACAGTCGTCCAACGTTTTCTTCAGAGAGAGAAAGAGAGAGAGAGTACTAGTATAGAGAGAGCTGCGATTCGACTGTCCAAAGATGCCTTCCGTCGGCATGAAACTTGGCGTGTACAGTGGTACATTGTTGAGTACTACAAGTTCTACTATACATGTAGTACTACTACATGATTGTGCATGTATAGTACGTGTGTAATGTCAGTGGGCATTCAAGTTTTTGTTGTGGAAGTGTGGAGGAGGGAGGGGGTGTTGTTTCAAAAAGTCCACTAAGTGCTGGGGTACGAGTGGAGGCGCATGTAAGCACATGCAAGCACCTTTCACTGTTTGGAGAAAGATTCTGCTGGGATAGAAACGTCAGACCCTTCTAGTACTATTGTTGGTAGGCCTATATATGTGCGTTTTCTTTCATTTATGTTTATGTCAAATTAATTAGTCTGATGTATCACTTTTATAGATTGAAAATTCACCATCTCTAAGTTTTGTAACTTTTTCAACTGTGACTAGGCCAAAATACTAGTACTGTACTAGTAGTGTAGCGTTTCATTACAGACATTTTTCATTGGTTATATTTACTTATAATTATGCATTTTATATAATATTTTCCACTTATTATTCATTTTGTTTTGTCCTATGCATTTATTAACCCGATAATCGATGAATGATAATCAATTTGTGGATCAATACAGCTATATTTCATTGTCTTAGAGTTAGATTGTTAGACGGTGGCCTCCCCAAATAGTCAACTTATAGTCTTTGCCATTTTCCCCATTTGTTTGAGTAGTCTTTTGCCCTAATACTTTGGCCGCCCAATGGATAGGCCTATATACTCACCTGTTGTATGTAGATGACAAACGCCCATCGTGTCCCATTGAATTACACCTGTTCACTTGGAATGCTGCAACCATCCAACGGAGAACACAAAATAGCCCGATGTAGGCTAACTTTTCGTGATCATTTAAGATTATTGCTCCTTAAAGAGCCCCTTAAAAATGAACCTTGATCGTAGGCCTACGTTGAACGACGAGGTCCTTTTATATTTATATGTGAATTTGTAATGCGTGTATGTAAAATACATTGGCAATTAAGTGGCAAGAAACGCATGTTACGTGCATGTTTCCATGCATGCCGCGCCAGTAAATACAATAGGGGAGTATACAATAGGCCTAATAAATGATACAGTAGTAGGATGTTGGCTGGTGAATATGCGCCGCGCGCACGGACTTTGCTCAAACTTTGCATTGAGCACCACGTGCCAAAGAAAAGACCCTAATGACGTCACTTAAAGATAAGAAAAAAAAGGATATGAGACCGTGTCCAAATATATTGGCTGCGGCTAGAAGTAACACGCAACCCTATGGGAACTGGCTGCAGCCGCTTGTTGACGACTTCCATAGGCTCACGCGTACAAGTTCAAGCCGTAGCAAATGAATTTGGACGCAGCCTTACATAAAGGCCGGGTATAGGCTGCATATACGTCTCCTGACGACGGCCAGAGCAGACTCTAATTATCAAAACATTGGCCCTTTTCAGAAGCCCACCAGCTCACAAAATAAGATATTTTAGGCCATTATTTCTTCGCCGAACAGCCTCTATCGTCGTCTATCAAGCCATTTATTTCATCGTTAAAACCAGTGCGCGACAAATACCGGCATAGCTAGCAATAACCACCTCCTCTCTCCCCAAATGATTGATGACAAGCTATACCCTTCACCATCGGCAGCCCGAAATGATAAGATTGGCCGCAGTCAAAAACCTCGATCATCGTCGTTTTATTATCCACTAGTTTCGTCGTGCGAGGCAATAAGGCAACAATTTACAACAATCCGGCGCTTCCTTTTAATTTCACCAGGTGCCGGAATGGCTAGGGTGCCAGAATGCCCAAGGTGCCGGAATGCCCAAAGGTGCCGGAATGCCCAAGGTGCCGGAATGCCCAGGGTGCCGGAATGCCCAAAGGTGCCGGAATGCCCAATAGGAGCACGGGCACCAAGGCGAGCTTCTACAAGATTCCCGACCCAGCCGATGGTCACCGCAACCTTCAAAGATCGTATAGGCTGGGGGAAAACATGAACCAGGAATTAGGGAATTCCAGAGAGAGGCTGAACGAGGGAAGAAGCTGTTCAGATACCTCTTTGCTCTACACCTTGGGATAGATAGCGTACGGGTGAGAGGAGGCAAACAGCCTAGTTGCTCGCTTACAAGTCCTGACCGTGGGGGGACCAAGTCGGCAAGAGCAGAGGAACACCTTCCATGGAAATATCGATAGAGCAGACTCAGGTTGGCCACCGTCCTGCGATGGGCTAGGGGTTAAATGCTCTTTTTAAAATCATAAAGAAAGTCACAACCGCGAAAAACAAAACAGGTTTCTTCACAAGATTCTCTTTCTTTATTTACATACAAAATAGTGTACATTTGTTTAGCCACAAAAGATTTTGTTGATTTTTCATATCATGCAATTGTGCAAGAAAACTACCGGTACATTCTTCATCTCTCACGGATAACATCCACTGTTTTTTCCCCTTTCAGTCAGACTGAAAACTGTGTAAGTGAACAAGGGCAGAATAATTGGCTTGACCGGTGTTCATATTAATATTCGAAGAATGCCAATGATTTGTATTAACTTTTTTTTTTGTTCCCTAAACAATGATCGTTTTCTTTTTTATTCTTAATACAAAATAGCACCTTCAGCGTTTTCATTTAATTGATTCCTGGTGCACGGGGTATAATTTGATTGCAGGATTTTCTTTTTTGTGAATAAAAAAGGCAACCAGTTTGAAGGACTTGCACAACTGGTTTGGCTCACAGCTTCTTCAGAGCAGGGTGGCGCCACATGTACAAGCACTTTGGTAAGCTTTTTTTTTCTAAATGGGGGAGGGTATTGGGTGCTAGGCAAGGTCTCACATAACAAAAAAATCCTGGTTCCAAACAGCTCTACAAAATTCGAGGTGAACGGAGTGAGTGAGTTGTTTCATAAGTGGAATATCAAGAATGAGTTAATACCAGTCGTTGTTTTTAGTATGCCAACCAAAAGTTTAAAACCGAAAGTATAACAAAAAGTAGATGGCTTAACATTTCGATCCTAGCAGATAGCGTACCTTTCTCAAAAGGTATAGAATGACAACAATAACCATTCAATGCTAGTCCAATCGTGACCCACTACTCATATAACTTAAAAAAAGGCCATGTAATGTAGTCTTTCTGTTTGTTCAGTTTACATGTACATGTACAGTGTACTGTAATTACCTTTAGAGCCTATATTATGAGAGATGCCTTTGTGTACTATTTTAAGTACAACGTAGCAAAATGGGGGTCTCCTGATTATCTTCATTAGATCATAGATTAGAACTGAACTATTTGGATAGAGTGCTCTTAAAATTAATAGGGAATACATGTGCATATAGCAATACCGTAGCTAAGGATGGGCTGAGTATTACTGGCGTCTATCTCAAAGTATGACAGCCAGACAAGCTTCGGACTGAGGTGTGGCGATAGAGAGGTTGTTTAGAACGAGAAAGCCAAATTTCATCTTTGATGAAAACCACGGCCTGTGTTTTCCAGGTGTTGGGCAACAAAAGATGAAGCCAGAGCCAGAGCCAGAGCCTAATCCAAAGCCAGAGCTGCAGTTTCTTATACTTGAGTAAGTATTATAGCCAGCGTACATGTATCTGAAGGGTGTTTGGGTGTGGTTCCCATTTATTGAAAGGTTCAACCATGTGACAAGCTTTTGTTTCTTGTATCAGGGAAGGGGGTTGAGGTTTGAAATCGTGTCTAAAATTCCATTTCCTGCCATACTTCTCCCAGTGAGCCTCCAGATTCTTTCAGCTGATGAGATCTATTTAGAGAATTCAGTAGTGTGCACTGGCAATCTGGCACTATGTTCAGCCTCTAGCTACAAGCTTTGGACCACTGTTTGACACAGATTGAAAGACGGTTGCAAAAATTTGTGGCGCGAGCTCTGAAATCGCTGGATGGACTGAGAATGAAAGCACAGGCCAAGACCCATGACAACACATGCATACACATACAAAAATGGAAAAACAAAAAACGACAACAGCTAAATGGCCGTTTACAAGGATACACGAATACAACAGTGAGAGCTCGCAATGATTTGTACATTTGGTCAGTCGTTTGGTTTCTCTGAATGATTCCCAATCTTCCTCATTTTGAAAATATTCTGGATTTTTTTTGCTCATATTTCATTCTTCTTCTTGCAAAGTCCCTTATACACTGTGCAGTTGTTGTTTTTTCATGTCCCTCAGTTGAACACTTTGAAAAGCCCAGTCTCAGACCAGATGGTCAAGATGCATGTCACTCAGACGAACATGGCAGCGCCCTTTACTCCCGCCTGTACTTTCTGCAAAGATGGCAGCCTCCGTGGCATTTCAGTCTGGCACCCGCTATTGTCCGTCAATAGGTTATATATGGCTTTTTTTCGAAATTAAGGCATACCCCCGGTAGGCTCGGGCTCAGGCTTCGTCTCTGTCCAGCAAAACCTGAAAATCCAGGTCGTGGTTTGTTTCCGAATTTGAAGGTTTGTTGGCTTGATAGTTACAGAGTCTTCACCAAGAAACTGGGCCCAAAACGCTTGTTTTTACATGTCTGTGATATTATAACGAGTAAGATAAATATCATCAAAGCCTAAGCCCGAGCAAAAGCCTTCATTTCGGAAAAACGGCCTGTGGCCGTTTCCGAAATGAAGGCTTTGGCTCTGGCTCAGGCTTCGTCTCCATCTGACAAAACCTGAAAATCCAGGTTGTAGTTTTGTTTTCGAATTTGAAGGTTTGCTGGCTTGATAGGTACAGAGTATTCACCGAGAAACTGGGGCCAAACGATTGTTTTTAGATGGCTGTGATGGTATGGCGAGTAAGATAAATATGACCGAAGCCTGGGACCGAGCCTAAGCCTTCATTTCGAAAAAACGGCCTAAGGTCTGACTAAGGTCTGAGTTCATTTCTGCTATGGCGCCCTCACAGGTACGTAAGCAGTCAATGGAAGTCATTGGCCAATTCTGTGCACTGCGCATACATACTGGGCGTTTTCTTCACTTCCTTCACTACCATTCAACCTCTATGGTGGCGGCCTGATGATATCCATGCACAAGCTCCATCAAAGCCTTTACAGATATCCTAGACATACCCTTTTGGTGGCTTGCAAAAATGTCCCCGTTTTAGAGGGATCCACTCTCTCCAGACTTGTCACAAACTAGCGGTACCGTTAATCTGTGCAGTCACGTCCTTTCTCAACATCTCTTGCGATAAACATGAACGGTATCAAAAAAAAGGTAATCAACTAAAGATTTCTGTATGCAACTGTACAAATAAATTAAAATTCTCTGCTAATTACATCTGTAATTCATAATCGAGGGAAAATATTAGAGAGGGAAAAAAGAGGAGAGATTTTCATCAAGATATCCTTGCCTTCAAGGTCATGGTCATATGGAATGCTCTTTTCGTCAAAGCTCATTGCTTGAGGACTGCTAGAATTTGTGTGGATTTTAAAAATTACCATTTCCAGTGATTTAACTGCGATTTATACTCTTCCCCACTAATATTTGGCAGTACAAATGATCTGTATTCCTGTACAAAAAGCTTGGCTGCTGCCTTGATCTAACAAAATATTTTTTTCGAGACTTTATACCGGTATTCAGCATCACCCAGCACTGCGGAAATTCAGATTTCAATCTTTTTGCAGACTGACAAAAAGCTAAAACAGATGACTGTACTTAAGTATATATATGTATATCTATTTCATACAATATACATGTATATGGGTAAATAAATCTTATGAGTGCCTGAGAATTATCTGATTCAAATCGGAAGGCCTTGTTTATACTCTACTTCAATTTAGGTTCGTTGCCACAGTGAGAATATTTTTCCGCAAACTTGGGCCTCCTCTGGTTTTGATCTGCCATTTTGTGGTCCACTTTTTCCAAACTTGTTTTGTGCTCAGAAAAGTGCCAGAATTCCAGTGAAAGAAAAGCAAAGCATGTTATATGGGTTCTTCATCACTTAGCTGCAAACAATGTGTGAACCTTGGAACAGTGTAAAGCCTTTGTAAAGCCTATTATTAACATGTGTGTCCTTTCAGTATGGAAGGTAAGCAACCCATGGGAAGTTCTGCAACCACTGGGAGTTTGCTAACCCTGGCAACTTGTGCACACCCTGGGAGTTTTACCACCCCTGGGAATTTGTGCACACCCTGGGAGTTTTACCAACCCTGGGAACTTGTGCACACCCTGGGAGTTTTACCACCCCTGGGAATTTGTGCACACCCTGGGAGTTTTACCAACCCTGGGAACTTGTGCACACCCTGGGAGTTTTACCACCCCTGGGAATTTGTGCACACCCTGGGAGTTTTACCAACCCTGGGAACTTGTGCACACCCTGGGAGTTTTACCACCCCTGGGAATTTGTGCACACCCTGGGAGTTTTACCAACCCTGGGAATTTGTGAACATCCTGGGAGTTTTACCACCCCTGGGAATTTGTGCACACCCTGGGAGTTTTACCAACCCTGGGAATTTGTGCACACCCTGGGAGTTTTACCAACCCTGGGAATTTGTGCACACCCTGGGAGTTTTACCAACCCCCGGTAGTTGCCTGGCATTAACTGAACCCTGGAAGCTATCAAGTGAAACCCATGAGTAATGCACACCTGTGACACCTGACCTAACCAGGTACATGTAATTCTGCAAGACCCTGGGATTTCTGCCAAAACCTGGGAATCCCGCAAAACCCTGAGACACCCTGTGGTCTTGTTGCAAGACCTGGGCTGGATTTCACAAAGCCTTACGATGTATCGCAACTCACCTCATGAATTGATAACCCATCGTTAGTCGTGAGAGGTTGTATGGTTTCTGTGCATCGCTCGCCACCGTGCGAATGGTCGTAAGTTACGATGAATCTGATGAAAGCAAGCCCAGGATATTTTGCAGTACCTGGGTAGCATCTCTGATGGAACCGTTCCACAGATTGGTCGACACATGACAGCAGCAAGCATTTTGCAAATTACTCATTGATCTCTCACCAAAAGGATGAAAAAAAATGCGCTTGCCAGATCCATGGCCGCATTCCTGCATACTCGGCGGTAACATTTGTGTCAGTGCCAAGCAGCTGAAGAACCGTTGAACCCCTTCCTCCTCTGCCATCCCCTTTCACTTCTTGGCCTGCTGGTTCAGGTGTCTGGGTGCATCGGCAAACATGTACTTAAGGCTGTAAGCTTCGGCCAGCAGAAGGCTAATGTCCTGGTTGGTCCAGTGTGCCGTGGGTAGGTTCTGTAGCAGTAGCATGATACCCTGCGATGTGGCAAAACAAGGATAAGATCGTCAAATTTTTCGTGTTGATACTTGCTGAAGAAGGGAAGGGCAGGCTCCCATTTTGGCCCACAGAACTGGGGCCCATTTTCAAACTGTTGCCAAGAGGTAGGTTTTAGAACATTGCACGTTGAAAGGGGGTTTGCTGAGACACCATGAAGAACTATCTCCTCTGCGAAAGGGTGAATGTTTCTGAACAAGGCACTTCAACCAGAGAGGCCCTGCTTGTCCTCAGAATGGAGTAGACACTACCATGCGGTTCTGTCAAAACCGTACCACACTCTTTCAAAGGGAGGTATTTAACAACGTGGCTCACGCTCTTGAGAAAAGAAAGCACACCCCTAACACAGCCCAGATACCAGGGCCACTGGTTGAGTATGCAGGGATGTAAGTGACCGACAAAGTCTTTTCCCGAAAATCACTGAAGGCCAATAAATTGACTGCGAGTGAGTGCTTACGCAACCAAGAGATGCAACTGTGAGTGAGCCCTTACGCGAGTGAGAGATTTACGGCAGGGGTGCAGACGCCCTTCAGTTTTCAGGGTACCGGTATTAACAGATAAAAATGAGCAGATTGGGATAACTGTTTGACATAAAAAAAATACAGAATGACCAGAGGGAGTCTGCATTCAATTCAGAGTCTGATGGTATTCTATCGTAAAGGGAAGGATTGAGGGGCACTTTTGAGGAATGCAGCGATCCACACAGACCTACCTGGAAGTCTTTCTCCTTCATGGCCTCGTCGGCAAACTTGATGAGGAAGGCAGCGCAGACGTACAGGTGAAAGACGGCAAAGCCCTCTGGCTCACTCTGCAACGAGAAACAGGTAGCGGTACAACCAGTTATTAAGGTAACTCACTCAAGGTGCCTCAGGTTTCAGTCTCACAACAAGCAGCGTATTCAACTGGATTTGCCCTCTCTCTCTCTCTCTCTTTGAGAGCCGTGGAAAGTTGTGCCATAACTTTGGGAACTCACTGACCAACTGGACTTATAGTCTCGGGAAAAGTGACCAGGTCACTTTTTGGGGGGCAGCAGATGGCCGGTAGAAAGGGACTGTTGAGGTAACTGAGAGGAAAACGTCCCAGGCTGTCCGCACTGGACTTAGAAATGGGAAAAGTTCCCATCGTCTCAGTAAGTTTTACCGACAAAAAGTCCAGTGCGGACGGGGCTTAAGCCACTGCCTCTCATGGAATGATGCCAAGCTGAGGTCTGATGAATACGCTGCTCCAGTGACCCGCTCCAGGAAAAGGTGACATAAGTCGTGCTATGCATTTACACGCAATGGCCCGCTCAATGTTGAGCGGTTGGAATTTTCCGTAAAATTTTGATTTTGTTTTCTTCTGAAATCATATTTTCAATGATTATACTTTCAGGTTTTATTCACAAAAATGGAGATTTTAATCAATAAAATGTATAAAATAACTCTTTTAACAAGCACACTTCTGTTCCCAACAGCAGAGTAAGATTTTTCAAAGCCTGTTTTCTCGCCTTTTGTAATTTGAATTCCATGGATCTAATTAATATGCAGATATGTCATAACTACAGAAGGGAAGAGGGTATAGAGCTCTGCTATATACCAAAAGAAAGCTTACAATGCGGGCTTTCCAGTCATGTATATAACTTGATTTTTATTCTTTACAACTTATATCACCTTTTCCTGGAGCGGGTCACATATCCTAAATATCCAAAGGGAATAACTTTGACAAGAACCCTCGGGCCCTTCAATCAGCTCACCATGTACGTGTCCCACAGTCGTATCGTGCCCTTGAGGGGTAGCTCTCTCATCAGGAGGTTGTTCATCCAGCGGAAGGCAAACTGTAAGTATTCCACTTGGTGGCTGAGCAGATGGCGATGAAGCGGAGCTGTCGGCAAAGAGAGAGACAGAGAGGAGGCTTGTATCTGAATTTGTGGACCAGTGACCGGCAATGGCCTCTATGGTAACTTGCTACAGCCAGTCCCACAAATGAACCTTTCTGGTCGTGTCAATTATGTGGTATCGGCAAATGGAAGTCTCAGTCTCGACTTGGACGTGGCTCTCAAATAGCATGCACCCAAACACAGTTATGGAACCTAAAGCAAATACTAAGCGGTACTCCTCTAGCTTCTTCCCGCGCACTGCCGCACTATGGAATTCTCTACCTGCAACCTGTTTCCCCCTTTCTTATAACCTGTCCCAATTCAAACGTAACATAAACACTCATCTTTCTTCCTCCTGATCTAGTATGCTCCTGGTTCTTCGCCTAACTACTTTCTATACAGGCCTTGTGCTGGGCGACTTTCATTTAAAAAAAAACCTAAAAAGATATTTCAAAAAAAAAAAACCTAAAAAAAAAAAATCTCAAAAAAAAATCTCAAAAAGGGGGGATTTTAGGGGGGGGGGGAGGTTTTTATTTAATTTTTAATTTTTATTCACTTAATTTTTTTGGGAGATTTTTTTTCTTTTCGGTTAGACTGTTCTCACCATTGACTCTCTGTACGAGTTCCTTGAGGGAGTTGATCTTGGCCTGGATGCCCGGCTGGGCAAAGGTGTAGTTGTCCTGGATGCCGTCCAGGAGTTTGCTCATGCACCAGAAGGTGTCCGCCTCCACCTTCCGGATCTTCTCCTCCGATAACGTTGTGATGTCCAGGTCCTCTGTCACATCGATGGTCTCATCTGAGTGGGAGTAAGGGTGAGGGGGGAGGGGGGGGCAGGGGCAAGCAGATCGAGTGTCAAAATTGTACAGTCCACAGCACCTGCTACTCTACAATTTCGGATCCACCAAACGATCAAGTGCTGACGTGTTTCACTTAAAGCGAGACAAATTTAAAATTTGGCAAAGCCTGAACCGGGACTTGAAGCTGAGACCTTGGTGCTTATCACGTCGAGCAGGGCAAACGTTCATTGAATTTTAAGGGCCTGATGTTTCGATCCTAGCAGGACCTCTCTCAAGGCAGAATGTCTTTGAATGTGGTCCCACTACGAACAAAATGTCAGGCTCTCAAATCTTTTTATTTCTTTTTCAATACTGTCTGTGAAAAAGGTATCGTTAGGAATGAAACATCAGGCCCACTGAATCTTTGAGGATGGAATTGTTGAGGATTCCAGGACAGATAATCTGTTTGATCATAAAATGCCAGTCATCTGTGTTGTCACAGGGTTGACCTTTTTTACAAATTCCAAGAGCCAATGATCCAAATGCTTCAGGCTAGCGCCCCAACCCCGGCAAAGATAGTTGACTTTTTGGGAAGGCCGCCATCTAAGGGCTGGATAGCTCAGGTGGTAAAGAATGCTGGCAAGTTATAGCCCGAGGTCTCAGATTAGCAAGTCTAGGTCCAGTCAAATTTTCATAACCATTTTTTAAAAATAAAAACCGGGGCTGACTTCTGGCCAATTACCTGTGTGCTCAGTAAGAAATACAACAAAGAACGGGGTGACTAGATCATTGATGCCCTGAACGTAGCCACTAGCAGGATGCCGGATAGCCCAGATGTACAAGATTCTCTCAAAAATCTGCAACAAGAGAATGGATCCATGAGAACGATTAAAACAACGCATGATACTTTGATACTGAGCGAGTGAGAAACGGTAAGCTTCCAATGACTATCTCTTATACAAGCAGTGGGACCACACAAACTTCATTAAATACGCACCTCTTGAACTTTGGGTTGTTGAAACAACGGCACTAGGGGATTGGTTCTGGGAATATCTATATGAATCTGTAATTTAAAGACACGGAAAAACAAGTGGATGAGAAAAACCGACAATAGTCAGGCTTTATTTGAAAACAACTCCATGAAGCAGACATGAAAATGCACAAACCTTCTTGCAAATAACCAGATTGGTTCACACACTTTATCTGTTTGTTTGGTTAAGCCTTTGACAGGCTGGAGACAGTCATCTGGAAACCAGGGCCAATCAATGTTTCAAACAGATACAGTGGTCACAGCTGTTAGAGCAACAGGTTATAATTATAGCAGCATCTGTCAACAATGGCAACAGCTACAGCGGTTCATGGCTGCATTGAGACTAGGAAAAATTGTCTGATTTTCGGGCCTCACAAAACTTCCTCATTCATAATGGTAAAGTAAAAATGTACCTGGGGCGACCTCTGACCGACATGCAGCTAAGTTAGAATAAACAACAGAGGGCACTATTAATAATTTACAATATTTTACAGTTCAGCAAGCTGGAAGGCGACATTACAGGGATTTTTTTGACTTACGAGCCAGGCCAGTTAGGGACGGCCTCTGCTGGCCCGAGACAATACCGACTAGCCACTTGGCCATTGCTTCACGAGGAGCGTATTGTTACTTTGTCTCCTGGTAGATCTCATATTACTCCTATACTACGTTCATTACATTGGCTGCCTGTTGCTGAACGAATCAAGTACAAGATATTGTTGCTGTTTTTTTTTCACTCCATGTCTTGTGCTGCGCCACAATATAATAACAGTTTACTAAAGTGATATAAGGTAAAATACAAAAATGTTGCAAACTGCTTACTGACTAAAATTACCAAAATGTAATTAATCTTAAAATTTAGTGGGCCTGACGTTTCGATCCTAGCAGGACCTTTCTCTGCCTTTGAGAAAGGTCCTGCTAGGATCGAAACGTCAGGCCCACTAAATTTTAAAGGTTACTAAAGTATTACAAACCCTGTAGATGTCTCAGATCATCAGATACTTATCTGTTTGCTGTCCCGCACATCCATAATTTATGGGGTGAGCGGGCTTTCTCCCATGCTGGTCCTACCCTCTGGAAGTTCTTTCTCAGGAAGTCCGTAGTATATCCTCCATATCGGATTTCAAATCCTCTCTCAAAACATATTTGTTCGATCATAGTTTTCCTAATTAATGGTATATGCTTCTTTTTTTTTTATTCTGTATAATGTTGTTAAGTGCCTTGAGCGTCTTTGCAGACGGATTCTGGCACTCTAGAAATGTCCATTATTATTATTATTATTAGCCCTGCTTACCTGCCTAAACATGTCCCTGTGTAACGAGTCTGTCCTGGTGCCATAGTACTGCTCCACAAAGCCAAAGTACTCGTCCTGTTTCCGCTCTAACGTCAGCTCCTGTCTGTCCGTGTTGGCCGGTAGGTAGCCCTGTTTGGGAGCCAAAACAAGAGCCGGTGGGTCAATCAACTTGAGCGACAATGTCTGCGAGGAATACTCACTTCACGACTGAAGCCAAATAGCTCTGTTTTCATGTGGGAACAGCATTTAACACCAAGTCAAGGCATGGAAAAGATGTCTCTCCTCTCCTCTCATGCAGTGTGGCACAGAGAAGAGAGTCACACTCATTCTCCATATGAGTGATAATGCACATGAGCTTTCGACAACCATAAAGGCCTCATAAGGCCTCTCACAGTGCAACCTTTTTCAGTGAAATTTCGGTGAAACTCGAGGCGGACTTGTTCGCAGTGCAATTGCTTTTTGTAGTGTCATAATGTTGTGCAATATTCCAGTACATAAAAAAAAGTCAGGAGAAAAATGGTTTACCAGGAGAAGTTTCCACGCCGTGGGACGGACAGCCTTTGGAATGCCTGACCAGCTCAGCTTTTTAAGTTCATCTGAAAAAAAAAAAGGCAAGAGGAATGAATAGGTGAAGAACAAAATGCTCATAACTACAGGTATTTAACCGATTCCTATCATTATTACCTCCACCAAGGAGGCTATGTTTTGTTTGCACTATGTTTTGTTTGTATGCCTGTCTTTCTGTCTTTCCGTCAGCAAAATAACTCAAAAAGTTATGAATGTATTGTTTTGAAATTTTTACAGTATGACGGTATTCTCACAGGCTAAAGGCGATTCGTTTTTTGGTGATGATCCGGATCAAATCCTGGATTCTAGGTCACTTTAAAAATGTCATCAACATTGCGTTCAATGGTGCTTTGCGGAGGTCTGCGCTCTCCAAGTGCTTTTCTAGGAAACGGCACGAGCAGGAAAAGCCTTCCTAGTTCAAACCGCACGGCGATGTGACATGATATCAGTTGCTTTTGACTTGTATTCCACTCATTTTCTACACGGCATGAAACAATAGTGACATTTGGGTTGGCAAGGTGGAACCTATGAATCGTGGGACTTGTTGTGCTTCAGTCAATTTTTTGGGTGCATAAGCGGACAAGCCTCACCTAGCTCCGTGTTGAGGCCGCTCAAGAGTTGCCTGAACTTGCTGAGCTTGCTGACCTCCCTGTCGGGCAGGGGCCGCCCAGCGAGCCGGATGGGCGAGGTTGGGGCGGGGGGCTCCAGGTCCGAGCTCTGCCGGACCGCCAGGCCGGGCCCTCCGGACCGCAGCGAGGGTGAGGAGGGAGGTGAGGAGCTGGGCTCTGAGAGAGAGAGAGAGGGTGGAGAGGGAAGGTGGGTGGGTGGTGAAAAGCAACTGGACTGAGGGTAGGGCCGTTCCCACTACACCAAATAAACGCAATTATTTGGATCGCGATTTGAATCGCGATTCAAACTCCACTTTTTTTTTGCGTGTGGGGACACAATAAACGCGATTATTAGTGGGATTTGAATCGCGATTCGGAATCCATTAAGAGTGAGATTTTTTCAAATAATCGCGTTTATTTGCAACGCGATGTGTGTGGGAACGCTCCGCTCAAATCGCACTGGTTTTTTAAGCCCACGATGCATTGCGCAAGCATGTCATTTCCTGCCAGCAGCTTACTGCCAGGAAGTGCAGCACAGGGTTTGTTTATGTTCGTCAGCGAGTCCCGCCACTCCCGCTTGCGCAGCGCGACCACATGCTAACCGCAATCGGCTCGCGTTTCTTTATTTGCGATGCGATTATTTGGCCTGTGTGGACACGACCCCCCCCAAAAAAGTTTTTGAATCGCGATTCAGATCGCAATTACTTTCGTAGTGGGAACGGCCCTAATGAGACGGTTAATCCCTTCTTAAAAGATTGCTGTTTGGCAAAATCCCCTCCGTGCAGACTCTGCCTTCCAAAAGCCCTGGCCCCTGAATAGGATTAAACATTATCATCAAGCAGTAGTGTTGAGTGCAAACTCTAAGCTTTTGCACAGGCTTGCACAAGGTTCCTTGTGCAAGCTTCAAACTGAGGGTTTGCCGTTTGGGTTTAGGGCTGGTGGTAGAGTAGAGGTGTAGAGTTATAGGTAGGGTAGTCCAGTCCCACAGTCACTCTAACCCAACCCTAAGTTGAAAGATTGTGCAAAGAGCAAGGCACAGATAAGGCAAGGTTCAAATTTTGACCATAGTGCTATCTGGCAAGCTGTCCACCAAGTTGTGGGGGAGGGGAAGGCAACCTCAACCTCCAGCTTTAAAAGCGTACAGATATAAAAAGCTAACATGAATTGCTAGAGCAATAGACTTTATACAACACGTGTCTTAAGACCTGCTAAAAATGAATGCAGCAATGCAACTATCAACTGAATGAATCTACTCTGAATTTATTGGTGGATGGAATCACTGGAATGTTCCTCTCTTGGCGTGGGGAGAAAGTTTCCATATGTCAGAGCCAACCTTGCGTCATCCGATATCGCTGGAAGAGAGCCAGAGGTTGAAATATTTCGGATAGACTAAAGGCGACCCCTCAACCTAACCCCCCGAAAAAAGCATTCTGGAAGAAATTGAGAGGACTAGGATAAGTTTCTTAGGTTCTGGAGGATCATGAAAAGATTCCTCATTGCAGTGAGGTGAAGGGGGCTCATCGTGCCTTACCTTGCCTTCTGTCCGAGACATCCTTGCTCGGCGACCCCCTTGCGGCGACAGCGGCGTCGTCCGAGCGCGCCTGCAACTCAGGCTCCAGCATCTGCTGCTGCTGCTGCTGCGAGGCCCGCTCGGCCTGCTCTGTCCGCTGCCGCTCAATGGACAGCTTGCGGGCCCGCAGCATGAGCAGCTCCTCGTCGTTGACCTCCCAGGCGTCGCTGGTGGTGCTGTCGAAGGCGGCGAAGGCGTCCTTCTGCTGCTTGGGCCGGGACCTGCTGCCGCCGCCGGCGGTGGAGGCCGCTGCCTGCTCCCGCAGCTGCGTCTGGTGGAGGATCTCGCTGGGCGGGTACTTGGCACTGTACACCGGCTTGATGCTGCAATGCCCGAAATGTGGAAATGTTATTAGACCTGCTGTCTTGCAACAACTTGCTGCAATGCCCGAAATGCACAACAGTTATTAGATCTGTAGCCAATGTCAAGCAACAACTTGCTGCAATGCCCGAAATGCACAACAGTTTTTAGACCTTTTGTCTAGCAACAACTTCAACTACCAACACCAGTGCTGTCTTGCGTTGCTGTCAAGCCATCACATGAAGAGTTCAGTGCCATTAAAGTCACTGTATCCCTCCTCAAAATAAACAATTTTGAAAATACAAACAAAAATAGGTTTAGGCCTTAATACAACAAAATTACAAGTGGAATTTACTATAGCCTAGATAAAAAGTTATCAAAAATTAGGAGGGCCTGTACTGTAGTACTAGTACTAGTAGTACTAGTAGTACTAGTGTGGAGACAATAATGATAATTGTCCTGTAGTGTCCAGCAGAAAACCAAAAACCTTTCTAACTCTAACTTAGTCAAACAGTCAAAGGCCTTTAGTTTCACTTTGCACCCTGCCGTTCTGTGTGAATATATAACGGTAAGGGAATGCGGAGTAACGCTGGGCATGGGGTCTAAACCAGTGAACACTGAACCGGCAACCGTTACTCTGTTTCATTCATGATTTGAGATCCTTGCTAATTTCATTAATTGCGGTCGGAGACCTCCGGTTCGGGAGGATGAGGGTGACGACTCGCGGTTACCGCAACTCAAAATATAATTTCATAATTTGCTAAGTTCACAAGCCAACGGCACTAGCCCCCTAACCATTGAGGAACAGCAGACATTCCAACACCTCAGCTGACATTTCCCCCGTCCCAGGACCAAAAAGAGAATCGATGGACAAAAATAATGACACTTGGCCGAGTCAGTCACTCAGTCAGTCAGTCAGTCAGTCAGTCAGCAAGTGCGCCTTGTTTACCTGCCGGGGAGCCGATCGGAATTCTTCTTCCAGTGAGTCGCTTTTTTCCCCGTGCCCTTATTTCCGAACCCAGAGCTGACCGCCGTCACTCCCGTCGGCATCCGAACATTCTCCTTCGCGGACGCCATTCCTTCAAACTTTTGACGAGTTTCTGTTTCTTTCCGTTGTGGGAAGGAAGGGGCAAGAGAGAGGCAACAGGCGAGGAGGAGGGAGTTTCAGCCTGAACGCCGGCTACTTTGGGAGTTCACACGGAAATGCCCACACAAGTCAGACGGCTGCCATATTGGAAAGTGTTGACGTCAACATCGTCCGACAATAATTTTTTCCCATCCCCCTTCTGTGCGAATAGAATGGTCGCAGGTCAGCTGGTACCCTGTGCGCTGATGTACCAAATGCACGGGACGCACCAGCCAAGAATCCGGCTATGGCTCGATTGACATTACACCCAAGCCACCGTCCGGCAAGCGGCTGCGCGTACATTTAGAAGCATGCGTAAATCTAAGCTGTAGCCAATGAAAACCGAACGGCTTTGGAATTTGTTTGTATGGAAGCCCCAACAAGTCCCCCATAACTTTCTTCATCCTTTTTTTATTTTAGACCTGGTAAACTAATATTTGACTGGACCGGGACTTGAACCCGAGACCTCTGGTTTAACGAACTAGCGCTCTTAGTTACCACCTGAGCTATCCAGCCCTTAGATAGAACTATTTTTGACATCGTCGGCTTCTGAAATTTTATCTCTGAGCCAGACCGTAAATACCTCTAAAGTAATTTTTATGAATATAAGGATGGGTCGATTTGTGATTTGAAGCATCCGGCCCACCATTTTTTTTTTTTTTTTTTTTTAAATAAATATAGTAGGTTTTCTTGCATTATTGCCAGGGTCTACCATCCTCCGTCATAATGCATGACACACTGGCCTTATTCCCATGAACACTGAGCATGCACGTTCTTGAAATTAATGACCCTTATCTCATTTTTAGAGGCAATGACCTGCACTCCGGCGTAACGATGTCAGAGATAATCGGGGTTAACCGGGGTTAGCCCTGGTAGACCCGGCCCGGGAAGCTAAGCGAAAGTTCCCACTCTGTGTGGTCCTTTACGAATCCATGCATCGGGCTTGGGGTCAGTCAGGCTTCACCGAATCCTGACACCGAAACCAGGTTGTGGGTTTGTCACCGGATTTGCGGTTGGCTTGATAAGTACAGATCGAGTATTCTCGATCTCCAAAAAACTGGGTCGAAAGACTCCAAACGCTCGTTTCTAGATGCCTGTGACATTATGAAGGCTAACATAAATTTGACCGAAGCCTAAGCCCATGCCTATAGCCTTCATTCCCGAACGGTAAATCTGAGTTTGCACCCAGATCAGTGTAAAATAACGCCGCAATACATATGCCTCGTTTTCATATGGCAGGTTAGAAACACCGTAGGTTTTCCCAGGGTCATTATTTTTTATAGGTACAATTAATTTCCACAAAGTTGTGCTGGTCAATCAGTAATAATTATTTGTTCATGCGTTGTATCACTTTACATCTTAACTCATCTTAACATCTCAATTTTATATATTGTCAGAAAATTGTTGCTTATCACGTAGAGAGAGAGACGGGTGTTTGTCACTATCTTATTGACTTGTACAGCGTGTATTATTTTTTAAGGTTAACAAACTTTTGCGATCGGGGGTCAACACACTTTCACGGGGACTGCGCGTATCAACAACGATACACACGCACAGGACAACAATAAAAACAGAGACGGGCTCAAGTACGGTACATTGCATTTACGTACACAATGACAAGCGCTTAGTATAGAGAGTGTTGTGATCGCTACCGCACATCGCAATTGCCGTATTTCATATATTTTTTATATCATACTGTCATATTTCTCTTGCATATCTGGACGTGGATGGGATTTCGTTTCCACTTGAAGGACATGTAGCAAGCAGAATCACGATTTGCCCGCGACGATGGCAGAGGATGTGGTGCTGTCGTCCGTACTGAAGCTGTCCGGGAGAGCTCAGGATGTGACCCTGTCGAGTCGGGCCATCTCGTGGGTGGCCAGCGCCGCATCAACGGGTCCAGCCAGCGGGGGACGCGCTGCCTCCCGAGGTACGTCAATCCCTGCCATCTCGGTTTGCCATGATGGCACCGAGAAGCGAGTTTCGCAACCATGAATAAAGCCCACGCAAAAGAAGAAGAAGAAAGAACAGAGGATAAAATCAGATGACCTTTGAAGCGATAATTCAGACGTTTTATATTTATTTTGTATCGTATTGTTTATCAGATGTTTTTGAAAATGCGTGGAAATAATAATCTAACATTTAGACATCTTTGGTTCACAACAGGGCATCGTGTAATGATGTATGTATCTCTATTAATTTGTTATTAAAGTATTATATGAAGGTTAGTTTTTCTTCTACCATGATGGATGCAAAATGTATATGCAGACAGACAAAATTACTTACTGTAGTAGTATATTACTTAGTACTAGTACTAAGTTATTTATTAATATTAACCCACATTTCTTTTTTTTCTTTTTTACATGATGCTCTCCCTTTTTTCTGGTGTGACAAGTTGCATCCAAGGATTTGAAAAATCCAGAAAGAACCAAATAGTTTGAAAAATTATAGTAAGGTTTTGCCCTGTCTGGTTTCTACAATTCTAGTTAGTGATATGTACAGTGTAAAACCTTTTAAAAAATCCTTATAAAAATTAGGGTGCTACATGTATTGTAAGGTCATGTTATAGGAACCCAAAGTTTAAACTTAAAGAACATTTAAGGAAAACATTAACTTTCAAACTGCAAATTAATCCCTCTGGATTGGGTTTGATGAAAACAAGTTACTAACATAATGTTTAATGAAGCATACATTTTGGCTAAACAGGTTTAGGGATAGGTCTGAAGGAAAAAACATAAATATTCAGAAAGTTTTGTACACAAACAACTGAGTTTCTGTTGCATGATTCTGTGATGACATCACACATTTGCTCATGAATATTGAAATTCTCATATTAGCATAATAACTGAAAACTTGAAAATACACTCCCAGAATGAGTGTTGAAATCAGTTTGATTGTTAGCAACATTGCAAAACTAAAAACAGCACTGTAGTATTGCAGTAGTCAAGTGTACAGCACTAATTTTACTTTGGGTAGGGCAAACACATTCTTACCAGTGTAAACCACATGTCTATCAATTTGACATGCCAATGCTGCAAGTACAAGTAAAGCCTAAAGGTATAAACTCTCACTGGAAAAAAAAACAATTGCACACAGTGCATTTCCATGTACCAGGAGAAGTCTCTCTGTTATCTCCATACTGACATCACACTAAAGCATCTGTGTGTGTGACATTTGTAGGCCTACTGTTGATTCCTGTACCGGCGTCCGGGCTACCGGCAATAATAAAGTAAAATGGCAGCATTATAAGAATTAGAGGATACGGAAAGATTTGACATGTAGTTTAATACGTGCCTACACCGTTAAATGGTGGAAAAAATCATGAGTTTGTTTGATGCATAAAACTGCATACCGTACATAGTAAAGTGCATGTTTTGTTTACAGCCTCATACTATAAACTGTCATCCAAGTGGTTGTGCCAGACAATGGGCCATGGCTATTGTCTGCTTAACAATACTAGGTGTATTGTGGTTTCAGGTTTTGCCCCACCCTTTTATGGTGTAGGTACAGTATTAAGCTAACATCTTTCCAATACAGTAAAACTAAATAGGTGAAGTTCATGATTTTGTAGAATATTTACAGTGTATGTACAGTATGTACAGTATACTGTATGGCTTGGAGAGGAAATAAGTCACCAGTTTGTTTCAGAACGACTATTGTTGTAGTATTTGGATATTACAGATAGGGTAACGGTTACTGTTAAATTTACTAAACTAAGCACACGTAAAATTAAGAAGTGATTACTGTTCAGTGTTGATTAGTGTGAAGATCTTTGGTTGAATGTGTGTGTTTTTAAAAAAATTGTTATTATTTCTAGTAGGCCTATTCATTTATTTCATTTCCCAGGGGATAGGCCTATATACTTTACTACAAGACAACCGTGTGAAAGGTCTTGCCAAGTTTACGGAATCAAGACATCTGGGCCTCAGACTTTTCAAGATCCAAAACAAAACTAAAGAAAGTCTATGGCAGGGTATCAGCACCATTTGTGCATATTAACAAAAAAGATTTGTTTATTTTAATGTATATGGTGGGTTTTTTTTCATAAAAAAAGCATTATATTTGAAAGTATTTTACATTAATCATGCCAGGTTTAATCTACAGCGTGGAGATAGATGATGAAGATGTCATGCCAAACTGAAAAGGTTATTTCCACAATGGTACATTTGTATACTGGTATTCATTTCCTCAGAAATGGTACTAGATAAATATGACTACCTGTACGAGGAACAGGAAAAGCTTGATAGAGTTTAGGAGTTCTTTCCGGCAGATATAATACATGTAGTCATACAGTAGTCTGATTGAAATTTGTTGAAAGGCAAGGGAGCACTCTTTTATTTTATTATTTTTTATTTGCTCCACTATGATAAACAAAGGGACATGAAAAAGCCTTTTGGAAAGGTCCTGCTAGGATCAAAAGTTTCCAACTCTCTACAAAAGTATAAAAAGGGCCAATCGATTTGGGTGTTTGAAGAAATAAAATAGTTTGGAAAACCTCAGTTGGTGAGGATGCTGATGCAATAATCTATAGGCTAAGTCCAAATCCTGGTCCAGTTTGCAGTTTTCTTTGCTAATGAAGCGATCGTCGGCAAAAGTTCTCAAGTCAGATTCCCGATTTGTTAAAAGAAAACACTGGGTTTCAAGAAAACACTTTGATTTCAGCTGTTAACAGGCCACTGAAGCAGAGTGCTGGCCTGATGCTGCCCTATCTCTACTCTATATACGAGTCCCTGGAAGCCAGTGACAAGGAAGGTACCGGTGAAAAGAGAACACAAACATTTGCTCACTCTAATGCTTAGCTCACCATTTCGGGGGGAGGGTATTATTTATCATGTTTTATTTCCTTTTTGCCTTTTCTGAGTCAGTCGCTGGCACTTTGACTTTTTAGCTTTCCATTTTTCATCAACTGCTGAAATCCATTTATATTTTAGAAAGATGAATGGGTCCTCTTTTGCATTAATTATTGCTTGTTGCTCAGCTTAATTTGTTATGCTCTTGATGCTTGAACAAGTCTAATTTGGGTTGCATTTTGGAATAAATCCCGGAGGAATATCGCTGCACCACATACTGTGCTTTGGAAGTTTACTGTCACTCTGCCCAGTGCCCCATAGATTCTGTAGGCATCTCATATTGGAGTTTCCATCCACAACCTGACAATTCCTTTGAGTGTGATGATATTCAATCCACTGTGGTGTAGTGAGTAAGTGACAGAGCTTCAAGCTCCATCTGACCAATTGGTGGCCTTTGGGAAGTTGGGAACAGGCCCTATAAAGAAAATAATTTGGATCAATAGAGAACTTACTATTGTAGTCATTAGATTTATGTCAATCTGCTCACTGTGCTCAGTGCCCACAGCTTTTCAGATTGATCTTTTCAGTATTTATGAAATTCATTTTCCATACATCAATGCTCCGATGATAAAATCCATTATTGATGGGTCAAAGTTGTACAGCCCCATATTGTAACTCTTTCACCTTTGCCCATTTAATGCTCTCAGCTTTTCAGATTTATCTGCTTTGAGCTTCTGTGTTTTTCCATCTGTCATTTGCTGCCCAAATCCCATTTTGTTTTATAGGTGTAGTGACGGTACTCACTGTTCCAACCATACACGTATGTGGATTACATTTGGGGGGAAAATACGAAAGAGCACCTGCTTCTCATAATTCCTCAAAGTAACTTCAAATTATACACACAATTTTTCATGAAAATCTAGAGCCGGGCTGATGTTTTGATCCAAGCAGGACCTTCCTCAAAGGCAGAAACGCTTTTGCCTTGGAGTACGGTCCTTCTACTTCTAGGATCAAAAACAAATGAGAATGGGATAGTGAGAATGGGAAAGTGTGTAATTGCCTTGTAGTTTATGACTTTCATATTTTTCTCAAAACGTTATTTAAATTATAAAGCTCTAACCCTGCTCAGTGCTCTTACCATTTCCTTTTGCGATTTATATCTGTCCTAGCTTTGAAAAAGGTGTCCTAACAGATTCAACCTGTGTGGGGCCTTCTGGAGCAAATCCAAAGAGGGATTTTAATCTAGACACTTGTACTGTATGTAACACTCTGCTCTGTGCTCATGGCCTTTGAAATTGCTTAACTGTAGAGCTTTGCATCATCGAGCAGTTCATTGATGCTGCAAAAACCATTATTTTTTTCTAAAGGTGAAGTGCCAAACCTTTTGGTGGGCTTTAAAATGCTCTTTCTTTCTCCAGAACCTTATAATGAGGTGTGTTCTTTCATGAGCTGCATGTACATGTACAACTGTACATTTAAATTTGTTTATACAGTGTACAATGATTGGTGTACAATTAACATTGTATTGGTATAACTATTTCTTGATGTGCTCTCTCACCGTGTGCTCTGTCATTACCAGACTGAGGATGGAAGCTGTCCATTCCGTTTGAAACGTTCAGCGTGTTTCTACAGACGAAAGGTTGCCGGGTGTCTCCGTGCTTCTTCGGGTGTTTCTGGGTGGAGTGTCCAGTAGAAACACAACCGGGCGTCGAATTTTCCGAACGTCATCCGGCAACCAAACGTTCACCAACAACCACCTATTGAGGTGGATCTTGCCGGGTGTCTTCGGGTCACACTCGCAGTAGAAACACACGCAGTTGCTGGTTGCCGGGTGTACCGGAAATGCAACAGAAGTAGTGAATTCCTTGCTTTGACCTGTGGCGTGACCCAATTCATTCCGCACGTCCGGTCTACCCTCGACGAAGGTCGATTGTGGGCGACACCCGCCTTTTCCGTACTGAGTAGAAACAGGCATTTGTCCGTAATCCGGATCCCCGACACCCGGAATATAGTGGGTAAGAAATACCGGGTGTTAGCGTGTGCTCAGTAGAAACACGCTGATTGAGTGGCTGGCTCTTCTCAGAGCCATAGTCACTCCTCTCAAATGATTCCTGCACTATAGTGAGAGTAAAATGAAGACAAACCAAAAATGTGTTCAAAGGTAACTAGCTTCTTCTAACTAGAGTAATGAAGAAAATCTTAGCCAACATTTTAGCCCAATACCTCTGGGCTGTATGTACATACCAGACGTCTAGTGTTCTAATACTGGTCACAGTGTGGTTGAATTTTCTCTGCTGTTTCAATTGATTCTTTCAAATTCCCCAGCCAGATTTCCTGTCCTTTTGTTGGGAAATAAAAAAGATGTTCTTTCATGAGAAGGAGTTTAGAAATGATCATTACTAAAAAGCACTGATGCTTTGTAACCTACTGTCAAATAATATTCATAGGTCTGCGAAACTGAAAGCTATTTAGCCATAGCATACTGGGCTGGGGGTTTGCTTGTCAATAGCCGGCGCTCTGCGTAGCCTTGTACATATTCATGCATCGGTGAGTTTGATAATATGCAAAGATTGTAAATAACATATGGTGCTGGCAGTTGCAGTGAGTCAAGGCTGGTTACCATGGAATGTCATGCACTTGCATATATAATTGGGCCAACTGGATATTCAACCTTGGTCATTACACTACACTCAGTCCCAGCACAGCACCATATACACATGATAGACCTACAGGTACATGTACAGTACATACAATAACAATCATGGAGATAAAAAATGGGTCAAACAACAATCATACAGATATCCAGATTTGAGAGGGCCTGACGTTTTGATGCAGTACAATCTTGGAGGCCTTTTCTCAAAGGCAGAAAGCTACAATGGTTCGTTGGCTAATTTTGGTCTGCATAGGAATGAGATTCTGCTAATATTGAATCATTAAACCCTCTCAATTTCGCAGAATCGATAGAAATTTGCAAGTGCATCAGACCAGCTGGACAGTATTCAGTTAGAAATCTGTCTCCCGAAAAAAAGGAGTACTGACTGCTACTGTAAGGCAGTCAAGGCTGTCCACTGCCTCCCTACCTACTGAATCACAAGGTTAACATTTTATTTTATGCCAGGAGGTATTGATTGCTACAAAGCAGTGGAAACATACATACAGTGCAGCTCTGCCCCATATACATGTATAGGTAGTCTACAATACATGTACACGTGTACATGTGTACAGCGAGCTCAGTATATGGTACACTGTACATTTCACTGTGGAACAATTTTGCACAATGACTTTTATTTTAACGACCAAAAATGCCCGTCTCAAAACATTGTGGCCAATAGGTACAGTACATGTAGCAGGACCTTCTTCAGTCGCCTGATTTTGTCCAATCTTACCAGGGTAAATGTACTTAACCGAGGCAACAACCTTTGAGAAACGTCTTGCCAGGATCCACACCCGATCAATTTTGGATAAAGACGATAAAAAAAAATCATAAATTTAATGCCCTCTCAGAACTGATGGTTTCACTGCTTCAGTTCCTTTCTGTGGATTTGTTGATAGATTTTATTGAACTCAGCACAATAAGGGGTCTTCAGACAAAATGTACAGGCCCTCAAGTGACAGATGCTTTCATCTCCTGGAAACATACTTCACTTGCCTTCTCACTGATGTAAATTCAGTTGGGGCTATAATGCATCCCTATAGATGATGTACAGTACATACAGTAGATGTATGTCTGTACATGTCCATGCATTACGTATACATGTGTAGGTATAGAAAATTAGAAATCCTCGATGCAATGAAAACAGTCTTTATTTTGCTTGCACCTACTCATAGGGGAAAATGCACATATGAAAAACATCATTGCTGTCAATGTTCATCTATAGACTTCCTACATACCAGGACATGTACGCTACTGTGTTTTTATGTACATTGTACAATGGACATACACCTTTAAGCAAACAAATTATTTATTGAGTGTTTGAGAGCTACACATGTAAGTTTTCCCATGACACACATCTGTGTGCCCTCAGGTAGGCCTATATACATGTGTATGTGCAGATTGTGTGAAAAATTTAAAAACCAGGTTCTATGGGAGATGTGCCAAGGTCAGAATACTGACGTGTAGACTCTGCCGCTGAATTGCTGAATATCCAGTTCAGTTCATAGCCCCCAGTGCACACATGTACATAAGATATGCATGTCATGTGTACGCATACAGTATCTTTATCAGGTTTATGGAGATTTTTGTTCAGTTGCTATCCCAATACAGTGTACATGTGTACGTGTACACTTACATCAGACATGGTTGCACTCCATTGGAATTCCTTAGAGACACATTTCGGGCAGTTGATTTATGAACTGTGAAATTGTGCTGGCTAAAAAGTGAAATTGACTGGCCCTTATTCATTTTCCTTGGCGAAAAAAAGGAATATACAGAAGTGCTTTGACATGAGTATAAATATTTCATTTTCCTCCTAAACAGTGCAATTTAAAATGCCCAATCAGGCCTGGCCATAACGTGCACTGTAGCACTAAAACTCAAAACTTTAATCAAGTTCTGGGCCGCCGAAAGATCCAAGCTGGCTACTTTAATTTTGGTTTCGGTGGCCTGGCTGGCTACCAAAATGTATAGGAAGGAACGTAACCTGCACTGTAGCACTAAACCTCAAGCTTTTATTAAGTTCAGGGCCACCGCAAGATTCAGGCTGGCTACCTCAATATTGGCTATAAATAGTGGCCTGGCTGCATGGCTACCTACACTGTACAGCACTAAAACTCATTTGAAGCTTTGATTACATTCTTGGCCACTAGAAGATCCAGGCTGGCTACCTGAATAATGGCCCTAGTGGCCTGGTTGCATGGCTATCTACAGTGTACACTGGCCCTAGTGACCTGGCTGCATGGCTACCTGCAGTGTACACTGTAGCACGAAAACTCATTTGAAGCTTTTATTAAATTCTGGGCCACCAGAAGATCCAGGCTGGCTACCTGAATAGTGGTTCTAGTGGCCTGGCTGCATGGCTACCTACAATGTACACTGTAGCACGAAAACTCATTTGAAGCTTTGATTAAATTCTGGGCCACCAAAAGATCCAGGCTGGCTACCTGAATAGTGGCTCTAGTGGCCTGGTTGCATGGCTACCTACAGTGTACACTGTAGCACGAAAACTCATTTGAAGCTTTGATTAAATTCTGGGCCACCAAAAGATCCAGGCTGGCTACCTGAATAGTGTCTCTACTACTGCCTGTCGATGAGATGTACATGTAATGTATGCATGCTAAGTACATGCCCAGATGATGTATTTTCTTGAGGGAATTCTTCCACACTGTGCATTATGGCAACTCTATTAGCAAGCTCTGAAAAGGGGGTGGCAGGATGAATTGGTGAGAGTGAGACCTAATGGTAAGCACAGTTGAGTGCACACTGATTTGTCCGCCGGGGGTTGAATTAAGATTCATATGAGGTTCCATTGGATCGGGCAGGGAGAGGGGAGAGGAGAGTGATGGGGGTTCTTTCTCATTAGTTTCAGTCTGGCCCAATTAAGAAAAACCAATGGCCGTTTCTAATGATGGCTAATTTGCATGCAGAGCCCGATGCCGGCTGATCTGGTGCACAATTGCCCGTAGCAACAGCCATTTTGTTTTACCCCTTAATGTATTCACATGGGTGTGAAGAATTACAGTAACATAGTGTCATGTAACCATTTTTTTTCAGAATTTTGAATTTTTTCCATTTAAAAAACAACCATCTCTTACTGAACAATATAAATCTGTATACAATACTTAGTATTATACAGTGTATTATATCTTTATTTCAATTGAAATATACTGTGGGCTATGATAATCAATGTGCGCATAATTCATTATTCTAAAATTAAAATTATTAAATTATTCATTACTACAAATGATTTTGGTATTGCATGCATAAAGGACATAAAGTACTGTAAGTTCTTTCTTTGCCGAATAAAAGACATCTGCCTTGCTTTGGGAAAGGTGCTACCAAGATCAAAATGTTACATATTATATGTATACGTATGCTATGTATACATATATACATTGTACATGTATTCTAAGCACTGTACACATACAATATGTATGTAATTGTGCCAGAGCTTCATTTTTTCAAAATGCCATTCATAATTTTTGACAATGTATTGTCACATGTTTGTTTGTTTGTTTTTGTTCTGAAATGCAGTATTGCCTTCGAAATAGGTCATTCTGAAAAAATATAGATTTCACAAAATTTTTCACAAGATTTTTAAAAGCATTAAAATTGCTGTATACTTATACAATACTAACTGTATACTTATACAATATTTACCCACAAAGTGTGCAAATTGCCAAATATCTGAAGTCTTGCTTTAGTACATGTAGCCCCCACTATACAGTATACAGTTGTGCTATCCATTTTGTTAATGTACATTTATATTTAAATTATTATAAATGTGTTCATAATCTGTGTATTTTTTGGGTGGCATAGTGGCAGCTGTGGGGTTCTGTGGGTGTGTTCTATTGCAATGTCAGTCAGCCATCTGCCTTCCATGTCGCGCTGTAATTGCACGCCATCGATTCCGTTCATTCCCACACATTGTGTAGGCATCAGGTACGACAGCTCGGCACCAATATAGATGCACATGCGAGCTGTGCCCGCCCATTGCAAACATAGCAAAATGCAAGCCCCTTTCGCTTTTTGTGTTGGTAAGCTTCAGCTTAATTTCACTGAAGCCAATTTTTTTTTTTTTTGTGGGGGCTGGGGACAATCTCACTTATCAATTATCATTATGAGTCTGCATTCACTTTTGTTTGCATTGCCTCAGCTTTTTTGCCTTCTCTTTCATTCGTTTTTTCGCTGCATTTTGCACAAATGCTGTACAGCTGTGCTTGACAAAATTTGGTTCAAGTGGTTTCAGTTGTCAGGGACTTTAATTTCTTAATCCCAGTAGCTGCTTGCCTTGAGCCTTCTTGGTTATATCCTCCTTAGTTATATTGCCTAGTATGTGTATTGCCATCCAAGTCATAGTACTTTCTACCCATTGTATATGTAGGCCAAAACAAATCTGAGATGAAACCATATGATAACATCTTATTAATGACAACATTTGCACGTCTTCAAAGTTGAGGGGGCCTGATGTTTTGATCCAAGCAGGACCTTTCCTGTTTGGATCCAAATGTCAGGCCCACTATGCGTGTATGTTTTGGGGACAAACAAATTGGAAGCCTATTGGGTTTTTCCCACTATAGCCAGTGGCAGCTTTTGGGTCGTGCTGGGCATTGGGGCGCCCAAATTTGTCCATCCCTCGTGTGTGAGAAGATTGAGAGGGCGACATACGTAGGTCTACATGTTGTCCTAATAATTGTTCCATGTCATCATTGTCTGCGTCTTCATGAGAATGGAGGTGGGGCCCTATTCCTCAAAGAGTACTGTACAAAGTGTACATGTACATGTACATCAGGTGATGATTTAATGCTTCTGCTCTCCCTGCCAGGCTCACCTCGAACCCAAAGATCCAGTAGTTGACTACATAGGCTGGCTGCCAGGGATTGCTCTGGCTGGTAGATAGCGTGCCTTGGCTCCAATATTCGGGTCCAGTATAAAACACTTCTTTGCAACCATCGTGAGTTGTTTTACGAACTTCCAGCCAGTTTTCTACACGGAGGTCTCATTTGTTTGTTTGACAGCTTTTGTTCTCGTTTACTTTGACAGAGGTCCACCACTATCATTTCGTGAAGCTGAGCCAGGTGATTGCTGTCGTCGTGACCGGCCGCGAGACTGAGGAACAGAAGGAATCGGGGTCCGCCAAGCCCCGCAAACTGGAAAATCGCGACGACTTTACTTTCACCGGTAAGGCCAACCAGCCACCCGACGCACACTTTTTCGATGCTGGCTGGACCCTCCCTCCAAAGATTACCGTAGTTCTCACCGCCTTTTTTGAGAAAGGTGTGCGTGCCAGGATTTAAACACAAGGCCCTTTGAGTATTTTAGATATGCAAGTGAAATCAGGAATGCACTAATATCTTGTCCGCGTTGAAAACAGTATCGTCCGTGTGTTCTTAAAGATCAAACAAATCAGCTTGTTTGACTTGAATTGAAAAAAAGCTGCATCCACTTTGGCTGATCCCCGAGCTGCTGGTGATGTACGACTGGTTGTTTGCATCTGAATATAAGCAGGGGTGTGATCCCTGGAGATATACGTCAGATAATTTAATGGTTGAATTGCTTCTGAGTGGTGCCCCCACCCCTGGCAAAGACTAGTTGACTATTGGTCTTCGGGTTCAAATTCCGGTCGAGTCCAAGTTTTCTTTGCCATTTTTAAAAATTTGTCTTAAAGAAGACACAGTGATTTCGCACATTCTCAGAGATTTGGCCTCTCATGATCATCTGTAAACCATGCTGTCATATGTGAATGACGCTGGAATAGACTGGACATTCTGTCCATACAAACACACACATGCCTGTAATTTTGCCAAATCAATCTGGATGATTTCAACAAAGCCCCACAATCAGTCATACAAATGTTCATTCATTTCATTTCCATTCATTTTTCATTCATTTTCATAAATCATTTGCAATGGACAGCCCATTGTAGATTGGTACAGTTGGTCTGAACACACATTGTCCCATGATTGAATTGAGATGGTGATGATTTTGAGGAATTGAAACTCAGATTTGAAATCCACCCTCCCCGTCATACATTCATAGACGTTATCCCTTGCATCCATGAGTTTGGACAGACCTGCACTTCAATCTATACCATGCTATACCAGTACCGGTACAGTATGCAAAGTGTAGCTCAGAGTCAGATCTGCAGCTGGACCCGAAAGCCCCAGAAACTGAAGTCCCTGCAAAGTGAAATCTCTCACTGGTCAACATTTTCAAGGCATCAGGGCCCCATTTGTGTGCAGGAAAACTCTGCATGCACCTGATGCATACTAGCCATATGTGACCCGGCACAGCGACATGAGGAATATCTCCCCAAAACACCTTTCGAGTAAACAACGCCTAAAGTCAAAGTATCTTCTCAATTCGATTAAAAAATTTTTCATTATTTTTTTTGTATTTTCGGAAAGTTAATGTATTGGAGGAAATTTTGATATAATTTGAAAGTTAATGGTACACTCTTTCACATTATTAGAAAATCTCAAAATCTCAAAAGTGGGGGTTATTTCTCATTATGATGTGCCGGGTCACATATAACTTGAAACACTGTTTGTACCATGGAGCTATAAATCCATGTTTGTACCATGGTATTCCTCCATGTTTGTACTAACCATTCTCATTATGTACATACTGGTACTGTACATGAGATGGAGCAGGGTTGTAATCCCCCTTGTCAATAAGCCGCCATGCATATTCATGAGTACCTGGCTCAGGTGGTCATGAATATGCATAGAAGCTATTAATAACCTGAAACACTAAACCATTCTCATAATTTCACGTTATGTACATACATGTATAGTGAGATGTAGCAGGGTTATAATCCCCCGTCAATAAGCCTGTCATGCATATTCATGAGCACCTGGCTCAGTGGTCAGTCCCCTAGTACTGCACTGCTTGCACTATCTCTGATTAGATTCCACAACAGGCCAGTCTGAACTCATGGGCTACGGCTCACAAATACACACGAATCTAAGGCCATTGGCAGCAGCCACTAGCTACATGTAGTGGCTTCCTTGAGACCCCTACATGTATGTTATTTCTACATGTAGGTCATGTAGGTATAAAAGCAATTAGCTGATGAATTTCAGAGGTCTGCTTCCACAGCAATCGCGATAATATACGATAACGCCGTATAGACCAGACAAGGATATATATCCTTGTCTTGATTAATGCATCAAGCTACCGGTGCATGTACATGCATGTACAGGAATAGCGCCATGTACAGTACATAAACACATACCGGTACAAGCCGGTGTACGTAATGTCTGGCACACCCAACAATAGATTGATTAGCTTTAGCTGGAAATTACAATGTACACATCCAGTCTACGACAACTGGGGTGGCAGCTGTTGCCAGTGGCATCCTCCATGGACTTTCATGTCATTGCAGTGTTAATTGTCACAGCTTATGATATTCAGACAGGAGTCAGGACCTCTCTGAAGAGTATCCGAGAGACTGGTGCTCTGACCATGGTACTTGTAGGGCCTCTCTCAAAGGCACAACAAAACTCTAGCACGTTGAGTGAAGGAAGGAACAAAAGTGGGAATTCCCTCTGCCTTTGAGATAGGTCCTGGCAGGAGTGAAGCATCTCATCCTCTTGAAAGCATGTTCAGAAATAATGCCAGTAAACTACAAAAAAAAGGTTGCAAACTGCTCACTGACTAAAATTGCCTGCAATACATATACATGTCAATATCAAAAGTTAGAGGGCCTGAATCCCTGATGATGTTTTGATCCTAGGACCAAAGAAATTTGACATTTGAAAACATATTTCGCAAATTAGGAGGACCTGCATGTTTCGATCCTAGCAGGACCTTTCTAAAAGATAGAATTATTACACATCATTGACATCAATCTTTGACAATTTCTGCCTTTGAGAAAGGTCCTGCTAGGATCACAACGTCAGGCCCTCCTAATTTCAGTCAGTAAGCAGTTTGCAACATTTGTGCATAGGCCTATTACTTTATTTTAAAAAAATGACAAAGAAAAATAAATGTTGGAGCCAACCAATGGAATTGCCTGCATGTGTAAAAAGCAGTGACTCAGTGTTGCACATGATAACGGATTGTGGCATTGCTCTTCCCCTTCACAGTTCACTGTATTCGGAGGAACAAGGAAAGAAAATGGCGGGTGAGGGAGCTGACATTTGAATGCAGCGACCAGCAGACTTGCCAGACATGGGTGTCCCGCATCCAGGAGGGATTAACCAAACAAGGTGAAGTATTTACATGTGGTTTGTATCATTAGTTTGGTAGCACCATCAGTTTGTATTGTTAGATAAGACTTCAGGGTTTGCATGGTGGGTGCAGGAAGGTTTGCGGTGACACCATGTATAAGGTAGACCTGTTAAATTTGTTTGTGTGCAAATCGCCAAATACAAGGCTAAAAAGCCACTCAAGGTTAAGGGCTAAGGAAAGAAGGAGATAGAGAGGGACTCGGAAAGGCTGGAGATAGGCATTGTCATTCCTTTAAAAAAAGGGCAAGATTGTAGGCTGGGGGAAAACATGAACCAGGAATTAGGGAATTCCACAGAGAGGCTGAACAAGGGAAGAAGCTGTTCCGATACCTCACTGTTCTACACCTTGGGATTAATAGAGTGTGCGGGTGAAATAATGGTTCTCATCAGGTTCTTTTCAGAACCATGCCTCTTCATGTACATGGTGTCACTGCAAACCCTCCTATATAGTTTGTATTGTGTTTATATTAGTTACAGTGGTAATGGTTCACAGTAGAAAAGCTGTGTTTTATCACAGTTCCATTTGCTGGACGTCGCATAGAAAATGTAATTTTGTGTCATTTTCTTGAAGGAAAACATTCTGCTGGGATGGATACATCAGGCCCACTAAGTTTCTAAGTTTTCAACCCGCTAGATCTGGGGGCCATTTCAATAAACCCGTCGTAACTTACAATCATTCACAAGACGATGAGCAATGCACAGACACCATACGGCCCAACACAACTTACGATGGGTTATCCGTCGTAAGTTGAGTTACGATGCATTGTAAAGGTTTTGTGAAATCCACCTCAGTTCATACCGCATGTAAGTGTCAAGTGACTGACCTTTGACCTTTGACCTTTGTCTTGACCTCCGGCAGGGAACGTGAGGCCGAAGCATCTGCTGGTGTTCATTAATCCGTTTGGGGGCAAGAAGGAAGCGGCCAGTGTTTTCAACACGCATGCGGCGCCCCTGATGAAACTAGCTGGGATCAGAACGACGGTCATATGTAAGATGTGTAAAAGATTGCCACGTTAAGGGCTGTTCGCACTGGACTTAATATTGTCAATCTACCGTGGCTGAGCGGAAGAATGACAAAAATAAGTCCCTTGCGGACGCACGGTAGACTTACGTCCCTGTTAAGTTACCGTGAGCTCGATATAAAAACTAACAGGCCGAAAGATGTCGCGGAAACTTTCCGCTCAGCCACGGTAACTTAACAGGGCCGAAAAAAAGTCCTGTGCGAACAGTTCCACCGTCTAACCGATGAATGATAACAACTTGAGTTTAGCACTTAAAGGCGAATTGGTTGGGTAGAGTGCATCAGGTTTCGTTGCAGCAACTGCTGATGTAGTAGTTAAATCAGAGTGCAATTTGCATCTCATGAAGTAGATTGCATCACACTGCATCTAATGAAGTAGTTACATCACATGGCATCTGATTATTAGTTACATCACACCGCATCTGATGAGGTACAGTAGTTACATCACATTGCATCTCATAGCTGCCAACCTATTGTAATGGAAATTAGGAATGCTTATGTGACAGCTCATTTGCATATTTCTCCTGCACAGCGCCCTCGCTTGACCCACTTTATACTAGCAGAGAGCCAGTCATCAGTGAATGTACACCATCCCTGTCGTGTCACATTTTCTGAGGTGTCACATTTGGCGTCGTAGACAGGATTCGAACCTGTGCGGGGAAACCCCATTTGATTTTGAGTCCAATGTCACATTTTCTGAGGTGTCACACTTCTGCTAAAAAAGGGGAATCACAGAGCAAACTACATTGGAATACTTGTGTATTTCCAAACCAAGAGTGGTTGTCAAGAGCTTGTAAATTTTTACCCGAAAAGAGGAACGATTCCTCCAAAATAGGAATGGTTGGCAGCTCTGCATCTGATGAAGAAGTTACATGTACATCCCCTTGCATCTGATAGTTGTAGCTATAAAAGTTTATACTCTCTTTCCAATTTGTTAGTCTTGGAATGCTATCCTTATGCAAGTAATGGGCTGGGGGCCTCTGTCCGTTAAATTCAATCCCGTGATTCCAGCTTTCTAATGAAGACATCTTATCCACCCGACCACCGAGTTGGTCGAGGCCGTGTGGCGGACTGATATCCGTTCAGTGATCAATTGTAGTGATGTTTTGATTTGCGTCAGTAAGAATGTCATTCAGCGAGGGCTTGCCCTGCTGGACGTTCATCAGCGAGTATTGCTCTCTTAATCCTTCTGCGCCCCTCGCCTGCCTGGGGTAGTTATCATTTTTTTTCAAGCAGGCAATCAGGTAGAGTGCCGAGCCTAATAACGTGCCGACTGGCAAATTGGGCAGCGCAAGGCCTCATTGAATTACAAAAAAAAAATCGACCTCAAACACAACAAGAGCTCCTAGTACTCGGGACTTAATTGCAGTTTGTCGTTTCCATCGTGGAGGAGTACCGTATTGTGTAAACATACTGCCTCCTCAACAAACAGCAGTCGCACTGGTAATATGAGGGCAATTGAATGATGATGTGCTCTTCTTGTTTTTTTTTTGTTTTTTTTTGCCCCTCAGATACCGAGTTCAAGAATCACGCCCGCGATTTGATGCTGACCAAGGATCTGACAGATTTTGATGGGTGAGTGGCGGAGAGCAGCGCGGGATTTGTTTGAACTGAATTGGGACAGTCAGTGACTCGGGGTGTTGATCGAGTGGAGAGATGATAGAGATATTGTGTGCATCCACATGTGTCGATGAAGCCGACCAGAGGTCAAACCAACCAAGTTGGAATCAAGTTCCGATTGATCAAAGCGCAATGGAGTGGACATTGCCCTATAGTTCTACATGACCATTCAGCAATCACATCTGGTAATCACATCTATTGTAAGTTACATGTACATTACAGTTAATTGAACGACTTTTTGAAATAGACAATGCCTTCAATGTTCCACCATGATTAGGGATCACACCTCCAACTAGCCCTCTTTTTAATTGGTAGACAGTGGTCATCACACACCAGCCCTTTATCGACCCACGTCATGTTACTGAAAGCAATTGGTAGACAGGGTCATCATCAAACATCAACCCTTTGTCTGCCTATACCAGATGACTGAATACATTTAGTACTGGTGGACAGTGTCCATTACACATCAGCCATTTGTTGATCCACATCATGTTACTGAATACAATTGGTAGACATGACAGGGTTATCAACACACACCAGCCCTTTATCGACCCACTTCATGTTACTGAAAGCAATTGGTAGACAGGGTCATCATCAAACATCAACCCTTTGTCTGCCTACACCAGATGACTGAATACATCTAGTACTGGTAGACAGTGTCCATTACACATCAGCCATTTGTTGATCCACATCATGTTACTGAATACAATTGGTAGACATGACAGGGTTATCAACACACACCAGCCCTTTATCGACCCACGTCATGTTACTGAATACAATTGGTAGACAGGGTCATCATCAAACATCAACCCTTTGTCTGCCTATACCAGATGACTGAATACATTTACTACTGGTAGAGTGTCCATTACACATCAGCCATTTGTTGATCCACATCATGTTACTGAATACAATTGGTAGACATGACAGGGTTATCAACACACACCAGCCCTTTATCGACCCATGTCATGTTACTGAATACAATTGGTAGACAGGGTCATCATCAAACATCAACCCTTTGTCTGCCTATACCAGATGACTGAATACATTTACTACTGGTAGAGTGTCCATTACACATCAGCCATTTGTTGATCCACATCATGTTACTGAATACAATTGGTAGACATGACAGGGTTATCAACACATCAACCTTTTGTCGACCCACGTCATATTACTGAATTTAATTGGTAGACATGATCATGACATGTAGGGTTATCAACCCTTTGTCTACCTACATCAGGTGACTGAATACAATTGGTAGATAGGGTCATCACACATACCTTTTGTCTACCCACATCATATTACTGAATACAATTGGTAGACAGTGTCATTTCAAACCAACCCTTTGTGTGTCTACGGTATATCAGGTGACCAAATGCAATTGGTAGACAGGGTCATCCGTCATCACACACATACCCTTTGTCTACCTATATCAGCTGACAATGCAATTGGTAGACAGGGTTATCACATACATACCCTTTGTCTACCCACACCACATTACTGAATACAATTGGTAGACAGGGTCATCACACACCAACCCTCTGTCTACTTATACCAGGTGACACTTGACTTGACATCAGCTCTTTGTCTGCCTGCATCAGGTGACAGAATACAAATTACCAATGGCCCCCAAGCATGGCAGCTCCCACAGAGGCCTGCTTGGATCCATCAGTATGCTTGATATGCCTGATTGTGGACGTGGTTTTGGTTTGTTTGCCACAGAGTGGTGTGCGTGGGAGGGGACGGCACCTTTGCCGAGGTCGTCAACGGCCTCCTGGTTCGGACGCAGAAGGACCAAGGTGTGGACCACCACGATCCTGAGGCCACTCCCCAGTGCCCCCTGCTACGAATTGGCGTGATTCCAGCAGGTGAGAGGAAGCTACTGGAAACAGCGCGCCCGGACCGAAGCATGCTTTGCTGCCTGTAGGCCGCCGCACACGAGAGCTATCTGCTGAGCAAAAAAATTCTCTCGAGGCCGTTAGCTCAGCACGTAGCTCACCGTGTGCGCTGAACTTTTTGTGAGTTTTCTGCCTCAAGAGGCCGTGAGACCAATATCTATCCTGTTTGATTTTGGCAACCACGCGAATAGGGCGTGCGCTTTCATTGGCCAGTTGCTCAGTTTTTTTGCTCAGCACGTAGCTCAAGTTGCCGCACACGATGAGTTTTCATCCACGAGAGGCGAAAAAAATCAAACAGGATAGATACATGTATTGGTCTCACGGCCTCTTGAGGTCAAAAACTCACTAAAAGTTCAGCGCACACGAGAGCTACGTGCTGAGATTATGACCTCGAGAGAATTTTTGCTCAGCAGATAGCTCTCGTGTGCAGCGGCCTTTAGCTCCAGGTGTATCAAAGGCTCATTGGCCAATCCTCACCCTTAGCCATAGCCTGCTGCGTGTTTGCCCTGTTCCTAGTGCTGCACATATACGTAGATGTATCCCTAGTCAGATGGATCCACCCCTAGTCTGTTGGACCTTGTCTGGACCCAGTCGGAAAGACCTAGCCCTAGTCAATGGGGCCTAGCCCTAACCAGATGAGCCTAGCCCCAATCAATTGGATGTAGCCCAAACCAGCAGTACCCAGCCCCAGAAAGACCTAGCCCTTATCAGTCAGACCTAGCCCTAGCCAGATGAGCCTAGCCCCAGTCAATTGGATCTAGCCCAAACCAGTAGTACCCTGCCCCAGAAAGACCTAGCCCTTATCAGTTGGGCCTAGCCCTAGCCAGATGAGCCTAGCCCCAGTCAATTGAATCTAGCCCAAGCCAGTAGTACCCAGCCCCAGTCAGACCTAGCCCTAGTCAGATGGGCTTAGCCCCAGTCAATTAGATCTAGCCCAAGCTACTGAGAAAGGACCCAGCCCAATTCAGTTGGACTTGACCTGAGTCAGTTGGGCTTAGCCCCAGTCTGTTGGACCTAGCCTTAGTCAGTTAGACCTACATGTAACCCAAACCAGGTGCATTGAGCCCAGCAGCTCCGAAAAACTATTGATTCATAATCTCTGCCATCAGCAGATTCTTCATTTGACTTTTCTGTGCACAGTAGTTTTGTGCACTCAGTCAAGAAGAACTGGTCCCTATACTACTAATTGTGCCAGTTCTGTCTACCAGTAAGTCTGCTCCAAACCTTGACTGCAGGATATTGCTCACTGTACAGCAAGTAAAATCTATAATTATGTTGTGCATTTGTTGACGGCAGGGTCCACCGATGTGATTGTGTGCGACACCACAGGGGTTAACGACCCCACCACATCCACCCTGCAGATTGTGCTCGGTGAGTCTCCAAAACTGCAAAGCTTTGTTCATACGGGGCTATGACACATCGAGAAAGCTTCACATTAAAGCTCAATTTCAAGTTGATAAAGGATTGATTGAAACTACAAAGAAAATTGCTCTGGATCACGATTTACATGTAAACCTATGCATTTGGTTTAATATACCAGCACTCTACTGTCTGAGCCATCCACCCCATAGGTGGAGACTGTCACAAGTAGTCAACTATAGTGTACATGTACCTTTGCTTGGGTGGAAGGCACCATTCCTATTTAGGAGGAATCATTCGTTCTTTTTTGGTAAAAATTGATCACTTTTTACGAGCTCTTGCCAACAGATTCCCGATTTTTGTCTTGTAAATACACACGTATTCCTATGTAGTTTACTCTGTGATTCCTCTTTTTTAAGGAGAAGTATTCCTAATTTCCTTTGAGATAGGTTGGGAGCTATGCCAGTAGGAAGTATTCAACCACTAATGCACTGTATATATCCTACATCAAGTAAAGGTCACATACTGTGGTCGAGCAGGGTACGGTCGTGCGTTCCCATGTACAGTACAATGTACATGTACATGTACATGTACTTACATGCATGGTACGTGTAAGTGGTTTTCGCAGAAATTTCGCAAGCCATCATGGCGTCAAGTGTCAGGTTTGACGAATACAAGAACAAGTGCCTAAGAATCTTGCAATACCTGCGGAGCAGAACTTAAGATTCCAGGCCAAAAACCCACGTGTTTGATGCCGATCATATGTATACATCACATACACATTACATGTACACGTACGTGCATGCAACGTGTGTGTGTGCGACTGGAGAGATCAGCACGCCAGATAACTGAGCACATTACGGTAACGTGATCAGTTATCCGGTGCGCTCTTCCGTATATCTGAGCACGGCGGAAAGATGAGACCGTGACACCGGGGGTCACAACCCCATTTCCATATGGATGCAAAGGATTGATGTCTAGTTTCAAATAGCTTTCGTCAATCTTCCCTCCCTCCTCCTTTCTATCCCTGCCAAGGCTGCACACTGGGCCTCGATATCTGCTCCGTGCATGCGGGGCACCAGTTGCTGTGCTACACTGTCTCCTTCATGGGCTACGGGTTCTTCGGCGACGTCCTGAAGGAGAGCGAAAACTACCGCTGGATGGGGCCCAGGCGATACGACTTCTCAGGTGAGCCAGCCTTTGCCAGATGCTACAAAGGCATAGCTGCAAACCATTCCTATTTTGTGGAGGAATCATTCCTCTTTTTTGGGTAAAAAATTATCACTTTTTCACGAGCTCTCGACAGCAGATTCCGAGTTTTGGCTTGGAAATACACATTTATTCCTATGTAGTTTGCTCTGTGATTCCTCTTTTTTTCTTAGCAGAACTATTCCCAATTTCCTTAAAGATAGGCTGACAGCTATGCAAAGAAGGGCATTAGCCCAACGTCTTGATAATGTACATTGTAAGTGCAGCTTAGTCAACCCCCACTATGCCTGCGCATGCACATTCTCCAGATCATTATTTCACATGTAAATCACAGCATCATGAAACATATTCAAAAACTTGCAGTCGGCGAGGTAAGTCACCGGATCAGGATGATCGAGTTCAGTGAGTGGGCAGGGGGGACCTTGTCACATTGCAGTCGCTGATGGCTAGTCCATGAGTCTGGATTTCACCATATTTTCTTCAGCAGGCAATCAGGCAAAGCACTCAGCGCACAGTGCTCTTTACGTTGAACGGGGCAAACCCTCATTGAATAGACCACCAGGGATGAAAGGGACAACCATTGAGCAGTGCTTTACAGCACGTAACACTATGAACATCTAAACCGTGAAAATGTCATTTCGCCGTGAAACTAAAAAAAAATCACTGTGATTTCACGGTGCATTTTTACAGTGAATTCACCGTGAAAATAATCGCTTCTCTGACCTAATATAAGGACATATTCAGGTCACTAAAGAGACTGAAAAAGCCCGTGAATATCTAGGGTGGTAAGCTCCAGCCTTGAGGGATGGCTAATTCAATTACCAGTATAGGGACCACCAGCCCCCATAGAGGTACTGTATGGTGTCCTTGTAACTGTCACTCCCAGATTCTTCTAAATTGCCTCTAGCCATTTGCCACCAGGAATGTGGCCTCGGAGACCACTGGTGAAAACACTGTGAAAATGACTCGGCTAACTGTGTGCCATGAAATAGGGGTGAAAACACAGTGAATTTTCTTTTCACGGCTAAATGACATTGTCACCCCATTTTCACCGTTTAGATGTTCATAGTGTAAGGGAATGGGCCAACTCTCATTGAATCACAATACAACGGTGAATTGTCATTGTGTGTGTGTGTGTGTAGGTATGAAGAAATACTTTGAGAACAAGGCTTACACTGGGGAGGTGAGGTTTCTGACCAGCGGCGATGAGGACCACCATCCCCGGGACAAGACGAGGTGTCGAGTTGGGTGAGTACAGGACTCACTAGGCCGGTGAGGAGGGACGGAAGGAAGGTGGGATAACACAATGACATCAAGGCCAAAAAGCATCAGCACTTTGACTATCATTATCATTATTATTATTTTTATTATTTATTCGGGCAAGGAAAACAAACAAGTACACACAAGGTCATACATCATGGACATTCAAGATGAGAGATAAATAGTTGGATATATACCAATCAAGGAGAATAGATGTATAGAGGTGTGATAGGCCAGGATGAGATGGGGAAGAGATAGGGGCAAGGTCTGGGGATGTATGCAAGGGGAACTGATTAGGGAGGAGGGAAAGTGGGGGGAAGTACAGCAAGCTGAGTAAGGACAATCCGATCTAAGATGGCCAGGAGGAACAAAAGTTGAAAACCCTGACTTAAAAGCCTGTTCCTCCAGTCTGATAGGTTGGTGAAAATAACTAACTAACTATAATTGGTAAAAAACTATCAAATGCAAGTAAATGATTTGACCGAAGCCCAATGTCTTCTGTTAAATTTGATGCTGTCGTGGAAACTGCATGAAATTTTTTTTTTTTAGCAAAGAAAAAAGGATTTCCTATAAAGATGAATCAATTGATGACATTTTGACAAATTTAGGGTGCCCGGCTCTTTTGATCCTAGCAGGACCTTTCTCAAAGGCAGGATCTGAATCAAAAGCAGAGTCACCTTTTAGAACAATCTGGAAAGGATTGAAACATCCTGTGAGGATAAAAATGTCAGGCCATGTAAACATGTTGAGCTGACATGTATATGCTTTATAATGCTGCATTTTCGCAAAACAAATGAAGCGGTTTTTTTCACCATTTTCTCGAGACTCCGTCGACGGATTGAGCTGAAATTTTCAAAGGTGTGCTATTTCATGCACATGTTGGATCAGACGACGTTTGGATGCCATTCTTTGACCTCAACCAATGTTGTGTTATCCATTTAAGCTGAACACATCCTTCAGGAGATACTCACTGTTCATCTGTCTGGTTTTTTTTTTCTGCTCCAGGTGTGTTGTGTGTCTACGCCGGTCAGACTCCATAATGAGTGATGTGGACGAGTACCTCAACAACAGCATGAGAGGGGTGGACCTACAGGAAGAGACTAAATCCTTAGGTACTGATAGGCTGATACCCTGCCCCCCCCCCCATTTGCTGTCGTCCCTTACCATATTCCCCTCCTTTTTTTTGTTCAGTGGTGAAGAAAGCCAAGTTTTGGGGAGGTCTTAAGAACCCCCTTCATAACACATTTTCTTTATCAAGCGGGTGTGTGATCCCTGGAGATACAGGGCAGTAATGGCTGTTATGATGCAATGAGGTATACCTGCTGCTATACATTATTCAAATCCACCACACGACCTCGACCAGCTCGATGGTCCAGCGGTTAAGATGTCTGCACTAGAAAGCGGGAGTCGCGGGTGCTAATCCCGCCCGAGCTGCCTTGAATTTTTTTCATCAGGCATCGGGCAAAGCAATGAGCATTCAGTGTTTATTACGTCGAGCAAGGGCAAACCCTCATTAAATAAAAAAAAGAAGAAATGGTCTACACTGAGTGACTGACGGTGAGAATTCTTACCTCCAGATTCCGTCAGACAGAACAAGGGCAGCTGGAAAAAGGTCACGGGCACTTTCTGCGCCATCAACGCGGCGCTGGTCAGCGGCTCCAACCGCCTCTCGCCGACGGGAATAGCGCCCTCGTCCCATCTGGGCAACGGCTGCCTAGACTTGCTCCTAGTCCACAAGTGCTCGCGATTCAACTTTCTGCGCCATCTGAGTCGGTTGAGCAGCTCCGGAAACCACGTGAGTCGATCTAACCTGGTTGTCAGGGATGTAAGACTTTGCGGAAATTGCGTGATTGTTTTTTTCCTTTTTAATTTTTTTAAAAATTTTGTTTAATAAATTTTTATCTGTTAAAACCCTAAAAAGAGAAGGGCGCCTTCACCCCTGCCGTGAATCTCTTGGTTGCGTAAGCGCTCACTCTCAGTCGCGTCTCTCGGTCGCATAAGCGCTCACTCGCAATCGCTCATTTTTTTGGCCTCCAGGAAATGACTTTGTCGGTCACTTACATCCCTGGGTTGTTCAATAGAAGGATAAATTCGAGTTGAAAGTGATACTTCTATAAGCATCTGTTTTGCCACTGTACTGACAAGGAACAACCGTTCCTTGGCAATGCTTAGAAACTTGTCCAAACAAAATTGTCAATGTTGGAAATATCTGCTAGATTATGGACTGAATTTTGTGCTTTCATTGTAGACAGGCTGTCTGGAGCTTTATTTGTGTGTACAAGGAAGAAAATGAGACTCTAGTGTTACAGGTCATGTCTTATTGAAATTTCAAGCATTAGTTTCATTGCATATTTCGTGTTGTTGAAGTAGATTTGCATGAGACTTTCTCTGACTCGAGTAGTTCCCTGTTTTTGATATTATATGGGCAGCCTACCTCGCTGCAAATGGCTGCCTCCAATAAAAAAAATTCCACTACGCGTGTTCTCTCATTGAGCATTTCATGTAGCAGGCGTACTTCAAACAGTCCTTGATTCACCCTTGAGTTATGAGTGAAAATCTGATGTTCCGCAGCTAAGTCGAGTTCCGTGAAATCAATTTCAAGTTATAGTGCAGCTATGCCATGTGTTTATGTCATAAGAATTGTGCTATAAGTGGATATGGTGTAAGTTACGCACTGTTTGGTGAAATCAGCTGCAGGTCTAGTAAGATTTTTCAGTGACTTGGCCCTATTGTCCAGACATTTTTTTGTCACATTTGACAATCTGGAATCACCTGAGATGGTCTATTTATCTTACCAATTTCTGAATAATAATAGCATAGGGGCTAATGCGTGGAATCAATTGTGCCTTTTTTCTCTCCCCAAACTCACCCAGTTCAACTTTGACTTTGTGGAAGTGCACCGGGTTAAAGAGTTCAGCTTCAAGCCCCTGACCGCTCGCGAGGCCACCTCCGCCGGTAACCAGCCCGGGGAGTCCACGTCCAACACTGCCCTGGTTGGCCAGCCGCAGGCGGGGTACCGGGCAGCCGGCCGCGCCAACACCAGTACTTGGAATATGGACGGAGAGGTCATAGACACTCCGGACATCAACGTTCAGTGAGTTTGGGAAACTGTCTATTGTGAATGTCACGTGAATGAAAATGGGGACGGGACCCCTGGAGATTATACAGCAGTTAATGGTTTAAAACTGGTACCCTGACCCCATCAGAGATAGTTGACAAGATAGTTGCCACCTAAGGGTTGGTTAGCTCAGCTGAGGTGGTATTAAACTCTGGTCCTGGATTTAGTCCTGGTCCAGCCAAGTATTTATTTCAATTTGTTTCTCATTTTTAGTCATCTCAGGCAATAAGCAGTTTGCAACAATTTGTGTGGGCCATTCAGTACCACCTCAGTGCCTGCATTAATTCAGCTGACTGATACCAGGGACTGTGTGGATGCAATGGCCATATTCAGAGTGCACACAGTGGGTCATTCAGTGAACCACAGTGCCTGCATTCAGCTGACTGATACCAGGGACTGTGTGGATGCAATGGCCATATTCAGAGTGCACACAGTGGGCCATTCAGTCAAACACAGTGCCTACATTCAGCTGACCGATACCAGTTGACCTATACCATGTCTAGCCATGTATTACCTGGCATAAAGTGGTTTAAAGAAAGGTCAGGTGCACTGATATGATCCACCCTATTCAGTTGGCCATTCAGTGAACAACAGTACCTCAATTCTGCATGGAATGCCCAGCTAATAGAGAAGGAATGTTACTATGTGACCTGCACTTGGTATTTCGGCTGGGCACATGTGTAAGCCATCAGGTTATTGAAGTCCCTGTTCTCTATTTTTGCCCACTGCCAGTGTCCACTGCCAGCTGATCAAGATATTTGCCTACGGTCGGGAGGACGTGTCGTCGGACACAGCCTCTTGCTGCATCTCTCGGAGTAAGTCTCGGAACAAGTCAGCATGGAGGTGAAGGGGGCAGTTCCTCTCTGCCCTGCCGTGCCCTGGGCTGGATTTCACAAAGCCTTACGATGCGTTGTAACTCTCCTTACGATGGATAACCCATAGTAAGTTGTGATAGACCGTATGGTACGTTTCTGCACATTGCTAATCGTTGTGCGATTGATCCTAAGTTACGATGAGTTTGGTGAAAGAAACTCTTGCATTTAGCTTTGAGAGAAGTTTCACAGTTTGGGGATGAGAAAGTTGAAAACCAATCAGGTCTCTTTCTTAGAAAAAAATTATAAACCGTGGATTTTTTTTCTGTGGCGTTAATGAAGCTTTCGCCCCAGCTAGAGTGAATGGCTCTTAAGGGAACCTACACATGACACCTGTTGCACCTGTTCCAATTCATTGACAGCTGTAATTTTGTGCAGTACTATTTTATAGACAATTCGGTATAGTCAAGTACTAGCTGTTTATCTCTGGGTCATGACCAGAAAGTCTTGTAGTGCCCTCTGTGTTTGATTCACGAGTCCCGGCAGGCCAGGGTTTTCATGATCTAGCACAGTTAAACACTGCCCTTTTCTGCTTTGAGAGGACAAGGAAATACTCACAGGTTTGCCAGTAAAACTCTCCCACCCCCCTACAGCACCTGCTGATCACCTTCTTAATTTGTCTACGGTCTGAAGATTATTGGAAGGAAAGTGGGTGGCCTGTCAGTTTTTTGCTGTTCTTGTGGGGACGTTATTGAGTGAGATGACAGGGGACATGGTCGGTATTGTTCAAATTCCACCATAAGCACTCTGACAAGACTTGGGCGGTTTGCATGCCAGTGCAAGCACAATGTGAAACATCTATGGCGACACCATGTATATGTAAAATCATTTCTCTGGGAGAGGAGTATGTCTCTGAGAAGAGCTGGTAACACTAAATTACCAGCTCTTTACAGAGCCATACTCCTTCTCTCCTACGAGATGACGTTACAAGGAGGCACTGCAAAAGGTCCAAATTTGATTTTTCTTGGGAAAGTGAATGATAGACTCATCGACTCTCAATTGCAAAGCATGCCACCTCTGGGACAATAAATGGATTAATCCTTGTCACTTTTGGAAGTGATTTTAGAAATGACTGCCTTTGAGAAAGGTCCTGCTAGGTCCTTCTAATCATCATCATGCCCTCTATTATTATAATTTTGAATTTTGTTTAGATTTCTCGGGAAATATGCGTAACCCAATGAACTGACTCTAATCCATCTCCCAAACAGGGGTGGGGGAGGCATCAATTTACTGGAGAAGTTAAAGAGTGTGAAAAAAAACCTGCTTTTAATTTCTGGAATTTTCCCAAGAAATCATGGAAAAGGCCGTTGAGCTAATGTGTAAAGTTAACCCAAAAAATGACATTTTTAAGGTCACAATTTATCGAAACAGTCCTACAATCATCTCAGAAAGTACTTGATAAATATGTGTCTGGAATTATTATGTTTGTTTTTGTGTGCCTAAAAATATATTTATGTATAATTTTGAAATTAGTGAAAAAAAAAATCTATCGTAGAGTGTGATTGTTTGGAGTTTGATGTGATGGTGTGGCTAATATTCTTTCTTTTCAAACCTTGAACAAAAATTAAGAAAAAAGTACAGAAATAGTGTTGCAATATTAGATGTACTGGTGATCTAATTGGGGCTTTTTTTGGTAACGAGAATTCCATACAATCAAGGAAGACTTCCCGGCCTGACACTATTTCCCTGATGTTTTGTTTTGAAATAATTTAACACTTAATTGCTGCCTCATCACTCCCTGCTTACACTTTTGCCCAGCAGATGCCATTTTTGGTGTTCACAAAACACTGGCCAAAGTGGAAAATGAAGGCACATTTTGCAAACAAAAGGGAGGTGATTTTTCTTCACTCAAAAGCAGGCATGCAACTTTTCCGCGGATCCGCGGATTTCCGTGTTTTTTTTTATTCGGCCGTAAAAAAAATAAAATCCGTAAAAAAGAAAAAGAAAAAACAAATATTTTCTTCTCCCCTAACTATTATTTAAAACACATGCTGAGATCAGGTTAGAAACTTTGATGTTTACTCTTCATTTTGTGAAAACAAAAATTCAATTTTCTGGGTGTTTGCCTTGAAAAAGGTTAAAATCTGTCACTCAGCTTAAAGTCATAAGTGGTCAAAAACTGCTCAGAATGCACCACAGAGCATCTAGAATCCAAAATTTTCGGGGGCCCTTAAGCGGGCCCCAAACACCACGCTGTAAGGGCTTCGTGCTTCAAGCTCGCAGTTTCATTCGGACATTTTGCTCTCTTTTTACAATTCAACAGTTGCATGCCTGCAAAAGCTTAAAGGGGCTCTGCAATAAATATCACAGTCAAGCTCATTTTCTGCTGTCGTCTAGGTTTGTGTGCAAACATTTTTTTCTTAGTGGAGTCAGACATTGGGTATCTTGTTTACCTTTAGAAATATCCTTATAAAAATGAGGGTTCTACATGTATTGTAAGTTCATGTTAGGAACCCACAGTTTGAAAAACAGAAGAAAAGCATTTAACTTTCAAACTGCAAATAAAGTCCTCTGGATTAGGCTTGATGAAAAACTCCTTCAGTAAAATGATTATGAAGCATACATTTTGGCAGTAAATCAACAGGTTTAGGGATTGGGTTTCTGTTGCATGATCCTGTGATGACATCACAACTGAAAACTTGCAAAGAATACACCCCCAGAACGAGTGTGAAAAGCAGTTTGGTTGTTAGCAACATTGCAAAACAGTTCTGTAGCATGGATAAGTGATAAAATGTTGATTGAAGAGACCCTTGAAGTTTACTCATAGATGGCAGCCTTCCCAAATAGTCATTTAAAGTATTTCGCGGAGACCAATTTCCTTTACTTTTTCTGGATTGAAAGTTTTAAAAGTGGTTTATTTTCCTCTGGAGAATTGCCGGGAAACAAGGTTCACTTGGAAATCTGCCTTGTGCAATGGGACCTTTCTGGATGAGCTTTGACTCATTGTATGACTTCAAATGATAATTTGAACGATGGTTTTCTTCGGATTCTTCTACTCCAGGTTTCGCTTTCAGGGTAATATGATCCTTTGCACACAATGCATCTGAAAATAATGGCTGTGCTTTTGCAAAGAGAACTTGCTGCCTAATACCAATGGCTGTATCTTACTGTTTAACAAAATAATGTACAATTGCATTGAATGTGGTTTATGGCAAACACTGATTCAATCAATGTATTATATACATGATTTCCGTGTTCGTTTGTTTTTTAAATTCTTCCTCCACACCACATTATGAACATGCAGTAAACATTACAAGCAGTATTCTAAAGTCTGATTTTTTGAAGGAGGGGAAAAGGTAAAAATGTGTATTTTCTAAACAGGGGTTTTTTGTCATCAATTTTAGCATGACCAATGGCTGATGTCACCTTTTATTTGTATGAAACTCTCTTTTTTACAAATTTATGTAGATACATGTATTGCACCATTCACCTTGTATTGTAGACACATTGCCTTTCTTCCTTGAGTCCATAGCCTAAAACGATAAATGTGATCATTTGTAAAAGCTGCATCCACTGCATGTGATCCTCGAACTGCTGTAGCCAGGTCTACGGCAATTGGTGTTTGCATCTGAATGAAAACAGGGCCCTTGATAGCTTGAGAGCTGGTACGTCGAACCAGACTCGGGCTCGAGTCAAGACCCAGTCCAATTTTCTCGGCCATTTTTTTTTGGGTCAAAATTGTTCAAATGTTCCCAGTCAATTTTTCCTTTATTTGTTTGTTGACTAACTCGAAGAAATTCTCATGAAAGCTTCTAGAGGAGATTCTCTGAGTAAGTGCCAACACGGAGATGATGCCGAGGTTTAATGGCCGACAGATTTGACCAAAGAATTGATGTCGTCCATCATGTGAACTAGTGTGATTCTTCTTTTTTTTTTTAAATGTCAGCATCAAGTCACGTGTATGGGTTTATAGTAAGAATTTTAATAGTACAAATGACTTATTCTATTAACAAAATCAGGTAGTGTAAGTAATTTCCTCTGTTGTGTGCGTTAGAATTGGATATGGATTTGACCTTTGTTCAGAATTTACACTAGTAGTAACATTGGTTCCTTCGATATCAAGTTTGTCACCGTGATTCACAACTTTTAGAAAGTGAAAATTAAAGCCTTGATGACATGGTCTCGTCTACTTTCACCTTGGAGTTTTGTGGATGCAGTGACCAAGATTTCTCCCCCCAAAAATTATCAAATTATATAATTGGCTATTTTTGCTTGCAAAACCAAATCTTCCTTGGGGTTTATTACCCAACATTCATTCATTTTGATTTCATAGGTCTTTATCAACAATTCAGGTCCACAGAAACTATCGTGTTAAATGTTTGGAAATTTCTTTTGCACAAGTAGTTCGGTATACAGATATATTATTTTAGTAATATACTGGTAAGCTATGGGGGACACCTCCATTGGAGCATGTACACAACTTTTCCAATTGGTCGAACTTTTGTTGAATTCCCCAAATCTGTTTATTCCTAAATAAGAGACCCCTCTCTGTCCGAGTCATAGAAGCATTCTTGTCTCCTGTTGTGACCAAACCGGATGGGCAGACAAAGGGGAAAATGACTTTCAAATAATTTAAAAACAAAGTAGCAGAGAAACATTTACAGGACCTGGACTTGAACCCGAGACCTCGGTTTTAACACGCCAGTGGTTCACAGTTATGGAGACACCAACAATTCTATACATTAGGTTGACATTCTAATGGCAACATTCTTGATCAATCAGTTTTTAAGGGAAAGTGTAATATGGTTAGTTTGTATCTGAGCAAGATTTTTCAGTTTTCAGGGAATATAAGTGTCATCATTGTACTCTATATATTTTAAAGAAAGTGAATAAATCAAAAGCTATTCTTGAAAGATAAAGAGTGATGTTCTGTCAATTTGTGCTTGTGTTTTGGGTCCAAAATGTTAGCCACCAAGTATTTAGTCTGAATCAGAGATCGTTTTGCTTCTCTGAAGCCCGAGTCACGAATCATTTTTCAGTTCGAAACTTCCCTCTGTAAAAAAAGCTAGGTTGCGACTTGACATCGATTTGATCAATGTTGGTCACCTACTGGAAACATGTCGTTGTTTTTATACAAAGTCCAATCCCGCCAACTACGGTCGAACTTGACACAGACAGCGCTGTTTGGAATTCAAGTAGGCTAATTTCACGAATCACTGCATAAACGCAACAGTAGGCTATAGACTTCTATATCCCTGGTCACCCAAACCTTCCCCACACCAGTCTAAGGCCCCCCCCTTCCCTAGCCGACTTATGGATCACCTATATCTACGGCCTCCCCACCACCTTCTGACACACCCCAGTGAGCACCCATAGGTCCCCCCCCACCAGTCTCCCCTTAGGGTTTCCCGCCTTCCCACCTCAGTGACCTAAGCCCTTAAGATAATCCTCCCCAGAGGATTATCTTTCCCGCCTTCCCGCCTCAGCGACCACCGGTACATAAGGAGTTCCACCACCGAGCCCAAGACATTCTCCTGATGACGGCCAGAGCATACTGGTCGAAACGTCGAGTTACCACTCAGGTTCTTTTCAGAACCAAACCTCTTCTTTTAAGAGACCTAATACATGGTGTCACCGCAAACCTATATTGATTCACCCACCATGCAAAGCCTTAAGTCTTATTTAGTAGGCTATAGGATTTTGGTTTAATACTTTCACCGTAAAGGGTGGAACAAATCCTAAATCCAAATTAGACTATCAATTGTAGTGAACATAATTATACATGTTCTGGCACAACATGCCCAAAAATCGGAGTTACAGTTTTTCACAAATTCCTTATTAATTTGTGACGCGTATGTGTCAACCAGACGACTGTCACGTACTATACCTTGCCCTGTCACTATTCCTACACACGAGCCACACATACACGCCACAATATCATGTTGTTGTTTTTTGGTTTTTTTTTAATGTAAGTATAATTTTTTTGTCAAGTGGTTGTACCAGACCATGGATATCGTCTACATTACCACTGGTGGTCTTACTTGGGTTTATTGTGTTGGTGTAAGTCAACCATAGAGTCCCAACATTAATGATCAAAATTAGATCAACTGTTTGGCAGGCAATTTCACCAACACCAAGTCTTTACAACGCATAAAACCAACCCACAGATTCCACAGATTCCATAACCTTTTCCCTACTAAAATAGGCCAATATTTTGTAATGTCTGTGTGTCTTCTAATGCTTTAAGATAAAAGGAAAAGTTCTTCGATTATTAGGCAGTTATATCAAGCTTAGCTTCGGTTGGAATAAAAAAATCGAAAGCAAATGGCTTACAACACGTGTTTGTCCAGTCACGAGTGGTATAGGCCTACCTATTCAAAACGCACTGAAGCGAATCCCGGAATCCACACACGGGTCAAAATAGACACTCATTCTTCAATTACCAAGTTTGATCGAGCAAATGGCGCAGGTAAGGTCACGGCCTCGTACCTTACATTTGAAAAGGGAATCACTAAAAGACTGATTAAAACCACAAGCAATTTTGACTGGACCAGGACTTAAACGCGGGCTTCTTAGTCTAACATACCAGCGCCCTGACCACACCTGAACTATATATTCAGCCCTTGAGGCTTCAGCCAATAAAGTCAACTCGGCATTCGTAGTCTTCAACAAGAGAGCCAACCTTACCTTCAACATCCATGTGATTTCGTTTGCTAGTCGACTTGTCATCGCCTGGCGCTTTGCAAATAGCTTCAGATGCAAGTATAGACCTTCGTCCAGCCACCATATTTGTATAAGGCAAGGGCGTTGGGTGATGAAGCACGTTTTGGTGTCCAACGAGTGAATTATGAAGTTGGGCTTCAGTGGTAGGCCTAAGCACGTCGTGTCGGCAGGTTGAGTGGCGTAGTAGGCGTGGTCCCTGCACTCGAATCCACGCCACAACTTGGTCAGCTTTCCCTTCCCAGGCAAATGAGATATAGACGAATGACCGACTCAGAGAGGCAATAAAGACGTCATTGTACGTTGGCCCGCAAAGAGTGCATCTAAAGCGCGCCAAGAATGTTGAGGTCGTGTCCGGCGTGAGGACTACGGCTACAGCTTGGAATTAATACACAAAAACCCTATGGGAATTGACCGCGGTCGCCAGCTAGAGGATTCGATAGGCTTGTCTGTATAGCCTAAACTATGGCCATGTCAGTTTGCTATTCGGGCGTTGCCCGAGTAAGCCGCCACAAATACAAACCAATTGTAAACATGGGCGTTTAGAAGGAGTCGAGTACGTAATATTTTAATTGGGTTATAGCGGGAGGTATCAGTCGATCAAATACCTCCTTGGTTATACAGAACCATGGAGGAAGGAAATCGCATAGGTAACTGTTGGGAAAGCAGTAAAAGGGCTACAATAACCGTAGATATAGGTTGGACGCAACCATTGTGTTGTGGGCGCGGCCGGCATGGCATAGGCCCCAAGTCACAAGTCTTACTTAGCCAGCAAGTCAGAGCGCGAGTCGTGGAAATTAGGACTTGGGTCATACATGTATATACATCTCTGGTCAGAAAAAAGAAAAGAACTCTTTCACAATCCATCACCGTGTAAAGGCCTTCCTAGGTTTCTCTGCAAATCATTGGTAAGCCGGGAGAGGCTGAAGATGAAGCGTTTGCGAATTCTTTCCAACCAACCGCAATCTTAATAGTGAAACGATAAACCTAACATCATTCTGAACTAAAACCCCCCTTTCATTTCCCATTTTCGATCCCTTTCCTACACAGCTCGCCTTGCCCTCTCGTCCGGCCCTGGTGTCTTCCATAGGCCTATCTAATTACTCCCTTCCATGCCTGTTCTAAGCCTCACCATTTAGCCCTTTCCCCCCACATCTGCGATATCCAAGATGAAAAACCTAAAAAGATGCCACTACTTACTTTCAATCAACAAATTGAAACAAACACCCGTATGACAATTTCTCACACAGCCGACCTCTTATTCCAAATGCTCATTCAAAGGAATGCAATTTTATTAAGCAGATATAACCAAATCTAATCAATAAACGATGGAGTAGATAACAACAGATTCAATTATATTCTAATCTTCAATTGTACTATTCAGCAAGTATCATATTTTCTCGGAAATGAAAAAGCAACAGAACTGCTTAACAAAGAATTAGTTTATACTTTACTTTTTACTTTTGCAAAGAAAACTTTATTCCGAATTCAGGAGGGATACAAAGCAAATAAGGGAAAATATACAAAGTGGGATAATTGCACTTAAAAGAAAAGAAGATTCAAGACAAGAAAAAAAAATCATTTTTTTGTTAAACGGTTACTTTAGTTTGAACAAAATTACTAAATAAATATTTTTTTGTATAAACTTTATAGGAAAATCGGAAAAAGACAATCTTCATTAATGATGAGTTGTCGGTGTGTAAGAGATTTGTTGCCTGCCGATATGGAAGTGTATATTCACCCGGCAACGACATTCTTTCTTCAGGTCGTTCCTGCTGATATGCATATTCATTGACACTCTTTACTATGACTGGCCAATGAGTATAGAGCATGCATGAATATGCATAAACAATCAGACTAAGGACCGGAAGAATAGCGTTTGCGGGAAGAATAGCCTTTGGTGGGTGAATATAACCTAGTGCAAGGATTCACGATTGTCCATTTGGTTCGCAACCAATCGCAGTCATACCAGGGAGGCAACATCCTTCGATTGCAACAAAATCAAGGACCAGGGTTCAGATCCCACTCCGGTTAACCCGTGGGGGAGTGGTGGGGCTTTCTCTGGTCCCTGTATTCCAATTTCCTTTGTTCAGAAGACGTGCAGACTACATGGCACAATGACTTTGTGACCTGAAAGGCAATGGGAAAAGAGCTGAGCCATTGCCGTGGAGAGAATATCCAGTTAACTCTTATATTGATGAGCAAACAGATTTGCCTTCATCAAGTGGATAGGCCACAAGTGACAGCTGGTTAAGCTGACCATGCCCTAAAAATACTTCATACGCTTTTTTTCTCTTCCTCTTTATAGCTACATCCAACACCGTGATCCATCAGTCTTAAATGAGGAAAGTCTGAACTCCCTATTCCTTCTGCATAAGCCAGATCACCTCAACATTGACTACATCAAACAAAAACTAAATTAATTTTTTTTAATCTTTTTTTTTTGCTTGAGATTCGAAGATAAAATTCCGTATAAACTGTAACACCCTTTATTTGCGCTTCAATACATTATACATTTCATGTAACAAATAAACGTTTTAACTTTAGGTAAGGTATACAAAAATATGCTTTTTAAGGTCTGTAAAGATAAATGCACCAATTTTTAGTTGTAGTCTGGATGGAAAATCATAAAGATAACATATTTTGTTGCCATTCGAATGAGAATGGTTCTTTAATTTTGTTTCACTTTGAAAAGGAGGGTATCATTGAACATTTTCACATCCAGGTTGCAAAGATCGGGGGAAAAGATCGCCTGAAACAATCAAAACTACGGCTGGGAAACTTTTTCTGAAGAAAAAAGAATGCGTCCCATCGGCCTGCCTTCCTGCAAAATGTCTTGCATCTCTGGACAGGAAATGTAGACAGTCAAGATTCTGTCGAGAGAATTTGGGCCATTTTTCCTTAGGCATTACCACAGAAAGAATATCAGAACAGTGTTGACCTTTTTCCAATGGAAGTAGCCAGTGAACCTGCAGTTAAACAATACATCCGTCGTAAAAAAAACCCCCAAAACCCCAAAACGAAGGGGGAACTTCCACTGTAACACTGAAACCAAACTGGGAGCCTTCTTTGAAATAATTATCTACAACATAAGATTTAATGCGATCCTTTCCACAATCGCCCGGTGGAATTCAAAGTCCCTACCCCCCTCAACAAGAGGAGAATCGATCCCAGACCAGCTCGGGACAAACAGAGGCAACCCAGGGTAAGAGACCATGCAATCGATGACTATAAACAAACATATAAAAACGAAAATACTGCTGACAAATGTTGCCAGCTGATCAGGCACATCTCGAACAAGCGGCAACAATTTCAGGTTTAACCAAACTTGACAATAAGCTAGATTGCCACAGGTTTTTTTTCAAAATCTTTTTTAAAGACCTACTTCTTCACGTTAGTCTTTTTTGGCCAGGAATTAAGTGGGAAAATAAGAAACGAAAGAACCTTTCAGGAGACTCTGATTTAAGAGATGAAAAACTTGTTACTGCAGAAATAACATTTATCAAAATAAATGGCTTTCTTAACCCTCTTGAAACTTGCTCCATTTTTGGGGGTAAAAATTCAGAATTTCAGCTTTAGCTTGAAGAAAAGAGTACAAAGTAAAAAGTTGACAAGATATATATATCTTCATTTTTCCTACGCTAATATATTAGATTAGTAGCTCAGTGTTCCATCAGTCAATTCTATGAGAGGAGCCTAAATGGCCAAAGAGAAATTTCAATTAATTTAATTTTTTTTTCAATATATACTTTTATTTTTCAATAAATTCATGAGTCAGGACATTGGTTACCACTTCATGGGAGAGTACCAGTAGCTGTAACACACAATAGTATTTTAACATGGCAGGGCATCCCTGGTATCCATCTGCTAACAGTAGGAACAGTGGTTTATTGAGCAGTGTACAGATGAATGAGGTATCTGTCTGCTAACAGTAGGAACAGTGGTTTATTGAGCAGTGTACAGATGAATGAGGTATCAGTCTGCTAACAGTAGGAACAGTGGTTTATTGAGCAGTGTACAGATGAATGAGGTATCTGTCTGCTAACAGTAGGAACAGTGGTTTATTGAGCAGTGTACAGATGAATGAGGACTTGGTTTCTCTTTCCCCCTGGCGACCGATTCTACAGGTTGGGGTTGGTCCACTTGTAGGTGCCGGTGAATTTGAAGTTGTTCTTCTCCAGCATCTTGTCGGCCTCAGCGGGACCTCGGCTGTGTGTGTGGGGGGGGGGGGAGACAACAACTCGGCCATTAACCTCTCTGTCGGACTCAATGAAAGGATCACAATCGAAGGGCTTGACATCCAGTGAAAGGGTTTCCCTATACACGACATGTACGGTAATTAGCACTGCATGCCAAGTGTGGCAAGGGAGGAGGGAAGGAGAGGGGGAGGGGAAAGAGGAAGGGGAGGAGGGAGGGATGAGGGAGGAGAGAGGAGGAGGGGAGAGGAGGGAGGGAAGGGAGGGGAGGGGAGGGAGGAGGGAAGGAGAGGGGGCGGGGAAAGAGGAGGGGAGGAGGGAGGGAGGAGGGAGGAGAGTGGAGGGGAGGGAGGAGGGGAGGGAGGAGGGGAGGGAGAGGGAAGGGGAGGGGAGGGGAGGAGGAGGGGAGGGAGGAGGGGAGGGAGGAGGGAGGGAGGAGGGGAGGGAGGAGGGGAGGGAGGAGGGAGGGAGGGGAGGGGAGGGGAGGGGAGGGGAGGGGAGGGGGGAGGGGAGGAGAGGAGGGGAGGAGGAGGGAAGGAGAGGGGAGGGAAAGAGGAAGGGGAGGAGGGAGGGAGGAGGAAAGAGAGAGGAGGAGGAGAGAGGAGGGAGGGAGGGAGGGGAGGGAGGAGGGGAGGGGAGGGGAGGGGAGGGGAGGAGGGAGGGGAGGGAGGAGGGAAGGAGGGGAGGGAAAGAGGAAGGGGAGGAGGGAGGGAGGAGGAAGGAGAGAGGAGGGGAGGGAGGGGAGGGGAGGAGGGGAGGGGAGGGGAGGGGAGGGGAGGGGGGAGGGAGGGGGAGGGGAGGGGGAGGGGAGGGGGAGGGGAAGGGGAGGGGAGCGGGAGGGGAGGGGAGGGAGGGGAGGGAGGAGGGGAAGGAGAGGGGAGGGGAAAGAGGAAGGGGAGGAGGGAGGGAGGAGGAAGGAGAGAGGAGGGGAGGGAGGAGGGGAGGGAGAAGGGAAGGAGAGGGGAGGGGGGAGGAGGGACGAGGAAGGAGAGAGGAGGGAGGGGAGGAGGGAGGGAAGAGAGAGCAGGGAGGGAGGAGAGAGCAGGGAGGGGGAGAAGAGAGAGGTAGGAGGGAGGAGAGAGGAGGACCTACCCTCCAATAGATGTAGTCAATTGGCTTGGGCTTCTCCTTGTCAATCTGGTTCAGGACTGGAGTGAAGATACGCCAGGCCTCTCTCAGCTCATCACTGCCGGCAAAAAACAGGAGGGAGAGAAGAGATTGATTTCAACTCATCGATAAATAGATAGGAAGTTTGAAAGTGGAAAGACTGTGGTGACACCATGCGAGGCATCTCTTTCCAGATGGAGTATGGCCCGCGCTTTGAGAGGCAGAGATGTCTCCTCCGGCCTTTTGACCGTGGTGATTCAAAGATGTATTTTGAAGGGGCTAGCATCTTTGCGGGAGTAAACTGATGAACTTTGTTGGCAGAGTATAGAATAACATTAGTGGCATTAGTACGCGATACTATGCGCTGAAGTGATGCCAAAATGTCGCAAACTACACACAAACCAGAATGGCCGTAAAAATTAACATAGGTACAAATTACCGGGGCAGATTTGGGGGATTCCAGTGGGATCGTTTTTAATATGTCAATGGCTCTGGTTCCAGTTGATCCATAATTCTTTGATCTATTTTCTTGTGATGGGTCTGAGAACTTGGCAGCCAAAGCTGGAGACGTGGATCGGAGATTGAACGAGGAGTTCATTGTCGATAGTCAGCTGAATGACAGGTCTGGCACCCTGCGCTCACCTGCGCACAAAGTGGATCTGACTACCGCAGAAGACATCCAGGATCAGGCGCTCATAAGCGTCGGGCATTTTCAGATTCTAAGGACAGAGGAATATACAGGTCATTCAATATCAAAAATTCAATATCAAAATCAGCACAGAAAAAAAAAACCCCGACAAAGTTTAAATCTGGTTGCTCGTGTTGCCCAGAATAAATAAGAGATGAATGCCGGCACTGCAGCGACACTGAATGGGCCCAGTGTGCAATATCACGGCTGAATGCAGTGTCACATTTCAGCTGACTGTGAGGTCACACTCACGCTGACTGTGATGCGATACTTAGCTGACACTGATGTTGTACCTAAGCTGACTGTGAGATCACACTATAATACTTAGCTGATACTGATGTTGTACCTAAGCTGATTGTGAGATCACACAATATTACGTAGCTGACACTGATGTAGTACCTATTAGCTGACTGTGAGATCACACTGTGATACTTAGCTGACACTGATGTTGTACCTAAGCTGACTGTGAGATCACACTATCATACTTAGTTGACACTGATGTTGTAACTAAGCTGATTGTGAGATCACACAATATTACGTAGCTGACACTGATGTAGTACCTATTAGCTGACTGTGAGATCACACTGTGATACTTAGCTGACACTGATGTTATACTTGGCTGACTGTGATGTCACATTTTGGCTGACTATGACATCGCACATGGCTGATTATGGCCTCATACTACATTCTTACAAAGCACTTGGCTGGGCAAAGCAGTTGTTGTCTTTTGTGACATCAGTCTCCGGAAAGTTACACTAACAGTAATGGGTAATGTGAGAGAAAGCCAATGGTGGATTCTTCAATGGCTTGGGATGTACTGCGACTCACGGAACAGGGGATGGCCCATCGTAAGTGGCCGCAGGTCATATGGTTTTTCTGTGCATCGCTCGTCACCTTGCGATTGGTCGCAAGCGACGGTGGGTTTGTTTTTGAGAGTGACAGCCAGGGGTCAATTTCCTGGAGATGCTCAAGGACCAAAATTATCTTAATCACAAAATGTCACGATTCACAAGATCACTCTGCCAACCCAAATTCACTTGTTTTGCATGCTGTGTAAAGAAAAGTGGAATACAAGTCAGAGGCAATTGGCATTGCACCGTACTTTGTAATCCCGTTTACACAGGGAAGAATTTTCACGCTTAGCAGAGTTTTGCTCTATGAAATCTGGGCTCGGTTCTCACCTTGTAGCGGGCACCATAGGTCAGGTCCAGCTCCGTCTCCCGGGGCGTGAAGGACATGCCGGGCGACTTGGTCATCATCTTGGCGTAGACGGCCTCGTTGGGCTGCACCCGGATGACCAGCTCGTTGCGCTTGCAGTCGCCGGCGAAGATGTCGCCCGGCACGTCCTTGAACTGGACGCGCACCTCGGCCTTGCGCTCGTTGAGCGCCTTGCCGCATTTCAGTGTGAACGGGACGCCTGAGCACAAGCAAAGAAGCGGACAGTTAAGTGGACGGTTTGCGGTTGACACCATACAACGCTCCTCTTTCAAGAAGGAGTGCGGCTCTGAAAAGAGCCGGTAACTCAACGTTTCGGGTAGTGTGCGCTCTGCTCGTGGAGTACACACGACGTGGTACGAAGTGGATGAAAAGCTAACCCCTTACCGTCCCAACGCTCATTGTTGATCCTGAAGACGGCCGAGGCAAAGGTGGGGGTGACAGAGCCCCGGGGCACCGTGGGGTCCTCCAGGTAGCCTTCCTTGCCCTCCCCCTCCCCATCGGGGTTGCCCACGTACTGCCCCAGCACCATGTCCTCCAGTTTCAGCGGTGAGATGCACTTGCTGACCTTCACCTGCGTTGCAGAGAGAGGGAGGAAGAAGGGAGTGGGGAAGGAGGAGGGAGGAGGGAGGAGGGAGGGAGGAGGGAGGAGGGAGGAGGGAGGAGGGAGGAGGGAGGAGGGAGGAGGGAGGAGGGAGGAGGGAGGAGGGAGGAGGGAGGAGGGAGGAGGGAGGAGGGAGGGGGAGGGAGGGGGAGGGAGGAGGAGGGAGGAGGGAGGGGAAGGGAGGAGGGAGGAGGGAGGAGGGAGGAGGGAGGAGGGAGGAGGGAGGAGGGAGGAGGGAGGAGGGAGGAGGGAGGAGGGAGGAGGGAGGAGGGAGGAGGGAGGAGGGAGGAGGGAGGAGGGAAGAGAGAGGAGGGAGGGAGGAGGGAGGAGGGAGGAGGGAGGAGGGAGGAGGGAGGAGGGAGGAGGGAGGAGAGAGGAGGGAGGAGGGAGGAGGGAGGAGGGAGGAGGGAGGAGGGAGGAGAGAGGAGGGAGGAGAGAGGAGGGAGGGAGGAGGGGAAATGAAATAGAAGAATTTTTTAAAAGGGGCATACTAGCCTGCTTATTTTCTGCTTATTTTTTTGTATTTGAAACTTCGTTTGTTGAAGTTTGCCAAAACTGTCAGCGTCATAATCGCCATCAGATATTAGGCAAAACCTCACTAGAGCACAGTCATGTTTCAAACTCAAGAATATTGCAAACTGCTTGGGAAGACTGACTCCAATGTCCAAGGTCCTGCTTGGAGGGACACGTCAGGCCCTCAGCGTGCTTGCAATCTTTGTCTGCTATTCACTTGTTGTTCTCAGTTACCTTCTCGTCGCGCATGTCGTCTGCGCTGGCACTGGTTGGCTTCTCCATGGCAACCAGCGTCAGAATCTGAAACAAGTGGTTCTGCATCACGTCTCTGAAAGGAAGACGGCAGAATCCGTGAGAACTGGGATTCAAAAAGGGGTGCAATTGCCCTTTTCCTCAAGACAAAATCAAAATCCACGCTGCCCAGTAAAAGAAGCTACCTGGTCATTTCCTCCTCCCCCCCCCCCCCCGAGACGGTAAGCCCAGTGCGGAGAGAATGCATGCAGAGTGAGTCTGAAAAAGCGGCAGACGAGAAATCTGGGCCTGCATGCGTTTTGCATTGCTTTGAGTCATTATTCTGCCAGCATGGTGACTTCTACCACGGTCTCGGTAAAAAAAATTCCCGTGTCAAAAGTCCAAGTGCGGACAGTGGTTACATTTGATCATATTCCATTTTACCACCGTCTCGGTAAAACCTTCCCCCCATACATGCCATAAAAAGTCCAGTGTGGACACAGTTTTAGTGTCACAGTTCATGCAGACAGCCGAACAGGCGGTGACGTGTCAAAAGTCCAAGTGCGGACAGTGGTTACATTTGATCATATTCCATTTTACCACCGTCTCGGTAAAACCTTCCCCCCATACATGCCATGAAAAGTCCAGTGTGGACACAGTATTAGTGTCACAGTTCATGCAGACAGCCGAACAGGCGGTGAGATGGATGGGATGGACGGCGCTGTTTGACAGGCTCGTTCAGCTTCGGAGCATGTCAACAAACTCGGAACCCATCTCTTACCTGATGATGCCAAACTGGTCAAAGTAGCCACCGCGGCCGCCCGTGCCAATGGGCTCCTTGAAGGTGATGACCACACTGGCCACACTGTCCCGATTCCAGACCGGACCGAACAGGCGGTTGCCAAACCTGCAGGGGAGAAAGACAGAATATCATTGGCTTGCTTCCAATTGGTGTGGCTGGAGAAATTGCATCTTTCCCCCTCTCATCACTGGGCTCACTTCCCCTTCTGTGGACAGAAATGCTAACAGTCTCCCCACCAAGAACTTTCTCATCTGCACAATAGGATCACTCACGCCTCATGCCTCTTTCTCAATCACTTGTTTTACCCGTGCCCGACTCACCCCTCCTCTAAGTTTGCGGTGACACCAAGTATATCATCTCTTTAAGAGGAGCATGGCTCTGAAAAGAGCCAGTAACTCAGCATTTTGGGTAGTGTGTACTCTGCCCGTTGTCAGGAGACGGCCTGTCATCAGGAGAGTGACATACACATACTCCGACTGGGTCTTCCATACCCTTGGCATTCCACTCGCACTCCAGCAATAGCTTGCCCGTCGACAGTCTCCTGACGACGAGCAGAGTACACACTACCTGTAACATTGAGTTTCTGGCTATTTTCAGAGCCATACACCTTCTCTTAAAGGATGATATGCATGGTATCACCGCAAACTACTTGGGATTTCCACCATGCAAACCTTCCACTCTTATCACCCCTCCTCTCATGCTGCCTGAATTGACCCACCCATTTCCCTGCTTGTTCGCTATCTTATCCCGCTCACTCGCAGTGATCGCTCACTCACCGCACTCTATTAACCTTCTCACTCACTCACCGCACTCTAACCTTCTCACTCACTCACCGCACTCTAACCTTCTCACTCACTCACCGCACTCTAACCTTCTCGCTCACTCACCGCACTCTAACCTTCTCACTCACCTCTCACTTAATTGCACAAAGTTATCCCTCATGTTAGCAACACCCTATTCCCCCTTTTTCCGGCCTTCTTCCCTCACCTGAGAATCATGATGTTCTGCACCATCTCCTTGCCCAGGTAGTGGTCGATACGGTACAGCTGATCCTCACTGAACAGGCTCTTCAAGTGGTTGGACAAATCGTTGGACGACTCCAGGTCCCGGCCAAACGGCTTCTCCACAATCACGCGGGACCAGCCCCTGAATGAGGAAAAATTTAATTCAATTCGTTCCATTTATTCGTTTGTTTGTCTCAAAGGAATAGTTCAAAGCCTGTAGGGGTATTTTTAGCAAGTGACATGCTTCCTTGAAACAAGTTTTCAGTAATTGCAACATTGAAATCACTCCAAAACTCCCTGAAATGGGAATTTAACTCGTAAAAAAACACAAATAAAAGCTGGAGTGATATACAAAAATGTTGCAAACTGCTTACTGACTAAAATTACCAAAATGCAAATCTCAAAATTTAGTGGGCCTGACGTTTCGATCATAGCAGGACCTTTCTCAAAGGTAGAGAAAGGTCCTGCTAGGATCGAAACGTCAGGCCCACTTAATTTTGAGACAAATAAAAGCTGTTGGAAACATGAGCTGTTGCTCATGACTAAAATGACCAAAAGCTGCAAATCTTCAAATTTAGAGAGCCTGAACCTTGGATCCTAGCTGAATGTTTTGATCTTCGCTGGACGTTTTGATCTGATCTGAATGTTTAAATCCAAGCACGAAGATTCAATCCTAGCTGGACTTTCCAATCCTAGCGCCTAGCAGGATGCTTTGACTTGAAAAAAATGTTTCAATGTTTTAATGTTCTTAAACGTTTTTAGCACTTCCTCAGCTTTTTTGTATAAATGTAGTTTGTTTTGTACATTATAGTGGTCCTTTTATTATAAGTGGCTAGTTGCTTTGGTTAGTGTAAATGATTATTGTTGTGGATTCATGTTTGAATGCTCGCAAGGCTAAGAAGAAATTTCAATGTATTTGGGTCAATAAATATTCTATTCTATTCTATTCTAAAAATTTAGTGGGCCGGACGTTTCGATCCTAGCAGGACCTTTCTCAAAGACAGAGTGACAAGGACAAAACAGATACATGTACACCAAGGAAGGGGGAAGAGAGTGAAAAGGACACGATTGAGAAACAAAGGACAAAGAGGAAAGCTGGTAAGCTGAGTTTAAAGGGAAGGGCAAGGAGTAGGGTAGGGATTAGAGAGAGGAGGGGGAAAGATCAAAGAGAGAAGTAGGATCGAAACGTCAGGCCCACTAATTTTTGAGATTTGCATTTTGGTAATTTTTAGTCAGTAAGCAGTTTGCAACATTTTTGGTATATCACTATTCTATTCTAGCCGGACCTCTCTCCACAGAAGAGATGAAAAAAAAAAAATCCAAGAGCTCACTTGCTGGCCATGCAGTGGGTCTTGATGTGTTTGGTGACGTCCTTGAAGACGTTAGGCGGGAGGGCCAGGTAGAAGACCCTGTTGGCCTTGGCCTCCCCCTCCAACCCCACCAGGACCTCGTTCAGGTGCTCAAAGGCAGAGTCGTCCGTGTACGAGCCCTTGACGTAGCGGTTGGCCGCAAAGAAGCTGTCCAGCTTAGCCTCCTCGCCGTCCTTGAGCTGCGGATGGGTAAAACGCGATAGGCGATGGCATTCAGTGACAGCAACACCTGCAGTTCTTTCCCGTGCAGCGCCCTCAACCAGAGACCTGAAGGACATGGGTCATACGCCACTCCTGCACGCTGCATGTACACACTTCCCAAGTGGAAGGATTGCGGCGACACCGTGTACCACATCTTCTTTTTTAAGACAGAGTAGGGCCCTGAGATTCTCCTAACGATGGGCAGAGTACACACTCCCCGAAATGTTGAGTGATCGGCTCTTTTCAGAGCCACACTCCGTCTAAAAAAGATGCGTTACACGATGTCAACGCAAAACTTTGGTACTTCCACCATGCACACCTACGGCACTTTCCCATTTCCCATTTCCCAAGGACTTGGGCCAATCCATTCCAGAATCGGCGAGAATCTATTCGAGTCTCAGAATCGGATCCACAATTCCATTTCAAGTCCATTTCAAAGTATTGATCTGTAAGCTGATTCTAAGACGCTTCAAATGATACTGAAAAAAAAGAAAAAAAAGTGGCCCAGCTACCCGGTCTGGAGCGATTCCCGGGGCAAATGAAGCGGCTTCTAATGTCAGGTTCAGCGACCTTAAAGAACACGGACAAGCACTCCACTGCTTACATGGACACTGTATGTGAGTGCCGGCTGTGCGTGTCTGGTTTTATCATTAATACTAGATTATGCAAACCTCTTGCATACATGAATTTTAATTTCTTAAAGTGGCTTGAAGACCTCGCTAGGGATGTAACCTAAAACCTCCAGCCAATCATGATCAGGAGGTTATTATACAAATTCAAAAGACCAAATGAAGCATAAGATTAATAAAAACTAAATCATTCATTAAGGTGAAGGCTTTCAAGATAGTGTACAGTAGAGCACAGTACTTTGTAGTTAAGTGTCTATGTGAAAATATGCATCACATGAAAGGCAATTGACTGTACAACTATTTGTTTAAAGGCCCAATACAACATTGGGAAGATCAGGAAACATCAATGGCCACAGATTTCCTTCTAATTTACAGTTTGTAGATGGTCATTAAAACTCATGATAGAATCCTCATGTTGAAATCTTACGGTCTGGGGTGCTGTATTTCTCGAGAAAAATTCACTCAAACATCGCCAAATAGCTTATTACTTGCGAGTACCGGGGGTAATAAAACTATTTCTTCTTTTCTTACACTACAAAATGGTGCGAAAACCTTGATGGCTTTTTGCCTTTTTCCACTTTCTCAGATTACCATTTGAGCTAAAAGGTACGTACGCAGGATTTCTTTTTTGGAATGTTTAATCTGTTGACCTTAACCGATGTTGTACAGGGCCTTTAAACAATTTCCAGTCATGAATTTGAGGCTGGAGAGGAATAGAATTGGAGTCTAAGCCAGAGGCTTGCGTTGAAATATCCTGGTAGGCTGGTCCAGTCAATTCTCCTGCTAGCAGTATGAACCCAATAACACTTTCTGTAGCTTTGGCATGGGTAACATGTTTCATAGATATCCCTTACATTACATGTAGGTGTACATAAATCAAAGAAAAGCGGGGTTTATTAAGGTTTCGGGCAGGATTAAGGTCAAAACAGATTCAATTGGTAATGATTGTTGAAGAGATATTACCCGGCTCATGAAAAAAAAATGGGTTTTCTTTATCCAGTAGGCTTGTGCTTTTTCTGACACCCTTTTTAATGAAAAAAAAAAGAAGAAGCCTGCATACATTATCCCACAATGAAACCTCGATCGCGTGCAGACCCACTTCCGCGTGAAATCGTCCGTGCTTTTCAGTGGCAATTGCTGCTTTTGTGCTGTGCGCGTTTCAATGCCCAGGGGGTGTGTGTGGGACGGATTTCTGGCCTTTGTGTCGCGAGATGAATTTTCTTCCGGCACTGAATTCTTGCCGAGACTGCTTGGCTCTCAGATTCTCTCCAAAAAGAATCATTGAGGATTTTTTTTTGTTCAAATCAAGGGACTGCAGTTATTTCATTTGCTCTGTCTTTCTTTTTTTCCCTCTCCCCCCTCCTCTCTCTCCTTCTCCCCTCCCTCTCTCTCTCTCCTTCTCTCTTCATCTCTCTCTTTCTCCTTCTCTGTCCATCACACTCTCTCTCTTTATCTCTCCTTCTCCTCTCTCTATCCATCTCCCTCTCTCCATCTCTCTCTCTTTCTCCTTCTCTGTCCATCACATTCTCTATCTTTATCTCTCCTTCTCCTCTCTATCCATCTCCCTCTCTCCATCTCTCTCTTTCTCCATCTCTGTCCATCACACTCTCTCTCTCTTTATCTCTCCTTCTCCTCTCCCTATCCATCTCCCTCTCTCCATCTCTCTCTCTTTCTCCTTCTCTGTCCATCACACTCTCTCTCTCTTTATCTCTCCTTCTCCTCTCCCTATCCATCTCTGTTTCTCCCTTTCTGTCTCTCTCTCTCTCTCTCTCGCTCTCTGTCTGTCTCTCCCTCTCTTTCTCCCTTTCTGTCTCTTGCTCTCTATCTCTGTCTCTCTTTATCTGTATCCCTGTCTCTCTCTGTCTCCCTGTCTGTCTCTATCTCTCTCTTTCTCCCACTGACATCTTCAGGGTGAAAAGATATGGATTCAACTACTAGAACATCAATACATATCGAGGTATCATGTCAAGACCCAGGGGATAGATTAGTTTCATTTTTCCGCTCCATTCACATCCTGTAATTACTTCCATTTATTTGTTTTTTCTACACTGTCTAAGGGTGCAGAAAAAATACCGGTAGGATATCACAGAGCCACCATCCCAGGACTGAAACCCCTAAACCCATGGCTATAGAATCTAGGCTCTCAAAAAAGCTGCAAACATAATATGTTTGATATCATAAAATGGTGGAGACTGGCTGAGCTATTAGCTTCCAATTATCTGGGTGCAGTGCAGACAGCAGCAATAGTTGGCCCTCTGTTACATGTACATGCACACATGCATCCATCCTGCAAGACTGCATGTCCAACAAGATCTCATTCTAAAAAAAAAAGAGGTTGTTGATCATGGCAAGATGAAGAAGATAGAAATAGATGATAGATTCTTTGGTGGCTCGTGATGTCGATGGGATGGTGGCAACAATTCAGCTGCAGACGGCCAGTCTTTATCAAGCTCGACAAAGGCCATAAGCCTTTAGCTAAAATATCAAAAATATAAAAAAAAGGAATTTTCTTCGGATAATAGAACCAATAAAATGGAACAAGGTACCTGTTACCTCAGCCGAGTTTCGGCTGAGTTTCGGCTGAGTTTCGGCTGAGTTTCAGCTGAGTTTCAGCTGAGTTTCAGCTGAGTTACGGCTGATTTTTGGCTGTGATTCAGCTGAGTTTCAGCTGAGTTTCAGCTTAGTTTCGGCTGAGTTTCGGCTGAGTTTCGACTGAGTTTCGGCTGAGTTTGGCTGAGATTCAGCTGAGATTCGGCTGAGTTTCGGCTGAGTTTCAGCTGAGTTTCAGCTGAGTTTTGGTGCCCGATTTGGGGGCGTTTTTAAAAAAAATAATTTTTTTTTAAGAATATATTTTATGTGATGCGGATACGATCATTTCCATGAAGACCGCGCAATATAAATTTAAAATTATAATTATTATTATTTTTATCATCATTTCATCAAACCCATCGTATTAACCTATGATCAATGGCAAGATGCTGAGCGAAGCACACAACCAACGGGTTATCAATCGTAGGTTGGTTTAGTACGATGCGTCGTAAGGCTTTGTGAAATCCACCCCTGACCTGCCTGGTGTAAATGTACCAGCGCTTGGCAGTGTAATGCCTCAATGCTTTCAGTATGGGATTCACGGCCCACGCAGAGTGACCGACTACAGTACTTGCGGGATCCCTAACCTAGACTGGAAACAGAGCAATCTGGGACCTGTGTTAATAACAAAATAACAATGATATAAGATCTTATTCTTACGTGTATGTTGCGCAAGAGGGGCAACAAAGTAAACACTTTACATAATTTACCGTCTGTGTGGGCCGGTTACATAACTTGATGATTTTTTATTACACTGTACGTATGCAATCCCAAACGCCAAGTACCAGTAGGCTGGCCATGGTCTACCGACCCCTCTGCACAGCAAGGCACAGGGCAGCTGACCATATCATGCCGGCATAAAATCATCTAAATCGCTACCAAGGCAAAAAGGGGTTGCCTTTTTGAAATAGAATCATTTTAGGTTATTTCCTGAACTGATATGTAGTGGATGCAGTTGACGGCATTTAATCATCTAAATCGCTACCAAGGCAAAAAGGGGTTGGGTTGCCTTTTTGAAATAGAATCATCTTAGGTTATTTCTTGAACTGATATGTAGTGGATGCAGTTTGACGGCATAAAATCATCTAAATCGCTGCCAAAGCAAAAAGGATTGCATTTTTCAAATAGAATCATGATGGGGTAATGGTATTCATAGAACTGTTATGTAGTGGGTGCAGTTTGCTGTATCAAATCATCTAAATCTCTACCACAGCAAACAAGAATCAACTTGGGGTATTTCTTAAACTGATACGTACCGGTAGTGATCTATAAAATTGCTACCAAAGCAAAAAGGATTGCATTTTTGAAAGAGAATAATGTTTGGGTATTTTCTTGAAATTATGTGTACATGTAGTGGCTGCATCTAAAAAGTTAGAGGGCCTGACGTTTAGATCCCAGCAGGACTTTTCTCATAAAATCATCTAAATCGCTATCAAAACAAAAAGGATTGCATTTTTGAAACATTTTGGGGGTATTTCTTGAACTGATATGTAGTGCTTTGAAGATTGGGCGTGGATTGGGAGACCGTTCCCCGGACTTTGTTCCGAAATCAGAGTCCAGTCAAACTGTCCTTGCCCATTCCTTGATAGTCAAGGGTCCGGACGATAGCACTCAAAATGTCGGCCGCACAGATCCCCCTGCCCATATCATCTGTGGGATCTTTCCCCCTTATCTCAATGCAGGAGACGGCGTTATGGCTATCTGGGCTCAAATGGAGTGAGACCATGCATAATGGAGATGCATTTAAATGGGTGGGGGGAGTGTGATGCCAGGGGATTCTATCCATGGACAAACCCTTGCCAGCTTTAGACAACTGATAATTTTGTCTGGATTAGAATATATTTTAGTATTACAGTGGAACGTTGCTACAAGGAACGCCGATATTAGGAACATTCGGCAAGCATGCCCTTTGGCTCCCAATTTTTGCGTACAAAATAATCATGATTCAACCCCACACACAATACCGGTAAGTTCACTGCATGTTTTGCATGTGCTTATAACACCATTTACACAAGTCTTAGATCGGAATGGGGCAGGGCCTAATTAATTAATGGGCGTGGCCTAATTAATTAATGGGCGTGGCCGAAAAATGGATTGGTGGGGACAGATTACGGACGGGCGGGGCCATCTAATGAACAGGCGGGGCCTAATACATAAATGGATAGGCGGGAGACATCTTGGTACCTTCAGGAAGGGCTTGGTTCTGGTGCGTATGTCTCCAATGGAGAGGACCGATCGGGCAAAGCCAACGAACAAGGTCTTCTTGGGTAGAAGGCCATCCTTGTACAGCCACCTGGAGGGAGGGAAATACCATCAAGATAGCCAGCATTAGCTGTCTACAATATTATCAGAAACCACAACATACATGTTGTACAGTATACAGTATGGCCGATTTCAAAATGAAGGCTTAGGCTCGAGCTCAGGCTTCGTCTCTGTCTGATAAAACCTGAAAAATCCAGGTTGTGGTTTGTTTCCCAATTTGAAGGTTTGTTGGCTTGATAGGTACAGGGTATTCCCCAAAGAAACTGGGGCCAAACGCTTGTTTTTAGATGCCTGTGATATTATAATGAGTAAGATAGTATGACCAAAGCCTAATCCCAAGCCTTCATGTACATGTACAGTAAGTCTTCGTTTTGAAAACGGCCAATCTGGACCAGTGTTCTAGCCAGAGTTTAAAATTAACTGTTTCTCTGTGGCCAAATGTCTATGGCCAGTTGAGGGCCAGACTCAAAGAACAGTACTGACAGAGCAGAACTTCAACATGACCACAGAACAACTCTCAGTCTCAGTTTAGCCTCAGCCCTCGGGTCAATTTAAGGTCACCACGCTGCACCAAACAGGAATGACAGGAAAAAAAAAACCAATGAAAAATGAAGGCCATTTGGGTGAACAATTAGAGGCCAGTTGAAATTGAAGTCTCTGGACCGGCAGGTCAGTCTACAAGAAATAGTGAGGGTCGGACTTTGCTGTCCATCTCATGCCTCATTTCCCCCCCCCCCCCCCCCGGTGAATTTGTTAACCCTGCTGGGGGGGGGGGGTAAGCTCACTTGTGGGTACGGCAGAAGGAGAAAACCACAGGGCTTTACTATTTCCACGGGGAAATAAGGTCCCCGGGACGGGAGTTTCCAAATGGGAGTCAGTTATGGGACCAGTGTGAATGATTGCGGGGTGTAGTGGTGGGGTAAAAAATCCCCGGGGATAAGATTCGCCCTGTAGTGTGAAAAGGGCTTTACAGAATAGAGGACACACAACGACCATTAGAGACTACATCTAGGCCTACATGTACACTTTTTCTGGAAACCAATTCTTTGTCTGAATAGGTCTTTATCAAATGAAGCAATGATCCCCCATTCCTGATCAGATTGCTAATGTAGCTTACCACAAAGTTGGGTAGATCTTTTTCTTTGCCAGGTCACCCTTGAAAAAAAAACCAACAACAACACATTCCAATGATTAGTCAAATACAAAATGTATGGAAACCAACTGCTTACTCTGCCTTTGAGAAAGGTCCTCCTCGGATCGAAACGTCAGGCCCACTAAATTTAGATTTTTGCATTTTGGTAAGCAGTAAGCAGTTTGCAACATGTTTGTATATCACTTAGTTCACAGATGTAATAATGATTTTGCACCAAGTGATTCACTGAGGGATTGCCCTAGGTTAAGAAGGGCAAACCCTCAGTAGGGTCGTTCCCACTACACCAAATAAATGCGATTATTTGGACCACGATTCAAACTCCACTTTTTTTGCGTGTGGGGACACAATAAATGCAATTATTAGTTGGATTTGAATCGCGATTCGGACTCCACTAAGAGTTTTTTTTTCCTTCAAATAATCGCATTTATTTGCGAAGCGATGTGTGTGGGACTGCTCCGTTCAAATCGCACCGGTTTTTTTTTTTTTAGTCCACGATGCATTGCACAAGCATGGCATTTCCTGCCTGCAGCTTACTGCCAGGAAGTTCAGCACAGGGTTTGTTTACGTTCGTCAGCGAGTCCCGCCATTTCCCCTTGCGCAGCGCGACCAAATGCTAACCGTTTATTTGCGAAGCGATTATTTGGCCTGTGTGGACACGACCAAAAAAAACCACCCCAGTTTTTGAATCGCGATTCAAATCGCAATTATTTTCGTAGTGGGGACGACCCTAGTGAAAATGCTTGCTAACTGCTTCTAAAAGTCTAAAGAACTGAAATAATCCGAGCCATAAATCATGAAATGTCAGAAGGCCCCACATTTCAATCCGAGCAGGACCTGATTTGATTAGGCTGGGTCTTTGCACAGAGCTCCATGGTCTTTGGAGCCCAGTAATCTGGCATTACCCTTGCTCTACCACCACAGCTACAAGTCTCCCCAGCCCCTGGAAACTCCTGAATAATCCAATAGTCGTCAAAAGGCATTTGGGTTCCTTTCTGCATGTCTGCACTTTAAAAAATAGAGTCCATATAGAAGAAAATTCAACCTTCAACTAAATATATATCCCCAGAGAGAGGGCGAGAGAGAGAAATAGATAGGGAGAGAGAGATAGAGAGAGAGGGAGAGAGAGGGAGAGAGAGGGAGAGAGAGGGAGAGAGAGGGAGAGAGAGGGAGAGAGAGGGAGAGAGAGGGAGAGAGAGGGAGAGAGAGAGAGAGAGAGACAGACAGACAGAGAGAGACAGAGTGGCACTTAGCTCAACCAATTTCAAATGGTTGAGATTTCTTTTGTTCCAAAGTCCATTGAAAGCTCACTTCATTGAAATGGAAGTCATTATTTCCCTGGTAGAACTGAAACCACGCTCCAGTGGAGCAAGACATTTAAAATTAATGGAATCTTGGATTTATTCTCCCCCAACCTGAAAAAAGTTTGTGGGAAGCGCATTGTACCGACCATGCAAAACGAGGTTAAAGCAGATGGAAAAGTGGGTAAGTTGGGGGCACTCTGGTGCAAAATAAGTCCTGGATGGCTTCGGCAAACTGATTATGAAAAGGTCTATCTGATTAGTTACTGTACCATCCCCGATCCCCTATCCGCCCATATCCATCTCAGTCTGCCCCTGGAAATTATTTATATACCGGTACCCTGGGTTTCCCATTCAGTGCAAAGCTGATCTCCCATGGGTCCCAGCCAATAATATATTATTTATTTTTTTAGAAAGCACACTGGTTGCACTGATGAAGTGTTATTACCCTGTCGGAAAAGTCAGAAAATCGGGACAAAATCCGGGTTTCTGGTTTTTGCTCTAAAATGCCTGCAGTGACTTTCCTGTTGGTCCAAATCAAGTCAGTTGACTCTTGGGCCACTGTGGAGTCATTTTGGGAGGAATCTGGGAAAATTGATTTTGGGTCAAAAAATGGACATTTAGACAGAAGTGGGTGGACGTGTCGGAAAAGTCAGAGAAGGACTCTGTAGAAATGAGCCAAAGATGCTATTCCACCAGCAGCAAAAAAAGTTGAAGACTCAGAGGGATGACAGTTCAAACCACAATTTTGGCCACAAAAACCAAGAAACTGAATTGAAGACTAATTGGGTTGTATTCTAGTGTGCTGCACATACATGTACATGTACTAAGGCTGTTGTCGTGAGAAAAAAATTCTTGTCGACATGTCGCGAGAATTTTATGCCGACTGTCGACATTGTCGCGACAGAGACCCGATTTAGTAAAAAATCTGTAGTCACAATGTCGGATTTTTTTTAGGTATTAAAGGAATGGGGCATGTCAAACCGCCATAGTTGTGAACTTGTGAAATAAGTTTTCATGGATAATCTTAATTTCAATAAAATTTCATATTTAATGGCTTTCGTATTTAAGATTATACACAACAAAATAATTTTTGTGCCGATATTGGGTGTTACAGTCGTAATTTCCTAAGAAAATCATAAAAAAGCGATTGCTCATTGTTTATTCATGACGTCATCGATCAGCGATGTGTGCGTTCTCACTGCACAGCGGCTGCACCTAGCTAAAGGTATTGAGCACCCCAAAAACAGCTGCGTATTGGGCCCAAAAACGGTGGAGGCCGCGTATTCAGCCATACATTCAGACAAACCTAGAACATATGCGGCAAAGGAGGCCTTTTCCCGATGTACATAATGTACTTCCGGTCCGTTTTTCAACGAAATAAAATACGCGGCCGCCGGGATTTTGGGCCCAAACATGCGGCTACTTTCAACTGGTTACCGACCGCGACGCACGTGCGATCTCATTTCTCGATCCTTCCCTCGGCCCGGACGTCCACGATCTTTCCCGATCTCTGCATTGCACTGGTATCCCGTACGCACGTGTATTAAATGCATGCGATGCAGCAACGTATACCAGCTACTGTACTGCTGACGACCGGTCATAGAAACGTGCGCTACACAGTAGTGACAGTATTTACACTGTACATCGTAATGGCAAAATGCGTTCGGTGAACGATTTTCTTTGGTCGCGTCGCGATCCCTTCCAACTTCCAACATATTTAGTAACTATTATTTTGTGGCGTGGATAAGCAAAAATGAAATGCTCAGCGCACAATTTTAGGATTTTTTGTTCCCTTTTTATTCCCTTCTTTTCAAAAATTGGCCATTATGACTATAGATAGGCTAATGTATTTTATTGTTTTTGTCGCGACAACCGAAAAACCTTGTCGACATGTCGGAATATTTTCTTTGTCGCGACAATGTCGACAAAAGCCTTGTCGACAACAGCCTTAACATGTACGTGTACGGTACATGAGCATGGAAGTCAAATGTCAAATAGAATAAGAGGTGGCAAAATGGAAAAATTACCAACAACTTCTTTTTACGGTAATCACAGGGAGTGCAGTCACACTTGGTAGCAGTTATGAAAAGGCACTGCCAGACACCAGACCAGACATCTATCAGACCAACAAAATACTCGACCCTGGTATGAGTGGTAGTATATGGTACGTGTATCTGGTGGAAAGGTTTTTGATATTGTCAATAATCAGCCAACCATTCAGACCCTCTGTAGCCTTGCTCCCTTTATTCTGTTAAAGCTACCCTAGACTGCAGTGTACCCAGTGGCGGGCTGCATCCAAATCCATTCAGTCCGGGGGAAAGGAGCCAGACTTAAAAATTGCTGTCAATAGTTTTGGCTCGCTGACTCAAGCAAAGTTTTCACTGGAATGAAAAGAGATGACTTCAATGGGATAGGTTGTGGCAATATGGCCTGATTCTGTGGGCCTTTTTCAATACCTTATATACTGTCTGTAAACTAAGTACACCAAAACCAAGGAAAAGCCTGTCTGCCTATACCAGTATATTATACTTTACACTCAGACAACCAGACACAATTCAACTGATTTAAGCCCCAGCAAAGACTACTTGTCTGTCTGGGAAGGTCGCCATCTTACATCACGTTTGCACTAGAAGCCAGTCTATCTCTGGACATACTGGTAGTCAGATCTAGGTTGTGCCATGGAGGAATAAGGAGTTTCCTCCATGGTTGTACACATTAAACAGTACAGTGTGAAGTGGGCATGTACAGGATACATGTGTAGGTACATGCACAGGTGCATTAAGAGGGCTTTTTTTTAGATGTGTTTTAAATACTGTTCTCTGTTTTGAATAAGAAACAGAGCTTTTAGCTATGAAACTACACATGTACATGACACGAAACTGGTATTTGGAAATATAACTCAAAAATGTGATGGGTAAGAATCCGTCACAAATTCTGTCTGTCGCAAGTGTTATATAACTAAGGGACATACAACTGTACATGTACGGTCCAAATTTCTACCCAGGAAAGTGAATGTGGTTGAAATGGGAGCATCAATTCTCACACGGTTGTATAGTGCACGAGGGGAACAAAAGCAATGTCTCCACAAGGATACAATAATGGGTATGAGGTATGTACCCGAGTGTATTTTGGGGGTTTGGAAGACGGGAACAAGGTCCCGCTCATGGAGTGAGCTATGAAAGGTTTGGAAGGGTTATGAACAGTTTGGGCTCTACATTCTACACAGATAAAGATGGATTGAACTCACTGATGCACCGAGGATGATGAAGATGTGAAGGTCATCTCCACACGCCTCTGTCATCGTCCCCTGGATGATGCTCAGGCCTTCCTGTCGACTCTGCATCCAAATCAGAAAAAATCATATCCATTCACATTCAGTCAAACCCCTTCAAAACCATTGCAATCAAACCGAGTCTTCCCAATCAATGCCAAAAAATATAAAAATCCACTCAAATCAATTCAAATCCTTCAAATGATTCTAATGCACTAATAACTGTTCAATTCAATGCAACAAAAATCAAAAACATTAAAATCAGCTCAAATCAATTCAAATCCATCCCATCAAATTTGATCATATAACAGTCCAAATCGTGAGGATCAGCCAAATGAGCACCAAGGAGGTCGCGAGATCCTTGAAAATCTGCTTCCCGGTTTGAAGTGAGCAGCTCTTTACGGAAACACGCATCAAATACACAAAGAGAAGTGAACTTGCCACAGAATCTACCGTATTCCACATGGACACAGACCCTAGTAGTACAGTGCCTCAAGAATGAACTTAGCTCAGTGTGAGATACGGCTTAATATAATGACTACGATGGCCCACAACCATAACAGGATATGAAAGTCCAGTTCTAAGACTGTATCTGATGTTTGTATCTATATAAACAAATACATGTACTTTTAGAGGGCTGCCAGGATCATGCTCTAGTTACATGTACATGTACCTTTGTCTGAGGTACACGGACATGGAGGTGCTTCAAAGGGGACATACAAAGTCAAAATCAGATGAATTCCCAAACTGAGGGACCACGTACACCAGTACTGAGAAATGACCAGGATGCTTGATTAGAATGTAATGCAGGGTCACAAGCCACTCTGTAAACATTTGAAGTTTGAACTTCAGATTTGGTGCTTCGCTCTGGCGAATTACTGGTAGATAAAACGTGAAGCTCTGCGGGCTGAATCTGATCAGGCATTGTGCATTCTGGTGATTGAACTCATTCATTTTAAGTGTTGGCTATAGACTAGTTGTCCAAAGTGAATCTGATTGCTAACATGATCTGGAATATATCTGAATTCATTGCCAAGAATCTTTGTATACAGATAAAAAGATGACAAATGTACATTCATAGGAAAGCGTAGCATTGAAGTGAGCTAAAGCTAGCACTGGACTTTTTTCCCCCCAAATTCCATAAAACTCATTGAGGCAATTTGGTTAATTCATGGTTCATTACTGCATGGTACTTTAACCAAATCCAACGGTCACTTTTACCGGCCAACCTTTGCCCAGGAAAAGTAACCAGAGGTTGATTTCACAGAGCTTTACGATGCATTGTAACTCAACTTACGATGGATCATTTAGGCAATATGGTTTCTGTGCATCACTCATTGTCTTGCAGCGGACCGTAAGCTACGATGAGTTTTTGGTGAAATTAACTGCTGGTCACTTTTACTAAATTGATTAGTCCAGTGCGAATGTGCCACTCGAGAAAACGCCACTCTGTGAAAAACCCAAATCTGGTCCAATCCAATGATTACCCACCCAGTACCCCACGAATACCCTGTCTACATTGTACATGTACATGTGCGTGCCACACATTACGATAAAAATCCTTCGTGATGGCAACGGAAAGGAGTATTCTTTCACAGGCTATCGAGTCTCGAAGGCCACGCACAGCTTCCTCAAGAATCATATCATTTCCATCTCGGTTACTTAAACCACTGCTGCTAACTAACAAACAAAATTCAGCCATCATTCCAGTTTAATGTTCCATTCTTTATATAAAAAGTTCAGTGCTACCACAGCTTAACAACTGTCGATTGGTCAACTGGTTTGTATCCACGGATATTTGTATCTAACATGCACATTTACTGTAATCAATAGCATGCACACCCACATTACTCCAACACAAACTCACATGATTTAGGCAGGCGACTGTAGTGTCAAGCGTACATACTCAATGTACATGTACAGATTCTGCATAAAAATATCGCTTTCCCCTGGTACATGTATGGATTGTGGTACACGTAAGTGAAGGGAAAACTTGCACCTACAGGTACAGTAAAATAGTGTCCGTATGTAAATGTAGTACATGTACAGTAGGTAAAAATATAACAGAACCAAGACAAAGAGCAAGTCACTGACTTCTCACAACATGCCTACAGTATACATGTACTGTACATGTACACTGTATATGTATACAGTATGTCATTGACATGAACATATACATGTACTTGTGGGTAATTGATAGGCCTTTGCAGGATTTGAATTATGAGTCAGCATGTGTAGTGTGTGTACATGTACATTATAGATGCTTGTCTGAAGGTCTCCAAGTCCAATGAGCAAGTTCTAAGCATAGAGGAAGCCCCTTGATGGCATGTACATTATAGGTGAGCCATTCACACTTCCTCAAACACCTTGATCACACTTGCCACTAACAGGACATCCTGGTAACTACTGGGGTAATTAGCTTTCACACTTTGGCCATTACACAGTATACAGTATGTATCTGGGAGGAGAGATTTCTCAAGGTCCACCTCCATGGCCCACCCTTCCAGTAGCATTAGCAATGTACTGTATTTAACTATAATCTCAAGGTTCAGTGACCACAAACAGCTTATCAGGTCAGTGATACTGGGAGTCAATATAGGGAAGATCCTGGTGTAATGACAACATCATTTCTCAGAAGACAGCTGATTGGTTTGAGCTATGGTTTGAGAGTGGGAGACTTACACTATGAGGTAATGCTCTAAATATAAGAAGGGACATCAGGTCTTTGTTGACGAGAAACAGTTGCTATTGTGTGCACGTACACTGTACCATACCGGTACATTGAGTTCCTGGTAGAGAACTCATGTACCATAGTTTTAACCAAATTTATGTTTTATTGAACAAAGTTCGCCCACAGTGCAAGGAATATGATTCACCAACTACATGTACACACAATGTACAGTCAGTGTAACATGAATATTCATACTACCTATTAAATTGTTTAAATACCTCCCTGTTTAAAATGTGCATGCTAAAAAATTGCTATATAATGTAAATGTATTATACATGTACATGCAGAAGGGCCATAGTACTAGTAGTTAAGGTTGTTCGATATCCGGAATTTTTGGTTTCGATATATCGTCAGGAATATATCGCGATATTCAATATTATCGCGATATCTGGTGCGTAAGCGGAAGTCAAGGTAGTGACCTTGATATTCAATACACACAGTGATTGCCGGAAACTTATATGTAGCAAATGCATCTAACTTTTAGCCATAGTTACCAATTGTTTAATTCCCCCTTAAACGCCTCATTTATCAACGAAAAAAAATTAAAACAACTATATCCCAGGTCGCTCTTTTAAAAGTATACGCCAAAACGAAACTATTTTTTGTTGGGAAACCAGATTTTTTTTCAATATCGCGATACTTTTTTCGATATCGCGATATCCTGAAATGCGCTTGATATGATAATCGCCGGAAAGCGATATCGTGATATCACGATATATCGAAATATCGAACAACCTTACTAGTAGTAATACTATAGATCACCAAAAAATGTACACATGTAATTGTAAGAGATCAGACTTACTAGAGGTCATGAACCTTAAACTCCAGGCAGCCAATGACTCTAGAGATCTTTCACTATGGCCTCAATCAACTGATTACTAGTATTTACATGAAAGACAGATTTGATGACACCAGTTGACAGACAACATACATGTACACTGCACATTCGGTGGCTTTGGGCAATCAGGCACTAACATTCCTGCACCAATTGGTTTCCACAGTCATCCAGCCTTGCTCAGCTGTCCCTTCGTCAGACATTTCACCGAGTAATTTTACTTTCGTGGAAATCCACTCCACCCAAAACAGTAGAATGTAACATGACCGTGCTTGACATGGGAAAAGATTGTTTGGGGAGTAGATATTGGTGTACATAGTATAGGTTTACATGCCAATCTCATTTATTCCTGGACGAGTTGATGAGAAATCCTAGGCCCGTGTTATTAAGTTGAACAACTGAAAAATGAATTTAAAGGGTTCAGCATGTGATTTGGTTCAAGAGTTTAGACTACGGTAGTATTGCAGCTTTACCTCGTCCTGAAGACTGAAATATCATTCAATAGGCCATGTACAGTACCGGTATTTCATTGCAATTTATGTTTGAAAGAGATTTAAAATCCAGCTACCTGTACATTGTACATACTTGTACACTGTGTACCGGTAAGTCACAGTGTAAAATGTATTGGTACAATTCGTACATGCTTCTTTCAATTTTTATAGCATGCACACTTCCCTGACTTCAGGTCATTATGTACTGATGCAGTTGGCCATTCTGGTAAATGTATGATATGAGTATGTAAGTACTGTATACATGCACATAACTGTATACCGGTACATACCGGTATGTATGTACTGTACATGACAACATGTACAATGTACAATGTACTATACTTGCACACATGTACATGTGAATGTACAAGTCAATGTACTCTACATGCACAATAATGCAAAATTTTGTACACGTACAAATTATATGCACTGTGGTACTATTTTCTTCCTCCATGGTAGTACATGTACATACAGTATAATTATCGTGGATATTGACTCCAGAAACAGTGTACACGTACACATACAAAAACACAACCTGTGAACAAGTGTTTTAGATACTGGTGGTAATACAATGTATAAAGTAATGCTGGTACAATTATCCAGTAAGTCATGAGTCCTATTAGGAATAGGACTGGATTTTGACATTTTGACAAGTGCTACGCTGTGTGTAGAATTTCTTATAGTAGGCCCTACTTGTTGTAACATATGAACAATAAAAAAAAATGGAAGCAGTATCGAAGTAAGAAGTTATTTTAAACATGATATTTACAAATCCGTCCAACATTACAAGGCCTGGCATTCCAATCTTCGCAGGAGGAGGGTTCACTGAGAAAGGTCCCCTATAATAAATGAAGACTGGCCTGGCAAAGAAGAAGTTTCATACACGTAAGCAATTCACTTATGACAGGTATGATTGTGAAGTTGTTGGAGACTGCATTATTGAGCAGCCTGGTTTTCTTTATGAGAATTTTGATTCAACTTGGCTGAAAAGCAATTGCCACTCTGTAATCCTGACCTACTTACGGTAAACCCACTAAGACTAGTGCATGTACACATGTAGTAAGAGCTGCCTTGTCCTTGGGAAAGGGCATGTACAATACAGACAGCCATTAAGCAATTAGTAGGGAATTGCCTGTTCAAACCACACGCTATTAGCAAATTTAGCATTGATCGAAGTCTAACCATGCATTGAGTCCAGATGAAATTGCACATTAATTCTACATTGTAAATTACAAACAATTATCAGATATCTATACTTTAGCAAAGTGGTATGACCTTTCTCTTTTCATGACTTCACTTTGTTTTTTTATTTTTTTTAAAGGGGGGGGGGGGTTCTCATTGTACATGTATATAATCAGGGCAGGAACTCCGGGTTAAAAAGGGCACGGCAATTTTTGCCTTGAAATTTCGGCAAATTAAGGGCATCACGGCAATTTCTTCAATGTTTGAAGGGCATCAAGGCAATCGCAAAAAAAATCCGGGGCATCAAGGCAATTTAACTACTTATTATTAGTACCGATGCAAACACGACGTAAGCACCTTAAACAAACTTTGAAAATAGGCGCTGAAGGCACCGATTCCTTGTTTTAGGTCTCCTACTAAATATATCATCGTTTCTGTGGGACCACAATGCCTAAAAAAAATATTTTCCAACATAAAAATGACGTCTAAAATAAGTTTCAGTCAGCCACCAACACGCATTCTCACGGAACATGAACTGTACCATTCAGGTTGGTCGGGGTGCTACTGCTATAGTAAGCGGGACGACAAAAATATCTGACAATAGATCCTCACAAAGCAATCGAAATAAAAAGGATTCTAAATAGCCTACATGTTTGTAAAGATGGATTTTTAAGCAGCTAGGGCCAACCTAAACGAGCATACTATCGGAGCTTATTATTGTATAAAGTCGCACCCCTCTCATTCCTAATAGAATAGTCCATGCTGTCAACGTATCGTGATGTGGGTTCGGTGTTCCAAAACCTTCTCATCAGTTCTCGTCCAAAAAATTGAGAATGACTACGTTCGTAGGCCTACCTGAAAAAAGGAATAAAGTTTGCGACATTTTTGTGCTGCATCGTGAGGTAGTAGCTCGTTTTGCTGTTTAGCTTTCTCCTTTCGGGGCATGGTTACGACTTTGAAAAGGCACCCGCGAACACGCAACCCTTTGACAGCTCTAAGATTCTACTTTCACACGCAACCCGACCACGTGCTGCATGCTGCGCAATCTATTTATCGTGCAACGCAAATCGCTCCCAACTACCGTTGGTACCCGTTGTTTGGTACAGCCAGCGATGTCCAAGATTCACTGGTACCCGCAGACTAAAAGTTCGTTGATATGAAACTGTCCCGATCGAACGCACTGCACATGTATGTACTGTACATGTACGCACATTGATCGTGTACAGTATGTGTACGTGTACGTACATGTACATGTAGTACATGTACATGTACATGTACACCCATACACAGTCCGTACAGTTGTGCACAGAATGCGCAATGTTTAGCGGACAGTGCGCACGGTACAGTGAAGCTTCCGTGTGTGCTGCACACACACCACACTGCTCAGCAGTCGGAATATAATATTTCATGCGCGCTGTGCTAACGGCCGTGCGGCGGCCGGCAGTCCGATCTGCCCAACTATCCATCGGCAAAAAGGGCACGACGGCAATGTGCTAAAAGGGCACGGCAATTTGTTGCCGTGAAAATCCTCCAAATTTAAGGGCACCGCGGCAATTGGTGAGGGCACGACGGCAATTGCCGTCGTTGCCGTCGTGAATTTCCTGCCCTGTATAATGATACATGTATTGTACGTATACATGTATGTTTTTTCCTGCCAAGTTAATGGATGCACTGCCTGTCTGCTGCATGTACATTAATACAGCACCTGTAGGGATTTTTGAGGATGGTTCACTGTTCACATCCCATCCACTGCTCAAGCCAGGGATACAGCATTCTGCAAACTAGGTGTCCAATTAGACAACACTGTGGCCTAGGTTCCACTCCTGACCATCTTTTGTCACGAGAGCCGTAGTGCAACTGTGGTCGTAAAAATTTAAGTGTCCCACTTTCATTCGAGACTTGGGTTCCAACCCTATCCGAGGAGCTTGTCGAAGGAGCCTAGGATTTATAACGTCGAATGCCCCACTTTGCCGTGTGTGTCTGGGGCTCAAATCCCACTCAAGGCTTTTATCCACGTTTGTGTGGCCTGGAACGGTGGTTACAGGCATATCACCAGATCTGATGGCCTTGCTAATTCAAGCCGATTCTGCAAGGCAAGGAAGGATCGAAGAGCGGCAGACAAAAGAAGAGATGAGAAGACTGCAGTGAGTGAACAGTCCTGTCTTTCACCACATGCCTCAGGGTCGCAGAAGACCACAAAATATGGCACACATTCATCAGTGGTGCTCCAATGATCCAGCTACAAGTAGGGTCATGGGATAGGATGGGATGGGATGGGATGGAATATGGGATGGGATGGGATGGGATGGGATGGGATGGGATGGGATGGGACAGGATAGGATAGGATAGGATAGGACAGGATAGGATAGGATAAGCCCCATGGTTCCACTTCCAACTGAGGCCTTCATAAAGGAGCCATGGAGTTTTTATGTGGGAGTGCTGAGAAAGGTGTAAATTAATGTTCACTGTACAATAACACATGCAAGTACTGTACATGCATGTAATTTTAAGTGTGGCATTGGTTCTAATTCTAATCCCATCTGAGGCTATGAATGGGGCCACATTGGGTGTCCCATATTTGTCCTACATGTACATGTACATGTACACACTATGTTTCAATGCTAGCCAAGAATGGCCATTGTAAATTTGTGCTTAAAATCTAAGAATACTGCCTCCAAATACGCGTAGATCGCTCACAAGTTAAGGACCTCTGAATCAAATCTGAATCAATCTGAACTGAACAAGATTAATCAAATTGATTAATTAAACAAGATTAATCAAGTTGATTAATTGACCAAGATTAACAAGACCAAAATTAAAGCAAGTAACTCCATGCCTGTCATCGTAAATAACACTCTCTGGGAATGGAAAAAAGCCAGAAATGAAAACTATGGGTATGAAATCTCTGTAAACACAGCACATTCCTCTATCAATTCAAAGTCCCCCTGAAACACTGAAACACTGAAACACTCAGAAAAATGCAAAAATACAAATGCAATATTCCAGTAAGAAAGAAACAATGTTGAATCTTAACACTGCAGGAGATAAGTAGGCTTAGTGCACATTCTGCACACTTTCACTTCTAATCTAATTTGCTGTGATATCAAGCTTCAAGCACTGGCACAGATCAGTAGGAATCATTTGATTTACCACATCGTGATCAAGTACTCGGAAACCATTTGAGGGAGATAAGGGGGTGGGGGGGGGGTGTTGGGAATGAGGGTGGCGTGGCATCTAATATTGGGGTAGAGGTGAGACGGAGCTTCAGGGGATAATAAGAAATATATCTCCCATGCCCTGGCTCAGAAACATCCCTTCTGGGTCGGGGGCAGTGTGTGGGAGTTGTGATTGCTGGATAATTTGCCGATGGTCAATCGTGACTGGAGCCAGGTAAATTTGTTTAGCCCCGGGGAGCAAGGACGATTTCATATCGAGGATAAGACAGGGGAGGGAGGTAGGGCCGGCCGGCTGGCTGGCTGGCTGGCTGGCTGGATGGATGGCTGCCGGGCTAGCAGGCAGGCCGACTCGCTGGCTGGTTGGATGGATGGCTGGCTGACTGGCTAGCAGGTATGGTAGGCTGACTCAATGGCTGGCTGGCTGGCTGGCTGGCTGGCTGACTGGCTAGCAGGTATGGTAGGCTGACTCAATGGCTGGCTGCCTGGCTGTCTGGCTGGCTGACTGGCTAGCAGGTACATGGTATGGTAGGCTGACTCAATGGCTGGTTGGCTGGCTGGCTGGCTGACTGGCTAGCAGGTATGGTAGGCTGACTCAATGGCTGGCTGGCTGGCTGGCTGGCTGGCTGGCTGACTGGCTAGCAGGTATGGTAGGCTGACTCAATGGCTGGTTGGTTGGCTGGCTGGCTGGCTGGCTGGCTGGCTGGCTGACTGGCTAGCAGGTATGGTAGGCTGACTGAATGGCTGGCTGGCTGGCTGAATGGCTCGCTGACTGGCTAGCAGGTATGGTAGGCTGACTCAATGGCTGGCTTGCTGGCTGGCTGGCTGCCTGGCTGCCTGACTGGCTTGTTTAATGAGCCAAACCATAGCCGACAGGATTGGGGGATCATTATGTTGTTTTTTGACATACATGTAGCATCCCCTCCCCTCCCCTCCACCCTAACCTCTGAAGGAAAGAGCAACATATGAACGTGTGCACGAATTCCATTACTGGCAGTGACTCGGAACCTTAGTAAGCTGATGTTTTTGTAGGACAGTGCCAGGACTTGCATGTAGGGGGCCACTAAATGGCCACTAAAAGACAGTATCAGGCCATTTGAGACAATGGGGTATGTGGCCTATCTATCAGGCCATCAGAAGATATAAAAAAACCTGTAATAATTATTGCAGTGCTCACTCGAATTCGAGGCTAATTTATTCCATTTTTTTTGGGGGGGGGGGAGTAGTCCACCGAAAGATCAATATCATAGAGCTGCTTAAGCATGAAAACCTGGTAGAGACAGAAAAATCTTTCATTGGCTGAAACAAGATTAGCGACCATACCATTACCACATGTGATGCTTAAAATTAAATTACGTTTGACTTGTGTTCATATATTGGGTGCTTTATATTCCATTAAACCCTGGTATCCTGATTTTGAATGCAATTTGTTTGTAGCTGAAGCGTCCTGATGAAATCAGCCCCAGTAGAAAACAAAAAAATGAATTCAGAGCTTTCAGGGTGTTTTTGTGTAGGTGTTTTGCAATAATTTTTGGGGCCTGATGTCTCGATTCAACACGATCGTTCCTTTAACAGAAAGGTCCTTTGAGGACATCAGGCTTGCACATTTTTGAGTTGGGCATTTTCGGGGGTCACCCACATACATGTACGTGTAAGGCCGTAAGCAGTTCATAACAATTTGTATCATCCTAGTTCACAACATACTGAACTCTAAATGGAACAAAAAAAATGATATGCAAGTCTGCACCTCTGTGTTCAAAAAAATTAAGAGAATAATGTCAGGAATAAAAAAAAAACACCACAAAACAGGCAAACCCCAAGTCCCCGTCTGTCAATTTCCTTCCTCGTTTGTGCGGGTCTGACTGAGCTAAAGACCACCTGAGTTGCTTGTCACCCAACTTTGCCGATTCCGGGCAGCCGTGAAATTGCGGAAATGAAAGCGCCTCGATTTCCTGCAAGAAATGTGATACGCACCGCCATATCTTTCACATCAGTGTCACTACACCAATGGCTGCTGGTGCCTTTGAATCATTCTCAAGTGGGTTTCAATGGCCTCTCAAAAATAGCCTATACATGTACATGTATTGCTCTGAACATGGTCCATGACAACTTGCTCATATCGCAGACCTGTAGTACATTGTGAATGGGCATGAGATTCTTCCAGAGTCTTTAATTGCAAGAAGGAATGCCACTCGTGAATCCCCAATGACTTACAGATTCAAGTAGGCCTATATATTTTTATTTTTATTTTTAGTGGACACTTGATACAATGATGAAAATTGCACAGAAGACTGGACCCAGTGAAATGGAACTTGTTCCAAGAATTCCTTGCTCTATGATCCAAGCATCTACAAAGTACAAATAAAATCAGTTTTGTTTGGCAATCAGATAGCTAAAGTGCATGTATAGGCCTATATTGTACAGTGCACGTACAATATCACTTAGTGCCTCTTAAAAAATTTGCTCCTTGACAAAATTACAAGAGCAGACATTGTACACTTTATCCGTACACGTACATGTATGTTCGAGTCTTAGACATCATGTATGTTAATGTACATGTACCGGTACGTACAGTACATGTACGGGTGCACATGTACATGTAATATATGTACATGTGCATGCCATGTCTGCCTGCATGCACGTGCACTCATACATGCTTTCACTGTGACAATACTGTACGGTATATCCTGGACTGGAAAAACAGTCTGAGCCCTTAATCAAATAGGACTACAACAGGCTATAGCAAGGAGGTATCAGCCTATCAGGGTGCCCTGATACTTCCTTGACTGTACATCCTGAATGACATGTGTGTAAACCTAGATCCTAGATTTTTTCGTGAAGCAGGTATTTCCTGGTCTGATCTGACTCTCTGAATGGTGACGACACAAAAAAGGGGTCAAAGGTCAGGTGCTAGAGAAAGACAAAGCTCTCTTTTTCCCTTCAAGCTGTCTGCCTCCGAAATAACAATTCATAACCGGGGATAAAACCTTTTGTGATGTATATGACGATAGGGTGATGGAGCCTCATAGTCATAGAGTTGTTTTTTTTATGATTCATATACATACATACATGTGCATGCATAGTGCATGTGCATAGTGCATATGTGCATGTACTGTACAGTACGTATGCATGTACATAAACATGGTCAAAGGTACCGACTTGAATTTAAAGCTGGTACTCGGCAAGGTAGGTACATGTAGGTAGAGGGTACATGTGTGCATCACTACATGTAATTGAAGATCAACTGCATGGCCGTTTTCATTTGAAGGAAGAAAGAGTCAGCAATTTTGTCCCTCTCTCTCTGACAGTGGATGATTGGCCTTGGTTGCCCATGGTACCATCGTATACGTACATGTACAGTGTACCATGATATCTCAAATCACTGATAGTACATGTACATGTATGTACTGTACAATCATGCATGAAGAACAGGATTATGAAATTGTGGCTGTATGTATACACTGTATGTAATAATAATAAACGCATTTATAGAGCGCCTTTTCCAGGGATGCAAAGCGCTTGGGGAGAGTGCCAATACAAAGACGAGATCAGTGGACAACATCTAGGAACTGTACATCTAGGAACAGTAGTATTTAATTATTTATTCATTTATATGACTTAACGTGATATACAAAAATGTTGCAAACTGCTTACTGACTTAAATTACCAAAATGCAATTCTCAAAATTCAGGCCCACTAAATGTTTAGATAATCATTTACCTGTACATACTGAAGAAACAAGCAGAAGTAGTGTACAAGCAACCAATCAAAGAAATGCATTACACACACGTACGTGTACAGTAGGCCTAAACATGTACTGTACATGTACAGGTTGTGTATGTAAATGTACATTACAGGTTTAATGAGCATTTTGAACTAGATCTACATGTAAGTACTGAGTAGTAAATGTAAATCACTATATACAACAGTGGCAGTCAGAGTGACTTAAAAGAGCTGCAATGATGCCATGATGAAGCAAAACAAAATATAAAACACACAATTAAGGACATTGATTCGTAGTACATGTATACAAAAACACTTATTTGAAAAGGTTGTGTGTGGTGTGCATAGGGGCTGGTAGATTACACACCCACGACCCACCCCACCTTCATTATTCCCGAATCCTGACAACTATGCCCCAAAAGGTTACCACAGGTTTCTATAATCGGCCCCAATCAAATTAGAAGTCAACTCGCCCCGCCGCGCTGCTCCGCTTTGCGATCGTATCGGACGCCATCGCTCTTCGGCGCGACAAGGCAAACCTGTCATTCATCTCGTGTCTACTGTAAGACTGCATTCCTGGCTCCTTTATTGATGAAATGCCGTTCCCATGTCCCAGTATCAACTATCAAAGAAGGTTGAAATTACACGGCACATCTTGAGCCCAATAGGCTCACTGACTAGAGGGGCAGGCACTGACTGATATGCCAATTGAAATTTTAAAAAAATAAAGGAAAAACTTAAATTTGGCCTTTATTATTTTGATTGTTAGAAATTACTGTGGTGTTAGTAAACAACAATGAATAATGTACATGTATGTACAGCAACCATTTTTGGGAACAGCACATGAACATTTAAACACACAACAGTGTCCATGTACATGTATGCTACAACTGAGTGCTAATAAGTAACATCGCTATCTAATCTTGCTCGGGTGCTATTTTTACCTACTAAGATAAAATGCCAGATAAAGTCTTGGCAAACACATGCACATGTGACCAAAAATACAGGCAGAATTTGCAAGCAAGCAAAATAAACACAGATCATGTGATTGCTGAAAAAAAGACACACGTGCATGCACAGTATACGATGTAAATGTATGAATGAGCACAGGCAAAGGAGGATTTTGTCTTATTTTTTTTTCATTTTTCAGACAGCCTTTGAATTTGTAGATTTGAAGATCATTGTGGGGACTTGGATCCAAATATCAGACGCTGTAAAATGTATGCAATTTGTATCGTTCTTCGTTTTGGTGAATCACTATATATGTTTACTTTGTACGTTTAGTCATTTATAGTATTAGTTAGTATGCAGTTTGTACATGTAACCTTTTACTTTTGCTAATTGTTGCTTCTTAAGACGTAATGCATGACAAAAGTGTCAATTTCAATACCTAGAGTTGCCTTTTCAGGACAAATTGTCACCTCCGAGCTTTGGGATCAAGCATTATTTTTGGGGGTTCGTTTAGGCGTATCTCCACTTTCTTACTCAAAATAGGATTTTGTCAATATCCAAGTTAAATAGACAGCCTGGGTAGGAAAATTAGTGGAGGTTTCCAAAAAGTAGGCTTGTAATGTGGAGACCCTGGTTAAGTTACAATAAATTACTTATTAGAATTTACAATAAATTGATAAAATGATTACAATTTACCACTAGAAATACATAGAAAGACACAGACTAACTCTAGCAGGGCAACACACAGGATTCCTTTGTAAAGACCAAGGAATTATGGGTTCATAAAATGCAGTCAAGGCCAGTGAAAAAAGCCCATTATTAATTTTTCCAATGATTTAAACATATAAATATTCATTTAATTGTTTTTATTTTTAGATTTTTCTTGAGGAGCACAGCTCTATTAAGATTTGTGAGTCTACTATTCACACTCCAGAGAGTTCCAGAAATATTAAAATATAAAATAGCATATTTCTGGTATGACCCAAAAGAAAAACAAAGAAACCATTTTTATCCTGGTGATTTTTTCCTGTGGGCAGGAACCATGGTGGTTTACGATCCACTTTTTTTTTTTTACAAAAGAATTGCAAATTGCAAATTAATTGTGAATGCAGGAAGAGGAAATTCCCAAGTCGCATCTGGGCTGCATTCCTACATACATGTACACTGTAAATACTCATTTGAAAAGCACTTTGGCTTTTTCCATTTACATAATACACGTACTTAGAATATGTGCGATACAAAAACGTTGCCATTCAGGATAATTAGATCAGGCCTGCATTGTCAGCTGTATCGCAATTCACACGTGTACGAGAAAGCCACATTTGGTCTTCATCACTTAGGGCAAAGTTAAACGAAAACATGGTTCTCATCCCCGTTCACTTCCTTTCTGGGAACCTGCCTGGATTCCTCTGTTGTTTTTTTATTCTTATAAAAAGCCAGTACAAAAATACCGAAAAAGTTTACGAAGTCTTCGCTATACAGCACTAAGTGACAATGTATTAATGTAAATATTTACCGTATGTTCAGTTCTCTTTTCCAAGTCCAATTGTCTTTCATTGTAAAAGTGTCTTTGAAGAGTGGAAACACCAACGGTTGCAGGATTTTTTTTTTAATGAGGCCATCTTGAAGAAACCCCTAATTCCTCTTAAAAAAAAACCTGCTGCAAGATTTTTATTTTTTTCCTATTCTGCCTGATGTAAAATTGTTCAAGCGATCAGAGGGACATAAATAAACTGTAAGGATTTACAATCAGAGCAAAGAAAATGTAACTGCACCAGGATATGAACCCAGTTCTCTGGCTTAATATATACCGGTGCTCAACCCTTACTAGGTAGGGCCTTCTGAAATGAAATAGCCATCTTAGGGTAGGCGGGGCTAGTCAGAATCACTCATTAATACTGCAGAACACTGGTATGCTAAACCAGAGACTCTGGTTCAAATAAGAGATTAATCATTTCTTTGCTCCATAACCTTGAGTCTGAGAACAAACCAGGGCAGCATTTTTACATAGTAACCATAAGTACGGTAATGTAACCCTCATCCTCCTGAAGGTCAGTTACCGAAGGTTGGTTATGGTTACCGCAACTACATTTCACGAAGCCTTATGATGCATCGTAACTCAATAAACTCAACATACACTATCGTTTCTGCGCATCGTTTATCGTCTTGCGATTGATTGCAAGTTACGATGGGTTTGACGAAATTGACCACAGGCTTGGTTGGATATATTATAACAAATGCAAACAAGGTTATTCTGGCACAAAGTCTTGGCAACTCAAAGACTTGCAGTTTAAATACTGTAATACAATTATTATACTTGTAACTAGAAATTATCTAGCTGCAATGTTCTGTAGGAGAGGGAAAGATTATTGAACACCGTTTACGTAAGCTGTAGAATAAGAATGGTCAAGGTGGAGCCCCCCTATAAAACATCTACCGACCCCGACCACGCCCCCTTAGGGAGGGTCACGTCTTCCGAGTTCCGTCATAAGTCGGAGTCAGGAGAAACATGATTAAATTAGGATCTTCAAGAAACACTACAAGTACAAGAAGCACAAGATGTGGCTCCGTAATTAAGAGAAAATGTTGCCTACCTCCGTTCCATTTGAAGCCATTCTGTGCACACTAATGTTCGACGATTCAGGTCCGATTCGGGTCCGATTCGCGTGCAGTTGAGTTGACAGCTAGCTACCCACAAAAAATGTGTCTAGTCACTGCGTTGCCTTGCGTGCACAGTACAGGCGCCCGATTACGAGTGTAAACAACGTGCACTCAGTATACCCACGAGTGACCTACGAAAACGACCGAGTTACTCGTCAAAACGGTCAGATCGCTGAGTTCCGACAAAGGATCGAGTCTTCACCAAGTGCCAGTGTGTCAACCCACTGGCTACGGAATGTGCACGTACTTCCTCATCCCGAGTACGGGCCTTGTTTTTTAATGTAAATCACCAGCCGGCATCGCTTCACTTTGTTGTTACAGTCATGTACTAGTTGTCGAATTAAAGACCAAGTGGTCACCGGTTGGTTGTGGGGCTAGTCTCTTTTCCAGTCGACGTTGTGAGTTAAGAAGCCGCGTAGCACTGTTTTCTAGCGGCTGCGAAGAGTATACATGTGTCACTTGGCATAACACGTACTGTACGCTTACATGTAAACAGCAACCATGGACCGATGTTACATAACATGATTTCAAGATTATTTGGAAGATGAGGCCTCTTTGAACAGACGGAATAGCTCAGTGCGAATACCACGCATGAAGCACGAAAAAGCGACTTGGGCCAGGCCAAGCCAAGGTCATATAAATACTACGAGGTCATCGGTGAACGCCACTTGCCTGCTGAATATTGTGTGAGGGCGTGCTACGGTCACGTCGAGGAGAAGCCTTCCAAGGCTAAGTTTTCATAATTATCGGGAACGCAGTGGCTGTTGTTACGGCAGTCGTCCGTGTGGTTCCCTGACTTGATTGTATTTCGTCAGCATTGCAGGCTGGTTGAACCAGTCTATTAGCTGATAGTCTGGTTCCAAGACCTAAACATCCTGACAAATACTGTGAAGTCAGGGAACCACAAGGACGACTGCCGTAACAACAGCCACAGCGTATCAGGAAAGCTTCGTGGACTTGCAACTTGTTGAAACCATGTAGAATCAGACCAGAGTAATTCAAAACATCATGTTATAATTATCTGTCAGACCACTGTCTAAAACTATAGGTCTACGGTAGGCCTATAAATATTAATATTATGAAAAAATGTGATTTTGTTTGGAAAAGCTCGCCATAACACTCCGATACTCTTAGGAATTATACATTGTAATTGACACCAGGACTGCAGGATGGGAAATACCGAGAGACTAGCGACGATCTAAAAAATATCAAATTCGTTAAAAAATCATCAATGGAGTAAAGGAAGAATTAATGGATAATGTAATCAGCGCGACTGAGGCAAGTAAAGCTGGGCACGACTCGATCGAGGTTCGACCATCGAATACATCATCAGTGTGACCTGGCCGGCGCCAGCTTTTAGTGCTTCGGGAGTTCGACAAATCGAGGAACGGTATTGGAAAAATCTTCCTCGTCCCAGAAGAGGAAGGTGGGCGTTTACGGATGGTCGCTCCTGAGCCAGCTTGCGTTTTGAACTTGAAGTGATACAAACAAAATACCATAAACTTACAATTCTCTAAACTTCCTAAGAGGCAGAATGTTGCATCTGCAAGGTCCAGAGTCCAGACCACTGACTCGTGACTTGAGAAGTTTAGGTAGAAAGTAGTCCCACTTACTGGGCCGCTAGGAGCTCCCCTTAAACGAGTTTTGAGATTGTCTGTCGTGCAACAGCTAGACAATCAAACTCGTTTAAGGGGAGCTCCTAGCGGCCCAATAAGTGGGACTATAGTAGGTAGAAAGGTAATTAAGTGGGCCCAATAAGTGGGACTATAGTAGGTAGAAAGGTAATTACTGCTAGAATGCATAATATAGCGCTAGGGTAAAAAAACACACCGGCCGGGCCCTCTAATTTCTTAATGGAAACTTGTGTTTCGGAATAAACTTCAAAAATACGGACCTTCTCTGCCTCTTCCTCCGTCTGCGGCGGGTGTCCATTTCGCATAGGCTTAGACATTTTGACTGGTGTCGGTCGGCTCGTCGTTGGTGGGAGGGGCTGGTGGCTGGCACTGGGAGTGGTAGCTGCGGGGCTCGGCTGAGCGACGGCGGTGGTGGAGGCGGTGGCGGAGGCGGCGGCGGGCTTGGGTGGCTGTCCCTGGGGAGAGGGTGCGGGCGACTTTTGGGGCGATACGGGGTGCTTCTTCTGCGGTTTCTTGGCCGAGGGGCTGTTGCCCATAGGCGGCATGGGCGGACTGGAGAGATGAAGCGATTAACGCTCTGCGCAGCGATCAGAAATTTTGTTGCTGATTCGAACAGGTTCTCACCCTTCGTGTGGGTGTGTGTGTTTGTGTGAATGTGGCGTTGCCGACCGGTCTGCTCAGGGAAACTGGACTGCACCTTTCTACTATGAATAGCTCCGACTGAGGTTACGCTTCGTGCTTGTGAATGGAGTCCGTATACAAGTTGGGGAAGGGGAGTTGAGCAAACAGTTCGCTGGGAAAACCTTTTGAGAAGACCTGGCTCTCAATCACTCAGCCGAGAAGAACACAATGCTACGGATTTTCACGCTTGGCTGATTATTCAAATAACTTCCCTTTTCACCCGAGGAAAAAAAAATGGATCAATCAACTATATCAATAAATTCCCTGGGAATGGTTTAATCATTAACCAGCGGAACACTGGGGTGGGGAGACTTATTCATTTGGTTTTTAAAAGGATCGTAGGCCTAGTTGTTTTGAATATTTTGGGAGTCCACCACACCACAGACAAGTTGACTGTATTTACTACATACAGTAGCTAGGCCACCTATTATGTGCTCTGATAAGGACCGGTATAGAGGGCTCGGGTTCAAGTCCCGGTCCAGTAAATTTAATTGTTTTCAAAAAGTTTCCAGTCAGTTTTTTCCTTTGCTTGACTTTATTTGGTTTCATGTAGTTGTATAAAATGTTGCTAACTGCTTACTGATTTGATCGTGGCGGGAATCGTGGCTGTTCCTACATGGACTTTTTAGCGGCCCTGTTAAGTCACGGTGCCGTGGCTGAGCGGAAGTCTTCCGCAACTCCTCTCGCCCTGTTAGTTTTACATCACGGCAGCGGTAACTTGACAGGGACGTCAGTTTACTGAGCGTCCCCACTGGACTTAATCAGTTTGTCATTCCGGGCTTCCGCTCAGCCTCGGTAGTTTGACAAAAAATAAGTCCTGTGGGAACACGTCTACTAAACAAGGAGGGTCTGACATTTCGAACCTAGGCCTATAGCATGACATTCAAATTTCGAAAGTAGATCTAAGCTTTCTGCGTTTTGAGAAGGGTCCTTCAAGAATCGAAACGTCGGGGCTCTAGTACATTGTTATAATGTAAATTGTAATGGAGGAAAGAATTCTCGTCCATAGTTTGATTAGGTGAAATCAGAATCCTGGATAGGAGGCCGATATCCCCCCTTGAATGTTTAGAAGAAGAAAAATTGCTGAAGAGAGCAATGTATTGAATTGTTTCAATCGAAACAGACGTTGTTTAAAATGGAATAGGACCGTAATCGACCATTTTCATATATTATTACAAAACTAATGTAATCATCACCGAAGCAGCCGACTCCAAAAGTTGTTAGGCTACTGCCATTACCCAGGAAACAAAAAGTGAGGGCGCTATTCTTAGATTACGTGTACTTCAGGGTCCCTTTCCACTGAACTGTGGCTCACGGCAAGGCTTCGGCTTTGGACCCATTTCTCACATCAATTTGTGAAGTAAATTACATGAAATTACCTGTACACGTTTTGAGTTAAAACACAAATGAGACAGATGATCTATTTTGAACGAGAGAGCAAAGTTTCAACCAGCAAACCGTAGGGCCCATTCTCAGCTATTTAGATAGCGTATAGTCTCAGCCAGAGCCAGAGTCAGAGCCGTTGGTAGCCAGGGATCATCATCAACGCCATCTCAACACGTGGTGTCGTGAGCCGCTGCCGGCTTGTGTCATACTAAAATACCGGCACGATGTGGCACAAATTTATTGGCTGAACTCACGCAAGATGGCGGCGCCCATGTTCGGCAGTGTTTTGTTTTTCTTTGAGTGCCGGTAGCTTTTAGAATTTCAGGATTTAATCGACCCAGGTAAGCCTCGGCCATCAATGGTGCGACACGTAGTCTTTACAGCTGCCTATTCTTTTGTATATTTCTCAAATTTGAGACATATTAGTTGTAACTTGTAGTTTAGCGCGTTTGCCAATAATTAATTTGTAGCAATTGTACACGGTAATCGGTATTGACATCGCATTTTTGGGGGGGATTCATGATTTCAAACTGTTGTCCGACTACCGGGCATTTTTGTTTATTGTTTTACCGAGGTTTGTCATTGGAAACACTGGTCTGTGGGGAATGTTTTTAGTTAATTTTTTGTTGTCTCCAGACTTTTAAGTTTTACTAATAGTAATACTAGTTTTAATATTAATTATAAATTAATAACAATATTATTACTTTGATTAGGCCCTATACAACATTGGTAAAAAAAGGTCAAAAGATAGCCACAGCCATAATTAGCCATAATTAAATTAAATACCGGTAAGTAAAATCGTTCCCGTGTGACAATGTCAAAATTTTGGAATTTACTGATATAGGCTTATCTGTTTTGTTGTTGTTATAAATGGTTTTTATTTCCATTGCAGAATCGACCCACTACTGAATATAGCGCTGTGGACCAGTGGCTGTGTAGACTGTATATTCTGCAGAAGCATAACGACTGAAACTTTCACTGAGTGAAAGATCAAGTTCCCTTTTGATCACCAGTCGCCCAATTGAGGTTGGCGTTCCTGCGCAGTGCTCTGGACTAGCCATGGCATCGGCGAAGACCGTCCTGCTGAGTGCCCTGCTCATTGCCCTTCTCTGGGCCGATGGCAACTCCGCCAACAAGAAGAAAAACGAGGAGACCCAGAAGAAGTGCGACACGTGCAGGGAGCTTGTCAAGTCTTTCAAAGAGGTGAGCTGAAATCCAAACAAACGTTGGCGCAGCTTTAATTTTTTTTTTTTTAATCGACCAAAAACGAGGCTGAAGAACCACTCAAGGTCAAGGGCTAGAGAAAGAAGGAGATAGAGAGGGACTCAGGAATGCCATAGATATGAATTAACAATACATTCCTTAAAATTAAAAATGGCAAGATTGTACTGTAGGCAGAGGGAAAGTAAGAACCAGGAAGGGAATTCCAGATGGAAGCTGAACAAGGGAAGAAGCCGTTCCGATACCTCTCCATTCTAGCTAGAATCAGTCAGGGGTGGCTGGTTTTCGCTAAAGGCTTAGACCAATCTCTTACACTTATTACAGCCGAAAATAAAATAACTAGATTATGCCATGTTGCTGTGGAAATGGGCTTAATGTCATCTCATTTTGCTAATGAATGAATCAAAGATGAAAATTTGACTGTACTGGGACTTGACCCTGAGACCTCTGGTTTGACGTACCAGTGCTCTTACCACCCGAGCTACATGTACAAATGTATCTTGCCCTTTGATGGTGGCCTTCCCAAAAAGTCAACTAGTTTTTGCCGGGGATGGGGGGGGGGGGTGGGAGATTTTTAATGGTTCTGTCTGAAGCCACACTTTTGTTTGCCATTTTTCAAATATATATTTTTTTCATTAAGTTACTTATTTATTCACTTATCCATTTGAATTTGTTGTTGTTGTTGTTGTTGTTGTTAGGGAATGGAGAGAACGGCTCGTTATAATTTTGCCGGAGGGGACACAGACTGGGAAGAAAAGAAATTAGGAAAATATTCCACGAGGTAAGAAGAATATCTGCTCAGTCATCTCACGAAGGTGCTTGAAGTTTGGTGAAATGAAGTGTATTTCTTATTTATAGACCTGAGAACTGCTATGCTCACCACTTAATGCCCCTACACAACATTTGTAAGACCGAAAAGCAGAAATGTTCACAGATTTACATGAAACTTATACAGTTTGAAGATAGAAATAGTAGAAAACCTCTCACTGAAATATTTCTGCCTAAAATGTTGTATTTTGGGAGAAATGAGTAAAAGAAATAGTTTACGTCTCACCAAGATCTAAACTATTTTTCGGAACAGTACGCCGTTGAATGCTGCATTTTCGTGAAAGAAATGAAGCAGTTTTCACGATTTTCTTGAGACTCGGTTGGCGGATTGAGCTGCAATTTTCACAGGTGTGCTATTTCATGCATATGTTGGATCAGACAACGTATGGATGCTATTCTTTGACCTCGACCAATGTTGTGTTTGGGTTTTAACACTTTGAACAATGGTCAATTTGATGAAAGAAACTGCGCAGAAATCACACAGTTTCAAATCCTGGTCCAGTCATTTAAAAAAAAAAATTGATTAGTTGTATGACCGCCCCTTGCCGTGAAATATTCATGGGATGCAGAGAAGGGAGTTAATTATTACAGTAAGCAGTCATTTTAACTGGCCAGTAGGCCTACTGGAAATTCAATTCTTTACACTTTGGGCCTGATCGCTAATCTGTGAATATTGATTATTTGGCAAGGGCATGGCAGATGGCCCTCCGTCTCTTTTTTTTCTTTGAGAGCAGCATTGTGTTTGTCAGTGTGCGATGTTTCATTTGAACCAAACAAAGGAGAGGAAAACTGTCAGGGAAATTTAAAAAAAAATGGATTTTTTTTTTCAAAATGCTATGGCAAAAGACTATTTGACTGGACCGGGAGTTGAGCCTGGGTAGAATTCCTGGTCCAGTCAATTTTTTTTTTACATTTTGAAAAAAAAAAGGCAAAAGAAAACTTTGATCGGACATTGACTGTTCTAAAAAATGGATTGATTCTCATTTGGTATCCACAGTGAAACCAGGCTGATTGAAATTGTGGAACATTTATGTGCAAAGGATAAATATGAGGTAAGTGGGAAGGGGGGCTGGGTGTTGGCAAGGATGACAACCTCAACAACTGCCAATATCTGAATCGGGCATAACCATTGAAAACAGCAAGAACAGCAAGAACCCACAACCCTAGCCACAGTCACAGACCCAACCACAGGCACGACCTCAACCTCAACCACTATCACTGCCACAAACCTCAACCACAGCCACAAAGTGAGTGCCTTTTGCCTTGTACTGTGATTCTCATGATATCTTCTGTGCTGGCTGTCCACAGTGCAATACGATGCTTGAGCACAATGAGGAGGCGCTGGAGACATGGTGGCGTGAGCATCAGACGGAGCAGCCAGATTTACTGCAGTGGCTCTGCATGGACACACTATTAAGTAAGTTCAGCAATGACTTGCAATGACCTCTGAACATAGCTGAAAGGTTTGTGATGTCAATATGTATCCAAGTTGGTACCCCATGCTTGAAAACCTTTCAGATATTTGTAAATTTCTTTTGTTTGTCTTATGTGAAAATCTTCATGATAGTACAGTTTGAACCCAAATAAAATGCTCATTAATGCGTTAGACAACCAAGTGTGTTGCAATGTGTTACTATGCAGACATCAAATTATGCAGTACTTACTTCCTATCACTCTTTCATGATTTCTTAGAAGAGCATTTCACTCAACATGGTGTTGCCGCAAACCTTCTCACAACTCCACAGTGGAGTTTGTTGGCTTTGTTTCATGCAATTACAATTCTCCGAGACTTGGGGCTAAAGTCAATGTGTCTTTCAACATTTCCGGGCATCATTGCTGTGATATTGTAGGACCCAGCAGATTGCTTACTTATTCTTACCAAAAAATCAAATCAAAAATGATGTTTTCATGGTTCCATTTTCTCCTCAGTTTGCTGTCCTGATAATTATTATGGCCCAGACTGCCAAGGTAAGATCTAGAAATCAATGTTTGCCCTCTGTCAAAATGTCCAACTTTTGACCCAAAATCAAATTTCCCAGATTTCTCCCAAAATGACTCCACAGGCCCCTCAGAGTCCACTGACTCGATTCCCACTTACGGGAAAGTCACTGCAGGTATTTCAGAGCAAAAAACTGAAACCCGGATTTTGGACCGATTTCTGACTTTTCCGACAGGTCCGCTCCTGTCAACACTTCCAACTTTTGACCCGAAATCAAATTTCCCAGATTTCTACCAAATTGACCACACAGGTCCTTCAGAGTCTACTGACTTAATTCCAACCAACGGGAAAAACCATGCAGGCATTTTAGAGCAAAAACCAGAAACTTGGATTTTGGACCGATTACTGACTTTTTCGACAGGTCCGCTCCTGTAAAAATGTCTAACTTTTGACCCAAAATCAAATTTCCCAGATTTCAGCCTACCACAAAACAATATGTAGCGTGACAAAAGCCACACGGACGTACAGTAGTGCCATGTTTGACTCGCTGTCACTTCAGTGCCAGTTTAGTGCAGTGTGACCGATTTTTGTACCGCAAATATTACAGTTGACGTGTAATTAAAATTGCAAACATTAATTTCATAGAAATGCCTCCCTTGGATGAAAAAAACTCAGTCCCGATATCTTTGAGATTTCTGTAAATTATGGTCACTTAATTCAGTTTGCACCACTTTTGCATTACTTCTGAATTTGGGATTGAATGGTTTCACGGCCGATTTCCTTTCGTTGTTGTTGTTCAGAATGTCCAGGAGGTGTGGAGAGACCGTGTAAAGGCAATGGGAAATGCTCGGTAAGTCTAAGCCATCATTTGCCCTGACACATGCACGGTCTAACCTTTGAGTCAGATTTGCCGTCCTGCTGTGTTGGTGCCCCCACTCACAAGGTTGCAATAAGGCAGTGCACAGTCCACCTCTCTGTTCCCACGAACTCAACTGACAGATCCCCCTGGCACTGCCCATTTTTTGTGCTCAACAATCGCAAGACACGTAGATGTACGGCAGTAACTCTGCCAATAGTCTGCCACTTCAAAGCTGCACTGCAAACCCTACTCGCTCCACAATGAGTGCTGTATTAGGGTAGCCATACTTGTGAGGGTAGATCGTACAAAGAGTGGACCTAGTAGTGCCTGCATTCAGTTCAGTGATTTCCACACGAGTCTAATCAAATATTTAATGGTGATTCAGAACTTGGAAGCGCACTAAAAGATATACAACTTGGACTTGGACTCGGACTCAAAAGATATGCCTCAGACTTAGACTCAGATGAGATATGACATGGGACGTGGACTCGGACCGGGAAGACATTTTATTTTAACTGAATACATGTCTGCCTGTTGTGAGTGTCGGATAGGAGTATCGATAGGAAGTAGACAAGATTGTTGGGATTAGGATAAGTGATATGTTTGCGGTAACACCACACAGTTTCTCTTTTGTGAGTGTGTGGTGTTCTGAAAAGAACCGGAAGGACTCGATGTTTCGAACGGCGTATTCATCTTCAGGAGACTCTGAAGATGAACAGAGTACACTGCTGGAAACGTCAAGGTCCTCCGGTTCTTTGCAGAACAACACTCACTCACAAAAGAGAAATTGCATGGTGTCACCGCAAACCCATCACTTATTCTGCTACTCTCACCATGCAAACATTCAAACCTCAGCTGTTGTTAGGATTGACAACAAGGTTCATTTTATAGGAGGGTTTGCTGTGACAACATGTGTAAGGTCTATTTAAGAAGAGCTGTGGTTCTGAAAAGAACCTGAGTGGTAACTCGACGTTCCGACCAGTATGCTCTGGCCGTCATCAGGAGAAGGTTCGTTTTGATGTTTTAGGGAGGCGGTACGAGGGCTGGCACAGGGAAGTGTAAATGCAATGGCGGCTACAAAGGTGAACTCTGCGATGTCTGCAAGAATGGATTCTACACGGAGTCAACCAATGAGACCCACACTGTGTGCTCAGGTAAAACCCCAGATGTGAACCCCGAACTCCCAAACTCCCATGGTCAGATGTGAACCTTGAACCCCAAATCTCCAATGGTTAGATGTGAACCCTGAACCCCCAAACTCCCATGGTTAGATGTGAACCCTAAACTCACAGACTCCCATGGTTAGATGTGAATCCTAAACTCCCAAACTCCCATGGTTAGATGTGAACCCTAAACTCCCAAACTCCCATGGTTAGATGTGAACCCTAAGCCCCCAAACTCCCATGGTTAGATGTGAACCCTAAACTCCCAAACTCCCATGGTTAGATTTGAACCCTAAACTCCCAAACTCCCATGGTTAGATTTGAACCCTAAGCCCCCAAATTCCCGTGGTCAGATGTGAACCCTAAACTTCGCAGGAACAAAGGTTTTGAGTTTGACCATACAAAACACTTGGGTACAAAAACATTCTTCAATTCTGTCGCAGTTACTCAAATTGTCACCGTGTTTATTTTCTGGCAGCTTGTGACAACTCTTGTGCCTCAACCTGTACCCAGGGCGGACCGATTGGATGCAAAAAATGCAAAGGAGGTTTTAAGTTGATCGACGAGAAGGGTTGCCAAGGTAAGAAAACGGGGGAGTTCCATGGGCAGATGGATCAGCAGATTTACGTGGTTGGTGGAAAATTAGATATCAAGAACTAAATCTGGTTGTGTGATTGCCTTGATAGATATTAATTGCTTTGATAGATATTGATTGACTTGATAGATATTGATTGACTTGATAGATATTGGTTGACTTGATAGATATTGGTTGACTTGATAGATATTGGTTGACTTGATAGATATTGGTTGACTTGATAGATATTGGTTGACTTGATAGATATTGGTTGACTTGATAGATATTGGTTGACTTGATAGATATTGATTGACTTGATAGATATTGGTTGACTTGATAGATATTTGTTGACTTGATAGATATTGGTTGACTTGATAGATATTGGTTGACTTGATAGATATTGGTTGACTTGATAGATATTGGTTGACTTGATAGATATTGATTGACTTGATAGATGTTGCCTAGTTGTAGACTAAACACGGCCATCCTTGTACCGATTGTGGTGACGGAGATGCCTAACAGATTGGGGTTCCCCTGATGGCCTTGAAGACATCGAGTGGAAAGTTTGCGGTGACACCATGTGGCGCTTCTCTTTCAGGAAGGAGTGCGGCTCTGAAAAAAAAAGCCCGGTAACTCAGATCCGCACTCCTCCCTCGAAAGGGAAGTGTTGCAATGGTGTCACTGCAAACCGTCCACTCGATGTCTTCAAGGCCATCAGAGGAACCCAAATCTGTTCGGCATCTCCGTCACCACACTTGGTACAAGGATAGCCGTGTTTAGTCTACAACTAGGCAACATCTATCAAGTCAATCAATATCTATCAAGTCAACCAATATGTATCAAATCAACCAATATCTATCGAGTCAACCAATATGTATCAAGTCAACCAATATCTATCAAGTCAACCAATATCTATCAAGTCAACCAATATCTATCAAGTCAACCAATATCTATCAAGTCAACCAATATCTATCAAGTCAATCAATATCTATCAAGCCAATCACTAACTCAGAGCCGCACTCCTCCTCGAAAGAGTTGCAATGGTGTCACCGCAAACCGTCCCACTTAGTATTTCCCTGCCGTGCAAGCCTATTAGCCTACTGCAAGTCTTACCCTTGCAGACATTGACGAGTGCAACCTGGACGCGCCGCCGTGCCAGAACAACGAGTTCTGCGAGAACTCACCGGGCTCCTACAAGTGCACCACCTGCCACATGGCCTGCCAGCAGTGCATCGGGGCCGGGCCCGAGGGCTGCGTCAAGTGCAAGAGCGGATTCCTGATGGAGGGGACCACGTGCAAAGGTGAGAGAGAGAGGGGTCAAAAGGTCGGGTGAGGTGGTTATTGACCTCTGACCTAGGGTCACACACATACTAAAACAATTGAATTGAATTACCAATTGCACAAGCATTAATGCAAATTATCTCAAAATTCAGTGGGCCTGACGTTTCGATCCCCGCAGGACCTTTCTCAAAGGCAGAGTGACAAGGACAAACACTCTGCCTTTGAGAAAGGTCCTGCTAGGATCGAAACGTCAGGCCCACTAAATTTTGAGATTTGCATTTTGGTAATCTTAGTCAGTAAGCAGTTTGCAACATTTTTGTATTTCACTTTTGATAAAAATTATGTTAGGTTCATACATTATGCTGCATAACGAATAGATTGTTTTTAGTCATAAAAGAAAGAATAAAAACCAAACTGCTCATCTAGTTAAAGATGAGTTGAAAATATGAATGGCCCATGGTAAAATGGAGGATTTCATTCTGTATGTTGACACATTCTACCAAATCGGTTTCGAATAATGCAAGGTTGAGAGAATGAGTAACATCAGACACAATTTCATTAAACTTGGATACTACATGGCACTGAGCTATTTCCAGGATGTTCTGAAAATCGGCGCCAATGATCAGTTTAGCTTGTTTGTCAACACGGTGAAGTTTCTTACGATTGCACGGAGTCAGGGGGAATACAACCAACATATGCAAGAGGTGTAAGTTGGCCTTTGAATCTCCACCAGCCGCTTCTCATCTTCTCTATCCTCACGCCCCCTGCACAGATATCGATGAGTGCGAGACCGACGTGAGCTGCAACAAGGAGCACATGTTCTGCAAGAACGTCCCGGGCAGCTTCCTGTGCGAATGCGAGGACGGCTACCTGGAGACGGGCGACGGCTGCCTGCCGGAATCACTCCGTGAGTTGGTCCTTCACCCTCTCGGTGGAATTCTGAAGCCAGATGCTTCTGTACGGGGATCCGGAATTTTCTCGGGGCTTGGCAAGGTTGCTTCCAACTTAGGAAAAATTAATGTTGGTACACACGCATCAAGCCCTGTCTCCTCGGTTCTTCATCCTTGAATTTGCCTTTTTCCCCGCACAAGATTCCCGCGCGTCATGCCCAAGTAGGGACGGACAGGAAGAGTGCCACTATTACGTAACCACGGCGTAAGAAAGGAAATGATCGCTGCTTGACACTTGACTTGAATTTAAAGGACAGCTAGCTGCAAGGGAACAATGGACAATACAGTGGAATCTGGAAGCTTCACTGACACTCCCTAGCAATGTCTACTTGTGTCGTAGTTGACTGGGCTTCAGATGATGATAGATATAATATGACTTGGCGAAGAACAAACTTGAACCCTAACCCCCTAAAGCCATTCTACTGAGGACTATCCTCAATCCTCCAAAATCCTCCAACTTGTGACATGAATAATTGCATTCAGCTTCAATCCTGCAACATTTTTTTGGTACTTTACGTGATATGAGTGGTGCCCACTGCCTCAATCCTCCAAAATCTTCCAACTTGTGACAATCCACCAGGCAGCTTGGGAGGGGATATTTCGAGAAGAAGTGTGGCTCTGAAAAGAGCTCTGAAAAGAGCGGAGTTACCGGCTCTTTTCAGAGCCACACTCCTTCTCGAAAGAGAAATGCTACATGGTGTCGCCGCAAACCTTCCACTTAGTATCTCCACCATGCAAACCTTGCAAGTCTTATCAAACCCTTCTTGAAGGGCTTCAGATGGGTGAGCCAGCGAGACTGGTAACTCGGAGGCCTAATGGAACTGTGGGGTTTATGAAAGAACATTCGATTGCTGCCTGAGAGTTTAATCATGTCTGCATTGAACTGCAGCAGGCACTCCCTGTCCTCTACTGCTGATCAATGCAGGCAGAGCGCAGGGTTACTGCAGCATGCAATGCAGGCAGAGGGCAGGGTTACTGCAGCATGCAAAGCAGAAACATAGCTACCAACCATTCCTATTTAGAAGGAATCATTCCTCTTTTTGGGGGGGTTAAAATTGATCCCCTTTAACAAGCTCTTGACAACAGATTCCGATTTTTGGCTTGGAAATACACATGTATTCCTACAGTGTATGTAGTCTGCTCTGTGATTCTTTTTTTTTTTTAGCAGAAGTATTCCTGATTTCCTTTAACTCTTTCACTACGGAATTAATGTGCATGTCTGTACGGAATAAATTTGGCTAGTATATTAGAAACAATGGGACACGCGAGCCGATGTATCGGCTTTCCGTCAACAGAGAGCGGTTTACCGAGCCGATGTATCGGCGCGCCGTACGGAAAGAGTTAAGATAGGTTGGCAGCTGTGCAAAGGTCTGGGATTTAAACCTCCTCCTCTCGCTCTTGTTTTCTTGTTTTCTTTTCTTCTCCTACCACAGTGAAGGGTAACGAGAACATGCAGGAGCAAGCGCTGAGCCTGAAAGGTGAAATTCTAATCTATCTCCTGTATTTCTTCATCTTCATCGGCTCCGTACTGGCCAGTAGGGGGAGCCCTCTGATGGCCGTCTTCTTTGGGGTGGGCCTTGGGGTCTGGTACATTGGACGGTTCTTTGGGCAGGAGGCTGAGAGGAAGAGTTGAGGCTCACTCTAACCACCACCCTCTCACCCCCCCCCATGATCCCCTGACCACTAGCACCACTCTGACCCCTAGCCTAGCACCACTCTGACCCCTAGCACCACCCCCGACCTCTGCTATCATCATCATCGTGATCATTGCCGCTACCACCGACTCCGTCCTCCCCTCCTTCTCCGAATGGACTTTTTTTTTAGAAGTTTGTGGTCAGGGTTTTTGAAGTCATGGCAGGAACTCGGTCCAGACCGGAATGGGGGTAGATGCTCTTGGGTGTTCTTATTCAGGGGAGAGAAGGAAGAGGTTGGGGAGGAGGAGGAGGAGGTGGAGGAGGAGGAGGAGGAGGCAAAGGACAGGGTGGCGATTGGGGAGGAGGGGGGAAGTGGAACAGGGGGAGGAGGTGGAGGAGGAGGGGGTGGAGGAGGAGGAGGAGGAGGGGAAGGAGGCAAAGGACAGGGTGGCGATTGGGGAGGGGGAGGAAGTGGAATGGGGGAGGAGGTGGAGGAGGAGGGGGTGGAGGAGGAGGAGGAGGAGGAGGTGGGGAAGGAGGCAAAGGACAGGGTGGCGATTGGGGAGGAGGGGGGAAGTGGAACAGGGGGAGGAGGTGGAGGAGGAGGGGGTGGAGGAGGAGGAGGAGGAGGGGAAGGAGGCAAAGGACAGGGTGGCGATTGGGGAGGGGGAGGAAGTGGAACAGGGGGAGGAGGTGGAGGAGGAGGGGGTGGAGGAGGATGAGGAGGAGGAGGGGAAGGAGGCGAAGGACAGGGTGGCGATGGGGGAGGGGGAGGAAGTGGAACAGGGGGGGGAGGTGGAGGAGGAGGGGGTGGAGGAGGTGGATGAGGAGAGGAAGGAGGAGGTGGAGGGGGAGGGGGAGGCAGTGGAATAGGAGGAGTTGTTTCAGACAGCATGGGAAAGGAAAGGACGAATTGAAGTAAGGAACCATTCAGTATTATAAAACATTTTTTTTTAAGGAGTTAATGAATATGCTTGGACTGGCTGGATTTATATTTGCACTAAAAATGCTGAAACAATTCAGGCTGGAGTCCATGAAACACGGTAGCATTTACTCTTAGCTGGGGCATCACTGCTACCAGTCAGCTGAGGGTAGGTACATGTACTGCGGTTCACTGAATGGCCTACTGTGTGTACACTGAATAGGGTCACTGTATCCACACAGTCCCTGGTATCAGCCAGCTGAATGTAGGCACTGTGGTTCACAAGATGGTCCATGATGTACATTATAAGTAGGGTCACTGTTTATCCACACCTTCCCACTGAAGCTGTTAGCCAAAAGCCAAGAGGCTCTTTTGGTGTTAAAACTATGGCCCGTTACCAATCCCTGAGCAGGGGACATAGGATCAGGCTTCGTCTCTGTCTCACAATAAACCCCAGAATACAGGCTAAGGTGTTGTAACTGAAGTGAAAGGTTGGATTTCCCATTCATGTTAGTGTATTCAAGCCAAAACATTGGTCAATAGCTTGCAACATTGTGACATGTATTGAAATGACACTAAAGTCAAAGACTGCGCCCAAAGCCTAAGCCTTCTTTTTGTAAAGGGCGTCTGACTGCACTGGATGCAGTACTCCATCCTACCCCTTCACCCCCAAATCCCTTTCCACCCCCTCCCATCTCACCCAACTAGGGAACCAAAACCTAGAAGCTGCCCCTATCAGCTGCTCTTAACTCTTAAAGATTCAGGGCTGGATTTCAAAAAGCCTTGCGATGCATCGCAACTCAACTTACGATGGATAACCCATGATAGGCCGTATGCTCTCTCTCGTGATTTGGTCGTCAGCTATGACGAGTTTGATGAAATCGACCTCTGGTACTCCAAATTCATTGAGCTGCTGAAGCGTGAAAATCTCCTACTCAAGAAATGTCTTCCCCGGTTGATGCGAGATTGCCAACCATGCTTGCTGCAATTGATAACGCATTCTAGTATGGGTTACCTCGCGTGAAATACAGGTGGAAATTTAGCTGGTAACCTGACTCCATCGAGGAACGTTTTTTCACGCTTCGGCAAATTTTGCTGAGTGCTTAAGCGGCTCAATGAAATTGGCCCCCGATCTGGGCCACATCTCTCTTTACCGGAGAAGAGATCTAGACTGGTCAAAGTGGTATTGTCAAAATCAGTTTGAATTTGTTTGCATTTTCCGAGAGCTTATGTTTAACTGAATCATCTGTCCTAAGGAATTTTTCAACAAGTGTCTGTAAGAATTGAAAAATCAGGGAATTTCTATCAGTTTGTCTGCGTGTGCACTGCAGTTACTGTCGGTGCGCCGCGTGCATGACCCCAAACTTTGGAGCCGTTTTTTTCTCGACAAGTGGTTTTTCTTACTGCGCGTTGTTTTTCTCGCATCATAACTTTTGATTTCGGCAACGAAATGAAATGAAAGCTAATGAGGTACCCTTTGCAGTGGTAGGAAACTCAAATTTTGATGAGAATCCTCATTATGGCGTGCCGGGTCACATTTTGATATTACCTGCAAACGACCTTCATTTAGTCCTACCCCTCTCTCCCCCTGCCCCCGTTTTATCCATTTGTACTATTCATTATTATTTATTCGTGTGTGTGACATTTCCAGTGTGGGATATTATTCAATAGGATTGTATGTATATAAGTTTGAGTAGTAAACTGTAGTGATCCCGTAATGATGTTAGCTGCATCCAATTCGCGGATTTTTGTGAATTTTAATGCCTTTCACTAGTCACAATTCCGATTGTGATGTCACTGAGCACATTGCCACCGTTTTAAGCATAGCCCAGGCATTCAAGGCATAAAGCATCGCCTACAAAGTGGAAGGTTTGCGGTGACACCATGTATGTAGCTCTTCTCTTTCAAGAAGGAATGTGTCTCTGAAAAGAGCCGGTAACTCAGCGTTTCGGGTAGTATGTACTCTGCCTGTCGTCAGAAGGCCTGAGTGCTTTCATCAAGGAATACATGTATATATCCCGGTGATAGTTGGAATCCAGCAGTCTCCTGACTACGGGCAGAGTACATTCATGTACCATCCGAAACATTGAGCTTCTTGAAAGAGAAGTGCTACATGGTGTCACCGCAAGATTTCCACTTTTCAAAATTTCCACAGAACCAGGAGATGGGGTTATCATGAGAATAATGAGATTGGTTTTGGAATTAGATTGGTAGTTAGATTTTTTTCTGTCTTGTTGAGTTTTCCGCCAGATTGTTTACATTATAAACCTCCACTGTCATCCCATTTTGTATTGCATAACCACAGTTACTGTAAAACTCTTGCATTTTCACGTGTATTCACCATGGGTTATCTGAGCATAATCATGTAAAAGTTAAAATCTTTTGGAATTGTTTTGCCTGTCTTCCTCAAAAACTTGTATAAAAGAAAAAAAACAACCAGTTTCTGTGTAAAACATTGATGTTGATCACCAGTACACGATTCTGATTTAAAAAAAAAACTTTATGAAAATATTTGATTCATAATTTGTTTGTTTTATGAATTCCGACGTTATCAAGATTAGGTGGCTTTTTTCTTCTGAATATAGAACAAACTGTGTGCAAACTAGTTGTGTATACTGGACCTTTGATCCAGAGTGGTTGGCCTCAGGTTTTTCTTCGTGAGCCGCTTAGCCCCTACCTAACCCCCCCCCCCTTGCCTATGGTCTTGCACTAGAAAGCATACTGAATCTAACATGCATGTACTTCAGTAGCTGCTCACAGCTTTGGTAGTACCTAACTGGTTACTGAACCTGCCAGACCGAATGGGCTACTGAATGGGCCTGGTGTGGACAACAGTGCTTTTTTTAAAAACCCGACAAACCTCCAACTATTGAATTTGGTTTGATGTGGTACGGGTGTGTCTATGCATTGGTGTGTGATTGCACAATATTGTATCTCTACACTAGGCAAAACTCTACCAAGCCTTATGTTGGAGTTAGATAAGCCTGGGGGTGGCCAGGATAACCAACTGTATTTCTAATGTGTGGCAATTCTTCCTCGGACAAAACGAAAGACACCAACCGTGTTGCACATGATGCTTATTGTGACCCTCTTGTATTCCAATAAGGGTGTTCTTTTATTTAATACATAACCAAACATTATATCACATGTCTCTTTTACCGATCCTGACGAGGGGCAGAGTGCACACTGCCCGAAACGTTGAGTTACCCGGTCTTTGCCGAGCTGCACTCTGGAGATGATTCACACGGTGTCACCGCAAACCTTCCACTTTATCCAGCAAAGCTGGTCGTGTAGAAGCAAATGTTGGTGTTTAATGCAGCTGTCTGAAATTAGCCTCTGTACATGACAAGAGCATACATGTAGTTGACTGGGCTTGCTGTACGATCCTCGATCGACTCTTGCGCAAGTCTTTGACCTGAGTGCATGCTGCACTGGATGGTGATGGTTCAGACACATTGCTATCAAATCACAGCTGGGCCTGAGGCAAAATTTTAATTGTATCCCATAAGTTTGAATGACTTAATAAAAAAAAAAAATTGCAATAATGCGATAGGAGCCTATAAGGAATTTCTTGTTGTGGCACTTATAACCACCATCACTATTTGATACTCAATAAAAAAAAGTGTGAAGATGAATTGAAAGTGTAATTTTTTTTTTCAAAGTAATCTGTGAGTGTCCAAATTTTGTTGCACTGGATGAAATGTTTTTGCCATTGCAATCTCTCATCCAGTCAATGTCGAAAAATGTCCGACGTGCAAGTTTAGTACCAGAATTGAAGGGCCCGACATTTCAATCCTAGCAGGAGCATTCTCAAGGCCGGAAAGAGAACAAGAAAGGCTCTGCAAGGATCGAAACATCAGCCGTTCTAAACTTTTTTTGGAGCAGGCTCCCCTGGTAATGGAACGGCCAACTGCAAGAATCACCCCTACCAATGCGGTCTGCGTGTGCTGCCAGAATCGGACTTCTTTCCGAACACCCATTCTTATGATTTTGTGACTGGTTTTGCATCTCTTTTCTTGATGCTATTTTGGTCCAGGTCAAATTATGAAGATATCCCCACGTCAGAGGCTATTTCATGTTTCATTTTTTTAACACTGAGATGCATTTAGCAATACACAGACCACAGGATTTGACAATGGGACATTTGCATCGTCAACATCTCCGTTTGCTGTAAGTGTGTTCCTCTGAAAATGGAGTAATGATGTCTGTTAGGTGTGGAGTGTTAGTTGCATATCATGTAATTTCCTACCTAACCTGCTCATGTGTGTGTAGGCTAATGGAATTGTGTGAATTTAATGTGCGTAACCTTGTGTTGGAGACTGTTAAAGAGTCTTCTCTAAATTTTAGTCAAACAAAGGAAAAACCGACTGGGAACATTTGAACAAATTGAGAAAGGTCCTGCTAGGATCGAAACGTCAGGCCGACTGAATTTTAAGATTTGCATTTTGGTAATTTTAGTCAGTAAGCAGTTTGCAACATTTCTGTATATCAAATTGAAAAAATGGCGAAGGAAAGTTTGAGTGGATCAGGATTTGAACCGTAGACCTCTGGTTTTGCATACCAGCGCTTGTACATCTGAGCTATCCAGCCATTAGATGGTGGCCCTCCCAAAATATTAGATGGGGTGGGGGGCACCAGTCAGAAGCCTGCAACCATTAAGTGCCTTATATCTCCAATTTTGGGAGAATGTCCTCTGGAAAAAGAACAGCCAATGTGATGATGTCTCTTGGGTGTTCAGTTGCATATTGTGTTGTTCCCTTCCTAACTGCTGCCTTGTGTATGGATCAGTGTTGTTGTGGTTTAATGTATAGTCTGCATGCGGTTTGCTGCAGTTTTTGAATTTGTATTTCATGTAGTAGGACAGTGGAGAGATGAAGCACCTAGCACAATGGAAGTGCATAGTGCTTAACCCACTGCTGAGTGACGGCAGTGGAATATCGTGATCTTTTGTTCATTGGAAACCATTCTTTTTGCATGATGGTGTTTATAGTGTCTACTGAACTTCATCGACTGACAGAATTTGCTGTGTGCTTGGTGTTAGGGCCCTCCATTGTGCAGAATCTGTCTTTTTCCTCTCTTGAGACCAAATTTGGTTATCTCCAAAACAGTGTCTACCCATTCGCTGAACACTGATTAACCCTGACCCTACCTGACTACAACAGTGTTTGATTGACAGGATGTTAGGGCTATTTGTGATTTGTATCGATAGATTTTGTATGAGGACGGTCATCTTCCCATGGATGCATGGTAGATCTCAGTTTTAGTTGGCTTCAAATGGTGTGCCAACGGCCTGAGTTGAATTTGGTGAATCACAGAGAGGGTGTGAAAGTAGGAAGTGCCTTTCATCTGGTTTGGGATGCAAGTGCCCTCATGAAGTTACTTACTCCTTACACAGAATCAGTAAAGGCCGGAAAAATGAAAAGAAAGAGCATCTTGTTCCTATCAGGGCCTTTCTCAGGACCTTTGAGAAAGTTCCTGCTAGGATCGAAACGTCCGACCCTCATAATTTTTTGAAAGTTGAATTTTGGTCATAATTTAGCCGGTAAGCAGTTTTCAACATACATGTATTTGCATGTTACTCTAGAAAGAGCATGAGTTATTTGTTGCTAAATCAAGAGGGTTTGCCCTTCCTGACATGCCCTGTGTTATTTGCACTCCAGCAGAGCCACCCGGAACGAAGAATTTTCCAAATTCTGTTTGATTACCGAGAATGTGCTTTGAACCTGCCTTGAACATTTCTTGCCCCTTTCCTGGTTCCAATTGCACAGAGGTGCTTTAGCGTGACAATCTGCTCAGCAAGAAATGTCTTCCCTGGTTGAAACAAGATTGGTTGAACCGTGTTTCACTTGATGCTCGTTGTAGCCGACTTGTATTACAAAATTAGTTGCTTCACATGTAATACTAATTGAACTTTGGGTGGCAACCTGATTCTATTGAGCAAGTTTTGATGCTTAAGCGACTATATGAAATTGGCCCCTGATGGTGTATTAGCTCTCCAAAGCATCTTGAATGCAGTTGGGAGTATTTAGAACGCTCTTAGAGTGCTGTTATAATATTCTGACTGCACTTTGATCGTGCAGGATCATTAAAAGAATATTCATTTATACGGCAATCTGACTCAGTCAGCCTCTTGTGTGACGAGGGTTTAAGCTCAGTGCTTTGCCCGATTGCATGAGTGCATTTCTTCTCCGTTGCGCACTTTCATGGCGTTTAAAAAAACCCATATTATGTAACGAAAAACCCCTCGCCGAATTCACCGCATTTTATAAAAGAAAACAAGTCTTTTGTGCCTCCCCTGTCTTTGCAGATGGAGTTGGTCCGCCTGCTGAAGAAGCGCACCAGGAAGCAGACAGCACCACTCCCAAAGAAGGGGAGGCCGAAGACTCTAGGGACAGAGAGGAAACGGTGGCTGACAGTGAGAAGCCGGAAGAGGTGACTTCATCTGAGACGGAAGTTGGGATTAAGGAAGAGCCTCGACAAGAATTATGATGCTAGTTTCCTTTTTTTTCTGGTTGTCCATTTTTTAAAACACAATCTAGAATAGTAAAACTAAACAAATATTTATGAAATAGTCATTCCTCAATTTGTACTTATGTCAGAGAATATGGGTAGACACCTCATTGTTCTGGTGCACAACGTAAATTTTTATGTGTTGGTGAATGAGAAATCTTGTTGTCTACAATTGATTGTTACCTGGTCTTTGTGTTTAATACAGACATAGAGGTTAATTCTTGACTCTAATATGATGGGTATTTTGGTATTTTGTGTCGTATTTTTTTTTTTTTTTTTTTCTGGAAATGGGTTGAATATTTGCCGGATTTCGTTCCCACACAATTTTCTGTACGTTTGCACGATATGTAGGCTACGTGTGTTTTTTTAACCGGTTCTAGAAAAAAGAACTTTGAATTTGTGTCAACAGGAATTTGATATGTTTGTGACTTTCCATACCTTTTGAGACCCTCCTTTCTTTTTCTCTTGCATCCGATTTCTATTCCTTTTTCTTGGCCATGAAGCTTTCTTGCATCACCATTCAAATTTGATCGAAGGAAATTCTTAATTTGTTTTTATGGCATTCAGCATCACACTCTTCAATGTTTCCGAAGTTGTCCAAAGTTGAATCTTCGTTGTTCCTCTTGAATGAGCGAAGACATTTATATAAGAGCAATCTATGTATGTCTCTTTTCTGCAATTTTTTTTTTTTTTTTTTTTTTTTTTAGGGGGGGGGGGGGATGTTTATTTTTTTTCTTTTTTGAGCTCTGAATGTTGAATTTGGATGTGATTATTTGAGTATAAAGGTTGTTGGGTAAAACTGTCACTTCTCACATAAACCTTTTCGACTCACAATTTTTCGATTTGGTTAGATTGTTTCTTAGTGTCCATATTCCATATACATGTATTTGCTGATTGGAAATACAACTTTTAATCGAATACTTGAAATAAAAAGGAGGCTTTGTGGTATACATACTTGATCCTCATTTTACCCAGTGTGTCTAATTTTGCCCATTATGTTCACTACCATCTGTCAGTATGACGAAAGCACGTGTTTATGTAATAGTCCTCAAAAATATAGTCCCCCCAACAAAGTTACCATCCAGTGCCTAATGTCAGAAACTGGTTAAGTGTGAGAATCCACCAAGCAGGAACAAATCTTCCTTGTGGAAACAGCAATACAAGCTGGCCTTGGATTTGATGCCATTTGCTTTTGGGAAGAGGAAACCGGGACGGCCTCGCACACTGTACCTCTAGTTTGTCCAGCACCTCTTGGGAGATACTGAAGGGATGCTGCTGCCAGACAAAATTGCTTCTCTGGCCCGAGACCGTAGCAGTTGGAGAAAGTTTGTAGTCGCCTGCTCCACAGGCAAATGATGAAAATGATGCTTTTGGCTTGTATTGCCCTATTCTTAACTTGGCATGAGACAGCAGTCTTCTGGGTTAGCTTGCTGATTCTATGCAGCATGACTTGTATCTTGTCACTAAGCAAATTTGTGTCTTAGCAGCTCTATGCAATTGGCCCCCTGGTGTGAGTAGCTATCGGTATGCAAAATACTCAGTCATGAATAACACTCACTCAAAGAGTAAGCCATCGGTATGAAGAACGCTCAGTCATGAATAACACTCACTCAAAGATGTCCTCTAGCAATTTCAAATAGTTTATTTCAACAACAAAAAGTACAGGAAAAATTTACAGGGATCTTTTGGAACAGTGTTGAAAATTTTTAAAAATTGGCAAAGAAATTTTTCACTGGACCGGGACTTGAACCCAGTGCTCTCCTCGACGTAAACATCATGTCATATTTAAAGATTTCATAAGGTGTTATAAAGGATGAACTGATAAAACAGGTCGTCTGCTTAGTGGGGTTGCCCCATGTGTCCTAAAAGTCAAGGAAGAGAGTAAACATTTGCGCAAAACCAAATCCAAATCCAGCTTTTTTTTTCATAGAAAATGTCCAACTTCAAAATTCACTGATTCATGAGATATCAATAACTCAGTTTATAAGCCAATATATACTGTATATCATATCACACATCAGCTTCAAAGCAAAGTAGTCACTTCATGTGGTTAATGGTTGTGTGGGGGTACATGCAATCAGGTCTTCCTGTTTTTTCATCACATGTATATCTACATGTCAGTGATATTGCAAGTGATGTATCTCAACGTAATTGATAGTACGCATGTCACAGCAGTGTGTGAAGTGTGGTCTCTGGAATGCCCACTGTAGGTTGTCGTCACTCTCTGAACAATCACTGCTCTGATTCAGAATAACTTCACCTCACTTTCCAGATGCATTTCAGCACATTCAAGTCAAAGGGTTACACTGCCGTTCGCAACAAAGTTGCTACCAAAATCTAGCACTACCGGTACGTCCACACAGTTTGGAGGGTATGGGTATATATGCGTATGTGTAAAGCATTTTTCTTAGAAACAAACACTTTTCATAATAAGATTGGTAGGGCCCTCACAAATACGAAATTTGGTCCCTGGTATGGCATATTCAGGCATCACTGACATCCACTAGCAAAGTGGAACAAAGTAATCATCAAATGTACCAACAAATCCGTGCAAAGGTCACTTCTGGGACTCAGGTCCCACTTCTCTTTGAAAGAATAGCTCTGATTCAGGACAAATATATCATTCATATTGTAACATTTAATGGCAATTGGAAGAATTTTTATTCTCTGGGTTCTGATTAACTTTCCTCTGCAATATTTCTGGGTACATGCAGCATTAGTTTCCTCTAGTCACCAAGCGTTTTCTGCAGCATTTCATGATAAAGCACACAGGGAGGGATTTCTTATTCCTGAGTCTTGAGTCACCCAGAGATCGCCCAGTGAGAGGTCACCTAAAAGTCTCCCAGTGGTCACACCCAGTGGTCGCACTCACCTATTGGCTGCACCCAGTGGTCGCAGCTAGTGGTTGCCAAGTGGTCACCTGGTGATCACCCAGAGGCCATGCACCCAGTGGTCACCCATGTAGTTGCCTAGTGGTTTAATATACCCAGTGTTCACCTCAGTGGTGATCACCCAGAGGTCACCCAGTGGTTACCCAGTGTTCACCTGGTGATCACCCAGTGTTCACCTGGTGATCACCCAGTGGTCACCCAGTGGTTGCCAGTGCATGGTCACCTGGTAATCACCCAGTGGTCACCCAGTGGTCACCTGGTAATCACCCAGTGGTCACCCAGTGGTCACCCAGTGGTCACCCAGTGGTCACCCAGCGGTCACCAGGTTGCCTAGTGGTTGCCCAGCATTCACCAAGTGGTCCCCACGTGGTTGCCCAGTGGTGACCACGTGGTCATGGAGTCACAGTCATGTCCCAACAGCCTCAAATGCACCGCCACCAGACAAAAGTAGAAACACCCTCGGGAGGTTTCACTGATTGGAGTGGACCAGCGAGGCAAAGATGCTGTCCGGATTGGCCATCAGGTTCCCCGGCGTGTCGTACTCCACCATCTCACCGTCGCGCAGCGTCATGATGGAGTCAGAATCCAGGATGGTCACCACTCGGTGCTGCACGATGAATGGGAGAATAAAAAATACATACCCAGGATTTACCTGTAAGCTGATGAGTGACTGGCGTGTCGAGTGCAAATACTTGGACTTTGATGTGGCTTGGGCCTAGCAATCAGTTGAAATTCTCATGGTAAGCCCATTACCTTGCATGGGTCCACATGTCACAGCAGTTCAGAAACGAACGGCAATTCAGCCAGGGTCAGATGCCAGGTAGGAAGAGGATGGGGGTTAGCTTACCGGTATCTGGATATTTGGTCAGGCAAATTGAATAGTGTCACTCAGTAGCTATTATGTGATGAGACTCTCTTTGGGCCAACAAAAGTAACAAGAGGCTCTACGTACAGCACCTGACATCTCACTGATGCTCTTCAATCTCTCCTGGGAGATTTGGAACTCTGTTACAGTAGCACCCGCCTGTCTCAACCCAAGTGCAGTTTGGCGTGCGGTGCAACTGCAGTGCAATCCCCACGCTGTGATCATGCACTGCACAGCCAGTGAATTCATGATTATATAAAGTTAAGCCAAATTGACTTGGTCTTGTTTTTGTGCCATGTAGGTTTGAGGACGCTCTTTGTCACAACCGGCATTGGGCTAAGAAAATCATCACGTACGTACTGACACAAGTAGAAGTTTCTTACCGCGATTGTCAAAATGGTTCTGTCAGCAAATACTGTTGCCACAACGTTTTGAAGAATTTTATCCTGTTGAGTAAAAAGTGTTAATTAGCCATGTTCATCTAACTCATCTATTTAATTTATATATATATATTTTATATTTTATATTTTTTTATTGATTTTGCAGGTATAAATGAAATACATGTAAAACATTTAAAATACAAAAGACTGACATGCAAATATTAAAAATAAATAACTGTAAAAACATAAATAATAAATAATTGTAAAAACAAAAATGTTAAATACCCTAATTATAAAACAAGTAAGCAACAACAAGAACAAATAGACAACACAAAGCTTTTCTTAGCAATAACTATTGCATTTTGTGAGGCAGTTATTGCTACAAAAGCTTATCCACTCTTTCTGGTTACCAGTCATTTAGTGCTATCCATACATTAATAGGTTTGTGGTTCTGAAAAGAACCGGAGGAACTTGACGTTTCAAACAGTGTACTCTGTTCGTCTTCAGGAGACTGAGAGAGCTAGAGGGCTAGAGTCTCATGAAGACGAACAGAGTACACTGTTCGAAACGTCAAGTTCCTCCGGTTCTTTTCAGAACCACACAGTGCATACTCACAAAAACCAAAAATGTTAAATACCCTAATTATAAAACAAGTAAGCAACAACAAGAACAAATAGACAACACAAAGCTTTTCTTAGCAATAACTACCTCTATTGCATTTTGTGAGGCAGTTATTGCTACAAAAGCTTATCCGCCACTCTTTCTGGTTACTAGTCATTTAGTGCTATCCATACATTAATTGGTTTGTGGTTCTGAAAAGAACCGGAGGAACTCAACGTTTTAAACAGTGTACTCTGTTCATCTTCAGGAGACTGAGAGAGCTAGAGGGCTAGAGTCTCCTGAAGACGAACAGAGTACACTGTTCGAAACGTCAAGTTCCTCCAGTTCTTTTCAGAACCACACATACTCACAAAAGAGAATTTACATGGTGTCACCGCCAACCAATTAATCCTGCTATTCTCACCATGCAAACCTTCAAATCTTATCCATGCATTGTTTGATTAAAAAAACCCAATAAGTGTGCTACTGAGGAGCCTGGGATGGCTGGATGTCTCACCGTTTCCACGTCGATGGACGCCGTGGCCTCGTCCATGATGAGAATCTTGGACTGTCTGAGGAAGGCACGGGCCAGGCAGAACAGCTGCCGCTGACCCAGACTGAAATTCTCCCCACCCTCGGAGACCTCATAATCTGAAGGTGTGACGGGAAAAGGGCTGTGACACATTGAGAGACGCCTGGTTGATTAAATCTAGGCCAGTGAGCAAGACCAATATGATCACACATGAACTTGATAAAGTTGAAGCCATCTTGTTGATCTCAGCCATACAGTGCTGTATTGAACCAAGCCAATGCTTTTCAGGAAAAGAGTCTGGTATATTTTCTTTGGCATGGTTGAGTAGTACGGTGTGGGGCAGGCAACAAAGATGGCCACAGAAGAGAGGAAAAAGCGGCTGCACTGAGCAGCAATGACCAGTGATTGTTGCAACAGCAGTTGCAGCAACAGTAGCAAAATAGATGTGGTAATTACAGCAGCAGCAACAGCAGCTAGTATAGCAACAACAGCAACAACAGTAAGAGTAGCAGTAGTACCAGCCAAAAGCAGTGGCAACAGCATCAGCAGTAAACAACATCAGAGGCAAAAGCAGCCCGGGCACCAGGGGTAGATTTCACAAAGCCTTACGATACACCGTAACTCAACTTACGATGGATAACCCATCGTTAGTTGTGATAGGCTGTATGGTTTTTGTGCATCGCTCATCGACTTGCGACGGATCGTAAGTTACGACGAGTTTGGTGAAATCCATCCCAGGGATTATAACAGTAACAGCTGCAGCAGTGCAACAGGGTCGAATTTCCACTCACTCCCTGGCACTCATCATCCAGGCACTCACCAAGTCCCCGTGGCAACTGGCTGACTGTGTCCTTCAGCTGGGATATCTCGAGGCTCTGCCACAACTCAGCATCTGTCCGGTGGCTCTCCGGGTCAAGATTGAACCTGGAATTCCAAAGGGGAAAGATTCCGGCTGATTTGAAATCTGCGAGGCACATTGCACCGTGCTCTCATTCATCTGCTTTCATCTCACAAGCAGCACACTATTTTGATCAATGGTCCTTGCAGTGATGCTTGCAGTGAATTTGTGATAAATGCTCTTTTCAGCAAAACATCCAAGAAATGAGACTTATGTAGGAGACAAATTCTTTTCCACAGTCTTCAGTTCTACAGCCATTGCTCATGTTACTGGATAGTGACTTACTATGACCTCTATAGCTCCAAAGACCAAATGACATATTTAAACATGCTCCTAATTTTAAACAATTCTTTCAAGAAGACCTCATCACGTAGTGGAGAATGCACTTTTCAGCTTTTGTCAGCAAAAAATAAAAAAATAGATACAATTTTGCTAAAATATTCCATCCTTGAAAATGCAGATGAATTTTGATTGAAACAGGTCCAGTGCTGTGGACAGAGTTTTATAAGAACTCCCTCTAGAACCATATTGGTCAATTTTATGAAATTCAGCGTAGCTTACAACCAATTGCAAGATGATGACCAATCATATCCTGGTTTAAATCCATCATATGCTGTGTAATGTATTGATGTATCACTTTTGTAAGCCTTTGTGAAACCCAGTACTGTGGTTGAGTAAATCAAACCCATCCTATCTTACAATCACCCACAAGACGATGATTCAATGCACACAAACCGTACTGCCCATTTTTTAGACATGAGTTACGATGGATGGTAAGGCTGGGTGAAATGCAGCCCAGGGATTGTACCTTATTGTCCCGTGGAAGAGCACTGGGTCCTGGGGGATGATGGCGATCCGTTGTCGGAGTGTGGTCAGGGGAACTGTGCTGATGTCCACACCATCAATCAGAATACGACCTGTGGAAGTGATCCCTGATACATTGACTCGACCGCTAAACTCATCTAACGGCTACACCTACAACAATTTCAGTCCGATCCACAGTTAAAAAAAAAACACCACAACTTACGGCCCATCTGTTTTAAATCTCTCTCCCCATTCATCTTTTCCAGGGACCAAATTTCACAGAGCTGCTTAAGCACCCAAATTGTGCAAAAGCACAAAATGTCACGGTTCATAGGATGACCTTACCGACCCACATGTCACTTTTGTTTCATGCTGAGTAAAAAAGAGTGGAATACAAGTCAAAAGCTGTCACATCGCAGTGCGCTTTGTAATCCTGTTAACACCAGGAAGACTTTTCCTGCTAAGCAGATTCTCATGGTTCAGTAGCTCTATGAAATTGGCTCATTGTTGTATCATCGTATCAGGCTGTTATCAGACTGATAGGGGTGGTGGGAAGGATCAAGACAAACCACGGTTACTTTGTGACACTATGAACATCTAAACAGTGAAAAGGGGGTGAAAATGTCATTTCACCGTGAAACTAAAATTAGGTCACTGTGATTTCACAGTGGATTCTACAGTGAATTCACTGTGAATATAATCGCTTCTCTGATCTGATAAGGACATCTTCAGATCACTAAAGAGACCGTGAAAAAACGTGAATATCTAGGGTGGCAAGCTCCAGCCTTGAGAGATGGCTAATTCAATTACCAGTATAAGGGACCACCAGCCCCCATAGAGGTACTGTATGGTGTCCTTGTACCTGTCACTCCAAGATACTTCTGAATTGCCTCTAGCCATTTACCAACAGGAATGTGACCTTGGAGACCACTGGTGAAAACATGACTTGGCCAACTGTGTGCCATGAAATAGGGGTGAAACACGGTGAATTTTCTTTTCACGGCTAAATGATATTTTCACCTCATTTTCACTATTGATTTAGATGTTCATAGTGTGAATTGGTTCAGATATGAGTTACCTTTGCAGATGTCGATAATCCTGAATAGGGCCAGGGTCAGAGAAGACTTCCCGCTTCCGGTACGACCGCAAATCCCCACCTTCAGAAAGACAAAAAACAGTGATCGATTAACACGGCCAATGTCTGCAGTCAGTTCACTGCCGGAAGAGGAGCGCATGCATATTCATCACACCAGTTTGGACTGGCCTTGGGTACTGCTGTTCATGTGGCAATAAGGTTTGAATGTTTGCATGGTAGATGTACAAAGTGAAAGGTTTGAGAGATGGATTGTGGCTCTGAAAGGCAATCCCACACTCAATCTTGTTTCTAACCAAGGACGGATGTTTGTGCTTACAGCAACCTTACAAAATTGGCCCCTAGTTAACAAATCACTAAAACTCACAGTTTTTGACCATCAGCTCCTTGCAAACATAATTATCACAACTGCACCTCTTTTTCTACATTATTCTTTGCAAAATCGGTGGCAGCATTGTGATAGGTTGGCCCATCTTGTGACAGATTTGGGAGCTATAGCGGTGACCTTGTATAAGCGGCTAATGGCAGAATGCATCCGAAGGTTGGTCAGCCATCTTGAGGGAGGGAGGGGAGTGTTTACCTTCTCGCCAGATCTGAAGGTGGCAGAGATGTTCTTGAGGACGGGGTCCAGCTCCCTGGCGTAGCGGACGGATACCTCCTGGATTTGGATCTCACCGGTCCTGGGCCAGTCTGGCTCGGGCTCCGTGCCTAGTCAGTCAAGTGGAAAGAAAGCCACTCATCACAGTCAAGCCAACAAAACAGCAAAAGGGGAACACTGCGGAGCTGGGGGTATATATGGGGATGTAGGGAAACTATTTGTCCACTTGTGTGTTTGAGTCATTTAGCCTCTGATGATGAAGGTCCTGCTAGGATCGAAACGTTAGGCCACTAACTACAGTTCACAATGTTGCATTTTACCACAGGTCCAATGGGTTGGTAAGCAGTTAGCAACAGAATTACATTTTTGTTTATTCTTGCTTATAATTGTGGTTAGGGAGTTATCATACATGTACACGTAGTTGAAGGTCTCTAGCTCCAGCTCTTCAGGATTGACAGGAGTTGGTAAACACTATGTAAAATTATGTTCAGTGCCTTGTCTGGGGCTCTGTGATCTTAACCCTTTCTTTCTCTTGGACTCACCACTGTAATCTTCATTTGGGACGCCAATGTACTCCTTGATGCGTTCAATGGCATTCATCTGTGTTTCTGCCTCGGCTGCATAGCGGACGGCAAAGTTCATGAAGTTAGCAACCTAAAGGAGGGCAAACAGAAACCAAAAATTGCCCCCATTTGTTAGCTCAACCCCTAAAAGTGATCAGAAATGAGGAGTGGAAACCAGCAAGGAGATTTCAGAGCAAAGAAGATTTCATCCGACAATGATTTGAGGCTGCTCCTTGTGGTTTAGCACAGTGGTGATCCGCCAACTGAGCTATCCATCCCTTATCGGGCGGAGGTCCTTCTCAGATAGTCAACTACATATCTTGAACTTGCTAGGGTGTGGGCTGGACTCAGAAGCATTCTAACCATTATCTGCCATATGTCTCCAGAGATCTCACCCCCATTAGTTTCCATCCAGAGTCAATCATTAATTGCAATTTGGTTGTAAATTCAGCCACAGCAGTTTGGTGATGAAACAAAGTAAACAATTTAGAAATATTGGAGTTATTTTCTTCCAATTAAGTTTCAGGTTTAGGCGCCCCCACCCTGGCAAAGACTATAGTTGACTATTAGAGGTCACCATCTAAGGACTGGATAGCCCAGATGGTGAGATCACTGGTATGCAAAAACCAGAGGTCTGGGGTTCGAATCCTGGTCCTGTCAAAGTTTTCTTTGTCGACTTTTCAAGTTTTGGGTCAGATTGAAATGGATACGTCCTAGGCCTATAATTGTCAAGGATCCCATCCTAGCCTTTATTCAATCAGACACAAACACAAATTCATCAAAAACCTAGCTACAACAGTCCAGGGAGATCACACAAAGTGGATGCAGCTTTAAAAAAAACAACACACCTGTTATTCAACTAAACTAATGTAATATTTTCATTGACTTCACTGTCCTCTGAAAGGTCTGCTTTTGCACAAGAGGTCTGGGAAAAAAACTCTGATATGAAAAACAAATATATATCCCTGCCTGACAATTCCTGATGCCCATGATAAATTATTTTAAAGACTTCAACCAAACCTAAAAAGAGGGCCTGAATTTTAATATTAGCAGGACCCTTCTCTCTGCCTTTGAGAAAGATTCTGTGGGGACTGACACTAAAATTCTAAGATTTCCGTTTAAGTAATCTAAGCCATCAGTAAGCAGATTGCAAATTTAAAAACTTCACATCCCAAAATGGTTTACCAGCAAAACATGCAAAGGGAATGATTGTGGATTTCTTTGGGAGTGTAGTGGATCTCTTATTATGCCCTAAAAGATTAAGTGTTTTTATTTTCCAAATGATTGACTTATTATTCACATTTGCTTTTTCCCTTAATAATCTAATCAAACTGCAGATGATCATTCTTTATAGGCTTGCCTCCACCACATTCCTCTTTGCTTTCATTTACTACTCCTGGAAAAAACCATGACTTGGTAATTTATTCTTTTGTATACCTGCTAGGCCCAGCCAGCTAATCTATCCTTTGTCCTCTCTGGCTCGCCAGGAAAAACCCCCAGTGGTGCTTTTACAATTTAAAGAATAGACAACTCTAAGTTTACTTTGTGTTACGGTTCAAGAAAGCACAGGCAGACTTTTATTGATTTACTTTCCAGGTGTATAAAAACCCGGGGAAAAAGCCCTCACTAGTCAGTCACTCAGTCAGTCAGTCAGCAGTGAGTGAATAAAATTCTCTAAGGCAGAAGAGCAATTTTACTCCTCCTCTCTCGTGCATAGTTATTAGTAGATGTACACCTCTATCTACAGGAGGAAACCATTCGCTTACCATGAGTGTGTAGGACACTGCCAGCCCAACCTTGCTTGGTTCTAAGGTGCCATTTATTGCACTAATTATTGTCCCAATGCCAACAACCAGTATTCCAATGACCCCAATCATCTCCTAGGATAAAACGTAAATACATCGATTTAATTATATCATTTTGGACTTTTTTTTGTCTGCTATCCAACAGAGAAAGAACTGCAAATTACAGACACTGTATTTAGATATTTGGTGAAGGTGAAAATGGAACCTTTTCATTCATTTTCTGTTGTAATCTGCACATATTTTAGCAAGCTCAAAAACCGTTAACTGTCTAGCTTAATAGTAGACGGAATTATGATTATTGGTATTAACATACCACTGACTAGAGTGACCTCATAATCCAGATTATCATTTTCAATCTTCAATTTTCGATAACAGAATCAATCTTTTAAAATAAAACTTCTGCCTCTGTTAGCATGTTAGCGAGTCCCATCGTGTGCATAAATTAATACAATTACTTCCCTCTGACACTATACCACGATACCATTGGTCGGCATAACTATTTGACGCGCTAGTTTTGTCCAATCAATAGACCGTATTCTAATTAAGATTCATTTGCATACGTTTCCGGACGGCCGCAACTCTCCAATGCCAGGTTCATATCCAATGTACAAGTGTGCATTGCATTTCTTACTGTACAACACTGCACACTTATAATTATAGGCACACTACGTCTACAGCCGCCATTTTCAAATGCCAAACCGGGGCTTCTCTCCAGCCTTTCGGAAGACAGTTACCGCCAACCGAGCCGCCACTCACCAGCCTCATTCCTGCCCATCTGTGGGTCGTTTGAACATACAGATAAGCGGTGTTGTTCGCGTTGATCTTCTTCACGAGCATGTTGTAGAAACGACTTTGGTCTCTGTCGACAAAAGTGAGTATACACGCTTACGTAAGTACATGCAACCACTACACTAAATATAGCACCCGACTAAAGATAGGTCAACTTGAACTTTGAAGGTCAACTTGAACTTTGAAGGCCCACTGGCACATGCAGTAGTATTGCCTGATTTGAACAAAAACCCGGTGTCTTTGACAATTTGGTCTTGAACTTCATGGCTCTCAGAGCAAGTCATGATCCCCTAAAAGATATATTTTGGGACTAATTGGTAGATGGTTGCCAGGATTGCAGGTCAGCGCAAAAAGAACGTATGGGGCCTTATACATGCCGGGCGTGCACAACAGAAAAGAACTTCTAATAATGAAGTTTCTGGTGAAACTCTTTCACTTGGTGTCGGCACGGTACGTGTGATCGAAGCTGAAACCTCAGTACATGTAAAACTAAAAGAACACCAACACTGTGTATGGCTATTTATTTTTATTACGGAATTGAACTAACCCCGTGAGCTGAAAGGCATTCTAACTACTTAATAATAAAAATGAGAAAGACAAAATAAAACAAATCTAGTAAAAGGCGTTGCTGCACAGCCATCCAAGGCAGTATGTTTCAGCCTTTGTGGGATTTTCGGATAGGACCAAAGGGCCAGGCCAACTAAGTTTTATCCAAAAAAAGAATAATTAACCTGAAGATTCCGATGTACTAGTTTCCTGTTAATTGACCTGTTGGTCTCTTTGAAGCCAAACGCAAAAACGAAAGATGTTTGATGTTTATTTACAAGCTAATTTTTAACTAAGTGGTATTTTTTGACCTTCGTAGTTCTGTGGAACTGGTTCACGCTATATCATACCTGTACGCCCGGATCGTTGGTAACCCACCCAAAGACTCCGAGAAGTGAGCAAAGACTGGAGACCTCGTCACGCTGTCGAGACGCTGAATTTCCCTGAAAATTCATAGTTTCCATATAGGTGAGTGATACACTGCAAAAGCGTTGGGAAACACATGTTGGGCACAATCGTTTGCCTAATACTGTCTGGCTTTATCAGAAATATTGGGAACTTGTGCTCGGTTTGGACCAAAATAATTAACATTTTGTGTGATCCCAAAACTGCCGTAGCCAGGTTTACAACACGTGGTTGTTTGCATCTTTATGATGGGGCGTGATCCCTGGAGATAATAATTATGGCAGTTAATGAATAAATGCTTTTGGCTGGCGCCCCACCCCGGCAAAGATATGTTAACTATATTATTCTGGGAAGGCCGCCACTAATGTGCTGGATAGTTCGATCAGATAGTCCAGTAAAATGTTGGATAGGCCTACATAATTACCAGTTGGTGAAATGGTGGGTAGATATTATTTGTTGACAATCTTATGACAAGTGACACCGATTCGGTAAAATACAAGAGTTTTTTTCTTAATATGGTAAGGCAGGTTTTCGACTTAATTGTTTTTCTTCTCGAGGGTGGCTATCTTACCGAGTGGTTGTGATGTAGAACTTGGCCAAGAAGTAGTACGTTATCATCATTGGGACGATGAAGATGATGAAGATGGGGAGGATGATAGAATTGACCACAAGCCCGCTGATATACCCCACGATAAAGTAGATAGTGGCATCTATACTCTGTAATAATTTCTGTCACGAAAAATGATAAAATGCCGGGGCTGAAACTAACAGATTTGGCAGCACAGAGACAGCAATGAATTTCAGTCAGCACTCGGTTTTTTTGAAGATTTTCCTAAATAGATAATTAACAGCAATGACAGTTTCGAATGAGTTGTAGGCCTATGTCGCAACAAAATATTGAGGTGTCTAATTTGAAACACAGTCGAAGTACGGTCTAGGTACTGTCTCTTAGAATTTGAAATTGTTTGAAAAGCAGAAATAAATATTATCATTTTAACCAACAACAGAGCACAACTCTTATCACAACAAAATTTAATCCTGTCAGTGCTCCTGTTTTTAAAGATTGGAATCATTTGATTTAAAAAGTGTTAGGGTTACCGACATTAATGCTCACGTCGTTATAACACTTTCAAAACAATGAATATACTTTGCTTGGATTCGGTTTACCGTTTGGATCTCATCTGTTCTAAAATAAATTCAAATTGGAACGATTCAGATGTTTTCTACTAAAAACAAAAACCTCTCTTACCGTGTCCATCAGTGTCGTATCACTTGCGAGACGATTAAGAATGCGTCCAATGGGTGTAGTGTCGAAAAATCTGTTGACCAAACCAAAGGAAAGAAGCATTCAGAGATTGACGATGGTAAAAAAAAAGAACATTGGTATTTTTTGTTTAACCTTTTGAGAAAAGGTTTTACTCAAAGAGATTGACTGTAAGCATCTGTAAGTGATACAAGATTGTTGCAATCTGTTGCTTACTGACAGAAATGACCAAAATTAATTTCAAATCTCAAAATTTTATACGGGGTTCGATCCTAGCGTCAGCGTAGCATTTGAAAGGTCCCGCTAGTAGGCCTATATAAGCGAAGCGCCAATTTCTCCACCACCGAGTCCAAGGCATTCTCTTGATGACGGCCAGAGCATACTTGCCGGAACTGAGTTCCTCACGTTCTTTTCAGAACCATACCTCTTCCTAAAGAGACATTATTCATGGTGTCACCGCAAACCCTCCTTTATTATTTCACCCGCCATGCAAAGCCTTTAGGCTTATCTTTTCCTCTAAATTTGAGAGATGGTTCTCTGAGGTGTTGGTTAGCCTACCTCATGGAGCATTTGGTGATGTTTCGCAGCATGCTGATGTGTAAACGTTTGGACGCTATGTACACGCCGACGACGATGAACATAGACCCGATGAACGCAGCTATCACTCCCCCCACAGAGAGACCGGCATAACCGCCTATGTAATAAGAGAGTGGCTTTTCTGTGGACTGAATCATAAACCGAGGAAAATGATGCCCAGTGTTATGCACTGCAAAATGTTGGGTCAAAAGGGTTGGGAAAATTCGCTTGGTCGGGTTTTAGTTAGCGATTGCTTTTGACCGAACCATTCCAGCTGTTGGACTGTTACTGATGATATTTTGACCTATACAGTGTATGTTCAAAATGTTCATTGAATATTGGCCAAAATTCGTCACAGTGTGTCAGTAACGTGATTAATTAAAAGACTGAACTCGACATCAAATGGTGTAAGCAAGATGGTCCACTTCAAATTCAAGGTCTGGAAATTGATAGTCCATTAGTGGGGATTAGCACATGCCTTTGGGTATATATAATATACTAAGAACCAAGAGTCTGTGTGAACATTGTCAAGCTACCCAGCTTGGATCTGGTCCGAATTTCTTACCTTATAGGTTTCGAATCTTGCTAACATATGTCCCTTATTTTAGTGATATCAGCACAGTTTCGTTTAGTTCCATGAACTGTACAATCATTTTTGGGGTTGAATTAGTCATGTACATTGTGGTGAGTTTTTTCTGTCAAAAACCCATTTTAAGACAACGTAGGTTAAACAGCCGGAAAGATACATTCCGGATTTCACAAAGCTTTACGATGCGTCGTAACTCCACTTACGATTGATGATAACCCATCGTAAGTTGTGATACACCGTATGGTTTATGTGCATCGCTCATCGTTTTGCGATCAACCGTAAGTTACGATGAGTTTGGTGAAATTGACAGCAGGTTGTGCAAGTGATGACTTTGGTTTAACAATTGTCAAGTACATGGAATTTATTACGTAAGTATGGGGAGGGGTAGCCTACATTGTCTGAAGAAATTCCCGCCTCAGACCAAGTAGACAGCCAGAAATTGGTGCCCATGGTGAAGCCTGCGTTTGCCACGTATCCGGCGACGAACAATATGGTCATGGCCCATGTCATAGAACGGCAGTAGAATGCGTAGACCTTGTAGGTTACTGACCCTCTCTCCATATCCTCTTCACCGATCAGTTTAGCTCCTGTCGATATTGTATCTGAAAAAAAGTGGGCAACTTTGTTTAGAAAAGCATAGCACATCATTGCGATTATACATGCACATTTTCAGAACGAATTGATTGGATTTGATCCCTCACTTCCAATTGATAATGTAATGCCTTTTGACATTTGTCAATTCAGTAAACAGAAGCTTGGGAGTTCGGTGGTATATAGCATACGTTCTGGAACTTCTGTGGCAGCAACATTCGCAGGATTCTGAAAATATAATCTCCCTTGACACCTTTTAAGGGTCGAGGACAGAGATAAATTGCACCCCAGTATTTATTAAAGATACCTTTAAAAGTCCGGAAAAATCGTAATCTTTATCTTCTTACGTGGAGTCTGCGATATTTCCATCGAGATGTGTCTCTTGAGGACCTCCTTCCTCTCATCGACGGACAGTCTGCTCAAGATGTCCTCGGACTCGGTCTCGGACTCGGTCGCGGCCTTGACCGCCTGCTGGTACTCGCTGTAGATGTCCGGCGCTTCGTCTATGATGTCCTGTAGATTACCCTGGTGGGTTATCTTGCCATCTCTCATCACGATGATCTGTATAAATACGAAGAGAAATTGTGAAAAATGGCGGAAATGCCACAGCCACACTGAAAAAAACCCTGAAAAAATTACACGTAGTTTTCGTGCGGATTTTACAGGTACGATTTTGACCACTGAGGTTGAAAGAGTTGAAGACGATTACCGGTACCTGAGGTGGCCCTTCAAAACTGGGAAGTGGCCCATCTCACAGTTTGATATAGGGGGCCTACAGGGAAGCCTTTTGTCGTAAAGTCTTGGCACATAATCCTGTATGAGCCTTACCTTGTCTGCTTGACTCATGTATTGCAATTGGTGCGTTACCAAGAGAACGGTACGTTTCTTCCTTAGCAGAGTACCGATGACGGCTTTATTGAAGACATGCATTCCAACATGGACGTCTAAGGCAGAGAGGGGATCGTCCTGTTATTTAACGCAGTAAAACGGAATGCAAATGTAAATAGTACAAATTAACAGGTTCAACTCATACGAAGCAACTTTGTCCGTCATTTTGTACAGTGTCACGGTATAGGATGGATTTTTGTTTACAATCCAAACTAGAGGGTCTGACGTTTTGATCGAAACGTCAGGCCCTCTAACTTTTGAGATTTATGTATTGCAGGTCATTTTAGTCAGTGAGCAATTTGCAACAGTTTTTTGTATTAACTTCACATTACAATCCAAACTATTCAAAATATTGCTGTTAATGTGCTTATTCATACTGTACAGTATTGAAATGATTCATAAGTCAAACGTTTGTGAAATGTTTATGGGAAATAAGCACACAAACCAATATGACGATATCCCTGTTGGAGTAGACTGTCCTGGCTACGCTGATGCGTTGCTTCTGCCCTCCGCTCATATTGATGCCCTTCTCTCCGATCTCCGTCTGGTCGCCTCCCGGAAGGATTTCAATGTCCGGTTTGAGGGCACATACCTCTATCGTCTTCTTGTATCTGCAGAAATTTCCCATAACGGAACGTAAAACTAGTTGGGGCCATATTTGTCGCGTGCTAATTAACTCAAAAGTTCGAGGGCTTGACGTTTCGATCGAAGATCCAAGATGGAAACGTCAGGCCCTCTAACTTTTGAAATTTATGTATTGCAGGTCATTTTAGTCAGTGAGCAGTTTGCAACAGTTTTTGTATTAACTTCGCGTGCTAATTATATAGTAGCTTATTATTGCTAGTGCTTATATATAGCAGAATGTTCATGCTGCCAGGAGGCGTATATTGGTACCAATTCATGAAAGGTTTTCTTATTATCGGTCTTATTTGTGCTTGATTATTCAAACCACTGAGCTGAGATTCCATTGTAGAGACCGTTGGGCAAAATTTTATTAACAATTTGATCAACATTTGTCAGAATATCGAATGGCAATATTTTATTAACAGTTTGATCAACATTTGTCAGAATATCGAATGGTAACTGTATTGATTAATAAATGCCCATCTGTTGAATTGTGTTCGTCCAACAGTTGGCCAACACTGTTATATCGCACGTACTTATAATTATACGTACAAGAATGATGTCTCAGGTTAAGTGTGAATCCCTTTGATTACAAAGCACGTGACGGTGCCATAATGGGGGCCCCTGACTATGAGCGCTCCCAGTTGAAACCTTAGGTACTAAAGTCATAACGCCGCCAGGGGAGACAAAACTATAACACAGTAGAAATAGAAATAGAAATAGCCCCATGCCAATTAGCTACTTCTGTATATAGGGCACCCTACAGAAATGACGTCACGCGCCAATTTCGCTTACCTTTTCTTTTCCATTGCATTTCCAAAAAGAATGTTGTCTTGCAGTGTAGCGTTGATAAGCCATGCCCTCTGTGCTGCATACGCAACAGTGTTCATGTGCCTTTTAAAAAGAAAGCGGAAATTCGAGCATGAATCCAAACAAAGACCACATATAATTGTACAAGTGCTGAATAGGGGTATTTAGGGTTGAACCGTGGCTCTAAATTGGTTAGAGATGAGGAAACTATTCTTCGGGAAAGGACACAGTTATTTGATAGAGCGCATTGGAATGATGGATTTACCATTTAATACGAAAATCGAACGGGAAGATATGTTAACTAATGCAATACTGACTCGTTGAATTGAACGCTACCCGATAACGTTGTCATTTCGCCTTGAATCGCTGACACTAGTGACGACTTGCCGCTACCCACTGAGCCGATAACCATTGTCAGTTTACCTGCGACAAAGTAGAAAGTAGAAATGATGTGAAAGTAGAAATTATCTCACTGAATTGATTTAGAGTTATTCTTGGTATTTTTCTATAGGTGCTTTCCACAGAACCGAAACGCCGTCAGGTATTGCGGTGTGCAGTTTAGAAAAGGTCTTCGCAGGGTCGGAACGTTAGTTGTACGTTAGTTATCACTTTATATGAGAATTTCATTTTGGTCTTTATCTTTAAGTCAGTATGCAGTTTGCAGTATTATTGTATAGGCCTGTTATAATTTTTTTCGATTCTTGTCAAGGTAGGATAGAAATATTTACCAGCTGGGATTTCGACATTGATGTTTGCGAGTGTGGGCATACAACTGGCCTCGTCCCAATTGAAGTTACCGTTGGTTATCTATACGAAAGTGCAAAAAACAGGGACACGAAATACTTTGGAATGAATCGCGCTATAGACCTTTTTCACGTGACGTCATGCTGGACCGCCTTACAATGGCAGTGTACAGTGTAAATATCAGTTGTACTATAGGGTTGTGCGTACACTTTCCATAAAAAAGCGGTCCAACGGCGGCAGTGCTTTTGTTTTACGTGTTTTGGTCACGTGTGTGAAAAAGGTCACTCTATAGGCCCTATATCTAGACATGTTGATAGAATATCGGTATATGTTATTGTAAGGAGAAAAAAAAATGAGCACCTTGATTGCGACTGAGGGAAGCAGGCGATTTTTCGTGACATTCGTTTGGTTGGTGGAACTGTACGAGCCAACTGCCTTGGAGTTGGATGCATTTGTGTTGGGCAGCATGCGTGTGGTTTCATCGACGTCGCTTACGGAGTAATCGTCAAACTCGTCTGCGGAAGTCTCATGTATCACGTCAGTCTGTGGTAAACACGATTGAATAACGTCAAATGAATGCATTGCACTCACTTGCTGGTGAAACATTTTTGCGAATAGCTGGAAGTATATCAGTCGATTTTGTAATGTTTTCAATTCATATGCATTAGATAATCCAGATGTTAAATTGGACCTTTGATATAACAGTAATACCAACTTCAATAGGACAAACACCATGCATGTGGCTGTCAGGATTATGATAATGTTGTTTCCCACGTAATAGGCACTCTCTTTGTAAAATGCTCAAATAATTCTTTTTCACAAAGTCACCGGTTCAGAATTCTCATAAGTATTTTGGGTTATTCCTGCAGGGGGACGCGCGCGAAAGGTCGGAGAGGTTCCCGCATTGGATCTCATGACGTCATGTGTGTAGGGCGCCCTCCCCTGCGCAGAGATCAAAAGAAGGTAGCCCATGCATAAGCCGACCCCGTGAGCCGCGTGTGAACACACAACGCACGTTATCCATCGTTTCGTAAGCGTTAAATCCTCCGACATGGCGGCAAGAGATGAGTAGATGACACCAATAGGACTGAAGGACTACATTTTGCAGATACCAAACCCTTCCTTGATTTACAGTCCTGAAAACCCCTTTGACGCCAGTGCATAAAAGGTCTACATTGCACGTTTACTCTATGAGCAACAACGACTTACGTGATTACGAAATCTTATGTTGACCCGGGAGGACGCCCTGTCCCGCCAGTCGTTCCCTTCCGGTTTCCTCTCCACCTCCTGCGCCTTGAAGAATCTCTGCAGGCGCCGTATGCTGATGACGCCGTTGATGACCGAGCTGGTCACCAACGGCAGCATGAAGAGGGGACCGGTGAGCTGGTTGAAGAGAGCCAGCGAGGAGAAGGCTTTCTCGGGCGTCAAGGGCTTGCCGGAGAAGGCGGTGTACGTGCCAAATGTCTACCGATAACCAACAACACATTCATGATCTACAAGATCGAGAAATCCTCAGAAGGCTTGTCCGCTCATTCCCACTGAAAACTTTCTCAAGAATCACTGTATTCCAATTTAGATGTAAATGTGTCACAAATGTACATGTGTCGAAATGCCTTATCAAGCTGTGTTGGGACTAATGTATATTTTAAGAAACATAAGAAACATATTTTCGATTTGAAGAAGTGTGCGAATTTGAACCAAGCACCCCTTTTTTAACATTATAAACTTTCAAATTTCAACATTGGAGTCGTCCAAGTGAAGCATTTGGTTATAGGAACATCAAAATGTGTCATTGTTTTCATTTGTATTTTAACAAGATACCTATTGATCGCATAATTATAATCCCTCCCCCAAAAACCGTGAAGGAAATGAATGAAGTATCATTGTTGTCAAGAGATCCTTACCAGAAGTGTTACAGTCAGGGGAGCCGCAGACACAATGAACCCTAAGAATGACGAATGAAATAGACGTCTCATTAAAATAACTCAATAATGATATCCATGCATTACGTGATTGAACAATCCGTATCCTGGAAGTGGTAAAGGGCCCGAAGTTTGGATCCTAGCCGGACCTTTCTCAGAGACAAGATCCGAACGTTTTCTGAAAGGTCCCGCAAATATCGAGACCCTAGGCCTTCTCGTATAGAAATACAAGACGTTTACAGATATCATTTCCTTTTCGATGTGTGCAGTTGCTTTTATCTTACCTATTGCCCCGTAAGCGATATTCATTTTGAGCAGCGCTCCCAATTCCCTGTTCCTCATTATCTCGACAGCCTTCAGGTGGAGGTGCTCCCATCCGTAGGACTTGAGGAGCTTGATTCCCTGCAGCATCTCGTTGGAATGCTTCAGACGCTCGTCCGCGAATTCCTGAAGAGGTACAATTTTTGTTTTATTTCTTCTGCACGAGTTTATAACTTCAAACATCGAGAATAGGATGTGACGTTTATTTCCAAAATGGTATAATATGTTATTATGTCTCCCCCAATGACGGATGAATTTTAAATTCTTTCAATCAAAAGTGTTACCTGAAGCCCAAGATGGTAACATTTTCTTGGGTTGACTGGTGGAATTGATGAATGTTTTTAACTCAAATGGCACAGCAATGCCCTCATTTGAATTTTACTCAAACACAAGGCGACAACAATCTAAACAAATCTGGCTTTTATCTCATTTTGAAAATTAATCTTAATTTTCAGTTAACTGAGGCCAAAATATTATACTCGTTTGTGTGTCTGGGCTAACAGACAATTCTAAGGAGGGATTCTTTGTGAAAATGTTGTTCCGAATTGCAATTTACACGAAATTGATCCCCAGATCGAAGGATGTGAATGTACGTAGGATTATACAACCAGATCGACCAATACAAATACATGTTAATGTTAATGTAACTACAACTTAATGGGGTGGGGGCGATGGGGAATAAAAAAACAAACAGATTCCACTGTGGATTACCAGAGCGATTTTCTGGTATTTGGCCATGAAGTTGGCAACGAACATCTGCAGTGGTATGACAATGATGTAAACGACGGAGCCAACAAGCGCGGCCGAGCCCAGAGCCTCGTACAGCAGATACAACACCATCGATACCTATACGGACACAAACACGGGGGCCAAACCAACAGGATAATAAACAAATATTCACACATCAAGACAGGGAGACGTGTATTCGCGTTTAAGCTTAAGGACAGATTGCTTGGCTGAAGAAATAACAGAGCGTACCGATAGACTTCAAAACAACTGAATCTAATCGGATACAGCTATATCACTTGATGGAACTTGAGTAAAGCGAAATTCCGCACAGCGGACACCTGCATTGTTTTCCTGAGAAATATCAGTGCACAGCTGAGCCCGGACATATCAGTGTTACTGCCGCTTGAAACAGTCGTCGACGCTTAGAATTTGGATAACCGCTTCCGACTGGAACCGCTACAAGCCAGCCAAAATCCACTTTAACCGTTTGTATCTGATAAAAAAGGCGTTGTAAACCTTGGATATCTAGAGCTGGGCAGATAGTGGCGAATCGGTTTTGACTGTCTCCCCTGCGTCAGCAAAGTTACAGTAGTTGAACATTATTTGTGGACCTATATATACACTACTATTGCTATATCAGTTTACCCTCAGGGCCAGCTGATTCGAAGGTTTGTGGCCACTCACCAAAAAGGGAACAGTCCATAGGAATTGAAAGAACTGGAACATGAAGAGGAGGTTCATGGAGTCCGTGGACATGTGGTTGGTGATCTGACCCATCGTCATTGCACCGCCGGTCGTGGCAAACGTGGACAGACTCAGCGATTTCTCGTACACCATTGTCTGTTCAAACATGAACGATGCAGATTAACATTCAAAGTCAATGTTTGATCTGTGATAAAGACGATCTGGTCTGTTTGGACGTCATTATAGGTGCAAATGTATGACAAAGGCTTTGGAATGTACGCATAGTGACTACGTGCGATGCTCAGGATTGGTAAAAATGAGCTACCGAAATGTATCTTCTTTTGACCTCTGTATTTTTACGGCTCTTTCATTCTTGTATGCATATTCTATACTGCAGTTCCCATGCTTTCTTTACATCCTGTAAAGGTATTTATTATTTTTCTGTGACTTCAAGAATTAAGACAGTTGTTCTTACTCTGTAATCAACAATTGAGCTTACCTACAGTGGTATATGACATATATGTACTGATCAGACCCTCAAGTATTGGAACGTGATGTTAGATTTAGGGATATAGCCTATATACAGTATAATGAAATGAGGTCATAAATGTAGCTCTCTGCAATGTGATTCAACACTCCTTCGTTCCATTCTGCTCAGTTCTCAACAGACCTGCATACTTGACCGCAGGCACATCCCGTAATATACGGAGAAGTAGAATGATTTTTGAGCCGTCACGAACTGCACAGTGCAGGCGAAGAACGCTAATATGATCAGGACGAAGCCGTTGCCCATGAATTCGGTCACTGTGACGAAGTGCGGCTCCATCTAGACACGGGGATTACGGGATGAAAAAAAACATAATCAAAATGGTGATTAACACAGATTCCCAATAACTTACTTTAAATGATATAGAAAGAATAAACCAACTTTTAAAAGTGTTTTCCGAACCTTTTTGACATTCATAGTGTGGCACAAACTGTTCGAAACATTGAGTTACCGACTCTTCTCACAGCCATGCTCGCTGAAGCGATCGTGTCTGTGGTATCAGTGCAACCGTCTGATATTGTGAATCGACTGTGCAAACCCTCGTATCTCATTGATTTTGGAAGTTACAGGCTGGTTAGCGGAAACCTTCCGATATATCGGCCCACCTTCTTCCCCGTCTCCTCGTTGTAGTAGATAGACGCGACGTACTCCACTATGCCAGCGATGCACAGCGGTCCGATCAGGCCCGAGAAGTCCCCCACCAGCTTCAGAATCCCCGCCCCGGTCATCCTCAGAGCGTACAGTCGGACGATTACCTTTCCTATCGATGGTTGTCGCCCTTTGGTTGCAGCAAGACGCTGATTTTCCAGGGGGAAACATAGACAATCAGAGAATTTATACAAGCCGGCATCGGTACTGATAATTATATTCATCGAGTAAGCGCTGTCATCCCGTGAATTGAAAATGAAATGTTGCCAGTATTTCGATCTCTCAATCTAGGCCTATACGTGGGAGGCTGACGCAACCCAGCAGGAGAACGTGGAGCCGTCTGTAATTATAAGGAGGGAATAGTCGATTCGTCACATGGTAACTACGTATACAGAAAAAGTGCACATTGTCATATGAACGCGATAAACACAGACCAATGACCAAAACATTGCAAGCATCCACTGTAGAGCCAAGCGTAACGGAATGCGACACGCCACTTCTTCAACGGTCAGGACAGCTGACCGTTTATGAAGTTTTTCTTATAGTGCTAGTGGGGGTGGTGGCGGCGGTGGTGCATGGTGGCTGCGCTGGTAATGGTTACGATGGTGATGGTTGTGATGGCGGTGGCGGTGGTTTTTCATTAGGATGCACGGGGATTGCCGTACTGTATAGGTGGTGGTAGCGGTGACAGTGATGGTCGGGCGGTCAAATGACTGGTGCATGGAGAACAATACAGCCACGATTACCAACGTATTAGTGACCACAATGTTTCACTTGTAGTCCGACAGCCAAAATATCCCGAGGCTTACAACATTATTATAATATGGATGAATGGCTAAATGACCAAACTGATAATACTGTGAAACAGTTTCTACACAGTTTCATCGCTCCTTTCAAAGTGCTCCTTGTTTTGTGGCGCCAGTATGTACATGTATACATCCCCTTACGCAGAAAAACGTGACTATCGTCAGTTGAAATTAGAATATCTGACTGTAGAATTAACATAACTGATGGTGTCAGAAAGAGCACGTTATCGGCTGCACTAAAATAGTATAGAAATCACGACACCAACGGCAAGCAAGTGAAAAGCACATGACTGTATACCATGTAATACTGCCTGCTAGATTGTCCAAATCGGAAATGAGCAGCAGTCATCAAAAGCACTTCATGCAGCACAGAAATCCGAACTGACCGATGCTCCACACAAAACAAATCCAATCATCCGAGACCGCTACTGCTGTACGGTAGCCTTGAGTAGCCTATTATAATACAGTTGACTTCTGATTCTTTTGGTTCAAACATAAGGCGCAAATAAAATATACAGCAGGCCCCTATATCCAAAAAGTATGTGATAGTGAGCCACAAACTCCCATCATTTCTGATGAAATCAGGTCAAGTGACGGTGAACCATTCGGCCCAGCATTTGTCCGACTTTTTGGGTTGTGCAAGAGCATATACTTATATGTGTATACCTCTTCCTTCTTGTACTCCCTCTTGAACCTCTTGTGCAACACCTCGGCGCTGTAGTCCTTGGGCAATCTTCCCAGGTCGGCCATCTCGATAGGCTTCTTGTAGCCGAGGAAGAAGAGCCAGTTCAGCCACCAGAAGAGGAGGGTGGAGAGGAAGTTGGTCACATTCTCCCGGTACAGCATGCCGGGGGAGTCTAGATCGTCCGACGTCTTGCGATCCTGACCTCGGCGACAAAGGACCTGCATAGGAAAAGAATCACCAGCGTATTGGAGATGTTCTGAATACCGATGATGAGTTCAGTATCATCAAGCAATCCCTATTCGGTTTCCCCCTTGAATTTGAGCGGACGAAGCGGTAACCAATCGTCCGAATACATTAATGAGTTTGGAAGGTGTGGTATAGCTGATGTGCCAGCTGATGTGCCACTGGTCAAACTAAGGCGGATATGGAATGAGCTTGGAAGACTGCATTGTAATGTACATTGACACTCATTCATCTCCGCAGTCTCACCGACCGTTGGTGCACTGATGCACGAACCTCCTCCACTCTCTCCTAACCTTGGACTTCCCTATGAAGTCGTGTCTTGGGATATTGGTCCATTCCCTATACATCATCGAGCCACTGTATCCCGGGTCTGCTCTTCTTTTGACCCTCTGTTGACCCTAGTGTTATGTCCTTTGCTATTGTGTTTTTGGACCTTGTGGCATGACCAAAGTTGGTCAACTTTCTTTTGTTCACGATGTTAGAATTCAACCCCAATACATTGCTTCGGTCATTTTATGCTGTTATTCGTTTTTGAGCTTATATTTCTACCATCATGAGCCCATGGGGTGGTAAAGTTTGAAGAGAATTACCCGAGGTAGACCATCGAATGTGTATAGGGTGGGCCACCTCACGAATTTGCCGGAGGAACCCTGTCAGGCATAACAGAGCGATGATCATCTTCAATAATGAGGTTTTGATAATACATGGATTCTGATCACGATTGGAGACTAGCGGAACCATCTCATCTTGCGCTGGGAGAGGCCCAGCTGGACAAATCGCTATCCCAGTATTAAATCGCCGCAAGGACTAAAACCGGCCCGAAATCCTCGCAACTTCACAGAACAGTCGTCGACCGATAATTCACGATCAAACTTTGCCTCGGTCGCAGCGGTCACGGAAAGAAAATTGAGTGATAACGGCGATAAAAAACCCTCAAGTACCACAATATAGACTCAACGGAATGGAAACAAAATTAAATGTTCAAACGTTCAACGTGTGGTCCACTCCCAACCGCATAGCAGTCGACCCTACCTGACACGAGCGTTGTTGAGGTACGCTCGCTCCACGATGGTAACGCCCCATTTTGGTGTAGCGATGGCGTATAGCCTTAGTGCTTTGTTTGGACGCCGACAGTTCCATCGCAGTGAAACAAGACCTGAGGACCGATTTCTGAGCGCTAGTGTTACAAGCCCCCTGGGCATACTCTAAAGGCACACGAACCCATGATGTGTGGAATGTCGAGGCCATGTCAAACAGAACATCAATTTTAGAAACCATTGAAAGTTGGAACCATTAGCCCCCATTAAATCTTGCATTCGACTGTTCAGTAAAGGTTCGAATGCTCACTCCCAAAACAACGACTTATGTAAAATGTATTAAATGCATAGGCCTATACGGGTCTACAATGTGTCTTTTCGCAGTAATGACTACAGAGCCAGACAGTGCAATTGGAGACATTACCTACAGCGATGCGTAGTAGAGTGCATAACACCTCATCGCAATGACATATTTTTTAAAACTTCATGGCAGGGTTTCGCCTGTGTATATTGTTAGGCGGCTTTGGTGGGCAACCTCGGGTCTTTATTTCCATAACTTGGCACCTCAGGGATCAGCATCATGCTTGAACAAGTGTTGGCAGAAATAATACTAATAGTGCCTTAGCACGTTCAAAAGGGCTGTTGAGGTTGTTTCATCGCACATTAGACCTACTGTATCAGTGTATGTTTCTACATGCAACTATCCAATTTGTGGCCCAGGGAATATCAAAAAATAATGGCACATCCAGAATGATACCAAATCTCATCCACTGAGCAAATTATTGGTTGCCGCCAGGGGAAACTTTGCTCCGTGGAAACCATGAAAATGTATTCGGTATTTCAATTTAATTTCTTATGCTTTCCTCCTATGCTAATCATGGAGCTGTACCTCCACGCGCTAACCATCCTAAGGTGCTGTGAACCGCTGATCGGCCACTGCACTTGCATGTGCAGACTCAACACCCCGTAAACGGAACTTGGTCTTTTGTCACTTCGCAATCGTAATTTTATAATGGCAACTTTGTAATCGTCACTTTTTTTTTGCATAATAATCAAGTAAAAGCGCAAAGATTTTGACTGAGAGCAAGGACAATCTTAAAGGCCCTATACAACACTGATAAAGGTCAAAAGATCGCAACAGTTTGTGTGTTAAACCATTAAACATTCCAAAAAAGCAATCCTGCGAAATCTGAGAAAGTAGAAAAAGGCAAAAAACCGTCACGGTTTTTGCACCATTCTGTAGTATAAGAAATAGTTTATTACTTGCGAGTATAATACACTATTTGTCGATGTTTGAGTGAAGATTTCTCGAGAAGTACAGCATCCCAGACCGTAAGATTTCAACATGAGGATTCTATCATGACCATCTACAAACTGTGTAAATTAGAAGGAAATCTGTGGACATCTGTTTTCCGATCTTCCAAATTGTTGTATTGGGCCTTTAAACTGCTAAATCTGACCAACATCTGACTGACCTTCAGGCGTACGACATTGATTTCAAGAAGGAACAGCACTAAGAATGCCAGTAGGTGCAGCAGGGTTAGAACGAAGCGAGTGACCTCCAAGGACGCTTGGCCCTGCCGCCGTAAATCAACCAGTCTCCCGATCTCGCCCACGGCGGCCAGCCCGTAGTAGAGCAGCAGGAGGAGGGCCATGGCGCCCCTCTCCCACATCTCCATGTGCTGGGTGTACACCAGGGAAGCCACCACGGCCAGCAAGGCGAAGACGGCGGGGAGGTACAGGTGGGGCTGGCTCGCCCCAAGACTCTGGATGTAAGTCGCGTCCGTGAGGATGCCTTCGATCAGGGAGGTGATCAGGACCACCAGGAGTGCGAGGGAGGTGATCCATCTGGCGGCGTGCCCGGGGAAGCGGACGAGATAGTACGGCTTCGGCTGTCTCTTCCGGCACCGGGTGCAGAATCCAGCCAGGAGGACGGCAGCGGACGCCAGTAGGAACCCCAAGTGGGGCAGGGTGTCGAGGGCGTCCGCGTGGCACGTGTTGCCGTTCCCGTCCAGCAAGAAAGCGCCGGAGCTGTCGAGGTCCGTGGAGTTGACTCCGCAGAGCCACTCCCAGCCCGTTGCGCCAGTGCCTTGCTGCGACATCATCAGGGGGATTCTAAACTTGCAATGTCAGCAGAGGTGGCGCTCGGAAAAACAAACTGCACATTTCCATACGAACTGTGTGGGTCATTGTCCAACGTGCGCAGTCAACAAGCAGTTACAGCTAGGCCCCATTTTCACAACAGTATAGTCCTCCGCTGTATACGATTACGAAGGAGGATAAGGTAGACCTAGGGAACTAGTCTGCCGAGCGTATTGTACTGCGAGAACGAACATATTTCGCAAGCTAAGAGAGCTTCAATAAATCAAGCGGCCAATCCACATACCGAGTTCCTGGGGTTCAAAGTGCGATCGATCGCTAACCCCCGATCCTCTTGGCAAGAAATCAAGGCGGTATCGTTAAGATCACGGTCGGGCGATGTTCAAAACAAACCAGTCCATACCAGTAGATCTCTCCGTAGTTATGTCGTCATCAGGTAGTGCGCTGTATGACTTTATAGTATACACACTTTTGTTTCAGCGTCGTCGTCAGCCCAAAGTCCCTTCAGATTCGCCATTGGTGGCAATTGATAATCAAGATTACTGGAATCGGTGGGCACCCTGTCTATTCGACCAAAGGTCGCCCGTGGATCTCCACAGCCCTACTCGATGTTTGGTCTCGCCGTGGGAGCTGTTCACCGACTTGCTCTGATTATGGGAGCAGTCGATGGATAAGCGTAAACAAGGGACACCCATCACGTCAAAAGTCATTCTCTTTATTTCAGAATATAGCTGAATGTTCGTTATATCGGTTTTCGTTATAGCGACGTTCCATTGTATGGCCACGCATTGGTACCGATCCTGTTTACACAACACCAGAAGGATAATTTGTATAGGCCCCCACAGGTGATTAAATAAGTATGCATGTATAATTATTTACATTTTACTAGAGCTGTTATACATAACGAATCTAATTTAAAATAATAGAAAATAATTCTCCATTGCCAGATGTTGCGATGGCTCATGCCAGCGTTACCACAGTGGCTGTTTCCAGCCAATCATATGATTTTGTTTACACTTTTTCTCGTGGTTAGCCCCTTCACGTCTAACAGCCAGAACAGAAGCCGCATGCGAAGTTGGTGCAAATCGGCGCCACTCTCTTTCAGAGTGCTTTGATTTTTGCGACGATTATTGTTAATACCATACATTACGCCCGTATTGTCCACACACAAACACACCCACGCACACCCCCTTACAGCCGTATACTTGTGGGATATTTCCTTTGTTCTCGTGCTCTAAAAAAACACTCTCGGAAATTCGCCCCCTTTTGAACCAGAATCATTTCCTAGGCTGAAATTTCTAGCGAATGTCTCTTATATAAAACACTTCTCTTTGCGACTTATAAATATACCTCGGAAATTCCTCCTTTTTGAGTTAATTCCAAATAATCAGTTTCGTGAAAACCGTATGGGGTACCAAAAAGTACCCCACAAGGAGCGGTCCCATTGTTATGAGTACCCACCATTGGTCTGGTACCCCACAACCCACCGTACACAAACGCACACCCACCCAACCCCACACATTTCTCCATTCCCGACCTTGTCCCACACGCGCCCGCGATTAGTCAATAAACATAGCCCCAGCTACTGGGTAGTAATCCCAAAACATAATAACAACAGTCCTCAGATTGGCAGGGTATTATTTATATAGCGTATACTTTATTAAAATATATACGAGCGGAATACTGCTGGAAACTTAATTAGCGGTGGTATTGATTGATGATCACTGCGATACTAAAACAGCACGCTTAAAAATAGCAATTTAGCACTCAGATAAATTTTTAGTTGAACGTTAGCATAAAATAGCGCATATTTGTACTTTTGATAAACAGTTTCAAATCAGGGACAAGCGAAGACCTTAGCCTCGACCAAAGACACCCATCACCTACCAGCTAAACTCCATTTGAGAAATGTATTTAAGATAACTTCTTATATGCTGCATGTCTAGTAACATCTGTGTCTATTACCCGAGAGTCGACCGTATAATAATCTCGCTTGGCTATACTAATATTGGTATCATCACAAGGAATAACGCAAATTCCAACAGTCGGTGGCTGTGGTCAACTGCTGCTCATTACATACACGGCGCTGCCCCGTTTCACAGTCGACAGAGGGAGTCATGGACGGGAATAGCAAGCACACCAGCCAATAGGGAGCCCGAGGTGGTCGCCAGTTGGGTGACGGCCATGGAGAACTCCTTGAATTTTGGGGTCTCCTGTTGATCGAAATCACATGGGGGAAATAGTCGTTCATTGAGGGAGAAATGAATTCCATACGGGAAACCCTGTCCACCACCGTATACCGTGACCACCAAAGCCTCGATGAATAATAATAATAAACGCATTAATAGAGCGCCTTTTCCAGGGATGCAAAGCGATTGGGGAGAGTGCCAATACAAAGACGAGATCAGTGGACAACAAAACAAAGTAAAATTACAGGTTCCTATTGAACAAGTGAGTCTTAAGAAGTCTTTTGAACTGGTCAGTGGATGAAGCATTGCGGATGGAGGTTGGAAGAGCATTCCAATGTTTAGGTCCGGAGATGGAGAATGCGCGGTCCCCGGCTCTCTTGAGGGTACGATGAACTACCAGATTGCCAGATTACCAGATGTCACATTCATAATACTTCAAGGCTCCTTTTGTGAGGTCGAGCCCTTCCGGCTGAAAGACACCATTAACCTCTGCACTCACATGTTGCCTTATTTGATAGAAGGTGTTGACGTAGGCAGCTCCTCCCACAAGCCCCTCCAGTAAGGTGACGGCGAAGGCGATGGCGATGCTCGGCATGTAGGCAAGAAACACCTCGGTGAAGACGAGCATGAGGACACACCACTACAGATGGGGGTCACAGCAGAAACAAGGTAGATCCCTTGATTAAGATACGGAAGATGACTGGTTGATTGATTGAGTTGATTGACTGGTCTTTGGGAGGATACGGGAGTAGAAACATCACGTGATAGGCTATTGAGATCGAACCAGGACTGGGCAAACGAACCGGGTACCCGATACCCGATCGAGGTGAACGGGTACCCGAGTCCGTCCATATTGTCGAGTCCACTTTAACTAGCGCCGGCAAAATGGCTCCTTACACGATTATGTGGATGGACACATCCGACAATCATTTTGGAGAGTCGGCTCGGTTTTCGAGTACCACGATCTTTTTTGTCGGTTGATATCTCAAACGCTGTTGGCCCATTTATTTGCTCCATTGGTCCTCGAACTGCCTTTAATGGAACGCAGTGGCTGTTGTTACGGCAGTCGTCCGTGTGGTTCCCTGACTTGATTGTATTTCTTCAGCATTGCAGGCAGGTTGAACCAGTCTATTAGCTGATAGTCTGGTTCCAAGAGCTAAACATCCTGACAAATACTGTGAAGTCAGGGAACCACACGGACGACTGCCGTAACAACAGCCACTGCCTTTAACGGAAACTATCGGTCTTTTCTCGGTAGGCCTATTTTCTTTACTGTTTTTCATTGAATCACGAATACCTTATGATTTACCCGGTTCCCGAAGTACCCAATATTGCCCAAGCTTATATAACAAACCAGTGTGGTATCTGGTAAGCGATGACTATACATCCGTACCTGTAAAACGGCGAACACCCAGAGCCGTTCGAACTTCACGACGTTAACCGATGACCTTGAGAGGAACGAGCCCAGCCGATATATGACTTGGTACCTAATCAGGGAAAGAAAAAATGTCAATTACCGAGATGTAGTATGATTTTTGCGTCGAGGAGAATGTATACTTGTACAAGGGTTCGCCTCGACCAGCTCGGTGGTCCAGTGGTATTAAAGACGTCTGCACAGTGCAGGAGTTGCGCCGCCGGTTCGCATGCCGTTTTTATGGCTGCTTGTGATTTTTACTTTGAGCTGGCAATCAGGTAAAGCACCGAGCATGTCGTGTTTTTTTCAGACGTCGGTAGGGCCGAACCCTTGCTGTAGCCCAAGTAGCCCAAGTAGCCCAATTCAGGCCTATATAGGCGTGTCCTCATGAACGGGCGTCCTTTGAATCGAAGTGCATCTTGATGTATAGATGTCGTTGATTGCGAAGGTCCATAGAGGGAATACCAGCATACACATTGAAACAATTCAAACATTGATATAACATAAAATTGCGAACGTGAAAGTGTATGCACTGCAAGTTGGACGAATAATGAAATACCTAGGGCGACTATAAACCGAAGCATCATAGTCGGCAGACATTCTTTTGTCTTTCCTGCATGGTTGTAGTTGTAGTTTATGTCATTTCGCTAAGAATTGATCGAATTATCTTACCATCTATATTGACTGTCGTGCGACATCGAGATTCCACGGAAGTAAATCAACTCCAGCTGTCATGAAAAAAGGTCAAGGAGATTGTGAGGACGAACCCAACCAAAGGAATCGCGATTTTTCTACAAGCGCATCCCTTTTTCACCGGAGACTTCAGGGAAAGCCAAATTTTACAACTGGACGGAAATGGCTATATGCAGCAGTTATTGGTTAAACGATTCTGCCTAGCACCTCCACTCTGGCAAAGACTAGTTGACTATTTTGGAAGCTATAGGCCCCACCAATTGGTTGGGTATCTCAGGTAGAATGAATGCTGGTAGTTCTCAGGACTAAGTCCCGGGCCAAAATGTCTTTGTGATTTCCACAAACCATTTCAACAATGATTTAAAATGGGTTTTTGTTACAAGCCTCAAGAAACAAAACGGAAGACCTAACAGACAGAGCGAGCAGCGCGTGCGTGCTGGTTAAGTTAATCGCTTGTACTCACCAAACCTTGGTTGATGAAATACTGAGCAACGTAGACCAGAAAAAGGGGTGTAATGTACTTCATCAGATACTGAGACAATGAGAGCAAATTCATGATTCACGATTCAGAAAACAATCACTCTCCACCGATGAAAACCTTTCAGCTGCGCATTTCATTTGACTTTTCCTCGAATACAGTGAAACGTTTCACCTTTTGATTACTTGTAAAGGAATAAGAAAGTAACAGAAAATAGTGACATTTTATTTAGTCATTCGTAATTTGCGTTGTTAAACTAGAATGTTTAAGAACTTTTCCTACGATGAGAAAGTTGATTTTAACTATATTGCACATATATTCACACTGCCAAATTGAAGTCTAGTCGGGTTAGAAACATTGGTTAAAAAGTCACTTTTTTAATAAGACAGATTCTGGTTCCTGCCAGCAGTGGACAGTTCTGACCCAATATATCGGTCAAATGACAACATTCTTTTAGATAGAAATCACATCCTTCAGAATCACACCCTTCATTTAAATAGCCTCTTGCGTTCCAGCAAAATCTAAGTATATTCGAAGCAAATTGAAGCATATTTGGGAGTTCGTACAATTCGTATTCCTGCAGTGGATATTTGAAGTAACTTTGGGCAAGTTCGTCCAGTAACTGTACCTTAAGGTGCCAGAACCTCTCCTTAAGGGTCGGGTGTCGCTCGATAAAGTCCTTGTCTTCTTTGTCAGCACCTTCCTGTGGATTGTTGTCGACCAGCTGGTTTTTTTCTTCGTCCGTCGATTGCTCTTTTTGTCTCCGTCTTGCTATCGGAGATTTGACCAGAACACACCAGTAACTGCCAAGGAATAAGGCAAATGTCCCCGTAACGACAAAGCGATGGATATATATATTTATCTTCCATTTCATTTCTTACTTCGGGTCAGATTTGAACGTGTGGGTCACTGGTATCTTTTATCTTCAAGTTGATACAAGGCCACACATTTTGTTCTGTTATTTCGAGTGTAAATTGGGGTAGTCTGCTTTGCTGTACCATGCTCTGGTCTGCTCTTCCCTGTTCCGCTCTGCCCGGCTCTACTTTGGTCTGCTCTGGTCTGATTTGCTGTACTCAGTTCTACTATGCTCTACTGTGCTGTGCTGTTGCCCTGGTGCGCTCTGGTGTGCTCTGCTCTGCTCTGATCTGCCTTGCTCTACTCTGCTCTACTCTGCACTGTTCTGTTTTACTCTGCCGCGCTTCCATCTGCCCTGGTCTTCTTTGGTCTACTTTTCTCTGTCCTGCTCTGCTCTGGTTTGCTCTGCGTGCCCTGCTCTGCTCTTTTCTGGTCTTCTCTACTCTGCCCTGCTCTGCTCTGCCCAATGCTCTGCCCTGCTCTGCCCTGCTCTGCCCTGCTCTGCCCTGCTCTGCCCTACTCTGCCCTGCACTGCCCTGCTCTGCCCTGCTCTGCCCTACTCTGCCCTGCACTGCCCTGCTCTGCCCTGTTCTGCCCTGCTCAGCTTCGCTCTGCCCCGCTCTGCCCCGCTCTGCCCCGCTCTGCCCTGTTCTGCCCTGCCCTGCTCTCTGCGGCCTGCTCAGCTTCGCCCTGCCCATGCCCTGCTCTGCCCTGCTCTGCCCTGCTCTGCCCTAACGGTTCTGCCCTGCCTATGCTCTGCCCTAACGGTTCTGCCCTGCCTGCTCTGCCCAGCTCAGCTTCGCTCTGCCCTGCTCTGCCCTGCTCTGCCCTGCTCTGCCCTGCTCTACCTTGCTCTGCCCTGTTCTGCCCTGCCTATGCTCTGCCCTGCTCTGCCCTGCTCTGCCCTGCTCTGCCCTAACGGTTCTGCCCTGCCTATGCTCTGCCCTGCCCTGCCTGCTCTGCCTGCTCTGCCCAGCTCATCTTCGCTCTGCCCTGCTCTGCCCTGTTCTGCCCTGCCTATGCTCTGCCCTGCTCTGCCCTGCTCTGCCCTGCTCTGCCCTAACGGTTCTGCCCTGCCTATGCTCTGCCCTGCCCTGCCTGCTCTGCCTGCTCTGCCCAGCTCATCTTCGCTCTGCCCTGCTCTGCCCTGCTCTACCCTGCTCTGCCCTGCTCTACCCTGCTCTGCCCTGTTCTGCCCTGCCTATGCTCTGCCCTGCTCTGCCCTGCTCTGCCCTGCTCTGCCCTGCTCTGCCCTGCTCTGCCCTGCTCTGCTCTGCTCTGTCCTGCTCTGCCCTGCCCTGCTCTGCCCTGCTCAGCTTCGCTCTGCCCCGCTCTACCCTGCTCTGCCCTGTTCTGCCCTGCCTATGCTTTTCCCTGCTCTGCCATGCTCTGCCATGCTCTGCCCTGCTCTGCCTGCTCCGCCTGCTCTGCCCTGCTCTGCCCTGCTCTGCCCTGCTCTGCCCTGCTATATTCTCTGCCCTGCTCTGCCTGCTCCGCCTGCTCTGCCCTGCTCTGCCCTGCTCTGCCCTGCTCTGCCCTGCTCTGCCCTGCCCTGCCCTGCTCTGCCCTGCTCTGCCCTGCCCTGCCTGCTCTGCCTGCTCTGCCTGCTCTGCCCTGATCAGCTTCACTCTGCCCCCTCTGCTCTGGCGTGTTCTGACCAGTTCTATCAAGCTCTTCTCTGCTCTGCCCTGCTCTGTTTCACTCTGCCCTGCTGTGCTATGCCCTGTTCTGCTCTGCTGTCGCCCTTCTGCTCTGCCCTTTCCTCGCGACCATGCACTGCGAGAGTCAACTTTGGAACCACCTCAAGGTCACTGATATGGCGTCATGCAATGAACGTCCCCGGCCGCACCCCATCCTCTCGAGCGAAATACCTCATCAGCATGACCGCGGGCACGGTGAGCATGATGAGTAGCGTGTCTCGTGGGCCCAGCAACCCCGTCAGCCCCGCGTAGACCAGGGACCCGATCAGTCCCGACGCACCCGTACCCGACGACCACGCCGATACAACATTCCTTTGATGTTAAAAGCAAACATACCATGCAGAATCCTCTTAAACAAACGGCTGTAGATGGTGTTTACAGCGATCAAATTATACGATAATTTTTCATGAGTATGCGGTTCTCTTCTTCTCAGAGCCACACAAATTTAAAGAAAAGTGATTAATTGTACACAGAACACTTTTCTTGACATGCTACAGTGTACCTTCATCATAAAATAGCCAAAAATGACACCCGAATTTAGCTCGACGGGTGCTCTGTTCGGAATGAGCGATTTTTTCCAAAATGTTGAGGCGACGGTGGTCGACCGGAAACCCGTTTTTCAGATAGTCCACGACGTGGGTGACAAAGCTGTAGATGAATAGAGGGATGCAGCAGAAATCCATCCACAGGTTTCACACCGCGATCTACGAATCTCTTTTTTTTTAGTTCGGTTCATGTGTTTAAAAGAGCAGCTTGGCCCCTGTAGACAATATTGCTGATAATTTTTTTCTCTCCGGTTGGTGCCCATAATACATTTGCATGTTAAAAGACCCAATACAACATTGGGAAGATCGGTAAACATCGATGTCCACGGATTTCCTTCTAATTTACACAGTTTGTAGATGATCATGATAGAATCCTCATATTGAAATCTTATGGCGTGGAATGTTGTATACTACACTAGAAATCTTCACTCAAACATTGACAAATAGTTTATTCCTAAACTATTTCTTACTCTACAGAACGGTGCAAAAACCGTGACTTTTTTTTACCTTTTCCGACTTTCTCAGATCACCATTTGAGCTAAACCCTTCACAGGATTGCTTTTTTGGCGATGTTTAATAGTTTAACACACAAACTGTGGCAATCTTTTGACCTTTACCAATGTTGTATTAGGCCTTGAAAAGACTGATTTTTCAATTAGGTTTTTTGCCCATGCTCGACGTGATAACACTGAATGCTCAGTGCAATGCTCAGATTTTTATTTTATTTGAATACCAAAGACAATTTGGTTCATGGATTCAATTATATTTGGCTATAATTTAATTAATAGGGAAGGCCATCAATTAAGGGCCGGATAGCCCAGGTGGTCATAGCTCTGGTTTCCTTATCCAGAGGCCTTGATTTAATCGGTGCAATTAACGTCTCTTTACTTTTTCAATAGATTGAAACAAAACTCTGACATCCAGAGGAACCTACTTTTCGTAATACGACATGAGACTGAGGAATGTGGAACTGCCGATTCCCGCAGAAGCACTAGTTAGGACCACTCCTGAAACGAAAAGTAAATTACCATTTACACCAAAAGGCTGCAAACATTGGACAGATTTTTGTTTAATACCCTCACCGTAGAAGGGTTGAGAAACCCCTAATCCACAATAGACGAACTGCCTGGCATAACCACTTAATATAATAAAATAATTGGACGTTCAGTATTCCCCAAAATCATGATTTTGTGACGCGACCTGACGACGGTCAGCAGTGACAGCATGCACTGTGTACAAAACATGCACTTCACTTTTCCTACATGGGCGCCACACATATACATACGCGCCACAAAATCCTGAATTTTGGAAAACTATAAGTGCGATTTTTTCTGGGAAATGGTTGTGCCAGATTCTTAGTACATTACAATATTGGTGGTTTAATTTGGGTTAAGGTCTTTTTTCCCAAGACTTTCGAGGGTATTAAACTAAAATCTTGCCCAATCTACCCAAACATTTATTGATTGATCCCTTTATCTTGTACTTTCGACTTCAGACACGTTGGTAGAATAGGTCGTATGAACAGTTTTTCAAGAGCAAGAATAGTCTGCATTGGCACAAGGCACAATCGAGTTTTATTCTATTGTGCCTTTCTGAGTATAGAACCGCCTTCGTTCACAGCCGCACGGAATCGAAAAAGAGATGAACGGCAAAGGGATCGTCAAAAACTATTCATAACTTGCTACCTTCCCCAAGATATATAACCTTAGGTCATCGTTCTCAAAAGCACTAAAAGGTAGAGAGGCCCCTAATAAAAAAAATGAATTTTAATTCTCAGACTGCTCTGTCTTTGGCAGCCTTGGCCCTACTCACCGACAAAGCTGAAAAATACGACGTGAACTTGAACAAGAGGAACGAGGAGAAAGCTGCCGGCGGCTGTGAGTACACAGAGAGAGGTTCGCACTCTGAAAGAGAGACATGAATCGCACGAGTTACCGCTAGTACTAGAAATGGTCAGTGGGAGGTTTGCGGTGACACCGTGTATGGCTCTTCTCTTTCAAGAAGTGTGGCTCTGAAAAGAGCCGATAACTCTATACGTATCGGGTAGTGTGTACTCTGCACGTCGTCAGGAGACTGCTCTCCTGACGACGGGCAGAGTACACACTGCCACTGGTAATGTTGAGTTGCCGGCTCTTTTCAGAGCCACACTTCTTGAAAGAGAAGCGCTACACGGTGTCACCGCAAACCTTCCACTTAGTATTTCCACCAGGCAAATACCTTCAAGTCTTATCTAATTCTATATAAATGGTCAGTTACGAAAGCCGCCCTGCCCTACAGCACCACTGTACGATTCCTCCCATGGGTAAAAACAAACATGTTTACCTGCATACAATTTTATCTAAAAATTCACGCAATATTATTCTTTTGAATCCTTTCTGAATGTTGTTGTTGTTGTTTTTTTTTTTTGGGGGGGGGGTTGGGGTTGGGGTTGGGAGGGGAGGTTGAGGTCATTGAATTTGAAGGTCTCTAGAAAAAAAAAACCTGAATGGAATTTGAATAACACAGAGCAGTCATTGTAACTCGTTGAATGGGTGCAGTGTCAGCGAGCGGATGCTCTCTCCTCGGCAACTCAAAAGCAACATGACCGTGGTTGGACTTAGCATACCGCACGTGCACACAGCAGGAACAATAATAATAATAATAATAATAATAATAATAATTTACCCATTTCATACTGCGCATTGTACATGAGGAACTGATCAAAGGCGCATTACACTAAAATCGCTAAAGGAAAGAGAAAATATAGCAGTGAGAAGCAGTTAAAGATGCAAGATAAAGACAGGTTGCCTGGTCAGTGCCCAAACCGCAGTATGGGGATACGTCTGTCCCGACAGCAAGGAGTTAATAACTAATTATTAAGCCGAACCCTGCTGACATCGCTAATGTCTCAGTAACGAAGCGACCACGGTCCTGTCCAAAGCGATACACAATAATTCTATACAGCGAGAGACCCCAGTCTGGATCCCATAGTGCACTCACGCATATGGGATGTAGTCGGCGAACCAAGGCGCCGACAAGTTGATGAGCGTCTCCGGTATCACGTCGGCCAGGAGGACGGCCTGGTTCAAAGAATAGCGACCAGCAAGGGCAACGACAACAACGACAACAAACAGAATGATATCAGTTGAAGATAAAACAATGTATCAAAAAGTTGTTGGCCCATGAATAGAATAACCCTCAGCAAAAAGCTGCCTCCATTTTGTGTGATCCCCGATCGAGCTGCCGTAGCCAGGTTTACTACAATTTGGTTGTTTGCATCTGAATGAGTGTGATCCCTGGAGATATACGGCAGTGAATAGTTGTTTTGCTTCTGACAGCCGCCCCAATCCGGCAAAGACTAGTTGGGGAGGCCACCATCTAAGGACTGGATAGTATAGATGGAAGAGCACTGGTACATTAATCCAGAGGGCAAGAGGTTTAAGTCCCGGTCCAGTCATAGTTTTCTTTGCCAAATTAGCAAAATAGAATATAAGAGTACTAATATGACAAAATGCTTAATGACTAAAATGAACAAAGAGATGAATTGCCTAATTAGGCGAATCAAATCAGGCCGAGAATTCTAAGGCCATCCCGGAGTTGACGGAACGAGTTTTTGTGTGTTCCCCCCTAAGCTACGCATGACATGTCGACAGTGCACCAAAAGCTCCCAAAATGCTCTCAAAGACTTTCAGTATAGGCTCGACTGCAGGCATACACAACTGCGCTATGCCCAATGCACGAATTAACGGGCAGCGGCTTACCCCCGTAGACATCGTGTGGCAGTCGAACCGCCCCGTCCCTGTGGAGTTTGTCAGGTTGGAAGCGACATCGGCTGACACCACCACCTCGAGGAAGAAAAAGGCCAAGCATGCATTCATAATTCTACCTCGTCATTACATAGCACCTCGGCCTTACGTGAGATTGCACCTGCCACCGGTATTCTATTGTCACACTTGAGAGAGTTCTTTTACCAAAAAAAGCGCGCCCCTATATGATAACCGTGCCCCGGCACATACGCCTCAGTGCATTTTTTTGACCGGTATCTATCTATCTATCTAAGATGTCTTCGGAACCTACACTACTCGATTTGCTCGCTTCCGACGGGGAGCTAGGCCTGTCACAACTGGATCCAGGCCCGTCTACTTCAGGCTCCATCGCTGGTGGCAAGCCACCTGCGCCATAACTTCCTCGGCGAAGCCAAAGAAGAGAGCTGGAAAGACAACCGAGGTCGTCAGTCGAGAAGAATTTGCGGCTGTGCAGGACAAAATGGCAGTAATCGCCGAAGCAATGCAGACACTGCAGTCAACAGTGGTGTCCGCTCTCGACAACAGACCAGCGACACGTCAGAAAACTGACGAAACGGTGTCCTCGAGCGACGAATGCATCGTCACTGACAAGGCAATCGAGCTTCTACTTCAAGAGAAAGACGGAACTTCAGGGGGAGTGCTCGACGACATAGAGCAGTTTTATTCCAGTGAAGACGCGGGGGAGAAGGTCGACGACCAATTGGCGGCTGTGGTGAGCAAAGTACTCCGACGAAAATCATCGGATGACAAGATCACCGAAAAACTCAATAGTTTTAAACGGCCATCCAACATCGACAAACTCGAGCAAACTCGAGTAAATCCAGAAATCTGGTGTACCCTGCAATCTAAAACTAGATCTACAGACATAAGATTTCAAAAGGTTGAACAGGTATTGCTAAAAAGCATTGTGCCGATTGTTCAATGCATGCAATCCTTAATGGGAAACGCAACTGAGAACCAAAAAGCTATCATGACAAAGCTCTGTGATTCTGTAGCTATAATCGGTTACTCAAGAGATGAGCTTAACTTGCGTCGCCGTGAATTCATCAAACCAGATTGGAATCGGCAGTTCGCTAGTCTTTGTTCCGCACGGGCACCCGTTACTGGGCTTCTGTTTGGGGATAATCTTTCGCAGCAATGCAAAGACATTCAGGAGACAAACAAACCGAGCCAACAATTTGGCAAGCGTACGGAGTCGTTCGCCAACTCCCAACGGGGTTATGGAAGGCAGAACTACAGTCGGGACGCCAACTCGTTCCGCCCATCAGGTCAACAGCAGCAGGGTTATTTAAACTCCTCGCGCCCAAAGGCATGGCAGAGGAAAAAACCCGCATACGGGCGACAACCCACTGTGACCAAGTATGACCTGCCACCGGTCGTGACAATAGAATACCGGTGGCAGGTCATGATTATACCTTCAGTCGGATTAACCTTTATTTTTGGACTGCTCCGATGCCGACACAAGGCTATGACAATGGAATTACAGGGGTCTTCAAAAGAAAAAATGCCCCGGTCGGGTAAATTCAGAAGAGTTCCTCTCCAAAGTTCCCTCAACCGATAAAGTTATACTCCTTCCAGCGATATCGAAAGCCCGTGGATATCGAAAGCCCGTTTCCTTTTCGTGGATTTATTGGTGGATCGGAGAACTGCTTTGATTCAAACTGGACGACAGCTGTCTTATTTTGGTTGAGGACACAAAATGTGGCGTGCATGATTTTGGGAAGATGACGTTCATCTCATCACTTCGGCCAAGGAACTGTTCAGTGGTGTAGGCCTACAGTTTCCAGGCGCCTGTGCTCGGAGATCGAGCAGGGCCCGTGTATGGACACTGGCATTATTGTGAAGCATTCTTGCGTTCCAAACGCTGCGTTTACACTCTTGATCCCGCAAGGAGGATCAGATCCCGCAAGAAGGATCCGATGTAACGATCTCAGACGGGCCCCTTGCTGAGTTGAGCCGTGACGTCACTGGCTCACCTCAGCACGTTACAGCAACGTTCTCAGCTGCTCAGCGTGCTCAGATGAGTCAGTGAACCAAGCACATGAAGGGAGCCCTTCAATTGAACGTTGTTTATGATTTTACGCGAACGAACACAGTTTGCTTTTGATTGTATGAAGTCAATCGATACACCTTTATTACGGGGAACAACTGTAGCATTTCTTCCACAATGTAAAACTCTAGGCCTAAAAGTTCTAGGCCTATAGGTACTAGGCTCCGTAATGAGCGAGTTGGTAAATAACTACGGGTCAACGAACGTGTCTGAAAGCGCTGCATTGCCAATGGCCGTATCGACTCAGTACGGCCTTCGAAATGTACAACTACCATGCGCTCTGCGCATGACGTTTTTATCCATATATGGGACCCGGATCAGACCGCTACACCGGATCCCGATCAAAACCGTATGTAAACGCAACGCAGGATCAGATCCTGATCCAGGGATCTGATCCTCCTCTCGGGAAGGATCAGATCCCGCAATTTGCAAGTGTAAACGCAACGCGGGATCAGATCCGGATCAGATCCCGCAATTTGCAAGTTTTAAACGCAACGCAGGATCAGATCCGGATCAGATCCCGCAATTTGCAAGTGTAAACGCAACGCAGGATCAGATCCGGATCAGATCCCGGAAGCTGACGTAACCACATACGCGTATTGGCTGCCGTTGTGCTCCAGTGCGCATGATCAGTGAACAGTGCACATAACCTTTGCCCCCAGGTTGCAGCCTGCGCTTCATGGATGCCACGCGGGATCAGGATCAAGTGTAAACGCGGCAGGGATCTGAACCCGCTCGCTGATCGCGACCGCAGGATCTGATCCTCCGTTGCGGGACCAAGTGTAAACGCAGTGTTTGAGTCTGAAAGTTAGTCTGTGCTGCTGCGGGGCCGATTGGAATTTCCGGTACCGGTAGGCTGTCTTTATACCAGTCCGTTTATACTGGACTGTACTCGGCGCATGCAGTTGGTCTACATCAGGCGCCGTCGGCAACGCCCAACGTTCGCTCTTCGGTTCATATGGTCAGTTGAGTTGTCGTATTAAAACTCTGGGACCCAGAATTGGTCTCCGTATCATTCATTCAGTTTGTCCCGGTAGTGTTTAGCAACACAGCATTATTATATGGTGGAAACTCCGGGTATCGATCCCGGTACCTCTCGCAACGATCCTCGATGCATGCCGTACAATGGCGGAGCTACACAGTATACCATGCATGTACGTCTTTGAACATTACCATTTCGGGGACAGTGCGGCTGTCCTTGTGGAGGATGTCATAGGAAGCGCACAGCATGACGTTGAAGCCAAAGTTGGAACAGAGGCCAAGCAGCCTGATGGGAAAGCGGGAGAGTGAAACAAAAAGGAACGGCGTCTGTTTCTGAAACACTCTGAGTCTGAATGACCTTCCAGTGGCCGGCAGTGTTGTGGGTCTCAAGACCCGGTCTCGGCCTCGAGACGGTCTCGGGATCTCTTTTTGCGGTCTCGGTCTCGTCGTCATATCAAAGTCTCGGCCTCTGGAGGCCTGTTCATGAAGGTCTCGACTACAATGACACTGGTGGCCTGCCCTGGCGTGTTGGCCGAGCTCAACAAAGCGTTCAATACACATCGTATAATAGGGGGCGGGAACCTTCACTATAGTTGTATTACACTCTCTCACTGACACAAATCAATAGTATTGGACTAGCCGCTATACAAATTCGCACCCACCTGTCTCAAGTGGTTAAGACGCCTGCAAAAAAAAAATCGGAGTTATGGTGTTCGAATCCCGACCCATTTTTTAATTGATCTCATTATCTTGTACTTTCGACTCATCTTTCGATAATGGGACATAATTACATTTATGACATTAAATTTCTCAATTGCAAGAAAAGTCTGCGCTGGCACAACGCAAAATCGATTTCTGTTATTCCGTTCACAACCAGACAATTAAATCTAAGAAGACAGAAATGGCAAAGGAATCGCCACAAAATATTCATAACTTGATGCCTTCACCAAATCCCGCCAGTTACCTGCGGATACCGTTTTGGGATTGAGAGCGATAACTTCAAGTCGGGTATAGGACTATAAACAGCGTTGAAATCTGTACATACTTACCAGAAGGCTACTCGATTCCTAACTTGGTCTTTCTGGTCGGGCGAGTCTTTACCTTTCTCGGCCTCCATGGGTAAAGAAAGTTCACCGTGTTTGGTGGTCGTGCAGTGCTAGTGGCATATACGTACATAGAGGCCCGTGCAACTCGAGGGATCTGTGCGCACGTCTTGGAGACCCGATCAGCGATCGCACGGGAATCCAGAGAAGAAGTCAGCACCTTGTCAAGATACTATCACAGCAACTGTCGACCATTAGAGAATTCAATCCAGAGCACTTCGTAACAGCAAGTTGAACGATTAGTTTTTCGTTTCGACGGAGACTAATTTTTTTGTTTCGCTGAAGGGAAAATAGCTGGCTACATCAGATTGAATGATGTTGGTTGTCGTTAGGAAATGCCAGGGTTAGACGAACACACAATTTCTATCTTCTTTCTTTTTTCTAAAGCAGTGAGGGATATCATCCGCGTATTTGCTGAAGGATGGTGTGTCCTCCACACGTCTACCCCTCGGTATCGTGGCTGTGGTTCTGAGAGTATGTTCCCCTGATGTGGACGCTTCGGTCATAACTTGCACTTTGGGGCGGTCCAAGCGGGCCTGTACGTAATAGGCCTCATGAGTGGATTGTGTGCATGTCACGATAAAGGGTGAAGTTCGAGGCAACGACAAACTCACGTACAGACACTTGTTTGCCGCCACCTGTCACTGAACCAAAACGAACAAATTGAGTTTTCTCGCTCATGCGTGACGAGAGAAATAGAGCGGAGGGAAAGACAGAGGGGGAGAGGGAGGGAGAGAGGATGGGAAAAGAGAGAGAGAGAGAGAGCGGGAGAGGGAGAGGGAGGGTGGGAGGAGGGGGAAAAGAGAGAGAGAGAGGGGGGAGAGGGGGAGAGGGATGGAGGGGGAGAGGGGAGGGGGGAAAGAGAAAGAGGGAGGGAGGGGAGAGGGAGAGGGGAGAAAGGAGGGGAAAGGAGAGAGAGTGGGAGAGGGAGAGGGGAGGGGAAAAGGGAGAGAGAGTGGGGGAGAGGGAGAGATAGAGGGGAGAGACGGGAGAGGGAGAGGGAGGGTGGGAGGAGGGGGGGAAAGAGAGAGAGGGGAGAGGGATGGAGGGGGAGAGGGGAGGGGGAGAAATGAGAGAGAGGGGGAGGGAGGGGAGAGAGGAGGTGAAAAGGGAGAGAGGGAGAGAGAGAGGGCATAGGGAGAGTCGGGGTGAGAGGGAGAGAGAGAGGGGGAGAGAGGAGGGGGAAAGGAGAGAGAGGGGGGAGAGAACGGGAGAGGGAACGAGAGAGGAGGGGGAAAGGGAGAGAGGGGGGAGGGAGGGAGGAGAGAGGGGGAGGGAGGGGAGAGAGGAGGTGAAAAGGGAGAGAGGGAGAGAGAGAGGGCATAGGGAGAGTCGGGGTGAGAGGGAGAGAGAGAGGGGGAGAGAGGAGGGGAAAAGGAAGAAAGAGGGGAGGGAGGGGGAGAGGAGGAGAGAGGAGGGGGAAAGGAGAGAGAGGGGGGAGAGAACGGGAGAGGGAGAGGGAACGAGAGAGGAGGGGGAAAGGGAGAGAGGGGGGAGGGAGGGGAGAGGGGGAGAAAGGAGGGGGAAAGGAAGAGAGGGGAGAGAGGGGGAAAAGGGAGAGAGCGGGAGAGGGAGAGGGAGGGAGAGAGGAGGGGGAAAGGGAGAGAGAGGGGAAGAGGGGGAGAGGGAGAGAGGGGAGAGAGGAGGGGAAAAGGGAGAGAGAGGAGGGGAGAGGGAGAGAGGGAGGCGAGAGAATGAGAGGCGTATCAGTTCACAGTTGGCTGGCCACTATCAAAAGTGGCTCATTATATTTTGTTTGCACCGCAGCTTGGTGGCATAGAATTGCAGCAGGGTCTATATTTTTCTAGAGATTTTGTGGATGATAACCTGATAACCTTATTTTCCCTAGACTCAGAGTCGTTGACGAAACGGTGCGAAAACCGTGACCGCTGTTTGCCCTTTTCTACTTATTTTTTTCTTCAGATTTCCATTTGAGATAAAACCGAACATGTTTTATCGCCCTAATAAACAAGGACAAGGAAAGTAACCTTTAAATTTCCGAGTCCGTGACAATTACCGACACCGGTTATCGGAGTGTGGCCAATAAGCCAGACCGGTGGTGTCGACTGTCCTTGGAACCCACGCACGAATTCAAAACTGAGAATTAATAGCGTATATACCGATTCCACAAAAACGTCTACGTGCTGTAATCCACATTATTTTGTTTCACGTATAGGCCCAATACAACGCTGGGAAGATCGGAAAACATCCTTGTCCACAGATTTCCTTCTAATGTTTGTAGATGGTCATGGTAGAATCCTTGTGTTGAAATCTTGAGGCCGCCGCACACGAGAGCTATCTGCTGAGCAAGGTCGAGGTCGTTAGCGCAGCACGTAGCTCACCGTGTGCGCTTGACTTTTGGTGAGATTTCTGCCTAAAGAGGCCGTGAGACCAATATCTATCCTGGTTTTTTTTCGCCTCTCGTGGATGAAAACTCATCGTGTGCGGCGACTTGAGCTACGTGCTGAGCACAAAAATCACAACTGGCCAATGAAAGCGCACGCTCTGTTCACGTGATGGCTTCCAAAAATAGATTTTTTGGTCTCACGGCCCCTTGAGGCAGAAATCTCACCACAAGTTCAGCGCACACGGTGAGCTACGTGCTGAGCCAACGACCTCGAGAGAATTTTTGCTCAGCAGATAGCTCTCATGTGCGGCGGCCTTGTAGGTCTGATTGGATGCTGTATCGAGACATCTTGACTCAAACATCGACACATAGATTATACCTCACGAGTAATAAACCATTTCTTACACTAGGGGCCTACTGAGCGGTGCGAAAACCGTGACCGCTGTTTGCCCTTTTCTACTTATTTTTTCTTCAGATTTCCATTTGAGATAAAACCTAACACGCAGGATTTCTTTTCTGGAATGTTTAACGGTTCATGAACACACAAACTGTGGCAATCTTTCGACTTTTACCGATGTTGTAAATAGGGCCTTTGAGTATTGTTCTCCAGCATGCCAATGCACTTTCTGCATTTCAAGAGTTCACATCTCGCATTTTTATTCAGATCAATCGCAGCCGCTCTGTAAGAAAAGAAAGAAAATCAGAACAAAAGTTGCGCTTTCCTCCATGCATACCCCTTTCCCCCAACATCGTATGCATTTCGGTAGGTCTGTGCATGTATGTTCTTTATAATTATACTGCAAGTTAATTGCATTTCGTGGGCCATATTTTTGCAGATTAGAGTCAACCAATGCCAATCTTATGAGCCATTTCATGGGTGACAACTTGAAACAGTATTATCTATTGTGGTATTTTATTCGCATTCGCGCTGTGCCTATTATACCCCGATTGTCTGCTTCTATATAAATACCACTAGCATCGGGGCTTGTGCGAACCCCCGTTCGAGCCTGCGACTCCTGCTATACTATAATGCAGACTTATACCACCGAGCTGGTCCAAGCATTGTGGACTGGAACTCGCATTCAAGTTGAGTCGTTCTCAACATTATTCAGACTGGAACTGATATTTCGATTTCGGCCGGAACTTTCTCAAAGGCAGAATTCTGCCTCTGTGTCAAAGCTCGCACCAGGCCCTCTTCTTGTTTGAGATTTGCATTTTGTAAATTTGATCTAGTAAGCAGTTAATTGCAACGTTTTTGCATAATATACTCCGAGTTATGCCAAAGAGAATCTATTTGTCTGATTTAAATTGAACAAGCTGCATCCACTTTGCGTGATCCCCTAAATGCTGTAGCCCGGCATAAAGTAAATATCGGTTCTTTGCATCTGAATGAAAATGGGGGGAGTGGGGGCGGTGTGATCTCTGGAGATAGACGGCAGTAAATGGTTTGTTGCTTCTGACGGGCGCCCCCAATACCTTCACGATAAGTTGAAGGGCTGGACAGCTCAGATGGTAAGAGCGCCGGTATACCACGCCAAAGAGAGGTATTGGACCCAAATCTCGGCCCAGTCATTTTTGTTGTTGTCTTTTCCCATAACAAAATACGTGTACTATCTAGAAAGACAAAAAAATACAAATCTCAATCCTTTTAGAAAGCCCGATGTTTCGATTCTGGCAAGTCCTTTCACATTTATGCAGACATGCTCTCATGTTCCCGTATACCATTCCGCCTTTGTGGGCGGTCATGTTGCAGGGGCCTTTCCCGGAGTCCCAATGAACGGTGCTGTACAAAGGCGATGCTCGTGCAAACTCGGGCCAGATACTCTCCAATGTCGTCCGTTCGCGCAAGACTATATAACTGCGACAAATCAAATCATCCGGACTACAAAAGTCGGAAAGAATGAGCCTCGAAAACGGTTTTCTATTTCCGTAATTCCAAAATGATCAAATGCATGGATTGGTCCACCGTCGTTCCGTTCCGAAAGGTTTTTGAACAAATGTTGTTTCTACAATGAAATTTGCCCGAGCAGAAATTGAATTTCACCATCAGGACACTTTTGTATGGCATTTTGTCTGGGATGAATCTGCTGCTGTATAGGCAGGTTGATCGCGTTTTGTCCAAAATCAGCAGCACTCGAACCTGATTTGATTAACGAGTTAGTCCTTGCTTATTCAAGTCGAGCATGCACAAAGGTATAGCCAAAGCAAATGTTTTTTCTCTCGGGTAACCCCGGCTTCGTCGTGTGTAGCATCTGAACGAGACTTTCAAATCTATTAAATTAGTTCGAATTACGCCTGTCGAATTTCTGCCTTTGAGAAAGGTCCTGCCATAGGATCGAAACGTCAGGCCCATGATGATACTAATTAGAAAGACCCAAAAATAGAAAGACAAAAAATATGACAGGCGAAATTCGAACGAAAACTGCGAGCTCAGCTCTGCCTCTAAATGAAGGCCGCGTTCTGTAGATAGACAGCCCGTTTACATCTGACTCTCTCTGCATACAAAATGTCTTGGGAGCGTTTAACGTACCGCTCGCTTGGCCTAAATTACATTCTGTGAGCCACTGCGATGCGCTCGGTCGATTTCAAAGCCTCAATTTGCCTCAATCGGTACACAGAGTCATATAGCCTGGAGCAAGTTGGAGATAGCCACCTATAAATTAGACCCATCGTCCTTGTAAAAAAAAACCTTTAATGCTCGACCGCTTTTCTATTTTATGGACGAGGCAAGTAAACATCATAGTGAAGACGGAGATTCATTTCATATACGAGTTAATATCATTGTAGGCCCCTTATTAATTTGTCGGAGGTTTCTCAGATTGAAGTACCGGGTCCAATGACAAGCTATACAATTCCCCATCTATAGATTGCTAGCAACTTCACTAATACTATTTTCAGAGATCTTTTTTTTTTTTAGATAAGAACAAAAGCAATTTCACTATGGGAGTGGAGTATAGGCTAAACACGTGGAATTCAATTTCTGTCATGTGACGTGAAGAAACGACATGCACATGAGATTCCGGTTGATTACTTCCCAGGAAGGATGGGCAATTTGATTGACCCGAATTTAAGGCTCGTTTTCAGCTATTGAGCGGAGATCGAAGCAAAATAAGTAAGGAAATCAATCGATCAATTCCCAAGACTGAGCCAAGGATTTTGGAGCATGCGCACTACTTGGATCGTCGAGAACGGCGGGGGATGCATGGTCCGGCATATTGATCGCCCAGTGATGTGTGATGTTACCGCCAAATTGACGAGGGGATGTCTTCCCGAAAAAAGGAGCATTAGTTTGGATATAGGCCTGCTTGGGGGCTTATGCTGATTTCTAGGCGTGCTGCGAATTTTGTCCTCGAGGGAGCAGTAAATACCAAACACCATCGATGCTTGGGCCGGTCATATTGCAGGACTCGACTACGTCTGATGCAATTTCTGCTTCAGCCTGATGTTCTCTACGGAGAAAGATTGCTTATGATCCTTCGGGACCTCTGTTGCTGAAACTCGAAGCTGCGGTCAGCTGTGACTCGTGAGCCATGGCAGGCAACCTGGCTCTGCTCGTCTTCAAGACGATCGTGGGCGCCGCGGGCATCTTGGGCAACGGACTCGTCTGCGCGGTCATCGCCGGGGTGGCCCCCCTGCGGACTCGCACCAACGCGTTCATCTTCCAGCAGGCCGTGGTGGACCTCCTGGGCTCCCTCGTCCTCCTCCTCCAGAGCACCGTGCCGCCTCCCCCGAGACTCACCGGCGACCCGGCCGGCTGGTTCCTCTGCTACGTCTGGCTGTCGGACAACCTCCTCTTCTTCCTCTTCGTCACCTCCACCCTGAACCTGCTGGCGGTGACGCTGGAGCGCTACCTGGCCATCGTGCACCCGTTCCGCTACCAGGCGGCCTTCGCCAGCTACCCGCGCCTCAAGGTGGGGGCGATTCTGGCCGCGTGCTGGGTCCTCTCGGCGGCGATCAAGTCCTACAACATGACCATCTACGCCGTACGGGACGGCCAGTGCGTGTCCGTGCCGGGCTCTGGGCCGGCCCCGGCGCTGCTGATCGCCCTGCTCCAGTACGCTCTGCCCGTGGCCGTCATGTGCTTCGCCTACCTCCGCACGGGCGCCGAGCTGAAGCGGGGCGCGGCCAGGGCGGGGCCCGGGGCTGGACAGCCGGGCGCCGGCATGGCCGAGTCCCTGCTACGGGCCCGGCGCAACACCTTCCGCACCCTCCTGCTGGTCTTCGCCACCTTCGTCGTGTGCTGGACGCCCAACCAGCTGCTCTTCTTCCTCTTCAACCTGGGCTTCCCCATCGGGCACGACGACTGGTACGTGCTGGTCACCGTGGCCCTGGTGGCGGCCAACGCCTGCGCCAACCCCGTCATCTACGCCTTCAAGTACCGCCAGTTCCGCCGGGGAGCGAGGCGGCTCTTCTGCGGTCGCTGCCTCCCTCCCCGCGGGGAGGTCTCCGTCATCGAATCGACGCTGGCCTCGCACTCCGCTCCCTAAGCGAGCCCGAGCGTCCGGACCCCGATCCTGGAGCTGCTTGAGCACCCAAATGTCCATAAGCCCTGTCTTATAAACACGAGCCTTCCAGTCAGGGGTTCGCACCCATTATTTGATGCTTGTATAGCAGACCAAAGTCACAGACAAGTCAAAAGCAGACGACATTACATGGTACGGTTGGCTCTCCTGTTAACGGAGGAAGAAACTGGGGCAAGATTAGGTTGTCATTCCAGGGCCTGTGCTCATCAACACATTATCACCAATCACAGAGGTTTTCCAGTACAACATAATCCCAACTCGCACAACCCATTTTCATTCTCATGATCCTCACTAATTTTGGTGTCAAACAGCACAGGAACAGTTTTTATCAAATTTTCACCAGCACTGAATCATCAATCAGCCGACAAGAACTCTTTTCAAGCGATTCTAGACTGGCTGTTGGCATTGGCGTTGTATTTGGCCATCGTTCTAATCATAACGTGTCCACTCAAGTCCCGAGTCGATTTCATCAAACCCCTCGCAACTAGGCTAACGATCAATCGTAAGACGATGAGCGATGCACAAAAACCATATAGGGCTTGATTCAACTTGTGAATTAGGGTTATAAATCGTTGAGTTACGATGCATTGTAGGGCTCCGTGAAAACAATTATCAGACCAAAACCAGACCAAAAATTACAAGGGCCTTCTGAGAACGCTTTCACGAGTGTCTGGGGAACATTTAAGGAAAGGTCATCGTTGCGACGGACGAAGCAGTAACTTCCTCCACCATCTAAAAAGATTCAGCTTCACGTTTACGTTCCTTTCCGCAAAGGCAGAATCGCCAGTCAAGCAGAGCTACAATGAGGGTGTGTCCTGCTCGTATCGGCGTAATAAGCACTGGATGCCCAGTGCTTTGACCGATGCCCTGGGATAAAAATTCAGGCAGCACGGGTGGGATTCGCACCCGCGACTCCCGCTGTCTAGTGCAGACTTGACCACTGAGCTTTTTCGAGGTCGTGTGAAGGATTCGAATTAGAGAGTTCCTACTATTCAAACGTTCAAACGAGGGCAAAAGGGGACGCGGAAGACCAAGAACAAGATGGTGGGACAACATTCTGGCAAGAGTGGGCCGACCCCCCATAGAGACAATTCGAACAACAACGGACAGTTCAGCATGGAGGCTACTTGTCAACATGGTCACCAGGGGCCGAAACCGACCTGATGGAAATAGATAGACTATTCAAACGCAATGCCGTCTTTTTTTTCACGAACTGTGTTCATATCTCATTTCATCCTGTATTATGCAAGCAGCTTGCACTGTATCTGTATAATACTATAAGCTGTGCATAATTTGTAAAGATCAGTTGTATATATAAAATAATGCACTCGAAACAAAGGATTGGATATCTTTCAAAGTAGATGACATGTCAATATTTTATAAATGTAGAAGTTAATTAGAGGAGCTCACTGGGGATGACATTTCGAATCTTGGGATCTTTTTCAGCCTTTAATCACCCTCTTCTAACTTCTAACCCATTCGTTTAGTGTTGCTTGGATTTGTTTGGTTGAGGTCGTGCTATTGTGCTATTTCATTGATCGTTGCCTAGTACCAATTTAGAAATGGGTGTGTTGGAGATGTGTAGTGGTAGACATATCGGGAATCCATCGATATCTCCAGATTACGGCTTCTCAATCAAACTAGAATGTTCCTCTTTATAAAGACATTATTTAACGGTATGGAACGACCCCGTATTGGCGGGTATGGGCCTAAGCACAGTAGCCCTTAAATCTTACTTCCAAGAACGAAACAGGGAAACTTACAGGTTCATGTTGGATAATTGAAAGCATTTTAATATTCCATGATAATGTCCCAGAAAAATCTCTGCGGTTAATAAACACAAATATCGAGCATGCCCTCCACTCCCCCCCCCCCAAAAAAAAATAAATCTAATCGCCCAACTGATCATTAACGGTTTGAACTTCTGCTCTGAAAAAAAAATCATATTCCGGGACAAAGATTCGTAATTCGGAAACCACATTAAATAAATCGTAACAACTCCGCCCAAATCGGAGTGGTTGGCAGATACGATAGAAATATTTCGGTTAAATACCCTCATCGTAAAATGGTGAGAAACACCCTAAATCCGCAATAGACAAAATATTTTTATGTAGAGAAACGTCACTGTCTGGCACAACCACTTGCCCCCCCCCAAAAAAAAATAAAAATAAAATATATATATCATGATTAGGTGACGTTCGTTTTGTTAACTGGACGACGGTCAACAGCGACACTGTACAGAACATGCACTTCACTATTCCTACATACGCGCCACATATACCCATAACAAGATAACTTGGAAAACTGTAAGTCCAATGTTTTCGGCAAGTGGTCGTACCAGACCATGGATCTTTTCTACATTACAATTGGTGGTTCAATTTGGGTTTAGGTTTTTTTTCCCAGTAAGGGTATTAAATCAAAATCTTGCCGGTACGATTACTCCCACTATTTCCTCCCCCGGGGCATTAGATTAATGTTGTATTTTCTGAAAGAAACGCCCACCAACCTGACAGGGGAAACTACAGGCTATTCACCGCAGTGAAGTTTGCCAAGAACACCTGGGGGACACGACATGAAATAACCCCTTCTGTGTGTGGCTCTGAAAAGAGCATTTTCGGAACCACAAACACTCGCAAAGCAGCTTATTTCCACTAGTGTGCAGCTCCTCGGTGTCAACACGCCTTTCAACGTCAACATGCTCCCCTAGCTGCCTAAACAATATTGTCGGACAGCGCGGACCAAGCACGCTCGCTGTGCGGCACGGGCACTACCTGGCCAAAGTATTGGAGGACTAGGGAGCATGTTGACATACAAGAGTGTGTTGACACCGAGGACCTGCACATATGTTGCACTCCAAAGGAATTTATCTTCTTAATTCGCTAGCATGGTTACGACCAACAAAGAAATCCTGTGTATTGCTATTACCCCTGAAGGGTTCGGTTTGGCTTTGTGGTAAAGTTCGAAAACCCTTTAATTTTCAAGCACCATAACATGTCTAGTTATTATACATATTATAAATATTCTGCATTTGAGAAAGGTCCTGCTAGGATTGAAACGTCGGGCCCTCCAAATTTTAATATTCGCCTTTTGGTCATTTTTAGTCAGTAAGAAGTTTGCAACATTTTTGCATATTACTTGTTATAAATATTAGTGATTAGTTCCAGATAAGGCAACTTAAAATGTAATATCCTGTAGATTTTTGGAAACATTAATCTTTGCAAAAATATCACCATAGATATCAAGTTTTTTCTATCACTATTTAATAGTACTAGACATAATTTGAGAAATAGTTGAAAAAAATATTTCCTGACAAATAAGACAGGCCGAATGCCTTGGAGTGCTTTCCTGCCTGGATTGAACAATCTTACTGTCCAAGATTTCCGAATTACACAATTGATTTTATATATACAAAAATATAGTTATCTTATAGGAATTTATTGTCTTGCATCACAGTTGGCATTATCAAATACAAGCAGTCTCACAACTGAAAAACAGAAAGGTGAATTGTATCCCTGAACTAGTTCTTACAAATTCGACCCATTACCATGAAATTAACAAGAAAGCTCACGGTATCTTTCTTTGCTGAAATGATGCCAGTGCCTATGAGTATGAGGAACCAGCCATCCATGTGTTTGTAATCCAGTTTACACAAGGACTTTTCATGCTTAGCAGAATTCTATGTTTAAAGCCCCTACACAACATTGGTACGATCGGAAAACAGAAATGTGCACAGATTTACATGAAACTTAGACAGTTTGAAGATGGTTATAGTAGAAAAAAATATTTCTTCCTAAAATGCTGTATTTTTGGAGAAAAGAGTAAAATAAAACGTTTACGTCTCACCAAGATCTAAACCATTTTTCAGAACAGTACGGCATTGAATGCTGTATTTTCGCGAAACAAATGAAGCAGTTTTCAATTGTTTTTTTTTGAGATTTGGTTGCAGGATTGAGCTCAAATTTTCACAGGTGTGCTATTTCATGCATATGTTGGATCAGAGAACGTATGGATGCTATTCTTTTGATGCTTTAAGCGGCTCTATGAAATTTTACCTAATTTACAAACGACATTGAAATGTGACCTCAAATGTTCCTGACTTGTATTCCATTATTCTTTGCTTAGCATAAAAACAATCAAAGGGGAAGTTTGGCATTATCACAGTTGGCTTTATCAAATACAAGCAGTCTCACAACTGAAAAACAGAAAGGTGAATTGTATCCCTGAACCAGTCCTTACAAATTCGACCCATTACCATGAAATTAACAAGAACGCAGTGGCTGTTGTTACGGCAGTCGTCCGTGTGGTTCCCTGACTTGATTATATTTCGTCAGCATTGCAGGCTGGTTGAACCAGTCTATTAGCTGATAGTCTGGTTCCAAGAGCTAAACATCCTGACAAATACTGTGAAGTCAGGGAACCACACGGACGACTGCCGTAACAACAGCCACTGCATAACAAGAAAGCTCACAGTATCTTTCTTTATGTATTACTATGTAGTCTGCTCTGTGAGTCCTATTTTTTACCAGAAGGTATCTTTCTTTGCTGAATTGATGCCAGTGCCTATAAGTATGATCAACCAGCCATTTATGTGCGTTTTTCATTGACGAAATGGTCAATGGCCATCTTCATGTCAAATTCAACAAGCATTATTATGTACGGTTCTCCATTCATCCTTGATGATCAAAGCTCAACCCACAGTCACTGCAGACACGGCCACTGTACCGATGCCCTCGCAAATTTCGATGAGACAACGGGAGCTTTCCCCATCTTAGTTCCAGTGCAGCCAGGTCTGCAAGTTGTTGTCCCTGGAGGTCTTTGGTTAGTGGTTAGTTGGTTGCACAGTGGTTTCCGACTGGCACCCTCACTCCAGGAAACAAAGTCCACCATTTGAGAAGGCTTGGAATAGCTCAGATGGTAGGACCCTCGGATGAACCGTACTTAAACCAGAGGGTTGGTTTCACGTCCTAGTCTAGTCAAAGTTTCCTCTGCTTTTCCACAAATTATTCCTGATTTCTCAGTCGGTTTTTCCCTTCTTCAATCAGTGATTCTGAAGGCCCACACTCTACATAGCTGCCAACCATTCCCTATTTTGGAGGAATCATTCCTCTTTTTTTGGGGGGGGGGTAAAAATTCATAACTTTTTTACAAGCTCCTGAAAACAGATTCAGATTTTTTGGCTTGGAAATACACATGTATTACTATGTAGTCTGCTCTGTGAGTCCTCTTTTTTACCAGAAGTGTTGATAGATTAGCAGCTTCGACCTACATGTAAGGGCTAAACAGCTCAGGTGGTTGAGCGGTGGTATGCTCGACCAGAGGCTGGGGCTTGAGTCTGGCATTTAGTCAAATTTCCGTTGCGCATTCACTAAATGTTTTAGAAGTCCTTGGCCAGTTGTCCTTTCCCTTAGAAGGGTCCCAGCCGAGGGCTCAACAGCTCAGATGCTAGAATGTTGTCAAATCAAATCCCTGCGCGGTCAAAGTCTCTTTGGTGTTCCATGAAATGTCCAAGTTGTCTCGGAGGGTGGCAGCGGCAACTAGTCCAGACTCCTCTTTAAATTAAAGCACACGAGCAGCTCAGCTGCATCTTACTTGGTGGCGAGAAGACCAGAGGCTTTAGCTGCCCAGCGCACTCAGCAGCTGTGTGACTCTGATCAAGGACATGGTGTCTATTTCAATCCACACAGTGCGTTGTGGACCGGTAGGGCCACGGCACCGGCCAGGGTGATGCCGATGGAATCGGCGACCGTTGTCGTTCCCATGGCAAACTCCTTGTACTTGGTCGCTTCCTGTGGGACGAATGAATGAGCTCAACAATTACACGCACGCTCCGGGAACGTCAGTCATGGCCTAGCCTGTTCCGTTTAAGACCAGCGACCAATCTCATAGAGCTGCTTAAGCAGCCGAAATTTTGCAAAAAGTCCGGGTTCATAGAATTGCATTGCTTTCCAAAACTTCCCGTTTGGTATTAATTGGGAAGATCGGAAAACATTGATGTCCACAGATTTCCTTCTATTTTACACAGTTTGTAGATGGTCATGATAGAATCCTCATGTTGAAATCTTACGGTCTGGGATGCTGTACTTCCCTAGAAATCTTCACTTAAACATCGACAATTAGTTTATTACTTGTAAGTTATAAACTATTTCTTACACTACAGAATGCTGCAAAAACCATGACGGTTTTTTACCTTTTTCTACTTTCTCAAATCACCATTTGAGCTAAAACCTTCGCATGATTGCTTTTTTTGGATGTTTAATGGTTTAACACACAAACTGTGGCAATCTTTTGACCTTTACCGAAGGTTGTATTGGGCCTTTAAGTAAAGAATAGGGGAATACAAGTTTGTAATCCAGTTTACACAAGGATTTTTCATGCTTAGCAGAATTCCATGTTTAAAGCCCCTACACAACATTGGTACGATCGGAAAACAGAAATGTGCACAGATTTACATGAAACTTAGACAGTTTGAAGATGGTTATGGTAGAAACCTCGCACTGAAATATTTCTGCCTAAAATGCTGTATTTTTGGAGAAAAGAGTAAAATAAAAAGTTTACGTCTCATCAAGATCTAAACCATTTTTCAGAACAGTACGGCGTTGAATGCTGTATTTTCGCGAAACAAATGAAGCGGTTTTCACAATTTTTTTGAGACTCGGTTGCAGGATTGAGCTCAAATTTTCACAGGTGAGCTATTTCATGCATATGTTGGATCAGCCAACGTATGGATGCTATTCTTTTGATGCTTTAAGCGGCTCTATGAAATTTTAACTAATTTACAAACGACATTGCAATGTGACCTCAAATGTTCCTGACTTGTATTCCATTATTCTTTGCTTAGCATAAAAACAATCAAAGGGGAAGTTTGTGTTGGGAAGGTGATCATATTAATCATGACAATTTTGTGACTTAGGCAAATTTTGTGCTGAAGCACTGTCCTTACCGTAATCTATTTAAGGACTCAGTTTGCATATGGAAAGATAATGATATCTCCATGCAAAACTGGTCAAGGTCTTCCCCTTGTACATGCACTCAACGAGTCTACGGCCGTTTACGAATCCATGGATCAGGCTCGGGCTCAGGCTCCGTCTCCGTCTGACAAAACCTGAAAATCCAGGTTGTGGTTTGTCACCGAATTTGAAGGTTCGTTGGCTTGATAAGTACAGAGTATTCACCAAGAAACTGGGGCCAAACGCTTGTTTCTAGATGCATGCGTCACATTGTTGCTGAATTTAAAGGTTTGTTGGCTTGACAAGTACAGAGTATTCGGGGCCAAACGCTTGTTTCTAGATGCCTGTGAGGCTGTGACATTATAACGGGTAAGAGAAATGTGACAAAGCCCAAGCCCGAGCCTAAGCCTTCATTTCGTAAACGGTCTATGAGTGAAGTCCCCTTCACCTGAAACGAAGCACACCATTAACCTCTGCACTCACATTTTGCCTTATTTGATAGAAGGTGTTGACGTAGGCAGCTCCTCCCACAAGACCCTCAAGTAAGATGATGGCAAAGACGATAGCGATGCTTGGCAGGTAAGCGTAGTAGGCCACAGTGAAAATCAACACTAGGATGCACCACTGCAGGAATGATAATACCAGCGACTGAAATGAGAAATCTGCCATATTTTCGAGGGCCGGGCATTCTTATTCTCCCATAGATATGATACGGATTGCACCAGTGAGAATGTAATTCAATGATAGTGCCCACCACGACATACACTACAGTATTCTCAGTGCTTTGCCTACTTGAAATTACATGTACATGTACTGGTAGTACATGTATCAGCAGCTCCGGTGGTATTCAAACCAGCATCTTCCGATTTCCAGCCCTCAACCTGGTGTCTTAATCACTTGACCACCGAGCTGGTCAAGGTCGCGTGGGGGATTCGAATCTGTATAGCAGCACGTGCTGTGTTTAATCACAGATATGTACAGTACAGTACAGTTTAGGTCCTCATTTTGAAGCTTTAGGCTTCATATGAGTCAGGACTCCTAGGAGCCTGGTGAAACCAGTCTTCGACTGTGTTTCTCTTTTAATCTGCTCAATAGAAAGATCACCCAGTAGTCTTGAGATACCTATTCAGGGATCTCGATAGTATGGGACTCTAGGGATAAAAAATAAACTAAGCTTGGTCAAATTTGTATTTTCCCTACGACATATATGAGCTATGTATTTCAGATACTGGACATTAATATAATCCCATAGTGGATGACTTTTTGTTATGCGCTCTACATGTAGATCAATATTAGCAAAGAAAAGGGCATGATTAATTTCACATTCTTCTAGTGATGGTTTCCTGCGGAATCCATCCTTGATCATTCGCCTTAGAAAACCATGTGGAATCTACATGCATAATCTACATGTGCATCTACATGCATAAATCTACATGCATGTTCTGATACATGCCTTTCAGAGGCAAATGCTCATGCCCTCCATACATTGTTTGTCTCAACTCAGTTCAACCTCAACACAATCAAACACAATCAAACACAATCGAAGTCAAATGTGACAATCCACTCCAGCAAATTCTAGACACAAACAAAAGTCACGTCTGCGATGTCTTCTTTGCAACTCACCTGAATAAAGGAGAAAATCCAGATTCGTTTAAACTTGACGATGTTGACAGATGACCGAGAGATAAAGACACCCAACTGATACAACACCTGAAACCTGAGGGGAAACCAAACAATTCCACAATTTCCATTAATAGTTGGAGCCTTTCTCATTCCTGATTCATAAAAAAGCATAACAAATAATATAGACCTTTTTTCATGTGACGTCATGCTGGACCGCCTTATATACAATGGCAGCGCACAGTGTAAACATCAGTTGTACCATATGTTTGTGCGTACTCTTTCCGTAAAAAGCGGTCCAACGTGGTGGCAGTGCTTTTGTTTGGTCACGTGGGTGAAAAAGGTCTACACATACTACGCACACACCACTTGATTTCTCACTTCAGTTTAGCCCCCTCTTGTGTCTCGGCACATTCAAACTGGACCCTTGTCGTGAGAAGTTTAAAGGTACATGTAGGGTACACCATTTGCATACATGTAGGTCAAAGCATCGCTTCCATACTTCATCAAACTCAATGTAGAGTGTATACATCAAATAACACACTGGCGTAAGTTTTGGCTCAATCTATCAACCATGTCATGAGAAAAACCGTGGAATGAAATTAAATACTTACTTTTTTTTACACATAAAAAAAATAAAATAAAAAAATGAGAGATTGTTAGAATTTCAACAAAGACGACAGCTTTTCGAAAGCTTAGGTGGTTACAGTACTTGCACATTAACCCTACTGCTTTGCACCTCCAACACAGGACGCGTACTATATACCACAATTTACCACAGTGCCCTCAGGGGTACAGGCTCACGTACCACAGGATACCACAAAAGCCACGCTGTCAAGTTTGGAAGCTCAGATGCTGTTGCTCAGTGCGTGCTAAGGTCTGTCATGAGCAACTAGCTGATAACTCTAACTTTAGTTGTGGTAACATTTTCCCTCTGTCAGGAATCCAACTGTAGACAGGTTTTTCCTCATTGACACGGTCATGAATAGAAATATTTGCATCTGGAAAGCCCAGCAGATACATTGGCTAATTACCGGTATAGATTTACAAATTGAAAAAAAAAATACATCAACAGATGTGGAATGAATTAAAAGAGGAACATACCATCTGTACTGGCCTTGATGATCTAGCCAAATCCCTTCGAAGTATATTAATTCCAGCTGTAATAGACAAAGAATACAACGGCTGTTAAAGGTAGCAATATACCAAAAATGTAGCAATATAGCAAAAAAAAATTGCTTACTGACTAAAATAACCCAATATGAAGAGGGTCTGACATTTTGTTCCTAGCCGAATCTTTCTCAGCGGGCAGACAGATAGTACAGTGGAACATTGCTATAATGAACATCCCGGATCTATGACAATTGTTCAGTATAGGGGTCATTCATTATAACAGTTATGGCCACAAATTTTGTACAGAAAAAAACAGAGCCAAAGGGCATTTTCGTAACAGCCAAATGTTCTGTATATCGGCGTTCTTTATAGCGACGCTCCACTGTAGTACGATTTGCATTGGTGAGAATGTACCCGCAAGTCCACAAGGCTTTGCCCTGTACAACATGCTGGTAACACTGTGTGCTCGTTGCTATGGTTCAAAAACGAACCAAACCAAACCAAACTCGTTAGGGTTGGATCTGAACCCACGACACTGGTTCCGTTTCCTTCGGTGCTATTTGGCAGCATCTGGCTTGGTTTATTTTGAATGTGTAGATTTGGTTTCAGGGTTGGCACGTACATTTCTTTCATCCTGGGGCGTTGTCAAACGACACCAAATTGTGTAAAAAGTACACATGCTACAAATCGAAATTGATCCAATTCTATTCAATATTGAGTGACCCCATTTGTATCACCTGTGGCACATACAAATATAAAATCCCCATGTGGTATGAATAGAAATTGATTCTCAATTGAATCACCGGATGTGTACTACCCATGGCACATATAATATGCCCATATGGTTGATTAAATCCAATTTCCTTTGTATTCTACATAAAATGTGCATATGGTGCTTACGGACAATTATTTGATGATGTTAATTGGGGCACTGGTCTTCCAAACTCAATCAAATATTCCAAAATCGGTATTCATAATCATTCAAATGTCAAAAAAAAAAAAAATTTCTCCAAGGTGGAACTATCACAAATCATTAAATTTCCATGAGCTGCCTTGAATACACGTACATGTGCTGAATAATTACATGTAGATCACTTCACAGTGAGGTTAGATTCAGCCATCAACTGCATAAGCTGTGAGGATCACTCATATGTGACGTTGGTGTGCATTTACATGTATAAGCATGCAGTGCAAGCATGTAGTGCATGTTAATGACCTTCGGCTGGCTGTTCTGTGGCAATCTTAAAAACCTTCCATTTGTGACTGTCTATTTCATAGTCAATGATGCCCCAAGACACGGCATACTGAGGGCAGAAACTCATCACCCTCTCTTAAAAATCTTGAGGGACTGTGAACCGGTATGTAAAGTCTGAGAAATTTCTGAAACTTCCAGGGATTTGCGTTTTTAAAATTCAGAGGCACACATGCACAGTGGGAAGGGCATCACCCCTTCCCATGCTTGAACCTTTCAAGAAACTGTACCATGAACCGATACCATGTTGGGCCATTGAGTGCACGGGCTGAACTGAGCTAGACCAATTTCAAAACTGATTCGGTTGGAGGCAGTGAAGCAACTTTGCTCTGAATACAGTGAGCAGACAGACCTGCATACAGTACATGTACAATGTACATACCAGGCCTTGGTTGATGAAGTACTCAGCAAAATACACCAACAGTAAAGGGATCATGTACTTCAACAAATGCTGTGTGGTTAAACAAGAGACAGAAAAAAAAGCATATAAAACCGAGAGGTGTCACAATATTCAAAAAGGGTCAATTTTGTCAACACAGATGGGAGTAAATTCGCTCTGAAGACCATGAAGACTGGCTTGGCTCACACGGAAAGAAGCGAGTGTTGACCTCACTTGCTTTCATTCATCTGGATAAGTCTTGAAGGTTTGCATGGTGGAAATACTAAGTGGGAGGTTTGCAATGACACCACGCAGCACTTCTCTTTCGAGGAGTGTGGGTCTTTTTTTCTTCTTTTTTTCTCTCTTTTCTGGTCCAACTACCAGAAAACCAGCTTGGAGATTGGTTTAGTTTAGTTTAGTTTAGTTTATTTCTTTTCCACAGCATGAACCAACAAAGCACATATCACAGAATGTACACATGTACATCACAAAGAATGAATAGGCAAAATCAATAGGGTTGGTAACTAAACCAGTGTCTAGCAAAGTGTAGTCGTCTACGTTTGATTACTAATGGAGATTTGAGAGGTTAATTAGTAATATGGTCTTCCCAACTGCCAATATTCAGCGTTCTTCATAGATGTTGTGTGTAACATCCACCTATGCGTGCCTCTATTTTGGTTGTTATGGTCTATGCTTGCTATCCAAATACGGTAGTAAAATGGATTCTACCACATGCTCTGAATAGCTTGGTCTTCAGGCTGACTCGCAGATCTGAACGAGTTGATCACAGTTGTTCCATGTCAGTGCTTCCCGGGACCTACCCTGATGTGATGCAACCTCTCACTGAAGGTGAGGTGTGTCTTTGACGCTTCTGCTAGATCCTCTTCGCCTCCCTCCTCCCCGTCAGAGTCGGACGGGAGGAGCTGTCTCCTGTCGTCACCTCCGCGGCAGATGCTTTGGGTACGCCGCCCGGGAGCTTTGACGAGAACGACCCAAAAGCTGGCGGAGAGACAATACCACCCAAGGAAAGAGGAAACCATTGGATGAGCTACTTAGAAGTGCTGAGATAACTGGCGGGTTCTGAAACCTAGCTTCCAGTCACATGTGCCACCACTCTAGCACCTGGGTATAAGTCCCTGAGTGGAGGCGCTCCTGAAAGGCATTGGAGTGACAAAAATGGTCTGCACGATCACAAGGACTGCATGAAGGCTAGGCATAGTATTCCCATTCAATGAGGATTTTGCCCTTGCTCGATAAACACCGTGATAAACACTGAATGCTCGGTGCTTTGTCCAATGCCCTTTCCCCCGATCTGTGAGATACAGTATTGTTGTATGAATTTTCTGGCCAGTGTGAGCTGCCTATTGCTAGGATTCTGGATTGTCATCTCTGCCATCATCTTCCTTCTCATCATCATTGCACAGGGAGCCAATGACCAGCAGGTATACAATTCAGCTGCCTCTATCAATAAGCAGGGCTCGCAATATCCACTAGACCGTGGACCGTGTCTAGCGATTTCAGCATCGGTCTAGTGTCGACTGTCGAGTATGATTGCACTGGACTGGCTGCCTATTGTTTTACTTCTTGCACCAAGAAGAAAATGGCACTCAAAAACGTGTATAACTTTGACTTTGACCTGTACAAGTAAACAGCATTTTCTCCTGGTATTCACTGTGTGCACATTTTTTTCTTCCATATTTATGGGCTGACACAGGTCTTGTAAAAACAGTTCAGGGGTGGATTTCACACAGCCTTTGCGATGCATCGTAACTCAACTTACGATGGATAACCCACACATAACACACATAACCAAAAAACACACAACCTTGTGCCATGAGTGAGTAGGCCCTACAGTGTTGAACATAGCCCAGGGGTGGATTTCACAAAGCCTTACGATGCATCATAACTCAACCCATCGTAAGTTGTGATGGGCCGTATGGTTTCTGTGCATTGCTCATCGTCTTGCGATTGATCGTAAGTTACGATGAGTTTGGTGAAATCGACCCCAGGTCCATTAAGAGTCTTCAGTTACTAGACCTGCTGTCTAGACCATTTTTGTCCTGAAATTCGAGCCCTGATGAGGTCTAGTTGAACACAAGTGCCCAAAGCAACTACTATTCGAGAAATCAGGTGCAACAGAGATATCTAGTCTTAAAGATTACAATGCAAAACTATCTAAGGGCTTGCCACGGATACACAAGGCAACGGCGATAATCACTGACCTGATGGCCATTATAACTGGTGCCACCAGCATGATCAAGACTGCGTGCCTGGGCGAGAGGATTTCCGTCAGGCCGGCATAGGACAGGGCACCGACTAAACCAGCCGCACCGGTCCCCGACGACCACGTTGAGACCACGTTCCTACAGAAAATAAACAAGACGATGTCATCACCGGGGCTCACTAGTCATAGAGCATTTTATCCACAAGGCTGTTAGAAATTTGGACTAGTCACCCTGACCATGCCGTTGGTACAATCGCCTGCTCTGGTCTTCAAAGCCTTTAAAGGCCGAGTACCAAATTTTGTTTATCTTCTATTTTACCATCACTATTTATAAGGTACCTGGTGAGATGCTGTGGACCATTGATTAGAAGGAATTAAGGTTCAAAACAAAATGTATCCTGGACACTCCACAATGGGCCCCCATATTTTTTCCCAAGAAATTAAAACAGCTTTCTCATTAGAAAAAAAAAGAATGTTGTTTAATTAGTCCCTTTTTGTAAATGAAGAGACCAATCTGTAAACAAAACCCCCACCTAATATCTAAGATACAATCTGCCTTAAATTCACTGAATGGACGATTTCTTACTTGTCATAGAACGACATCAGACTGACAAAGGCAAATTCTCCAAGGCCAGACGAGATACTCGCAAAAACAACTCCTGCACAAACCAACAGAAATTGATATCAGATGTACACAGAAAGGCAACAAGGAATATGCAATTTTGGGATAGAATATATGAATGCATGATTTCTGGCATGCCGGTGTTTCTTGTTGGAGGAGAACTTCGGTTTGGAATCGAATACATGGGTATGCAGATCTTCACCAGTAGCAAGATCTGTATCACACACAAAAAACATGTACCCTGCAGATATGATTAATTGATGCACTATGAGTGAAGGCCTACAGGGATCTGGAAAACATGACAACTATGGCTAATTGGCTATGAGTTTGAGCACACGTCAACATGTTAACTGTATACAAATAATGATGCATCAATGCTAGCAGGACTTTCCTCAAAGGCAGGACCTTTCTGCCTCTGAGGAGGGCCCTGCCAAGGGCGAAACCTCAGGCCTTCTAAGTTTATAAGATTTTTTTTTTCTTTTTTTTTTTCAGTCAGCTGTTTGCAATAAAAAGAAATCTTGCAAATGACTTATTGACTTGAATGACCAAAATGCAAATATTAAAGAATTTAGAGGGCCTGAGGTTTTGGTCCTGGCAGGATGTTTCCCAAAGGCAGGGAGCACATTCAGTTTGATGAATTGCACAATATACAATGCTTGCCCGCAGGCCGACATTTGACCTCTTTGAACCTCTTACCTAGCAGACTGAGCGACACGACGTGAACCAAGGAGACGATTAGGTAACTGGCAATCGATGCAAGCACACAGATGGTGACAATGATACTGCAACAACAAATTGAATACACCTCAGTTGTTTCATTCTAGGAAATGTTTGCGTGGTGGGCGAAGTACTGTTGTGTGTAGCACATGGGCACGGTTAGCACGTACATGTGTTGCATCTCTCTAAGAAGAGGTGTGGTTCTGAAAAGAACCGGTGAGTGAACATTTCAGCGATGTCTCAGCTAGGATGCTGTGGCCATCCTATGGGGGCAGCCCTGCAAACCCTAGTTCATTTCATATTCCCTTAACATATGTAGCATTATGTTCCACACAGCATTAAGACACACCAGGATATGAACCTAGGCCTCTGGTTTGATATACACATACCAGTGATCTACCACCTAAGCAGGACATTCTGTTCTCGAGTTCAAATCCTGGTCCAGTAAAGATTGTATCGCTACTTCCATAAACTAGTAACAGTTAATGTGCTACTAAAATTGTACAAGCTTGTAGTATCTCTTTTGAATGCTGTGCGCTACTGGGAAAGGATGTAAACTTGCTCAGAACAAGAGGAATAATGTGAACACAAACACACATAACCTTGTGCCATGAGTGAGTAGGCCCTACAGTATTGAACATAGCCCAGGGGTGGATTTCACAAAGCCTTACGATGCATTATAACTCAACCCATCGTAAGTTGTGATAGGCCGTATTGTTTCTGTTCATAACTCATCGTCTTGCGATTGATCGTACGTTACGATGGGTTTAGTGAAATCGACTGCAGGGGACTGAGATGCACACAATCTCATTTGTGTGCGATGCAAGCCCAAATCTCCAGACTGTACAATGTTCTTGGTGAGCTATCGGCTCCGGACTCACTTGTACGAGACGTAACCGACGAACCATGGTGCTATTAATTTGATGACCAGAGTCGGCAGCACATCAGCCAACAAAACAGCCTGTACAGAAAAAAAGGAAACAAAATGTTGTTGTGTACAATGTATACATATGTAAGACAAAAATATTAACACATAAACTGCTAGAGATCTAGAGAAGTTGCAGGAAGAAATTTCAGAGGGTGTCATTACAAATATCCAACTTTTATCACTTAAAATAATAGGAAAATATTAATGACCCAAATGACACAAATCTCAAGAATGTAGCGGACTAGATTGCCTGTTATTTCTCAACGGTAGAATTTTATTGATTGATGAAAAGAAAATACCATGCACTTCCCTCAACCTTCCCTGGTTTCGTTCAATTTTTCAAGACCTGAAAGTGTTCTACAAGAACAGAGATGGAGGTTTCAAGTTTTTGCCAACGGTGCTGTAATTGTTGGTCTAGAATAGGAAATGCATGTATGCTCTTACTCCTGTGGAGATTGGATTGCAGCCAAACCGGCCTGTCTCTGTAGCATTTGTCAAATTGAAGGCAGGAAATGCACCAGGTGGCTCAATATCCTGGCATGATACAAAGAAAAACAAGAGGGCGAAAAAAACAGATCAAAAGCCAAATAATTTGACAACAGGCCAGTTCCCAATAAAGACAGTTTGACTTAAAGTGATATACAAACATGTTGCAAACTGCTTACCAAAATGCAAATCTTAAAATTTAGTGGGCCTGACGTTTCGATCCTAGCAGGACCTTTCTCAAAGGCTTTCTCTGCCTTTGAGAAAGGTCCTGCTAGGATCGAAACGTCAGGCCCACTAAATTTTAAGAAAGACAGTTTGAATCGAAATCCAAGCTTATACTATGGTTTCATTCTCTTGAACATTGCCCAGTTTCACATACTGTAGGCGTACTGTACCCTGAACAAATCATGAGTGATCGAAATACATGTAGCCAAATTATGGTTTTGAATCAGACTGAGTGGACTAGCTTATAATGTTTTCCCTGCATATTGAATGGTGAGGCAGCCCACGTCACACTTTTGATAGACCACCTCAGGGGTTTGTTTCCCAAAAATGCCACCTCAGCGGTCAAAATCATGGTCGGACACAATGTTCACAAACACAAGAGCACCTTAGTACGTGTGCAAGAGGGCTTTGTATGATATCTGATATTTCCTTGCACAATTACTGTATGTTTCTGCATGCATAGTGCTTTAGCTTCCTTTTCCAATCTGTGACACATGGAATGCATCCACAATGCACCAAGACTCGTCCACTGAGCCAAAATATCAGTTGCCACCTCAGACTCGCAGGATACCAGGGGAAAGCCTGGAGCCCTGGACTAGCATTTAAAGGTGTTGTAGCTAGGTTTAACTGAATTAGAAGCTCAGTGGGCAACCAACTTTATCGCACGGAAGATGTTGATGGCCTAGTGAGTGGGCAGTGGCAGTATTTCAATAGCCTAGTGCAGTACATGCACAGCTCAGCACAATCACAGAGCAGAAAGGACTATGCTAGTATTGCTACCCGATGAGAACCCTCTACAGTGTAGTGTGCATTAGAACCAAAACGGCCAGCACCCTGAAATGGGAATACTCCTGTTATGTGAATATAGCCAGTCACAACGATCATGGAAAAAGAAAATCCCCAAGTTATCAATTTATATAGCAAAATTGCACGCAGGGAGGAATGGCTGGCCATTGTGTAGCAAAGTGCAACAGTTGAAAGGGATGGCGTGATGGAGGAGATATGAGTTGCACAGACATGGATGCAAATAGTCAACTGGACTCTTGAATATAATTTTAGGTAGGCCTATTTCTGCAGTTGAATGAACAGCTACAGTAGTCAGTCCAGTGTACAACTTTCTAGGCAAATGCCCATGATGAAAGGAAGAGGTTCCGTCATTAAGAGAACAAGGACATTAAATACCACTACACTACAGTGCATGCTGTGTAGCATGATAGACCTTCAATGATGCGTGGATGTTGCCAACAGCTTAATGACTGAGATGACCTTGTGATCATTGCAGCACCATTCAATTCCAGCCAAGCCTATCCTAAAGTACGTGTAACTGTAATTAGGGTAACCGTAACCCTCATCCTCCCGAAGGTCTCCGACCCTCGAAAGGATGAGGGCTACGATTACCTCAACTATTCCCATTTAGGTACTCTACTATGTACATCTACAGCTTTACAAAATCAAGGACTCTGGACTCTTTAATCAACTCCTTCACGGGCTCCGTGACTGCAATCTCTCTACACTAGCCTGTCCAGCTTAGCAGAGATTTCAATCCATTAGTTTCAAACTTGAGCACATCTATAGGCAGTCTGCACTCTGCAGTCTGCACTTGGGAAAGGGTTCCCCTAGGCCCTTGAATAGAGACTATGGGTTCTCTTAGTCCGAGTAACTAAACTTAGACCCTTACAATCGCACCTTTACATTTTTTTTTGAGGAGGTCGGGCGATAGTACCTCAAAATTAAAACAAAAAAGGGCGATTGTAAGGATCCAAGTTACTCGGACTAGAGTTCTCTCACTTTCTTTGCCATTTTTCAATTTTTCAATTTGTTTAAGAAGTTCCTAGTCGTACTTAGTCAGTTTTTTCTTTATTTGGTGGACTTTTTTTCTTACCGTGGCTGGAACACCCTTGAGCAGGATATCATACGCAGCACTGAGCATGATGACATAGCCATAGTTGTTGCAAATCCCGAGTAACCTAAAATTAAAAACCAACCCCCCAAAAGTGGTGAAACAATGAACTAAATTTACGGTTGCTCAACTTGCTCCAAATTTGCATTTCCTTATACTTACTTTCAAAGAAAACTCATCTGATCCCTCCGCATGGGTAGTCCGAGTAACTTGGACCCGACAAGTCACCCTTCAAAACTTCAAAATTCGATAAAAAAAGGGTGACTTGTCGGGTCCAAGTTACTCGGACTACCGCATGGGTAACTCAGAATTGTTTTCTTCTAAATAAACAGGGGCAATAATATCCTCAGCTCCAAGTTCAGGATTCCAATTACCATTCCTTCCTCCATGAAGACACCGATGACTTGGGCCGTCCTAAAACGGGCGATGTAAGGGTCCAAGTTACTCAGACTAACACACAGAACTTAAAGTTAAAGTAACAGTACTGACACTAACACTACACGTCTACAGTACTACCAGTAAACAATCGCCCTTGTCTTTATTAATTTTGAGGGGGTCGGGCTAGTTACTCGGACTAGGGCCGTCCCTGTTTACGCACTTGACAAATACTGGTCATTCGGGCTGGTTAAATAGTCGAATGGAGTTATCCTCACCAAAAGGCCACAAGATTTCGGATTCCCGCTCGGCTGCTGTCACTGTCATTGTCACTGTCACTAGTGTCGGTGTCATGCCGGTGTGCCGGTACGCCTCCCTCGTCCGCCGCACTGGCATCCCGTAATTCATCTGAACTCGACATCTCGCCCTGATCCTTGAAAACACTGCGCATGACAAGCGACATTACTTAGTGATACCATGGAGATGCTAGTAATGTAGTAGTAGTATTTATTATAGTAATTCTACCCTAGTATTTGTAGTAAGAAGTAAAACTTAGTACTACCACAGTACCAGTACCATGGAGGAATTCATGTAAGACCTGCACTAGTGCCTTGTACTTGTAGTGGCACTAGTATTAGTAATACTCAGTATTACTAGTACTAGTACAAGTACTAGTGCTAGTGAACAGCACGGAATACTCCTAGCTCTATGGAGCGCCACCACTGCCTTCGCTCTGCATTCTGTATTATTTGTATTCTGTCTCACCATTATGAGCGTTCGGCATTCCGTTATGTCGGTGTTTTCGCCATTTCGAACTGCACCCTGATTAGTACGTCCGTTTGTTTATCCAATTATTGTCGTACGGCGTGGGGAAAACATGCAAAATATTTGCTGTAGTTTAGGCCCTAGACAACATTGGTTAAGGTCAAAAGATTGGCACAGTTTTTGTGTTAAACCATTGAACATCACAAAAAAAGCAATCCTGCGAAGGTTTTAGTTCAGTCAAATATGGTGATCTGAGAAAGTAGAAAAAGGTAAAATACCGTCACGGTTTTTGCACCATTCTCTAGTGCGTGTAAGAAATAGTTTATGACTTGCGAGTAATTAACTATTTGTCGATGTTTGAGCGGAGATTTATCTAAAAGTACAGCATCCCTGACAGTAAGATTTCAACATGAGGATTCTATCATGACCATCTAACTGTGTAAATTAGAAGGAAATCTGTGAACATCGATGTTTTCAGATCTTCCCAATATGTTGTATTGGGCCTTTAAGCCATCATTATGTGTCTTAGGCCTAGTAGTAGTACGGCAGGAAACTGTTTCCTTGCTGTAGATCTAGTCTACTACTACTAGTAAGTAGTATGCTCTATGCTAATAATAATGGAGGTACAGGCATGGTGACTAAAACACATGCTACAACTAAATATTAGTCATTCTTTGAATTTGACTTATTAAATTTGAAGAATTGCTGTTCATTAAAAAAATACATTTCTCAGTAATTTTGCAAATCACCCTTTATTCTGTTCACGACTTCAAATCCTCGTCCAGTAAAATTTGTATTGCTACTTCAAAACCATGGAGGAACCATTAATGGCAATATCTATAAACTTGTCTTTTTTGAATGCGATGGCTGTTGAGTGTTGGGGAGAATCGTTCCGGCCACCGGGAAAATAGCGTTTACAGAGAATGGCAGCACAGTCATATTATTAATAATAGTTACTGGTAATACTGCACTGCAGGTGCTTCAGTGTAAAGTAAAACCAGTAAAGTGAAACTGAAAGCGCATGACAGGTGAGTGAGGCAGCTAGCCGGGGTGAAAGAATCGCCATTCCCGGCCGCTTTCCCAGCCCTCGGTTTTGGTAAGATTCCAGATTGAATTGACAAGATATTGCACACATTTTGCAACATTCTGCTCTAGCTCTCTACACACAGTGTAGCACCTACATGATGCAACACTAACGTAACTAACGGCACCGGCCTAGGCTAGCTACACTAGTCACTAGTCACTACTCACTAGTGTGAGTAGTGAGTAGCGCTTGTTTTACAATTTTTTTTTAGTCTCTTCATGATCGTACCATAGTCGTGCAAGCCTCTATCAGTCAAATCATAATGGAGTATAGTTGCGGTAACCGTAACCCTCATCCTCCCTCAGGTCTCCGACCTTCGGGAGGATGAGGGTTACGGTTACCGCAACTAAATGGAGTAATGCCAATGGTATAATGTTGTTAATTTTATTTTACTTTTTAAGGGATGTACGACGAGATGAATGTCAAAATAGATAAAAGGAAATGAGTTTAAAAATGAGATGGAAAGGGCTACACTACGTCTACAACTACAACAAGTACAAGTGCTACAGCAGTACAGGCTGTAGTGTTAAATAATTAGTTTTACAGATACTACTACTACTACTAAAAGTACTAGTACTAACTATGTCACTGTGAGTGCAAACCTCGGATTTTCCTTATCTTCGCTCGTGTCAAGTTTGCGCAATCGAGCAATTTGCGCGGGATCGGAAAAATCAAGTTGCGCGCTGTAAATGTGCCGCACGCTCGCCTTTGACATGAACTGTACAACAGAAATTGCAGTGACAGTGACACAGGTTTCTGCGTGGGGTTGCCAGTGCAAACCTAAGCATGCACACGCAAACTTGAGTTGTGGCGCTTACAAGTTACAGCGTCAATCCAAGGTTTTCGCAAAATCCAAGGTTTTGGGCTCAACATCACTACGTCACTCGTCAGTAGTCAGTGTAACCATGGAGGAAGTGGTGTAACTAGTAGAACTGAGTACTGGTACTAACAGTACTAGTCTAGTACTACTACTACTACTAGTACTATAGTAGTAGTACAAAGTACTATTAAGTAGGCCTAGTACTAGAACTACTACTATTACTAGTAGTAGTACAAAATGTACATGTATACGTATACTACTGTATAGTCTAGTCTCACTTACTGGGCCGCTAGGACTAGGAGCTCCTCTGAAACAATTTGGGTGTTGATCTGTCGCACAAGTGTGACAGATCATCACACAAATCTTTTCAGAGGAGCTCCTAGTCCTAGCGGCCCAGTAAGTGGGACTAAGTATAGTCCAAGTAACTTGGACCCTTACATAATGATTAGTTACATTCACCCTAAAGTTATTTATGTGATTTACGGTCTCGCAAAAAAAAATACCAAAAGACAGATCTTGAGGCCAATAGTTTGTTTTGGGTTAAGGAGTCCACGTTTTTAATAAATGAAATAATTAAATAAATAATCTGAAATTTAAACAAATTTCATTTCAATTCAGTCGGTTAGCCAAAATTGTCAAGAGACTTCTGACCGACTGAATGCCTAAGGTTTCAATGTTAATTTCCACTGATTACGGTTGCTTTAAACCAAATATTTATTCCATTAAAAAATAATTAAAACTTTTGTGACAGTTTATTCTTTAGAATAACAGATATGATAATGCTGTACTTTTTGAGGGGGCAAATCCGCCATACTCAAAACAAAACCAACCTAAAAGCAATTAAATAAGTCCAAAAAACCAAAATCACATACAAAATAAAGCATAACAATTATGTACGCAAAGCATGGGTTGCTGATCACGGGATGGGCGAAAACCCCTCAAAAACCCTATAACTTAAGGGAAAAAATACACGGGGAAATTCCCAATCCGGCTCCAAGTTCTTTGGCAACCAAGTATACAACTCCGTAGATCAGAACCCAATATCCCAAGAGCTAGGCAGCAGACCGGCAGGTGGGGAGGGAGGAGGTGAAGCAAAACTGCTTAGGGTGTTGGTGTGCTCCGAGTGTAGTCAAAAGGGGCGAGTGAACATTTGGGCGTGTTCATCCTTAAATATCTGCGGGTCTGCCGCCCCATAGGCAGTGGACAACTGAACCCTAACAAAAGGCCTGGGCGAGTTTCAAAAGCCAGTTTTGTAACCACTAGCGCTTTTCCGCGACTAGGAATGTGCGCTATTGCCTTTGTTAAAATCAGGCGGGTTCGTTTAGCCAGAGACGACTCGTGTCACATAAAATCGATTAATCGAGATTAATCTTTTATATATAATAGTTTTAATACAAAAATGTTACAAACTGCTTACTGACTAAATTTACCAAAATGCAAATCTTAAAATTTAGTTGGCCTGATGTATCGATCCTAGCAGGACCTTTCTCAAAGGCAGAGTGACAAGGACAAAACAAATACATACATTCATGTACAAGAAGGAGGGAGAAACAAAGGACAATGAGTAAAGCTGGTAGGGTGAGATCAAAGGGAAGGGCAAGGAGTAGGGTAGGGATTAGTGAGAGGAGGGGGAAAGATCAAAGAGAGAAGTGTGGAGGAGTATTTAAGAAGGATTATCAGAAAGCTGCATGGTGTTAGTCATTACCCTGCTGGATGTTGAGACCATGTGGTTGAATAGTCCGAAGACACTTCATCCACATTTTCTCACGGCTAAGACGGACAGCATTACTACGGTGACCAAGGGATTCTATGCCCAGTACACTCATATGAGTCATATCTGATATCGAATGATCAGGGAGATTGAAGTGATATTAAAAACATTGATGGGTTGGGTCCAAGCTTTTCGGCAGGTAAACACCTCTGTTAACATTTTTTGACTACTCCGAATGAAATCCCCAGATCTTACCCCAAAAATCACATTTCAAAACTGGTCATTTGTCTTACTCACGTTTGGTGAAAAAGGAGAAATTTCCCCTCAAATGATCGAGAAGATTCTCTCCCGTCTGACAAACCAAAAGGTGGCCATCTTTGATTTCAAATTGAAATGGTATACACACAAATCGATGACGTTTTGACAGGTCAGTGTGCGCGGTGGGTCTGTGTGAGTATGTGCGCGCGCAAAACATCGTCACTGCTGAATACCGGACACATTTAAACATTCACTGTTATCTTCACTGTTATTAAGAGGTCAGCTCTTTGGAAAGTAAAATTCAGGCTGAAATTTGGATGATCAATCACACTTTGTTAGTTGCGGTAACCGTAACTCTCATCCTCCCGAAGGTCAGGGTGTGCCATTCCTTCAGTAAACTATTTAAAGTCGCAAAGGGCTGAGGGAAATGCAGTTGAATCATTTAAAGACGATTTAAACAGACAGGTGTTCAACCATGGAGCTCGATCGATTCAATCTACATGTAGATTTGAATCACTCGGTCCTTGCGTCATGAACACCTGCAGGTAACACATTCCACAGGTTTGAGGCACAAACACTGGTCAGTGATATAAGCATGATATAAGCCAGTCTTGGTTCTTGTTTGTCGTGCTTTGCTTGGAATGAGAGTGACTCGCTCACTCCATTGATGCCCCCTCCCCCCACCCTGTCAATCGTTTGATCTTTTAACCTTAAGTTCGCACCATTATATCGGTAGGCCTGCATGCACACAATGTTCTTGCTTAGAAGCCTTCAGGGAGATCTTGCTATCTGCCCCCAGACTTTGGACCAGATGTAACCGGAGATCCCACTGGGATTTACGGGATGAGTGCTTGACGGGATAGCAGCTGACCTGTCTGTACAGACTCTAATTTTGCCGGTCAGACATTCAGTTCAATTTCTTCTCTCTTTTTTTTGTTTTGTCACCTCTATCTCAAGGTCACTAGTGTAATGAGTAACCCAGAAAAATCGGTGCGTGTGGTAATGGTTAAAGGCTTAAAGCTGTCCATCTTCTGTCCATGCAATTTACATGTACAGTGTTCATGCAGACGCATCACATCGGTTGAGCCTAGGTTCTGCGTAATGATGCGGTGACTCGCTTTAACATCTCGACACGGCCAGGAAAGTGATTCACCGCAAGTCAGTGACCCCAGGGATTTGTTATCAATTATTCCCCGTGTACGTGACCTTTTTTTTTTCTCTCCCTTCGCCTCCCCTACCTCCTCCCCCACCCCCTCCTGTCTTTTTTTGGAAAGGGGGCCGAGGGAGGTGGCTCTATTCCAGTTGGGACACGTATGCAGTGAGCGGGAACGGTGGCGTCTCTTCCTGTCATGTGTCGGGCTTGTCTGGAGAAGTTGGGAGTCGTTCCTTTCGTTCGTTCATTTATTTTTTTTCATTCACTTCCTGGGAGAGACTGACGCGTGTGCTGTGCGCCACGGCATACTGCGGGTCATCGCTTGCCCGGTGTTGTGTTCTGCCCTTTACTGGTTATACTGGCGAGGGCTTTTTTTTTTTTTGGCAACGGAACCCGTCGGGAAATCTCGGATGGAATTACGGATTGATGCGATGATGTAAGGCTGTTCGGAATGTTCCTGGACTGGACGCGGGCGTTGTCTGTGTTCTTCAAGCTGTCAGAGTCTGGATACCAGATCTTTTTGTAAGAAACCCCCTTTTCCTAGGTTTTGCCGTTTTGTGCACCGACGATCGTCTCTGATGTAGGACTGCTGATTCACAGTAGACCGATTGCGCGACCACTGTTTACAATGCCATCACGTGACTTATAGTGGGTAGTTTTGCATCTCATTTGGCACAGAGCTGCGATGGAAATGTACAAAGAATAATGTGGACGAATAGTGCTCAACTATTGCTCATTTCCACTACTGTTCTGCACCAAATGAATGCAAAAAATAATACCCACTATACATGTAAGTCACGTGATGGCATGTCAACATCTGTCGCGCAATTGGTCTATTGCTCAAGGAATCTTGTCGCTGGTTCACCGTCACCTTTTACTGGGATGAATAGGCGGACTGTCTGAGTGGATCGGATTAGCACTGGCGATGCCAGGAAGGTCACGACGTGCGTTGTCCAATTAAGGCCCAATTGGCCTTTGCCTCTCACTGTGAAGACATGTGACCACCGCCCATTATTGAGTTACGTATATTATATGTCTGAGCATGTACTACTACCTGTACACGATTGTATGCATGCAGCACACCCCCCCAAAACTTGGATCCGTTCCAGCGTCCCAAATTACCAAGGGTGTCGGGCTAATTTGTCATTGTCTTGATTTTTATAAGCGACTTCCTCAAATTCTTTGTAAAGGATTACAAAAGATTTGAGGTCCTTTTTTTGTGTGTGTTAGTGTTTTCCATTGCTTCAAGTGGTAAGTTTTCGGCACTTTTGGCTGTCACTGACCCCCCCAAAAAAAGGTGGACGTTGGAAGGAAAATCTCCAGAGAGATCTGTGTCGGTTTACTCACGATGAAGGTACAGCAGTTGAGATGGTGTTAGCATTTCACAAGCTGTTGAAAGTTTCTTCAGTTTTTTAAGGGTAATTGGGGCCTCTGCAACCATGTGGGACAATTTCCTGTCTGGGTGAAGATAACCTTTTGAATAGCTGCAAAGTAGGCTGCGTGGCTGCTCGTCAGGAAATTAAATGACTGTCAGATTGGTCAGTAGAATTCCTGTATAACTTAATGGTTAAGTTTTTAAGGTTTGGTCCTCAAAGAAACGTTTGGGGCATAATGTGCAAACTGCTTCAATCGGATTTCATTGATTCAAATCAATTAGTCTACAACGTACTTGGAATGGTTATTTTTGAGGGAGTTGGCTGTGTTGTAACACCTTGCATTATTATTTCATTACCATTTTCAGCAATGCCATTCAACATACCGATGACTTGCATAAGCAGAAATATTATACAACTACGTACATGTACATTGAACATGTCAAAAGGTTTAAACAGGCTGGCATTTTCATATGAGCAGGACTTTTCTCAAAGGCTTGCTCAGCGAAATAAATGAGCAAGAAAGTTGGACTGAACCGGGATTTGAAGATCTGAGCCTGAGACTCTGGCTTAACATTACCTCTGAGCCATCCTGAGCGGTTGTGCTGTGATTTTATTTTGTAATTGGCTGTTTGTTGCATTTTGAATACAACATGTAAAAAACCTGAACACCCTCCCCGAACACCACTATTCAAATTCATTGTCAAATTAGAAATTTATGGACTAATACATGAATGGATTCCTTCATTGGAGTTTTCAAATTCAGAGTCTTTTCCGGCTTTGATGGTCAGTTTTCAGGCAGTGTTTTTAACCTTGTCTTGACATCGTGCCACTTTGCAGCCCACCACTGAACTGATGATTGAGAGCCAGACCTAGCCATGGCCGGTTACGAAGAGCACGCAGCTCCAGTGGATTATCTGGAGAGACGGGGACCGTACAGCGATGACGACGACCATCTGTACAGTGCCACAGTGGACGAGATGCCCGACCCATTGCTGACCGAGAGAGAGGCCGGGCTGGCCATCTCTGCGGACATGGGCAGCGTGGATCCCCTGAGCCCCTTGGAGAGCCTGCCCGCCGACGAGGACGCCGCCCTGGACTCTGACGCCCGGGCGGTGACCGCCGAGCCCGGGCGCCTGAGGAGTCCGAGCTTAGGGCCTCCGTCCGGAGCGCTGTCGGGGAAGTATGCCAGCTCGGCCTCCATCGTGAGCGCCGATCCGCTGAGCCCCCTGGAGAACCTGGAGGGAGGCCGCCTCGCCAGCCACGATTCCCTGAACCAGTTTGGCTCCTTCGGCGAAGGGTTCGAGACCTACCGACCGCGGGCGACCGCGGGCTCGGTATCGGCGTCGTTGCCGCCGGGCTGCGGCTCCACCACCGATGAAAACGGGAACCAGACTGAGCCCGTGGTGGTGGAGCAGCCGAGCCGTCGGGACGGCGGCGTGGCCGCGACCATGGCGGAGAGCGCGGAGCCTGCCAAGCCGGTGCCCAACTACATGGCCGTGCACCGGAAGCAGCCCAAGAGGCTGGAGCTGGCGCCGGGCAACGACGCCCGGATCGTGTCGGTGGTCGTGGAGGACCCGGACGAGGAGCCGAGCGCCGGCGCCGGCGCCGGCAACACCAACCAGAGCAACCAGGGCATCACCGGCGCGCTGGGCTACGTGGACGACGGCTACTCCACCATCACCAAGTACCGGGACGACAGCGGCGACGAGGCGGAAGGCAACCCCACCCGGGAGACTATCAGCAGACTGTCCGGCGCCCTCCTGAGGGAGCGCAAGGCCCCCGGCTCGGAGGCCGGGGACAGCACCACGCGCTACAGCACCTGCGCCCCGGGCATCGAGATCAACACCAGCCGGCAGAAGATCGTGCGGGACGACAAGGTCCGCTTCGGCACCCTGGACCCCCGCAAGCTGGAGGACGTGACGCCGTCCAAGTTTGTCAACGGCCGCTACGTCAACCCCTGGGACACCTGGGCCGAGCCCACGGTGACCAACGCCATCAAGTGGGTCTGCATGCGCAAGCAGGGAGGCATCCCATCCAAGGAGGTATGCTCACTGGGCTTCCTACGTCCCTTCGGGCAACTGACCCCCAGTATTATAGACCTGCTTTGCTTTAGCGCCCAATCCCATTTTAGCTCACCAGCCTTATCAGATGACATTGTATACTACTGAGACCATGAACTGATTCTAGTGATTTCCCTTTTTAAAAGGAATGTTAATTCCTATCTCCGGCCTTCCTGAGTCCTTCTCTATCTCCGTCTTTCTCTAGCCCTCAACTTTGAGTAGCTTTTCAGCCTTGTTTTGGGCGATTTTGCATGAAAAGATACGGTAAATAATCAACATTGGTTTAGTGTGGGCAGTTTCATAGAGCTTTCATCTGTGGAGCTGCTTAAGGGTGAAAATCTGCTTTAATAGCGGAAATTTGCAAGAGGGAAATCGATATCACTTCATGTTGGTTACCACCATTTGACTATCACTTTTACACCATCCATTAAAAGACAGCAAAAATATGTTTAAAAAGACGTATGTTTCTACATGGACATGGACATATTGCAGTGCTTTAGTCCCAGTTCAATTTATGGCCCATGGAATATCAACACCCACATCCATAATTATACCAAAGCTCATCTCGTTAGGAAATTATTGGTTGCCGTCTGAGGTGAAACTCTGATGCACTGTGTTCTCGATTAGCAAACCACAAATTGATCACTTAATTTTTATTTTTAGGAATGTTGCCAAACAAAAGGCCAGTCAAGGTGAGGGCTGAAAGAAAGTAATACGGAAAAGAACCAGGAGCATAATAGATCAAAGGGGAAGAAAGATGAGTGTTTATGTTTAGTTTTAACATGTTATAAGAAAGGGAAAAATGGGTTGCAGGTAGAGTATTCCATAGTGCAGCAGTGCGCGGGAAGGAGCTAGAGGTGTACCGCTTAGTATTGGCTTTAGGCGCCGTAACTGATCATCTTTGCTGCGTCTTGCTGCGTGTGCACCCAGGTACTGAACGAGACGCTGCCCGTGCTGACCCCCGACCTCCTGCGCATCCGCGCCCCGCCCCCGTCCGGCATCGGCGTGACCTGGCTGGGCCACGCCAGCCTCCTGGTGCAGTTTGACGGCGTCTCCATCCTGACCGACCCCGTCTTCAGCAGCTTCTGCGGGCCCAGCCCGCTGGTGGGCGTCCGGCGCTACCGGCCGGTGCCCTGCGAGATCCGCCGCCTGCCCAAGGTGGACGCGGTGGTCATCAGCCACACGCACTACGACCACCTGGACCTGCCCACCGTGCTGGCGCTGGACCGCTGGTACGGCGCCGCCCTGCGCTGGTTCGTGCCGCTGGGCGTGCTGGAGTGGTTCCTGGCCGCCGGCGTGGAGAACGTGATCGAGCTGGACTGGTGGCAGGAGAACTGCATCCCCAGCCACAGCGACGTGACCTTCGCCTTCACCCCCAGCCAGCACTGGTCCCAGCGCACCGCCTTTGACCGGCAGAAGTGCCTGTGGGGCAGCTGGGCCGTCATCGGGCCCAACCACAGCTTCTTCTTTGCCGGCGACACGGGCTACTGCCGGGCCTTCAAGGAGATCGGCCAGCGCTACGGGCCCTTTGACCTGGCTGCCATTCCCATCGGGGCCTACCTGCCAAGGTAATCACTGCTCTGCTCAAAAGTATAGAAAAGAAAAGAGAATACTACTTCCTGTCTTTCTATACCAATCTGTCTTCAAATCTGCTCGGTGGAGTAAGGACAAAGGAAATTTCATCTACCTTAAGATTATGCGTAAGGTCCGTTCAGTCTTTATTGGATTGACCTCAGCAAAAGCTATGACATGGCCCCTCTCCTCCAGTCCACTCACAGCTGGCCTGTCAGGAGTTGTTATCGCCTGTCAGTCAAGAGTGGTGTGTATTTTCATGGGGCTACATAAACGATAGTCCAGACGGGTGTTTTATGCATGAGCTCTACTCACAGTGAACAGACTTGTATAGCCACTCTTTCTCTTTACACACGCTGCACAGCGTCTCATTTCAAGGGAGGTCGCCATTCAGTCATGAGGCAAACAGTTCTCTTTGCTTTCTAAAGATGGTACAAACATGCCACAAACTGCCTTTGGACTTTAGTGATCCCCAAAATAACATGAAAATCCAGCAATTAGTAGAGGGCCTGATGCTGTGATTGTGGCCGGACTTTCCCCTTTGGCCTTTGAGTGAGGCCCTATACTCACATCAAAAATGTAGGACTGGTCTGCTTTACATGCATGTTGTACATGTACATCCAAATGCCAGATCAATTCTACAACAGGTGCACAAGACAAACTGGGAAAAAAAGATCAGCAAGAGTAAAATAGTAACGATGCTTTATGGTTTACGCAATGCTCACTCCGCCAGCCTTGCCTTTCAACTTGGACTTAATCTGTGGCCCCGCGATGACTCAACTCGGAGTGCAGCCCTCCAATTTTACCTTTTCCTGGTTAACTATAGCTACATTCAATTTCCTGAGTGAGCCAGATGGCTCTGAGGCTCGGCAATAAAGGTCCGCCCTCATGACATTGAAAATTTGCAACTCATATACAGTTTGTACATACAAGTATATGAAATCAGAGAAGGCAGGCTGGGTTTTTTTTTCCCCGGAGGAAGGTCATCTCCTTGGTTTTTTATTTTTTTATTTTATTATTATTATTTTTTTTGGTAATGCAAATTCACCCAAAACAAGGCTATGAAGCCACTCTGGTTCTTTTCAGAACCAAGTTTATACTCACTAAAGAGAATTTACATGGTGTCACCGCAAACCTAATTATCCCAATACCATCAACAAGGACATCTGTCACCAGCACTCGGACTGTCATGACATGATTATCCCCCCACCTCTTTAAAGCCCCTACACAACATTGGTATTAAGATAAAAAAACAGAAATGTTCACAGATTTACACGAAACTTTTTGAACACAGTTTACAATACAATACAGTTTTTTACAATACATTTTGAAGATGGTTATATTAGTAGTAACCTCGCACTGAAATATTTTTGGAGAAAAGAGTAAAGAAATATTTTACCCCTAGATCTAAATAATTTTTCGGAACAATGCATTGAATGCAGCATTTTCGCAAAACAAATGAAGTGGTTTTTTCACTATTTTCTGGAGACTTGGTAGGCAGATTGGGCTGAAATGTTCACAGGTGTTCTTTTTCATGCATATATATGTTGGATCGGATGCTATTCTTTGACCTCGACCAATGCTGTGTTATCCCTTTAAGGGCTAAGGAAAGAAGAAGATAGAGAGGGGCTCAGGAAGGCTAGAGATAGGAATGGACATTCCTCTTAAAACGGGGCAAGATCGCAGGCTGGTGGAAAACATGAACCAGGAAGGGAATTCCGGAGACCTGGCTGACCGAGGGAAGAAGCTGTTCCGATACCTCTTTGTTCTACCTTGTTGTGTGGTTGCAGGTTCTTCTTGGGTCCGCAGCACGTGGACCCGGCGCAAGCCGTCCAGATCCACCTGGACGTCCAGGCCAGGCAGTCTGTGGCCATGCACTGGGGCACCTTCTCATTGGGCAAGGAGGTAGGTGGTGGGTCAGGCCCTCAGAGGTGACAGGTTCATGGTGGTCCACTTTGTGAGGGCCCTCGGGGAGTAGCCTCAGAGGCAGTCCCTAGACTGTGGCCCCCCTTTTTTTTCTGAGGTGCCCCTTGGAGGTGGCCTGTGTAGCACGACACTTAAAAGGGGCCCTTGGATCATGTGACTCATCAACGTGGCTCTGGAAGGTCATCCTTGGAGGCGATTTGTGAAGGTGTCCTTTCAAAGTGACCCTTTGGGGTGACCCTTTGGGGTGACCCTTTGTGGTGAGCCTTCAAGATGACCCTTCGAGATGACCCTTTGAGGTGACCCTTTGGGATGACCGTTTGGGGTGACCCTTCATGATGACCCTTCAAGATGACCCTTCGAGATGACCCTTTGAGGTGACCCTTTAGGATGAACCTTCAGGGTGACCCTTCAAGATGACCCTTCGAGATGACCCTTTGAGGTGACCCTTTGGGATGACCGTTTGGGGTGACCCTTGGAGGCGACCCTTTGAGGTGACCATTCAAGATGACGGTTATAGGTGACCGTTCAAGGTGACCCTTGAAGTACATGCATGCGTAGAGCAACTTTGGATACATAAGATTATGTACAATGTACATTGTAGTGTATAATGTCATGCTGCTTCTCTTGCCATCTTTTGTTCCTCAGCTGTTGAACAAAACCATCACCTTCTCTGAACTTCTCATGTACGGTGGAACGTTGCCATAACGTACGCTGATATACCAAACATTTGGCTATAACGAACGTTTCCTTTGGCTCCCGATTGTTGTGTAAATGATATGCGGCTGCAACTGCTGTAACAAATGACCGCTATACCGAACAATTGTCAAGGATCACGGGATGTTTGTTATACATGTAGCGACGTCCCACTCTATTAACTGGTATTGTCCAGTGTTTTAGGGCAGGCACAGATATTGTCCAGATGTTGTTTTGCCAAGAGCGTTCTCTCCGTTCTCTCTTCATTTCTTTCTTTGGCCAAAAAAAAAAAATTAACTCCTTCCCTGCCTGTTTCATTGACTGTCTGTCTGTCCAGCACTACCTGGCCCCCAAGGAGGACCTGAGGACCGCCCGGGAGGAGCAGGGGCTCTCCGAGGACGACTTCTTCACGATGAAGCACGGAGAGACACGGCTGGTGGCCGCTGAGGAGCACGAGGAGGAGGAGGAGGAGGAGGTGGCAGAGGGCCCCTCAGCTCACTCCCGATGACTTGTTGTGGAGAATGAGGAGAGTTGACACCTGGACACTGTCTGAGAGGTCTAGGGCATGGTTCACTCGATTTCTACTTTTTAAGTCGCAGACGTGCTTTGGAATGTTGGTCATCACATGCATCTAGGTTGAGACGCGGGGTCCTGTTCTATGTAAAGGATATTGGGGGCTTCTGTAGACCTCCAGTCGGGATGAATGGTCCAATTATCGTGTAAGACCGGCACTTCTGATCGGACATTCTGACTGTGAGATGTGAAAATTTCATGTTTTATTGTATGCACTGTACTTGGACACCGGCATTACCGACAAGTACAGGCTAGGTGAATCACAAAACACCAAATCGTCTGTATATCTTGACAGATGCGCCCTATTGTGCTTTTTGTTTAAGGCGACTGTTTTTCGGAAAGCTCTATCGAGACCTCGCCCAGAAATACTTGGGGAAAAAAAATGGCATCGTGCGTGCACCTGTCCCATGGCTGTCACTGCACGTAGACTGTGGCGTCCTGTGACTCACTCTATTGGGTGAGGTCCTGCAACGGGTCAGTTGTGTTGTCTGTAATTTCACCGGGGATGCTTGCCTGGCTATCTGATACGATTTGCGACAGTGAGATCACAAAAACTGATTTTTCCTTGGCGGGAAGATCCTGCACGCTCCAGTGGCCGCACTGGGCGGGAAAGATTCTCCACGCCCCAGCGCTTTCAACAGGCATATATAAACACCAGCAGTCTCCTGGTGACAGGTAGAATACACTATACCCGATACGTTGAGTTGGCAGCTCTTTTCAGAGCCACACTCCTTCTTGTAAGAGAAGTGCTACATGGTGTCACCGCAAACCTCACACTTGATTTGTCCTTATCCAACATCCACTGGCACTACATGGTCAGTGTACTATCATATCAATGGCATATTCTATTCATGGGGGTTACTTAAAGTACATCGAGAGCTCTCACAACGCTGTATGAAAATGAATGTTTTTGTGCACTACAAAAGTGAAGGTTATCATTATTATTATCTATCACCCGATTTTCTTGTTTAATTCACTGGCAGCCTGTGCGGGATTCAAACTGCAGCTTCGGGTTACTAGTGCAGTCATCAATACCTGCTTTACCACCGAGCTGTTTTGTTTCCGATCCAATTTTGCACTTGAAACATCAGAGAGGGTAAAAAACCCTATTGGAATTTTGTTCTTTATTATTAACAACAGTGATTGAATTTTGAATCTTACTTTTGGCTTTCTGAAAGAAACATGAGAAATTGTGAAAAATAGGAGGCTTTTTATAATGCAAGACAAATTTATATGGCCTAGTGAATTATTTATTGTGAGATATGTGCAAATAAGTGTATTTTTTTGTATCAAAAAGCTGTGAAAAGCCGAAATATAGCGTCAAACATTTGGGAAATTGTGCAATTAGAATGGAGTATTGTTCGTCTTAAATTGTCCATAACATAAAGTTAAAGTGAGAAATATGTGTATCATGACCAAATAATTGAAGAAAAGTTTATAAATGCAGATTAAAATTATCCACTTGCCGATAATGGTCAACATATTTAAACAGCTTTTCAGTCCAGACATCTGTAGAAGTTACCATATTTAGGAGTATTGGGGCATTACAAAAAACCCACTTTTCATCCATTACTTGCATTCTTTATATCTAGGAATGTATGTTGTCAAAGAGTTGGTTTGTGATGAACCTGTCTACCAATTGTGTGCAGTCACCTGATGTGGGTCGCTAAAAGGTTAGTGGGTGATAGCCCTGTGTACCCATTGTATACAGTCACCTTACATGTAAGTGGGTAGACAAAGGGTTGGTGGGTGATGGCCCTGTCTACCCATTGTATACAGTCACCTTACATGTAAGTGGGTAGACAAAGGGTTGGTGGGTGATGGCCCTGTCTACCCATCTCCTTAGCAATTGTGTGCCGTCACTCGATGTGGGTAGACAAAGGGTTGGTGGGTGACGGCCCTGTCTAACAATTGTATGCAGTGACCTTCTGTGGGTAGACAAAGGGTTGGGGCGCGACGGTCCTGCACAGAGATTGTGTGCTGTCACTCGATGTGGGTCACCAAAAGGTTGGTGGGTGATGGCCCTGTCTACCCATCTCCTTAGCAATTGTGTGCCGTCACTCGATGTGGGTAGACAAAGGGTTGGTGGGTGACGGCCCTGTCTAACAATTGTGTGCAGTGACCTTATGTGGGTAGACAAAGGGTTGGTGCGCGACGGTCCTGCACAGCAATTGTGTGCTGTCACTCAACGTGGGTAGACAAAGGGTTGGTGTGCACTGGCCCTGTCCACAAATTGTGTGCAGTCACCTTGTGAGGATTGACAGAGAGTTGGTGTTCAATGAACCTGTCTACTGATTGTATTCACTCACCTGATGTGGCCTACACTTGAGGGTCTACACCAATATGTCTTCAAAGGGAAGGTGTGTAAACATGTCCCAGAATCCAAAGCTATTGTAGATCTTCAAAAGCTTTGACATTCCTCCGTTAATAACCCTGACATCTACATGCATTTATTGTACAGCAACTTAATGGCACGACCTTCAACATATTATGGATCCACGACTGCACATTGCCGTATAGATAAATGAGACACATCGTTTAAAATCCTTATCACACAAGTGGAGAGAGAGATATATTATATTTATGTGATGGTTATTTTGCAAAGAAAACGTATTAACCTGTAATACGGTTGTATTCCAGCTACTTAGCACTGTTTTATTTTAATAAGAGTAGTTTTCAATGATGTTACTGTATGTTGTTGACTTTGTGTAATAAACAATAAACAACCTGTGTTGCCACAAACATTTATGATTGCCTGTCAGTTTGGCTTGATGCACTAGTTCTTCCCACTGTCTAAATGATTTTGGTAAAAGGTAGGTGTTTTCCCCCCGGAAAGCATTGTACTAAAGCCCCTACACAACATTGGTCGAGGTCAAAGAATAGCATCCATACGTTGTCTGATCCAACATATGCATGAAATAGCACACCTGTGAAAATTTCAGCTCAATCTGCCAACTGAGTCTCAACAAAAATTGTGAAAACTGCTTTATTTGTTATGCAAAAATGCAACATTCAACGGCATACTGTTCTGAAAAAAAATTAATAGTTTAGATCTCGGTGAGACGTAAACTTTTTATTTTTTTTATTATTTTATTATTTTATTATTTTTATTTTTTATTATTATTATTATTATTATTTTTTTAGTAATCTCTCCCAAAATAAAACATTTTAGGCAGAAATATTTCAGTGAGAGGTTTCTACTATAACCATCTTCAAACTTTTTAAGTTTCAAGTAAATCTGTGAACATTTCTCTTCGATATTACCAATGTTGTGTAGGGGCTTTAAAGAGGTGGGGGGGGGGATAATCATGTCATGATAGTCCGAGTGCTGGTGACAGATGTCCTTGTTGATGGTATTGGGATAATTAGGTTTGTGGTGACTGATAATTAGGTTTAGGTCAGGAGACTGAAGACAGCAGAGTACACTGTTCAAAACGTCGAGTGCCTCTGGTTCTTTTCAGAACAACACTTACTCACTAAAGAGAATTTACATGGTGTCACCGCAAACCTGCTATTCTCACCATGCAAACCTTCAAATCTCAGTTGATGGTATAACTGGGAATCCATCCCGATGGATGGTCAGACGGTCAGATGGTATGACTGACAATACTGCAGCCCTGGCCTTCATTAGAGTTCATCCCTCTCAGTCTATTGCCTTGTGTAAAGCAACTGTGGTACCACAATGTGCCCATTCCTTGATACGGGACACTCTTTTCCTCTGCTGTACTGTACAGTGTACACCTTCTATGTGTCCATTGTCACATAGATTGTCTGGGTCTTTTTTCAAGGCTATTTTTCTTCCTCGCATGACCAAAGTAGCGTAACTTTCCCCTCCTGTGGTGTCTCTGAGAATGAGTGGTGAAACCTTACTACAACATGGGTAATCCCTTTACCAATGGTGTCTAGGGGCTTTAAAGGCCCTACACACCATTGGTAAAGGTCAAAAGATTGCTATATTTTGTGTGTCAACCCATGTAACATTCCAAACAAGAAATCCTGCGAAGGTTTTAGCTCAAATGGTTATCTGAAAAAGTAGAAAAAGACAAAAACTCACAGTTTCTGCACCATTCTGTAGTGTAAGAAGTAGTTTATTACTCGCAGGTAATAAACTATTTGTCAATGTTTGAGTAAAGTTTTCTCAAGAAATACAGCATCCCATCCTTAAAAATTTCAACATGAGAATTCTATCATGACCATCTACAAACTGTGGATAAGAAGGAAATCTGTGGACATTGATGTTTTCCAATTTTCCCAATGTTGTATTCAGCCTTTAAGTCTCCAATGAAATGCATATGAAAATTATATGTAACAGCATCTTATCAGACGTAATGTTAAATAGCTTGAGACTTTTCTTAGTTACTAGAAAGATCTTCGTGAGAAAAACACAGTCTGCATTTCACAAGGGGACACCACAGCTGAAGTCGGCTAAAAATGAGCATACACAAAATCATTAATTGATAAAAAAATGTATTTTATTTAAAAGCAGCCACGAGCAATGCCTCCATTTGTGATGCAAATATAAATGTCTCATTGGCAGTTAAAAAGCAGCATTGTGTCACAAACTGTTTACAAGTACAAGTACATATGTTAGTAATACATTTCAAAATGGCATGCATTTCCAAGCTTAAGTATGCAACTAAGACCTCAGTGTTTACTCCGTCTCCAAATCCATCCAAGCACTTAGCAAATAAAAAACCAATACTTATTCTGATATAAAATATGAAAGTCGTAATAAAAATATATTAATGTACAAAAACTCTGTTAATTAAAACAGGACATGTGATTAGTTACCTTGACAAATATAAATATGCCTCTAATCTTCTTGTTGCATAAACATGTACTTTGTCCAAAAATATGTAAAACTGATATTTGTTATTTGGCTTTAGTTATTGCTATGTACAACACACCAGCTCTTTTTTCAATATGAAATGAAGCTTTATGTAAAAAATAAAAACCCATTGTGATTTGATAACAACTGTACACTATGATTAAGCAACATCTTCAACCTGTAATTGTTTGGATATGAAGGGATGCCTAGCTAGCTGGTCAAGAATTGCCAAGGGCCTCTATAATCATAGACTAAACCCTTACTTGACTCGCCTCCCCTCACACATTCACTATATCTATCCCAAGGTGTAGAACAAAGACGTACTGATGAGAATAGCTTCTTCCCTCGTTCAGCCTCTCTCTGGATTTCCCTTCCTGGTTTGTATTTTTTCCCCCAGCCTACGAACTTGCCCTCCTTATCTCCTTTCCTTAGCCCTTAATCTTGAGTGGCTTTATAGTCCTGTTTTGGATGATTTTGCATAAGAAATGACAATATATTCTTAGCACCTAATTTCAATTAATTAACTTCCAGCACTTAATTGTTATCTTCCCACTATTAGTCACTCCTTAATCTATTACTTTATGTAACATCCAGAAAATGTTGCCGACCACTTATATGACAAAAATGAAAAAAAAAAATCCAAATGCAGATGGACCGACATTTGGACCCTTCTTAAAGAAGATCATTTATTTCTTATTTCTTGAGAAAATTGTGGATGAAGCATCTTCGGACTATTCAACCACATGGTCTCAACATCCAGGAGGGTCACTAATAACACCATGCAGCTTTCGGATAATCCTTCTTTTGTGTTCACTCCTCCACACTTCTCTCTTTGATCTTTCCCCTCTTCTCACTAATCCCTGTCCTACTCCTTGCCCTTCCCTTTGATCTCACCCTACTAGCTTTACTCTTTGTCCTTTGTTTCTCATCCGTGTCCTATTCACTCTCTGTTTTGTCCTTGTCACTCTGCCTTTGAGAAAGGTCCTGCTAGGATCGAAACGTCAGGCCCACTAAATGTTAAGAAATGCATTTTGGTAATTTTAGTCAGTAAGCAGTTTGCAACATTTTTGTATATCACTTTAATTTATTTCTTGCGTTATTCTTTTGCACTGCTTGTCTGCTTCGCTCCCTCAGAAATTCAGAGTCTCGAGAGCAACTGGAAGTTTGACGATTACTCGAATGCCACATCATCCCTTCCCTGAGAACTACCGAGGGTTTGAACAACAATGATCGAGGATAACCTGTGTACCGAGAGGGTTACCTTGATGGATTTGGTAAGTTTGAAAAATGGACTAGAGTACCGGTAATATGCAAAAATGTTGCAAACTGCTTAATGAAAAGAGTGATATACAAAAATGTTGCAAACTGCTTACTGACTAAAATTACCAAAATGCAAATCTTAAAATTTAGTGGCCCTGACGTTTCGATCCTAGCAGGACCTTTCTCAAATGCAGAGTGACAAGGACAAAACAGGTACATGTACACGAAGGAAGGGGGAAGAGAGTGAATAGGACACGGACGAGAAACAATTAAAGGACAAAGAGTAAAGCTGGTAGGGTGAGATCAAAGGGAAGGGCAAGGAGTAGGGTAGGGATTATAGTGAGAAGAGGGGGAAAGAGTGTGAAGAAGTCACTAAATTTTAGATTACCTTAATGAAAAGTGGAAATATCAAAGATAAGGCGGAGGGCCTGACGTTTCAATCCTAGCAGGAATTTCCTTGAGAAAGGTTCTTTGAGAGAGGTTACCACAAAATATATATATATATATATTTGGTTACCTTATAAAGGCAGGTACATTATGATACTATTGCTAGAAACAAATGAGCATACCTGATTAAGATAAAAATTGTAGCTTTGGTCTGTGTAGAATTGCTGGCTTCTGTGTAGTCGACGTATCTAGGCAATAGGGCAATGCTTCATATGTTTGTTTGAGCCTATATACAGGTACCGGTAGTCTGGAAGCACCGTGTGTAAACCTTTTACTATACCACTGCATATGCTGCAAGAATGCCAAGCTAAGCAAATACCAGCTGAATGAAAGAGAAAATCATAAAAAAAATAATACACAAAACCATTCTTGGAAAGAGACAACTAGGCTTAGATGACACTTCAGGCCATCCATGGCGTGGGTTGAAAATGGAGAAAAGTTGTCAGTGGCCACATGTGTACAAATAATCCCTTTTATGAGTGTGCACATGATTCTGAAGAGAACCAATTGGTCCTGTCGGTCATCAGCAGACTGAGGACTATCAAAAGTTTGTTCACTCCAAGCTGAGCTCGACCGTGGCCTCCTCATCTTGATTGATCAGACCATGAATATACCAGGCTGGTATTCCTCACCGAGGCTGATACGCGTCTCCTCCAGGCCCTCCGATGGCATGTCCAGGACCTCCCGAGATGCGTATTCGCCGCGAGACCTCTCCCGTCCTTCCTCGACCGATCCAATGTCTCTTGAATGTCTCAGCCCCTCTCCATCGGGGAGTGATGACACATCAGCTTCCAACGGTTCCACTCCGGAGCAATCCTCTCCAGAGCCACCGCGCCCTGCAGTGCTGTCGCCGTGCGGGTCAGCATCGCCGCTCGGATGACTGTCGATGGAGGTCATCACGGGCTCCGACGCTGCGGCGTGAGTCCCCTCTTCCTCTGATGATGACGGCGAGTCTGAGGATGAAGCTGGCCGTCCTCCCGAGCTATCCCGCGGAGACGAGGACGTCACTACACCATCAACTTGGGCCTCCACATGGGAGATCGAAAGTCTGTGACTCTCACTTGAGGGCGACGGTTCGCCCAGTTCGACCTCCGGCCTGGTTCTCTGGCTCTGTACATTGGGTGGACGCCCGATGATGACGGTCTTCATAGCCGAGGGGAGGGCTAGGTCGTCGTAGTGCGGTGGGAGGTCCGGGTAGTCGTCAGGCTGTCCGGTCCAGTCCGGGTTGTCACTGGTGCCCGAGATGGTGACGGGGTTGCTGTAGACCGCCTGGTAGTAGCCCGGCGGTTCGTCGTTCTCTGGAACATTGCCATCAGCAGAGTCCTGGGTATTCCGGCGGGCCTGGGCCCTGAGCCGATGGCGCCTGGCTTTGGCGTGCACTAGGATGAACAGAAACACCAAGCACAAGCTCACTGCTAAGCCAATCCAGCATATCGTGCTGCAGAGTTTATTCACAAGATGAAAAGGTAAACACCAGATAGACGCCTATCTGAAGGAACTGTCTTGCCATCACATTGAGACATGAAGACATAGAAGCAGTGCTTCATGAAGGCTTCAGGGCTTTGATGTTTCGATCCTAGCAGGACCTTTCCCAAGGACAGTCTTCTGCCTTTGTGAAAAGTCCTGCTCGGATCGAAATTATTTTTAGATTTTCCTTCAGTAAATGGATTGCAACATGTTTGTATATATACATGTACATGTACATGTACTTGTACTTCATCACACTAGATGTACAAACCTTAACCCTAACACTTTGCACCTCCCGCACAGGACACACACTGTATACGGCAATTTACCACAGTGCCCACAGGGATGTAGGCTCGCATACCACAGGACACCACAAAAACCATTCTGTGGAATGTCGTGGTGCATGGCCCTTATCCTCCCACAGGAAAAACCGTGTGTGGTAATTAATTGTGGTTTCAATGCCGGTTAGGGTTAAGAGGATACAGAAGATATCTTAAGGCAAAAATGTGGACCAGATTGTGACTTTGGGACTTACGACTTTTGCATCCGTAGCAGCACACAATGGTCCAGGTGATCAGAGGCATGATGCAGACAATCACCAGGATGGCCATGCTCAAAACTGCTGCAAGATGGGAGAGAACGAAATTGTTCCCCATGCAGTTATGTAGCAGTTACCACACTGTATTTAGATTCTGATGCTGCCTCCTGGATCTGCATGCATGGTCCCCGTCTGAGCCCGGGGAAGCTCTGAATGATTTATGGACTAGTCAACCACGCAGCCTCAAACATCCAGGAGGTGAATGACAGACCTCTTTGCTGAACAAAATCCTCTCGTTGAGTTTAATAGTTCCTTTGCTTCTCCCTTTCACATTTCTTCCATTAATCCCATCCCTACTACTTGATCCCTTTTTCAAATCCCACTCGAGTCTACCACCTGATCCTCCTTGGTCCATAAGCTGTCATCCTGATCCAGACCTGAACCGTTTAATCATGAATTTCTGCTGAGCATGAAATAAGTCTTCATTGTGATCACAGGATTACAACATTGTGATGTGAAGTCAATTGCTCAGGACTTGTTTTCCCCTATTCTTTACCGAGTATGAAACCCTGAACAGATATTTTGATTGGAAAGTTGATACAGTCATTCATGACTTTATGTGCTCAAGCAGATTTGGGTGCCAAAGTGGCTCCGTGAGATTGGCCCCTGATCATTTCTTAATCATTTTGAGAAAGATTCCGCCAGGATCTAAACGTCAGGCCCCTTCACATGTGCGTAATAAATCAAAGCTGGTTTGTGTTCGGCCATACCTGTGTTTTCACACGATTCACCTGAGTAGCCGGATGGGCAGACACACTGCCCTTGGTTACTGCACTCTCCTCCATTAAAGCAACCGTTCGTGGTCTGGTTTCCGCAAGAACCTACAAGATAAGTTCGACAGGAGAAAATGTTCACAGAACCACTGCACACAAAGTTTCCAGAAGTAGTTTAACAGCAAAGACACTGGGACCTGATTTGACCCCAGGTTCCGGTTGAACGTATGAGTGCTCTAGATATCACCTGACCTATCCAGCCCCTTGCTGATGAGGGGTGGGGGCGCCCTCCCAAATAGCCAACTATTTTTGGGGGGCTAGGGCCGGATGGGGTGTGAAAGAGCACAAGCTGTTGTTCAGCTCCAAGGAATGCAGCCCCCTTCCATTAGGTACTACGAATAATTCACTGTTAACTTGGCTGCAGCTGTACTTTTCACGCCCAAAGTGCTGCTTCTTAAAACTATCCCCAATTTCCACTTTCAGAATCCCTTTTGGAAATACCCAACTTCACCTTTCTCATCAATATTGAAAGCAAAGGAATTAAACACAATTTGTAGAGGACAATTCATAATTTACTAAAATCTGATCTTTTTACCCAATAATAGTAAAAAATAAATAAAAAATCATAAACACAAGGAAACTTCAAAAGGCAGTCATTAAAAATAGATACGTGGAATGGGATTAATCAACCAACTCACAAGCTATTTTAAGTTTGTACCTAAATTTAATGGTGCTATAACATCTGATCATTACAGTAGGCCTACTGAGAGTTTAATGATAATGCACACATTTGTAGTCCAAACATTACATGAACTTTACATATTGACTACTTTTTTTGAGGGGGGGGGGATTTTAGCATCACACATCCACAAAAGTCAATTAGGAAGTCTAAAATCTTGATTTTTTTTTCAATCCACATTTATAATGACTAAAATATGTAGCACAACATACTTTCAAAGACAAGGAAGGATTTGATTAAACTAAAATCTTGCCGGTTAATGTCCGCATGAAACGTGTGTTCAAATGAGGCAAACATTGACATGTTTTGAGAAAGTGCACATGCTTGAAATACTTTGCGTCAAATTAAGTGAGTAGCCAAGAATCCAAGTTAGAGAAATCCCAATTTCTTTTCAAGGAAGTGCACAGGTGTTGAACAAAAGTTTGCACCTGCAAGATATGAACATGGGCTGTGAATAATTTAAACCATAATAATTCAAATCATAGTTATTTTGGGAGAAAACATGTACTGTAACTGACTGAGATGTAAGATAGTTACATCTTCCTGGCTTGGCCACATAATGTATTATAATCAATGTAGCGTTCAAATGAGGCCACGCCCTCTAACTTTTCATTTTGTTTATTTCATATCCCATTCTCATAGTAAGCTTCCTATTTATACCAGCACGGATGTGATACCATGAGGAAGTAGTTTCCTACAATTTTGCATATGACTGTGTAAACCCTGACATTACCTCTTCGGTAAACACCTTAAAAATACAACCATCGTGTGTGTTTTCTGAATTGATAGCTGGTGGATGTTGGATTAAGAGCTTCACGTGTTGTTGGCTGATATTCCTGGCTGGCGTGTCTAGTTATAAGATCATTCCGACCCTATATGCGCTTCCGACACGCAGCAAACAGGGCTGGTCATCAAAACACTACGCGTGTGGACCTAGTACTAGTAGTAGTAGTACTAATAGTAAACTATAATAACCGACAGAGTCGTTTCTATTGAGCTTGTCAGTTGAATATTTCACTTGTTAACAACAGGGTTGTCACCGTGGGCTTAATGAATCCATGATTAATCACAGACTTGAACCACCTTAACGACTTTCAGCTCCACGGAAACAAACCACCACCCAGCGATCGAACCTCTCCTTGCTCTATGCATGCTCTATGGAACATCTAGTGATAGCAATCCAACCACCAGTTACCTGCAGATGATGACCTGACGAAACTCATCACTTGTAAACAGACCAGCAGAACGAACCATTCCCTTCCCGTCATGGTTGTTTGGCTTGAATATTGTCGGTAAAAGCGAACCTCGTCTAACACCTGGCTCTCAAGAAGTCGTTATCGTAATCAGGAGTGGTGAAACGATTAAGATCTACGATTATAATGACTGTACGAGCACGGATAAGGACAGTAATTTTGTTAGGTGGTGTACGCCAACGTCTGCCTGTTTGTCTGATGTGGTGATATTTTTGGATCTACACTTACGTATAGGCATAACATGTACTGAACACCGAGCTTGCAGCGTTCAAACGTTACGCTTCAGCAGGCACATTGTTAAATTGAAAAAAGGAAAAGAAAGTCGCCACTAACCGATACAAGCGCTGGTATCGACAACCGTGTATATATAGATGAAGAAAGCGCTTCGTCATCAGTCACAGGCCAGCTTCCTGCTCATCAGTGCTTGTCCCTAGTCCGACAGTTTGGCTGTTAGGTCTACGCCTTGAAGCCCCTACACAGCATTGGTCGAGGTCAAAGAATAGCATCCATACGTTGTCTGATCCAACATATGCATGAAATAGCACACCTCTGAAAATTTCAGCTCAATCCCCCAACCGAGTCTCGAGAAAATCGTGAAAACCGCTTTAGTAGTTTCGCGAAAATGCAGCATTCAACGCCGTACTGTTCCGAAAAAATATTTTAGATCTCGGTGAGACGTAAATGATTTCTTTTACTCTTTTCTCCCAAAATACAACATTTTAGGCAGAAATATTTCAGTGAGAGGTTTCTACTATAATCATCTTCAAACTGTATAAGTTTCATAAAATTTAGTGGGCCTGACGTTTCGATCCTAGCAGGACCTTTCTCTGCCTTTGAGAAAGGTCCTGCTAGGATCGAAACGTCAGGCCCACTCACTAAATTTTATGATTTGCATTTTGGTTATTTTAGTCAGTAAGCAGTTTGCAACATTTTTGTATATCACTGTATAAGTTTTATGTAAAGTTGTGAACATCTCTGTTTTTTAAGAGAATTTGAATCAGACGATTGTTGTGTCATTTTGAGCGAATAAGGAATCAATATAGTGGTAACTCAACGTTACAGGTTTCTCCTTTCTATTTTCTCTTTTCAGAACCACACCTCTTCTTTAAGAGACCTTATACTTGTACATGGTGTCACCGCAAACCTTTCCTATATTGATTCACCCACCATGCAAAGCCTTAAGTCTTATTATGAATAAGGAATCGTCTCGCCAAATCCTACCGATACCATTATGTATACCATGGGTTGTATTTTTCTATTGGGTGAAGCGAGACTTAATTTAGTCGATCGGTTCTGAGGAATTGTTCTTATAAAGTATCAAAAAAAAAAAAACTTCATACTTCTGCCTTTGTGAAAGGTTCGGCTGGGATCGAAACGTCCGACCCTCTATAAAGGTTGGCATCTTCATTTATAAAATAAAAATAAAATTGATCGATTACAAACTCTTTCCAAGCGAACACATCGTTTGTATGCACCGCCAAGTAGGAAGTTGGCAGCCAGTAATGTACACCTATACCGATATGCCATCTCTGCTAAGAAGGAGAACGATAATGGCTCTGTAAAGAGCAGATAACTCGAGTCAACGTTTCGGAGTGTGTACTCTGCCCGTCGTCAGTCTCCCCCGGGGCAAAGTGGGCCTAAACACTCTCCGAAACGTTGAGCTATACCAGCTCTTTTAGGGAGCCATGGATCCGTCTCGAAAGGGATGTGTCACCGCAAACTTTCAGGGGCCAAAATTTAATAGAGCCGCTTAAGCGTGAAAACCTGCGAAGCGCAGACATTCTTCCTTGATTATAACAAGATTGCTAACTATGAATAACTAGGTACTTATTACGATCAACTTGTATCCAAATATTGACAGTTTAGCTAGCTTAAGAAACAATGAAGTGGAACTCTGGCTGCCGACCTGGTTTTACTGAGCGAAGCTTTTCATGCAAGTTTTGGTGCTTGAATAAGCGGCTGTATGAAATTGGCCCCAGAGCTATATAGAGCGTGGAATCCAGTTGGAACGATACCGGTCATCGATAACGAGGGCCATTGTATGATTCGGTCGCATCTGTATTCCTAGAAAATCAAGCAGAGTAATTAATGACGCGCGGTCTCCTTCCACAGTAGGCCTACCAAGCTGATGAACAAGGGTTTAGGCTATACGTCATCACCAGGTGACCGTCATGTCGACTTGATTGGCTGGAGTTTATCTCATATTAGGCCTACATCGGGAGCTGATGCGGCGAAGCCTGACCTCAATTAACCTCGCATTGATCACCAGTTCGAACGGTTTCTTAAGTGTCTTGACCATGTAGATAGCTGGTGAGCGTGATTTGGTGGTTTTCAATGGGAAAGCGTTATATAGCCTTTACTTTACTGATCCTCACAGGATCGGTTGTGTCGGTCGAGGGAGGCGCACATCTTATTCCTTGTTTGTTTGACAATTTGTTAGCATTGTGTTATATTTGACATTTACATACATTTATTTCCTCCTCGATCCTCCAATTCGAAGTAAATAATACAATATGACGTAGTCACAAAATATCAACAGAAATATAGGCCTAACATAATCATAAGGAAGACAAGAAGATCAGAGGGGGCAACAGCCTATAGAAAGCAGAGCTTGTGTTAGGCTAGCCCATCAAACAAATCACATTTACAAAACATTTGAATACAAAAAATCGGACATAACATTCTGCACTGTGTGTTCATAACCTGATTAACGTATTATATATGTAGCTGAGTTTCGTAGCTGTGAAGGTTTAGGTTAAGTGCCAACATGCATAATTTATAGGAATATGCATTTACCCATGTCTTAATTATTTGTATTTTGTTGACAGACAATGGCGCGTTTTGAGAGAGTCCTATTAATTAAGCGCCTTATAAATGTTAATATTATTAGCCTAAGTTGGACCTTTGGGAGACACATTGACGTTGTCATTAATGGTAACTTAGGGAGACACTTGACATTAGGGAGACATTTCAGTGTCTCCTTAATGTCCCAACTACCTTATAGAAGCTTCTTTTTGCCGTCCATATTTTTTATAGTAGATAGAGAATGCCCTGGATCTGGAAAGAACACAGTGTGAATTTCAAGTTCATTGTTTAGAAATAGGGACGTAAAGTTTGTGAAAGTTTGTTCACAACCCTATGGGAATGTCTCTCTGAGGTACCATCCAGGGTAATAATTATCATGATTATTATTATTATCATTATTATTATGAAGCAACCGATAGGCCTACGTATATAACCAATAATTGGTTCGATCATTCCTGTTTGCTATGAACATTTCTGCACCATCATCCTTCGTGCATCTCAATTGTGAACGCAACCATGGAAGATCCAAGGATGATCAATGACAGAGCCAATTATTGTTAATTACAATCATATGGAACGTGCTCTAGAACTGCAGCGGCTTTCATTGTATCGCTTTTTACTTTTCAATTTCTCGCCATTCCGCAGACGTTTACCGGTATTAATCTTTGTTACAGTGTAGTTAATGATTCAATTTACGTTATAATCTCAACCTGCAACTTCGTTTGCCAACTACACGTTCCTGTGCGTGTAATATTATTAATGACGGACATCTGGTTTTGATTTCTTGTTTTTATTGCACTGCAGTTGATGACTTAATCAATAGCAACGCAAAGTGTCACTCACAATCTACACGGTAGTGATGCATTAAATATACGCGGCTTGCGTCGGTCTTCACCACCAGGTGAACATTCGATTTTCCTTTCGTCTCAACCAACAACGTCTTGAACCAAGACTATTCGTCTCCAAGCTTTTTTCCTTAAATTTCGCGATATCTTTGGGTTCGAGAACGTTCCTGCGTAATCACGTGTACTCGGTGAGCGAAATGGGGTATGGTTTTCTTGAAATAATGACATAGTCTTGATTTTTGGCGGAATTATGTTTGGTCGAAAGTGTGGATGTTTTGTACCGTTGTTTACGTATATACTTGTTGGTGACTTACGATAACATTCCCTCAAAAGTGCGATACTTACGTCTATAGGTACCTGCCGATGCGTACTTGCTCCCGTACTGACCTTGTTTACTGAGCGATTTTTAGCAAGCAAATAATTGCCGAATGCTGTACCTTTTGGTCTTACTCTTAGTTTTCTTGGCTGATGAAGGACATTCTTCAGGATCGTAAACAGGCAGGCACTCAGTCAGTATACAGTCAAAACTCGTTAAGAGATGTCTATTAAAATTCATAGTCTTGGTCAACGACGAACATGTCCCAATCAAGCCAATCCCATGCACCTTTCATATCCATCTATCAATCAGCAGTCCATTCCATCCCAGGTCCACAGCTATAAAGGGGCCACGTCAAACCCCAAATAATTTATAAGGTCACTCTGTAGTTGTTTTTCACCCTTCAGGCCCCAACACGATGGCCTAAAATCATAAATAAACCTTTTTGTATAACCATGATTTTTTTTTATAGCACATCTGAATTACGCCGCTTCTTCCGATACCGATCCAATTGTTTTGATACAGAATGGCGCTAAAACGGCAATTCGGCATTCTCGGCGAAGCAGCTGCTATATGCCCCGATGACGGATCAATCATGGAGACTACTCGGGCATCCTTCATCTGACAAGACCCGCTTCGTCGGTTGCTCAGCTGTTCCATTACGTACCCCAAAGGCCGCATCAGACTCATTGGCAAGGAAACGTAGATGCCCCATAATCTGCTCAGGTCAGTTCCTGTCTTTGCTCTAATTGGTTCCCTTTCCTTAACACAAGGCTGTTTATGAAAATAACAATGGGGTGACTTGGCCTTCTTCTAATATTTCTTCTTCTCTTCAGTCGGTTTCCTCTTTCGTTGTTTAGTTGAAGAACTGCAGGCTTTGTTACCGTCAGCGTGCGTTAAGCTGTTGCAGTAGATTCAGAAAGGATGCATGGCACTTTCTATTATTCAAACGCATTTCATGCAATTTCTCAGGGGTTTTGCGGTGTCTCCTTTTCCCTTTCGAAGGCGCGGAGTAGGGGCAGACGTAATCGATTTGGTGAATAAAACAACACATTGTACCCTTAGACTATTTTGTCGACCATGTTCAAATTTCTATTTTCTATGTGGGCTAATACGAACCATGTGGAACACTTTCTGGTTTGCATCCGATTCAGCGAGTCCTGCACACAAAGGGAGGTGGGAATTCATGCGCACTTCTTGTGCACAAAATAATGTGCACATTATCTTGTCCAAATTATCTTGTGCACATGATCTTGTGCACATGATTTTGTTCACATGATTTTGTGCACATGATCTTGTGCATAAAATTATGATTTTGTGCACATGATTTTGTGCACATGATTTTGTGCTCATTATCTTGTGCACATCATCGGACCGGTTAGATTTAGCATGAAGTGTGCATTAAATTGGCTTTAAAGTCTCTCTAATCTACTGGCTAACGTCAAAATGTGACGTTTCTCTTGGAAGTGTTTAATTCCGAGAGCAACTGGAAGATTATGAAGTTGTCTTGAGCCCTTTTTCATAAGAATTACGGAGTCAAATTTGCACGTTGGGTCCATTTAGTCAGCAATCGTTTTGCATCTTTTTTTTTTTGCAAAGGCCTTTTGCTCTTAGAAATGGTATTAGTTTGTGATTAATTAAAAAACACACCAATGTAACAAGTGTGCTTTTTACAGGCCAGTAATGTTATCATTGGAAACTTGGAGCAACGTCAGTCAATATTACCCAAAATATTCTGTTCAGTGCAGCTGCATTTACGGGGAGGTCTTTCTGCACACAATCAATCCATATATCCATATCCTGGCGTCGATTTCATCAAACCCATCCTAACGTACGACCAATCGGAAGACGGTGTGCGATGCGCAGAAACCATACGGCCTAAAGCACCTTACGATGGGTTATCCATCGTAAGTTGAGTTAACATGCTTCGTAAGACTTCGTGAGATCCACCCCGGGGCATGTATCACTCTCAGATATGAGGAGCCCCTCCCTAGAATGCATCCATTGACATCTGTCTTTGTACACAATCTTTACCTTAAAATGCTATTTCTGCTTACAATTATGCAGCTCTTGTTGCCCACGTTTCATAGAAATCTACGAAGAGCGTCATAAACCCCCAAAATATTACGATGGTTAGCAGCCAGGATAAAGAAAGAAAGATGAAACCAATTGAACGGAATAATAAGCGAAAATGATACTAATTTTAAGACGACGGATTGAGACATTTCTTGACCAAAACAATGCAGTGAACTTCTTGACATTATACAACGAATGAAAGGTATACACTGCACATTTCTTTACATGTGAAAGATACAAAGAGTTAAACGATAGGCCTATGTATTTGTGAAGAAAAATACTTAGTCATACTTAGTGTTATGTTCAATACATATCAATACAGACTATTTATTGTCCTACAAATGCTCACGGCGCCTGTATACATTCTATTAACACATGTCTAATTACCAAGACTTGTTCGTGTTTCTGAGGGAAACTAGCTAAGAATATGGCTTCGTTTCTTAGCTGTCTCAACGGAACATTCACCCACTCCAGTCAAATCAAACCAAATCGAAGTCAGGTGAATCCATGCACTCAAATCTAATCGACTCAGGAAAATCAAATCAAGTAGAATCAAAATCAAAGACACCAATGGAGATAGTGATGATCATGACGACACAGTACATGTATACTCCCTTTAGAAAATTCACGACAAAGGTATGCATTCAATGGAAATGACTTAAACGAATATATTAGTGGTCTATACACTGCATGTGTTTGGATAAAAACCTTAAAGTAAATCATTAGACCAACACGTGCTCTGATTTTACCAGAAATGCCTGGAGCTTGTGTTTGGTTTTGACTGACACTTAAGAAATATTGGGGTTTTATTGAGAATTTTATTGACCAACTTTGGTTGATCTTAAGCACTGTCATAGTTTACGGTGTATAGCCTTTTATTAGTAAGATTTTGCATGCAAACATTAATTGTAACTCAAATATTACCACTTGATAACTCGCTAGAATACTTATTGATAAAGACACTACGTAACAGTGACAAACATGCCGTGACTTTTGTAAAAAAAGAGAAACTAGAGATTTATGTCTGTTTGCTAACAGAACATAACGCTTTTCCGCATCTGGTTCTCTTAAAAAAAAAAAAAAAAAAAAAATGACATCAGCGGGATTCGAACTCGGAACCTCAATTTCTACCCCAAAACGCACGTGCATATTTCGTGCACAAAGTGTATGGGACTTCATTATAACATTCAAAAAATCATAATTTTTCTGAACAATGGTCGATTGTTTCCAAATTCAGGATTTCGAATGTCTAGCCCAATAGCTACCTGCACACCAAATTTCGAGACGATTGACCTTTGGCAAATATGTGTTTTAAAAACACGCATTTTGATGACGTCACGATTGCGTCATGGCATTTTGGCCCCGGAGGGTATTTCTAGACTACATCTCCAATTGATATCAACAAAAAAAAATTAAAAATCTTGCTCCGTTGGCCAAATATGCTCAATTGAATGTTAAAATCTTAACAGTTTATGACCTCATTAATATTCATGAGATGACGTCACGATCAAATGAGGGAAATTTTTGGATACAACTTTTCCCAACTTAGATATAGTGCAAACTTGGAACAAAACGAAATTGCTTTTTTGCTTTTATTGCAGTTTGAAATTTGCCCCTTTAAAGCGCTGTCACGTGACACGTGGTGACGTCATGAAGTTTTAAAGACAACTGTGCACAACTTCAGCAAGGGCTCTATGCATTTGTCAAGTTTGAAAAAAATCCAAGTGTGTTCAATGGCAAAAGTGCCGTCCACAAAAACCCTGTGCTTTGTCTATGGGATTTTTACGACCAGAAAAAGAAGAAGAAGAAGAAGAAGAAGACAAAAAAAAAAAATCAGAACAAGAACAATAGCTTTTCCGCTACACGGCGGAAAAGCTAAAAAGAAGAAGCGGGATAATGCCAAATAGTCAGAGAAACACGGTGTAAATAGCTCAGACGGAAAATAATGGCCAAGCCTTGAGAAATTGAATCAGTCGAGTTGGTGTATCTCTTTAAAAAGAGAGGAATATGCCTAATAATTTAAACATAGGATAGGCCTATAGCGCCCTCTGTTTTTAACCATGTTTTAACCGAATATAATGCCATTAGCATGTCCATAATATGCCATTAGTCCTATAAGGTGACATTCATGTCATTGCTAAAACAAATGTGCTTCCCCGGAGAGAATGAAAGTGCGGGGGTGGGGTTAGGGCTAGAGTTAATATTTTTCAGGGATTTATGCTGCTAGGCTATACATTTCGGGGTTGATGATCGACTCGCATGGCCTTTTTACGACGACAATTGCAATAAAAACATAATTTACAGCTGAAACATGTTTGCATGGTAATAACGATTGTTTACTATATTCGTAGTATAGATATCGATGAAAATTGATATTGGATAATAAATGATAAAGGATAATGCTAAATGCTAAAAGCTAAATGATAAATGATAAATGGTAAATGGTAAATGCCAAATGCCAAATGCTAAATGCTAAATGCTAAATGCTAAATGCTAAATGCTAAATGCTAAATGCTAAATGCTAAATGCTAAATGCTAAATGCTAAATGCTAAATGCTAAATGCTAAATGCTGAATGCTAAATGCTAAATGCTAAATGCTAAACGCTAAATGCTAAATGATCAATGCTTACAGCTAAATGATGATACACATAAAGATTCAGTTTAGCTTTTGGCCTTCTTAATCTTGTGTCGAGCACTGCCGGGGATATTTACAATAATTATGTCGTGGAATAATCCTAAAATGAAACGAGTCTAGAATTAGGCGAGGTTTGAGTGGGATTCTACCGACCTGTGGTGAGCTAGAATCGTATTGTGAGCGGGGTTAGAATGGGCGTCAAAGGGTCCACAAGACAGTCTGATACATTGGAGCGGATTTAGCCCGAGCGCCAATCGAGGAATCGACGGAGCAGAGCCGACTTCATGGGTATCTTGGAGAGGCGGCAGAAGAGGATGCAGCGACACACCTGCTTGAAGTCTGGATGGCGGGCCATGTAAATGACGGGGTTGATGCAGCTGTTGAAGACGAGGAGGCTGCCCAGGAAGGGCACGAACTTTTGGTTGCGGTCCTTCAGCAAGCCGATGCAGATGCAGTAGGGCGCCGTGCAGGCCGCGAAGGCCACGACCACCAGAAGCATGTTCAAGGTGATCTTGCGGTTCCGGAGAGCCAGATGGGGGTTTCCGCCCAGGCGCGGCGGCGGTCTTCTTCCCGGGCCTCTACTTGGGGCCGGCGGGCCTCTACTGGCCGAGTCCTGACTGCTGGACTGGGGCATCGAGCCATCGACCTGTCCCGAACGGGGCCGGGGATATCTCATCTCCCCTCCAACGACGGAAATGTTGTGATCGTTGACCCGCCTGCTGCCCCTGATGATGGTGGTAAAGATGGCCACGTAGCTGGCGGAGGTAACGCATAACTGCAGCGGGTAGCTCGTCGCGATCAGGACGGTGGCGTAGATGTGAGACAGAGGCGAGGTCGGCCTGAAGGAGCACGAGCTGAAGTTCTCGTCGTAGCCGAAGGCGCCGAAATCACTCAGGATGGGGAAGAAGCTCACGGTCAGAGGAATCATCCAGATGAAGGCGATCATGACAAGCAGGCCTCGCGCTGAGGAGAACAGGTTCCGGAGGTACGGCTTCTTCAGACGGCAGGTGACGGAGGCCCGGTGGAGGGCGATGAACGCAATGGCGTTGAAGCTGCAGGGATTGCTGGTGACCAGAAAGAATCCCGCCACCGTGCAGAGGGTGGGGGACACGAGGAGCTCCTCGCGGCTCTCGCTCAGAAGACCCAAGATCATGACGGGCAGGAACAAGCAGGTGAGGAGGTCCGTCACGGCGAGATTGACCACGAAGACGTTGGTGGTGGTGCGGGGCTTGCGGGAGAGCACGACGGCCAGTAGGACGACGGTGTTACTTATCACGCCGATAATGCAGGTCACACAGTACGACGCTGCCAGCAACTGCTTCTCGTAGAAACTGTCGTAGACAGGCATCCTGATTAAAAAAAACAACGACAACAGTTTGACAACAAGGCACAACCAATTCTACTCTCTCTGTGAGTCCAACACTGCTCAGGGCATTCTGCAAGTGATACATCCACTGCCTGGTGAACATCTTTTATACCCGACCGTCTATACTCCTATGTATACTAATGATAAGGGCCCTTGAATCGGATGGAATAACGAGCCTTGATATCCTTGCACAACCGAAGGTCGCAAAAATGCCATTATCAGCCCACACACTGGTTTGACCAATTTGCGATGCTTCTTACGGCCATAACGAAACTACTTCATTCAAGGTTATTTTTCCCCTCAGGAGGCCTCTGTGGTACGTCCTTAATGGTGTGAGGGGGAAAACATGACCTTGGAGACTGATATTTGCAATACCACATGCGATGCACTATTATATCCAGCGTAGAATCTTATTCTACCATTCCAGTGATGTAGTTTGCTCACTGGCGGTGAGTGTAATTAGTGGCTTTTAAATATGGCATTCCATCTCTGCCATGTTACGCGGCGCATGTTTCGCATTTATACCCGGATATCTCTCAAACATGCGCCGTGGACGGCGCATGTTTCAGAGATATTCTGTATCGCTACATACGCGAGAAGTACATGCTGAGTCAAAGATAATTACAGGAAATGTCCTCAGCACGTAGGTCAACGTGATTTTTAATAATTGTAATCACGCCTGTGTAACTTGCGCGGTGGGGAGCAACGGTTATTGGAAGTTACAGGGAGTTCTGAAGGAGCACCCATAATCCCGCCACGCGCAGAGGGTGGGAGCAGCTTCTCATTGTACGGCTCTCACGTATAGAAGTCCACGACCACGATGGGTAGGAACAATGTGGTCATGAAGTCCGTCACGAAGACGGTGGTGATGGTGCGAGGGTTCCGGGAGAACAGCGATGCTGTTACCTATCACGCCGCAACTGCTTGTAGTGGAGAGTGGCGTGATCCCTGACTGCTCGGGATATACACCCCAAAAAACCCACCGATGCCAATAACCCACGTTTCACTGAAAAATGAACAATTCTGATGCATGTCGATCGTCTTTTATGCTCGACCATTTTATGCCACGAGGCATTGATGTGAATCACGAGATCCGCGTTTCGTGGGAAGAGTCACCTCCCATTGTGACTCGCACGTCACTACTGACCCCGGGGCATCATGGAATAATAACGAGCCTGAATAGCCCGACCTCCTCGCTCTCCTCATCTGTCTCATCCCTCCTCGTTCTTCTCAGGGACACCCATTACCACAGCCGACCTATCAATCTAAGGCCCAATCTAAAACCCGGCTTAGGCTCCGGCTTCGGCTCCGGCTTTGTCTCTGCCCTCCAAACGCCGAAAACATATCTTGGAGTTCTTTGTTGAAGTTGAAGCTGTGGGTTCTTTTGTTCTTTTCTTCAAAACGCACTGTAACATTCAAAACCGAAGCCAAAGGCCTTCTATATTCATGCCTTGTACTTCAAAATAACGAAAGAAATGGAGACGAAGCCGGAGCCTGAGCCTAAGCCGGGTTTTGGAAAAGGGCCAAAAGAATACCGCAGGATTCGCAATGACGTCATTGGACTATTGCGTAGCATAGTGCGCACAATGGCCGACACTTTGCCCTGTTCATGAATTATGCATTAGGTGGATATGAATATTGAAACTTCCCTCAGTTGTGTGCTGAAGTAAGGTAAAGTTCAATAGGGGCGCTCACCTTAGGCACCTTGATCCATAAATCCACGCGATCGTATTATGCGGGTTCGGGATTGGGGTCCTTTTTTTTCCCCGGGCGACCTCGCCAGTTTGCGATAAAAAAAGATGGCAAAGTTCGAGCCGCAGGGAAGGAGGCAAAGAAGCGGCTGATAAGGGTCAGTTTACCGACTGGCCTTCGAGGGGGGAGGAACGCGCTGCCCGACCGAGCAGCCTTCATTTTACGAACCAGTTGCTCTCAGAGGCGTTCCTGAAGAAAAGTGGTGAGGCCAGATTTCGTCCCTCTCTCGCCTAGGCCTCGGGTTCGTCCGTCGAAAGGGCCGTCCGCTGTTGATCTTGACTCCTCGAACTCACGCGACCGGGTTCAAAACAACCTGAACTGCGCCCCAGGGTGTGATGACTGTCTCTCTTTAGTCTTGGAACCACCGCATCAACCGGTGAGTTGAAATGCTGCCGACTGGATCGGAGGACGAACCCGGCATATTTCATTCCCATGAGTAAATCATACCCATAAGTGAATAGATGATCTCCTTAGCAGGTAGAGAATATGTCACGTTTCTGACTACAAGTCCACATTTTTCGCGACGGGAAAAATTGTCTTCTTGCTTTGTGAAAAGCAGAAATATTTGATTGTTCAAAGTGAAATTCTCTTTCAAATAGTTGTCCATGTTATGTTCCTCGTACCTTCGTCCATTCTCTTTATTATTAATTCGTGTTGGGATAACAGGGGAAACTGGCTCACCAAAACCCGGGGGTGATAATAACGTGCTTAGAGGTACTTAATCTAGCCTGTTGTAGTATCCCGAGTTTTAGAACTCATCAGATGCAACCATTATTGTGCTTTTTGAAGCATGCAGTGCATATACTTTGTGTGAATAAGGATTTGAACCGGAGTACCAGCGCTCTTCCATCTGAGCTATCCATCCCTTAGATGGTGGCCTTCCAAAATAGTCAACTAGTCTTTGCCGGGGTGGGGGCACCAGTCAGAAGCATTTTAACTGCCGTATATCTCCAGGGATCACATGTCACCCCGCTTTCATTCAGATGCAAACAAACAATATTGTTGTAAATCTGGCTATAGCTACAGCTCGTCGATCACACAAAGTGGATGCAGCAAGGAAAACCCGACTTGGAACTTTTGAACAAATTAAAAAAATCTTAAACTTGTTCAAAAGTTCCCATCTCGGTTTTCAATCATTTGTTCGACTATTTTTGATTGGAAGATAGCAATCCCCCAATCTCTTTTTCTTGCAAGAGAATAAACATAGAAATAAGAATATCTAAATTAGATCAAGAACTTTAAAGGGACATCTTAATACGATGCTCAAAATTACATTTCTATCATGCAAAGCCCATCAAACTTTGACGTAATCCTTAAGATATTTTGATATATTAAATTTAGCCTAAACTGACAAACATTTTTATATTCTATCTCTAACTTCTGTTTTTTTTTCTAGTTCATCATAAAGCCATAGATGAATCTTATACCAACCGCAGAGGTATATTTCTATATTTCCATATCGATCAAGGATCCGAGCCAAGACACGAATATCCATTCAGTGAACTGCGCGCCAGAGTAGACCGGTAGCTGTTATAGATTACAATGTATCGCAGGATTTCTATTTCGAGCCAGCCCGGGCGTTTGTGTCTACATCAGAAATACTCGATTCCCCGATAATGATTGTCCACGAACAAAGTGCGGCAAACTACCATACAACCATAAAAAAAGGAATGATGCTTAGGGCTGGTTTACTCCGCGTTTGATCAGAGGTCAGATTTTCATTGTTTGATGTTTCCAGATTTCAAAGACGCCATTTAGTTTCTTTCTGCTTATCACTCCGTCTCGGCGGTGGAGCGTCCCACACGTATCTACGTACACGGGAATAACGCCGCCCGAACTTTGCATCCAATCTTGACCCCAACCTTTCCCGTCCCCCCTCTCTCCCTCGAAGCACGCCCTGGACTTTGAGTGGTCAAGATTAGAAATTAATATGTCACATATTGTACTTCGCGGGACTTTGCTGGTTCCGTGTCAGCAACGGTGGCGAGCAACTCTTGAATGACTGAATACAATTTCAAAACCGCAGCGCCGGCATAGGACCTTTTTTTCTCAAAGGCCAAATACAACATTGGGAAAATCGGGAAACATTCTAATTTATATAGTTTGTAGATGGTCATGATAGAATCCTCATGTTGAAATCTTACTGTCTGGGATGCTGTACGTTTCGAGAAATCTTCACTCAAACATCGACAAATACAATACAATAGTTCATTACTTGCGAGTATAAACAATTCCTACATTATAAAACGGATTGTAAACCGTTCCTTTTTTTTTCCATTTTTCCACTCTCTCAGATTACCTTTTGAGCTAAAACCTTCGCAGTATTGGTTTAACACAAAAATTGTGGCAATCTTTTGGCCTTTACCAATGTTGTATCGGGCCTTTAAGTTTACCCGAAAATTGCTTCTCAACTTAACAACCAAAACAAACACTCAACAATTCTTGCATTTGATATAGATATACTTTTTGGACCCTTTTTTTTAGAACCATGTTTTGCTGTTGATATAGAATACAAGGAGATATAAGGAGGGGACAAGGTAATTCACTATTGCATGTAGATGAATTGTGTGAAATTTCCAGGCGACAGAGAACACGATGCCCGATGCGTTGAGTCATGTTATACCTTCCCAGAGCTGCATGTGGTTAGCCTATCTACACAGTGTTACTGCAAACCATTTGCCTTGAAATAGGTCTTATATCCACCCTGCAAAGATTTGAAAACGTATGCGTATCCTTTGCATTGGAGTTTCCAGACGGCCATTGGTCGAATATAATCGATTTGCCGTAATCTATTTCAGACCTTGCTGAACAGGTCACAAACTTACACTGCGTTCACACTTGATCCCGCAAGGAGGATCAGATCCTGCGGTCACGGAGGATCTGATCCAGTGCTGCGTTCACACTGGATCCTGATCCTGCATTGATCGCGGATTGAGCAGCGGAAACGCTCTCCAAAGGTTATCCACGTAGGTCACTAGTCATGTGCAGTAGAACGTCAGCACGGCCATGACGCGCGAAACACATAAACACATACATGTACACAAAGTCTTGTTTCGCGCGTTTTTCCAGGCATGGGCCGGATGTAGTCGCTGTAAACCGCAGAATCAGATCCCGAATTGCGTCCACACTTGCGTTGATCGCCCTTTGATCGCCCTTGCGGGACCTTATCCTCCTTGCGGGATCAAGTGTGAACGCAGTCTCAGAGTTTTCCCACTCCTGTGACCGCTGTATAATGGTGGCTTAACCCAAATCGTCTTTTTGTCGTTTAAATCTCTGTCCTCCCAAATTGAGAGGGCCTGACGTTTTCATTCCAGCAGGAGGCATGATTCTGCCTTTGCGAAAGGTCCTGCTATATGATGAAAGCGTGCGATTTTTGGGATTGCTCAGCTCACAGTTGTCTATTTTGGGTCCTTTCAGTTACTTAGCAGTTTGTAGCATTGTTATTTGTATTGCTCCGACTGTTTGAGATTGTATTTCCTTTGTAGAGGGAGAGGTGAAGAGTTCAGTTTCGGGAACAGTGTGTATTGTCTCTACACTGATAAGCAGCAACGTAGACTACCAACTTGTTTCACTGTATTGACCCCGGCTCCATGAACGCCACTCGGAGCAGCACCCCCCATTGGTATAAAGGATGATCCTGCTTGCATATTTAGGAATGGTGTTTGTCAATCAAACAAAAATAAAGACAGGACTTATATGTAACGTCATTAGATCCGTATGATGAAGCAGATATTGTTACGAGGACTTTTTATTTTAGAGTAATATACAAAAATGCTGCAAAATGCCTACTGACTAAATTTACCAAAATGTAAATCTCACATTTTTTTTTTAAGTGATAGGCTGTACACAAATTGTTGCGAACTACTTACTGACAATAATTACCAAAATGCAAATCTCAAAATTTAGTAGGCCTGACGTTTCAATTCTAGGAGGACCTTTCTCAAAAAGGAGGACATTTCTCTTTTTGAGAAAGGTCCTGCGAAACGTCAGGCCCACTTAATTTTGAATTTGTTTAGTTAGAAGAGGGTAGTGTGTTCTCTATTCTAGGCCTTCTTTAGTTTTCTTTACTTTATTTTCCCCTATGTTTTCTTCTCGATACCGTAGCTAGCCATGGATCCGATGTGGGAGTGGTACTGCGGAAAGAACTCGTCCTTCCTTGCCGACGAGCACTCGCCCGACGCCGTCGAGAAGGGCGTCAACAACACGTGCTTCGTGGACGGCCTGGCCGCACTGCCGCACGTCTCCTTCGTGGCCTTGGCCTCCGTCGTTCTCTTCGCCGTGGGCGTCTGCTCCAGCTACCGCGGCTACAACACGCGCTACCTGCTGCGCTTCCCCGGCCACACGGTCCGCTGGGTGGTCACCCTGCTCTTCCTCTTCGTCCTGCTGGCCGGCGTGGGCGAGGGCCTCCTCTCCGACGCCACCTACCTGGCCGCGGAGCTGCCCAGCCGGCCGCACCTCTACCTGGGGCCGGCCGCGGCCATGTTCAGCACCGTGCTCACCCTGGTCTACTACCACCACACGGAGCTGTGGGAGCTGCCCGGCATGGTCTTCCTGCCGCTCGCCTACTGGGTGCTCAGCCTGCTGACTGAGCTGCTGCGACTCGTTAACCTCTACGAGGCGGGCGTGGCCGACGTCACCAACATCCGCTTCGAGCTCTCGGCCGTGTCCGTTCTCGTCTACACCATACTCATACTCTGTGAGCTCAACGTGATCCGAGTCAAGGTATCCACCGCTTTTTTCCCCTCAAGACCACAGACAAATTCACACCAGGGATAGCATCGGGAGTAATAGGGTGTGCGTTTGCACCATGTGAAATTCTCTCTTTTGCGAGTATGTGTATGGTTCTGAAAAGAACCTATTACTCCTGCTATTCTCACCATGAAAACCTTCACATCTCATTTGACATCGCTCTACAGGGAAACCGGTAGTATCCTTTGATAAACCCCGCAGAATGATTTACTAGGCTTGGAAAAACAAGTTTACCAACCAACGTATCAAGCTTATCAGCCTTATGTGCACGTGGTAATGATTGCGTTTAAATAATAGTTGGGAGCCTGACGTTCAATTTTCGAAGGAACGGGTTCCGCGCTTACGATACTTTGAGATCTTTATCGATGATTGATTTTCTTTTTTTTAAGCTTTGAAGGTTTGCATGGTGGAAATACCAAGTAGGAGGTTTGACTTAACATGACGGGCAAGATACACACTACCCGAAACGCTGAGTTACCGGCTCTTTTCAGAGCCACACTCCACAGAGATGTGTTATACGTACATGGTGTCACCGCAAACCTTCCGCTTGGTGCTTCCACCACGCAAACCTTGAATCAACTCTGAAGGTGATGCGCACGGTGCCACCACCGCAAACCTCCTGTGCTAGCTTCACCTCGCCTTCACGGTGTCCCACCTTCTCTTCTCCCCTTTCTCCCCTCCCCCCCTGCCACCTGATGCCAGCTCCTGGGCTTGTGCCAGAACGCCCCGGACCCCTTCCCCAGCGACCTGACCAACCCCAACATGGAGTACATGTACTACTACGTCAACTTCATGTCGCAGCAGTTCTTCTGGTGGATCAACTGGCTCCTGGCGCTGGGCTACAAGAGACCGCTGGAGCTGGAGGACCTGGGCAACGTGCCGCAGCGCCACGAGGCCAAGTTCAACCACCATCGCTTCAAGAAGGTCCTGAAAGTCGAGCTGGTGAGCCTCACGTTCTCGCCTTACGATTCAAGGACGCATTCCGAGACATATGTGACCCGGCACAACGACATGAGAAATGTCCCACCAAACACTTTTTGAGTGAACAACGCCTGAAGTTAAAGTATCTTCACAATTCGATTACAAATCGATTTTCTTTTGTTTTTATTTTCGGAAATTCTAAGTATTAGAGGATATTATATTTTGATATCATTTGAAAGCTAATGGTATACTCTTTCACATCATTAGAAAAATCTTAAAAGTGGGGTTATTCCTCATTATGCTGTGCCGGGTCACATAATGTGTCCCGGCACAGCGACACGAGGAATATCCCACCAAAAACACTTTTCGAGTAAACAACGCCTGAAGTCAAAGTATCTTCTCATTTTTTTTGGTATTTTCGGAAAGTTAATGTATTGGAGGATATTATGTCCAAAGGATTTTTCCGAAATCCATCTCTAAATGTTGAAAAAAAAACCCGAGGATTTTGAGGGAGTGTTTGTGTACTGTTTTCATGAAAATGCAAAGTTCCTGCCTTTTTGAATGGCCGCTTTCGAGGAGTGAGAGTGGTGCTGCTATATTGTGTCTGGTACCAAAGGAACGAGCCAAAGTCCCCTTGTACTATTTACAGCAAAGTTCACACGGAAATAATTTTCATATCATTTGAAAGCTAATGGTATACTCTTTCACATCATTAGAAAATCTCAAAATCTCAAAAGTGGGGGTTAATCCTCATTATGCTGTGCCGGGTCACATTTAGCCTGCGATGTCTGAGCACGTATTGCGGCCAAATCCATATACGAACCTAATGCTAGTTTTACACCTCTTCGATATTCAAACAAACCAAGGAAAAATTGACGGGGAACTTTTGAACAAAATTGAGCTATCCAGCCCTTCGAGGATGGCCTTCCCTATATAATAGGCCGTTTTCGAAATGAAGGCTGTGGCTCGGGCTCAGACTTCATCTCCGTCTGACAAAACCTGATGATCCCTGAAGTTCGTATAATCAGTGTTTACTTCATTTCTTTGACTATGATCTGGCTAAGTTGATATCATGTAAAATCAGCGTATACATCTGAAGATACAACTATAGATATAAGGTGTGAAGGTTTGAGATGTTTTAGACGGTGTCACCGTAAACCTTCCATCGTGCGCTTGAAGACATAGCTGTCGCGACTATTCACCCCCATCTCCCCCCCGGATCTCCTCGTGCCGCCGACAGGAGAAGTGCAAACAGGATCCCAAGAGACTGCCGTCCCTCTGGAAGCTCTACTTCAAGATCTACGGCGTCCGTCTCCTGGGTGCCGGCGCGCTGAAGCTCGCGGCCGACTGCTGCGACTTCATCGGTCCGCTGGTCATCGGAGCCCTGACCAAGTACGTGACCAGACTCTCCTACGAGCAGGACGCGGAGCCGGTGAGTATATAATACTACTGCAGGGCACGTTTGGCGTTCATCCGTAGAAACCAACCGCAGGCAACTCTAACTCCCCACACCTTTTTTGTTCTGCTCATGACCCGAATCCTGCAGGATCCCACAATCCTTCAATGTTAAAAGCCCCATATGACCCAAATCCTACACAATCCTGCAATGTTAAAAGCCCCATATGACCTAAATCCTACACAATCCTTCAATGTTAAAAGCCCCATATGACCCAAATCCTACACAATTCTTCAATGTTAAAAGCCCCATATGACCCAAATCCTACACAATCCTTCAATGTTAAAAGCCCCATATGACCCAAATCCTACACAATCCTTCAATGTTAAAAGCCCCATATGACCCAAATCCTACACAATTCTTCAATGTTAAAAGCCCCATATGACCCAAATCCTAAACAATCCTTCAATGTTAAAAGCCCCATATGACCCAAATCCTACACAATCCTTCAATGTTAAAAGCCCCATATGACCCAAATCCTACACAATCCTTCAATGTTAAAAGCCCCATATGACCCAAATCCTACACAATCCTTCAATGTTAAAAGCCCCATATGACCCAAATCCTACACAATCCTGCAATACTGTTGGCGGTGCGCCACTGCCCGAATACTGCAGAATCCTGCACTGAATTTTTGAAAGGGAAATTTGTTGAAATTTTCGAAAGGACAAAAAACATCTCTTGTTTTTCTGTGGCTAATAAACTTTACAATAACAATGTATAATTGTATAACCACGTGACCCGTATCCTTCAAAATCCTATTTTGGTGTTTGTCCCATGGAGCCCCAATCCTACAAGATCATCCTCCATCACATTGGGCCTAGTAACCCGTATCCTGCATTTTCCTACAGTGACAAAACCGCCTTATTGCCCCCAATCCTGCACATTCCTACAATGCATCAACTCACAAGTACTCCAAATCCTACAATTTCCTGCAGTAGGAAACTAGGAGTCTGTAGAATTCGGGGAGGCGACCATGCCACGGAGTCCACTCCAAGTGATGACGGGTTTAACCGTGGGGGGTGGGCTCATTTGGTTTCCCTCTCCGTTGGACAGGCGGCCCCGCACCGGGTCAGCTTCGACGAGTTCTTCGGCAACGGCTTCGTGCTGGTCGTGGTCCTGTTCTGCGCCTACTGCGTCAAGATCGTCTGCCTCCAGGGCCACATGCACCGGGCCATCCTACAGAGCATCAACGTCCGAGCTGCCCTGCAGGCAAGTCCAGATTGAAGCCAGTCTCTGTATAATTCTATAAAGGCCGTTCACACTGCGCAAGTAATCGCAATTTGAATCGCCATTCAAAAACCGTGTGTTGTTTTTTTCGCTTGCGTTCACACACACATTATACACACATACCTGAATCTGTATCCTTTTGAGTCGTGCTTTTTCTCGAGCAGTAACACAACCGGGGGAGAAACAATGCTCTGAAAATGCTCCCGTTTCAGCCGCATTCACTTTCCTGGGTAAAAAATCGGGACTGTATGTCCCTTATATAAAACACTTGCGACTGATTCTTACCTGTCCAAAATGTTCCCTTTTTGAGGGAATACCAGTTTCGTGAAATCCCTGTGGAGACCTATACACCTTTAGAATTTCCCTGTGGAGACCTATACACCTTTAGAATTTCCCTGTGGAGACCTATACACCTTTAGAATTTCCCTGTGGAGACGTATACACCTTTATAATTTCCCTGTGGAGACCTATACACCTTTAGAATTTCCCTGTGGAGACGTATACACCTTTATAATTTTCCTGTGGAGACCTATACACCTTTAGAATTTCCCTGTGGAGACCTATACACCTTTAGAATTTCCCTGTGGAGACCTATACACCTTTAGAATTTCCCTGTGGAGACCTATACACCTTTAGAATTTCCCTGTGGAGACCTATACACCTTTAGAATTTCCCTGTGGAGACCTATTGTCCCAGGTATCCACAAGGCACTAGATTCGCCCTTACACACACGCCAACAATTCCCCACACGATTCTTGCTATTTGAGCCATGGTATTAAGCACAGACACAATTGAAGGAGTATGTTTGTGGGGACACCATGCGAAATTCTCTTCTGTGAGTGTGTGTGGTTTTGAACAGAACCGGAGGAACTCGACGTTTCGAACAGTGTAGGGCCTACTCCATTCGTCTCTGTTTGTCTTCAGGAGACTGATGGATTCTAACCAGCGGTCTCCTGAAGAAACGTCGAGTTCCTCCGGTTCTTTTCAGAACCACATACAATTTTGCATAGCGTCAGCGCAAACTTATAGTACTCCTGCTATTCTCACAATTTAAACCTTCAAATCTCATTCACCCCCAAAACTGATAAAGATCCGGTTGCCTGCACACCATATAAGAATGCGATTCAAACGCTGTATACAGGCATAAAGTGAAATTCGGTTGGCAATCGATGGAAAGGGGGAAATTGTCATGCCCGGCAATGGTTTTGTGCTGACACAGGACCGTGGTCAGGAGAGTTCCATCGAGTCTCGTTGAATCTCGTTGAATCTCGTTTTGCGTGACCCGTCCCGCCCAGGCGCTGGTGTACGAGAAGTCGCTTCGCATGTCGACCTACGCCACGACCGGAGGAATGATGACGGTGGGGCAGATCACCAACCACATGTCCACGGACGCCATGAATGTCCAATTCATGTTCCAGACCATAAACTACATGTGGTCCATACCGCTGCAGGTAAGAGACGGGTGCTACACGCCGTAAAAACGCACACCTTAATCTCGGGCAAAAAGTGTGTTGGAGAAAGTACCCCTGGTCCCTTTGCCATAACCATGGCTTAGGCTTCGGCTCCGGCTTCGTCTCCGTTATCCCGAAGCTGAGAAAACTCAGGATGGAGTTCTTTGTTGAAGTTGGAGCTTCGGATTCGTGTTCAAAACGCTACGTAACAGTCCAAAACAAGAGCCAAAGGCCTCCTGTTTTCAAGCCTTGTGGACGAAAGAAAGAACGCACTGGCTGTTGTTACGGCAGTCGTCCGTGTGGTTCCCTGACTTGATTGTATTTCGTCAGCATTGCAGGCTGGTTGAACCAGTCTATTAGCTGATAGTCTGGTTCCAAGAGCTAAACATCCTGACAAATACTGTGAAGTCAGGGAACCACACGGACGACTGCCGTAACAACAGCCACTGCGAAGAACGAAAGGAAGACAGACAAAGCCGGAGCCTAAGCGTCAGTCGGGGTTTTCGAAAAAGAGCCACGGACTGGTTTGATTCGGTCGGGAGAGTGTGATGGATTTTGACCAACGCGCACGATCCCACGGACGTGTATACTCTGGCTTAAAAGTACCATGCAGCGATTCGGGTATTTGTTATACCCGGCAGCCGCGTAAGTGTAGAAAAAAAACCCAAAGAAAGTTGACTATTATTATCTTTTGGAAAGGCCGCCAGCCAAAGGCTGTTTTGTTCAAAATATTTTATCATAACCGCTGACCTGTTGTGTACATACACGTTGATAGCACCGAGTACGGTTTCTCTCTGTCTCACAGGTGATAGTCATCCTGCTTCTGCTGTACGTCCAAATGGGCACCGCCGCGCTCATTGGCGCGTCGGTGTTCCTGGTGGTGCTGCCCATCCAGATCAAGATTGCCACGATCATCAGCGATAGCCAGAAGAGCCTCTTGGTGAGTCGTCGGAGACGGAAGACGACACGAGGAGGGATGGGGTGGCGATTAGCGGCGCACCTGCCGGGAAAAAATGGTGTCCCCTGCGGATGTCGGGGGTCGTTAAAGCCAGGGCTTGGCCGTTACTTGTCTCTCCTCCTTCCCCTCTCTGTTCTCCCTTCTCTTCCTGCCACTCTTCCTCTCTTTTCCCCCCACTCTTTCTTTCCATGGTTCCGTCCTTCCTACTCTCCTTCTTACACTTTCTCTTTTCGTCTCCCACTCACTTGCCCTCTCTCATGTCCCTGTTTCTTTCTCTGTCCCCCTCTCTGCTCTCTCTCTGTCCTTTCTCTCTGCCCCTCCCTATCACCCTCCCTTTCACTCTCCCTCTCCCCTCTCCCCCTCTCCCTCACTCTCACTATCTCTCCCTTTTCTACCCTCTCTCTCCTTCCCCCTCTCCCTCCCCTCTCTCCCTCCCCATCTTTCCCTTCCCTTTCTCCCCCTCTCCCCCTCTCTTCATCCTTCCTTCTCTCCACCCTTCCCCCTCTCTCTCCCCCTTTGCCTCTCCCTGCCTGTCTCTCTGTCGCCCTTTCTCCAGCCTTCCTCTCCTCTCTCCACCTTCCCCCTCTCCATCCTTCCCCCTCTCCCCTCTCTTTTCCCCTTCCCTCTCCGTCTCTGTCTCTCTCTCCCTCTATCCATCTTTGCTCCCATCTCCCCCATCCTTCCCCCATCTCCCTCTGTCTCCCCCTTTCCCTCTACCTGACTGTCTCTCTGTCGCCCTTTTCCGACAAGAAACACTCGGACGAGCGGATGAAGCAAGTGAACGAGCTACTGCAAGGGATCAAGCTGCTCAAGATGTATGCCTGGGAGGATCTGTACTGCCAAGGGGTGGAGGTCATCCGTAAGAAGCAGCTCCGGTCGCTGCTCAATGTCTGCGGTGGCCTCGTCTTCACCAGTAAGTCTGGCGGGGATCGTTGGTGTACATGGATTTGTGCGCTATATATATATAATATTATAGACCCGTCTTCGATGACGTCACGGTTTTGTTTATCGGCCATCTTGGATTACACACATGAGCACGTCACCGCCGTTACTAAGTCAGCCGTGCATACAAACAACTCCACATGCACGGCGGCAAGTTTTGAACTCGTCGTAGTTGTACTACTACTACTGCTACTTTTTACTAGTAATAATTACTAGTTGTGCCATGGAGGAATCTCTTTTTATTCCTCCGTGGTTGCACCATGGATTGGAGGTACTTGTTTTGTTGAAAGATGATTAACTTTTGCGCTGCCCTTGGCTGTGGAAGCAGGGGGGGGGGGGTCGTGATAAGAATTTTTTTTATCGTTTACCCGCTGTACTGACAAGAGAAGGTGACGCAACTCGTACACTTTCGCTAAAAAGATGGACGAAATGGTTGTCGCGGGTTAATTGTGTACGGATCTATTCCAGCAATAAAGCCGAGAATGTCGAGAGAACTGTAATAAGCCGACCGTGCAGCATTCGAATTCGCCATGATGACTAACGTAACGTTAAAAGAACACAAACGTGCGAGCGAAAGCGTATGTGTGTACTCCAAGATGGCGGATCTCGCTGTTTCTAGTAGCAACGTGACGTCAGTAAGAAGGGTCTATAGCAGGCGTGGGCGCTTTCTGCGCTCCCGGGTATATCATATAATTACACAAGAGTTTGTTGTACAGGCCGCTATTAATACTAGCAGCCCAAGTAATCTTCCATAAAGTCGTGTCTTACATACATCCTGTCTGAATGCATAATTGCTTTATACGGCTTCAAGTTGCACAAGAGCCATCGCCCAGTGGCTGGTAAATCATTTGGGTCGCAGCAGACGATTTCGGACGCGGCCTTATTGGGTCCGTTTTCCCTTGTTGTGAACCAATTATATCTCCCACCATTCCTCCATGCTCCGACCAAAACGATTGTATATTGGTTTTCTTACAGGAATTGAAAGTAGAGCTAAGAGCACAACTAATACACGTTACCCGTTTTTATTTGTCCTCAGTATTCTTCACGGCCGGTAGCCCGGTCATCGTGACTCTCGTCGTAAGTTCTATCATTAGACGGATATATTATAACACTTTTATAGGCCTATAGCCTAAATACATCATTTGTGACCCGGCACAACGACATGAGGAATATCCCGCCACAACACTTTTTGAGTAAACGACGCCTGAAGTTAAAGTATCTTCACAATTCGATTACAAATCAATATTTTTTTTGGTATTTTCGGAAATTTTAAGTATTAGGGGATATTATATTTTGATATCATTTGAAAGCTAACAGTATACGCTTTCACATCATTAGAAAATCTCAAAATCTCAAAAGTGCTGTGCCGGGTCACATTTTAAAAACTAATACGAGGACGAGTGCATAAGCTTTCTTAGGAACAACACGAACCACGAACACGTATGTACTCTTACAAACTGGTTGGCATTTAAGTTAAGCGGTATCACTACGCCGGTAGTGTGACTAGGGTTTAGAATTGTTATTATCCATGAGTCACATGAGCACGGATATCTTCGCACATCATTAAACGAACGAGTAAAGAAAGTAGTGCACATGGACCATCTCATCGCGAGGAAATAAAACCATACCCACAACCATAGTCGTCACAACTCAGCGATGACGCTATTGAGCTGGTTTTTTTTTTGTCATTTCCACCCGGGCCTCGTTTCACTGTGTCCGTAATGCTCTCCAATTTGACTAAGCGTCACAATATCTCTCCCTCACCTAGTAGAACCTCCGGAGCGTAAATCCGGTGGGATCTTTGATGAGCCAATCCATTGGGGTTGTTAATCGAGGTCCACTGTGCTGGCCCAGGGGCCCCCGAAATCCCTTCTTGCTCTTGTCTTCAGCGAGCACCGGTATACTGCCTGAATACACCTCGCGGTGTAGTTTAGCTAAATTCCGCTGAGTATAACCTTTCGAAACGATAAGAGGGGCCCGACATTTCCATCTGAGCAGCAATTGTCTCGAAGGTTAGGAATATAATACCTTCGGAGATTCCGTGTACGGTCGTTTCAGCTGCCGAGTAACGGGAGGAATTAAACACGTCTCCAATTTCACAGAGACGCTTAAGCGTCAAAATTGGCTCAGGTGATAGAACGTCTTGCGTTGTAAAGATGTAGGGTTCCGGCCGAAGTTTTCTCTTGCGTTTGACTCGAAGCAATGAGTTTCCATTGGAACAATGGTTGGCAATCTTGGAAGAGTTTTGCATGTGAGCAGGTTTTCATGCTAAACGTCTTCATGAAATTGACTCCATGTCCTATTGTCACACAGCAGCTTATGTGCCAAACCTGTTAAAGCTGATAAAACACAAATTTTCGGCTTGATGACGCGAGGTTGCAAGATGTGACTGCACTGTGGTTGCATTTCCGTATAAACTATAGATAACAAGTCAAACAAGTCAAAGGAAAAACTTACCGCCCCAATTTTTTGAACGAATATAAAGCAGAAATTTGATTGGACCGGGACTTGCACCCGAGACCTTCGGTTTTGTGTACTGGCGCTCTTACCATCATTACCTATCATGGTGACCTCCAATATAGTCATCTAGTCTTTGCCGTGGTGGGGCGCCAGTTGGAAATAATTCAACCATTAACTGCCGTATATCTCCAGGTATCGACCGATCAATATATCCATGAAACACTGACTGGGAACTTTGGAACAAATTGAAATAAAAAGGGCGAAGAAAACTTTGATTGGACCAGAAATTAAACAGGAGACCTCTGATTTTGCCCTTAAAAGCCCCTACACAAACATTGGTAAGATCGAAAAACAGAAATGTTCACAGATTTACATTATCTTAAAATTTAGTGGGCCTGACGTTTCGATCCTAGCAGGACCTTTCTCAAAGGTAGAGTCTCTCTGCCTTTGAAAAAGGTCCTGCTAGGATCGAAACGTCAGGCCCACTAAATTTTAAGATTTACATTTTGGTAATTTTAGTCTGTAAGCAGTTTGCGACATTTTTGTATATCACCTTAGATTTACATTATACTTATACATTTAGAAGATGGTTATAGTAGAAACGTCCCACTGAAATATTTCTGCCTAAAATGTTGGGAGAAGAGAGTAAAAGAAATTGTTTACGTCTCACCGAGATCTAAACGTTGTTTCGGAACAATTCGTTGAATGCTGCATTTTCGCGAAACAAATGAAGCGGTTTTTCACTATTTTCTCGAGACTCGGTTGGCGGATTGAGCTGAGATGTTCACATGTGTGCTATTTCATGCATATGTTGGATCAGACAACGCATTGGTGTTATTCTTTGACTTCGACCAATGCTGTGTTATCCCTTTAAAAGAAATAATGAGGCCTATTTGTTATACAAGCACTCTGCAATTGGTCCACAGGCTTTTGGCATCTACAGCCCGCTGACCGGCAACAGCCTGACTCCGGACATCACCTTCTCCTCGCTGTCGCTCTTCAACCAGCTGGCCGTGCCCCTCTTCCTCCTGCCCTTCTCCCTCTTCCTCCTCGTCAACGCCGTAGTCAGCACCAAGCGTCTGGCCGAGTTCTTCGTGGCCCCCGAGGTGGAGGGCATGGACGATACGGACAGCCTGGAGGAGGCGGAGGAGTGCCAAGAGGTGAGATATGCTCTTGCCGGGCTGCAATTTTTTAAAGGCTTTAATAAGGCTTTCTACACAGCCAATAAGGTTTTCTGCACAGCCAATAAGGCTTTCTGCACAGCCAATAAGGTTTTCTGCACAGCCAATAAGGCTTTCTGCACAGCCAATAAGGCTGTCTGCACATCCAATAAGGCTTTCTGCACAGCCGATAATGCTTTCTGCACAGCCAATAAGGCTGTCTGCACATCCAATAAGGCTTTCTGCACAGCCGATAATGCTTTCTGCACAGCCAATAAGGCTTTCTGCACAGCCAATAAGGCTTTCTGCGCAGCCAATAAGGCTTTCTGCAATGAGGCTTTCTGCACAGCCGATAATGCTTTCTGCACAGCCAATAAGGCTTTCTGCACAGCCAATAAGGCTTTCTGCACAGCCAATAAGGCTTTCTGCACAGCCAATAAGGCTTTCTGCAATGAGGCTTTCTGCACAGCCAATAAGGCTTTCTGCACAGCTAATAAGACTTTCTGCATAGCAAATAAGGATTTCTGCACAGCCAATAAGGCTTTCTGCACAGCCAATAAGGCTTTCTGCACAGCCAATAAGACTTTCTGCACAGCAAATAAGGCTTTCTGCACAGCCAACAAGGCTTTCTGCGCAGCCAATAAGGCTTTCTGCACAGCCAATAAGGCTTTCTGCACAGCCAACAAGGCTTTCTGCATAGCAAATAAGGCTTTCTGCACAGCCAATAAGGCTTTCTGAACAGCCAATAAGGCTTTCTGCGCAGCCAAATAAGGCTTTCTGCACAGCCAATAAGGCTTTCTGCACAGCCAATAAGGCTTTCTGCACAGCCAATAAGGCTTTCTGCACAGCCAAATAAGGCTTTCTGCACAGCCAATAAGGCTTTCTGAACAGCCAATAAGGCTTTCTGCACAGCCAATACAACGCACGTGAACAATCTGAGTGACCTGAGACTTAATTCTTCATACTTTGTTTGTGCACAAACATAAACATAAAAAAATATCGCTACCGGCTCCTATAATGCCACCCGTGACTCGGACTTCGAGTCTTTTTTTACATTTATATTTAAATTTTGATTATTTCATTTTCCGGGATATCACAAACAATGAATCACAAGTAGTACAAATGCACACTGACAAATAAACAAAATATTACAATTAACAATACCCAATTAGCTCCCGCATGATTACCCATTAAAAAGAAACAAGTTTCTGTCTAGGGGCTCTCCTAACTAATTGGACAACAGAGATTTAGGATAAAATTCATTATAATAATAATAATAATAACGGACATTTCTAGAGCGCCAGAATCCGCCTGCAAAGACGCTCAAGTCGCTTAACAACATTATACAGAATCAAAGAAAAGACTACATATACCATTAATTAGGAAAACTATGATCGAACAAATATGTTTTGAGAGAGGATTTTAAATCCGATATGGAGGACATACTACGGACTTCCTGAGAAAGAACATTCCACAGGGTAGGACCAGCATGGGAGAAAGCCCGCTCACCCCATAAATTATGGACGTGTGGGACTGCAAGCAGATAAGTATCCGATGATCTGAAACATCTACAGATCATCGGATACAGACAATTTATAAAATTGAGTTGTTCACGTATGATAAAAACAATCGAACCAAAATACAGTAATTGTAAATAATTCAATGAATTGGGATGAAACAAATAATGAAAATAAAGGAGTAGAAAAAAGCCCAGGGAAAATGAGATGAAATAAAAGCCGGATAACTTTGATCTTCAACATGAAATTAGGATAGAAATCTGGAGAGGAAAATTCTAGAAATCTTGAGAGATGGGAATTAGATGGGATCCAGAACAGGTAATCACGTAAAGATTTGAGTACAACTTTAGAGGACGCGGACTGCAAGTCCAGTCAGGATAACAAATGAGCCTCGGTCTGGATATGAAATGACTCTGACTCGGACTCGAGTCAGGATAAGAGATGACTCTGACTCGGGCTGAATTCACGAAAAGAAATGACCCGAGTCACGGAACAGCCCACAGACTTGGAGTTCATTAGCCACGACTTCAGATAACACACGGGAGGCCGCTATTGCGTTACATCCTGTCTGAATAATTGCATTATACGGCTTCAAGTTACACAGGAGCCAATGCGCATTGACTTGTCACAGTAAACGAATTCAGCAATTACAATCCAGCCACTTAGGTGGCCTCGTCGTATACGTCAGTGAGTTGTTATTACAAACAATTTGTCCTCAAATCCAGTTGAAGAGAATGTGAAGAAAATCTAATTTCCGATCGGGGAGGGGGGTTGTTTCCTGTGTTAATTCCGGCTGTTCTGACCTCGTATACGTACTGGTCTGATTAAATTTGAGCACGAGCGAGATTCCATTATCTTGCTATCTCTTTGAGGGAAAAGTGTCCTTATAGCCTACGCACGTAAAAAAGAGTCGCATGATATGATCAAGATTGCAGCATTGAAAGAGGCAGAGCTGCAGACATGTTTGATTCGTGGCTCGGATTCGAGTCCGGATCGGATTCGAGTCCGGATCGGATTCGATTCCAGATCAGATTCGATTCCGGATCGGATTCGAGTCTGGATCGGATTCGAGTCCGATCCGGACTCGAATCCGATCCGGACTCGAATCCGATCCGGACTCGAGTCTCATTTTCCATGCTTAGGACTCGGACTCGAGTTATATTTCCAATGACTCGGACTAGGGATTTCGAGAACAAATGACTGGCGTGGACCAGGACTTGACTTGTGTGATTTGTGACTCGAACTAAACAACAACTTTGTGGTTTTCGGGCTCGCTAAGATAGACCTCAGTCGCCAGCTACCGGCTTTGGCAGGCCCGTGCTAGGGTACGGGAAAAATGCATCGCTTGTTATAATACATGATTGACTTTCAATGGGTCAGAGACTATTACTAGCAAACGTGATTGGGCACAAATGGTCAGGAAGTGGGACATATGTTTCCAACACAGTATTACATTATTTTACTAATGACTCTTGACTCGACCTAGATGACTCGGGGCTCGGGGATGAGATGTGACTCGTACTCGAAAATGTGACTCAGACTCGAAAGATGTGACTCGGACTCGAAAAATATGACTCGGATTCGAAAGATATGACTCGGATTCGAAAGATATGACTCGGACTCGGAAGATGTGACTGAGACTCGAAAGATGTGACTCGGACTCAAAAGATGTGACTCAGACTCAAAAGATGCGACGTGGACTCAAAAGATGTGACGTGGACTCAAAAGATGTGACTCGGACTCAAAAGATGTGACCCAGACTCAAAAGATGTGACTCACACTCAAAAGATGTGACACAGACTCAAAAGATGTGACTCAGACTCAAAAGATGTGACTCAGACTCAAAAGATGTGACCCAGACTCAAAAGATGTGACTCATACTCAAAATATGTTATTCAGACTCGGAAGATGTGACTCGGACTCGGGTGACTCGAGGTTTGTGACTAGAACACACGTTTTCAGCGCCGTTGATCCGTTTTGTTTTGCCCCTTCGTCTCGCAGGACGGGGAGGTGACGAAGACAAAGAAGGTGGGACTGGACGCGCCGAGGATGGGCGACCATCGGCGGACGAGCAGCGCCGAGGAGGCCGAGGAAGGAGACGAGAGGACGGGGCTGCTGATGGACTCCAGCAAGCCCAGCAAGGTGGACTACGGCTCGGGTGCGCTCCGCCGCTCCATGGGGCTGGAGAAGAAGGAGCCCCTCGATCCCAAAGTGGCCATCAAGGTATACCTCCAGATTGAGCATTCGTTTGACGAGAGGGCTGCTGAATATACTTGGGCCCTATTGATTATGTTCGGTTCCTTGAACTGTCCTATGATTTTGAATGGTTCCTTGATCTGTTCCATGATAATGCACAGTTCCTTGATCTGTTGTTCCATGATAATGCGTGGTTCCTTGATCTGTTCCATGATAATGCACGGTTCCTTGATCTGTTCCATGATAATGCACGGTTCCTTGATCTGTTCCATGATAATGCACGGTTCCTTGATCTATTCCATGTTAATGCACGGTTCCTTGATAGTTTTTCCATGATCATGCACGTTCCTTGATCTGTTTCATGATAATGCACAGTTCCTTTATCTGTTCCATGATAATGCATGGTTCCTTGATCTGGTCCATGATAATGCAAGGCTCCTTGATTAGTTGTTCCATGATAATGCACGTTTCCTTGATTAGTTGTTCCATGATAATGCACGTTTCCTTGATCTGTTGTACCGTGATCATGCACAGTTCCTTATCAGTTGTTCCATGACAATGCACGGTTCCTTTATCTGTTCCATGATAATGCATAGTTCCTTGATCTGGTCCATGATAATGCATGGTACCTTGATTAGTTGTTCCATGATAATGCATGGTTCCTTGATCAGTTGTTCCACGATTATGCACAGTTCCTTAACAGTTGTTCCATGACAATGGACGGTTCCTTGATCTGTTCCATGATAATGCACGGTTCCTTGATCTGTTCCATGATAATGCACGGTTCCCAGATCTGTTCCATGATAATGCACGGTTCCTTGATCTGTTGTTCCATATAATAATGCACAGTTCCCAGATCTGTTCCATGATAATGCATGGTTCCCTGATTTGTTCCATGATAATGCATGGTACCTTGATTAGTTGTTCCATGATAATGCATGGTTCCTTGATCAGTTGTTCCACGATTATGCACAGTTCCTTAGCAGTTGTTCCATGACAATGAACGGTTCCTTGATCTGTTCCATCATAATGCACGGTTCCTTGATCTGTTCCATGATAATGCACGGTTCCCAGATCTGTTCCATGATAATGCACGGTTCCTTGATCTGTTGTTTCATATAATAATGCACAGTTCCCAGATCTGTTCCATGATAATGCATGGTTCCCTGATTTGTTCCATGATAATGCACGGTCCCTATTTCCGCTGATTACGTATAGCCCCTTGATCTTTTCTGCGATTATTTCTGGATTCCTGATCTTTTCTAGGAATCTAGTGGTTATAAAAGGTTCAGTGGTTATGAAAGGTTCCTTGATGCACGCCGTGATTACGTTGGGTTCCATAGTCTGTCTGCGATAATCAGTGATAACCTTGACCTTCATTGCTATGACCGGTCAAATCCAGAGACAATGTGCCATGACAATCTGGGCACATACATCATCGCAGCATGCACAAGAAAGTAGTTTTTGATACTATAAGACTGTTTAGCTTTCCTCTTTCATGTCTTTAAGATCTCAAGAGGCAATTTCCTGTGGGACCCGAACGGCACCCAACCATGCTTGTCCGACATCGATGTTGAGATTCCTAAAGGTAAAACACTTTTACTCAAATGATGGGGAGGCTCGGGCAATTCCAGGCTCTGTTCTAAAATGCCTTTGCCAAAGCTTCTCTTCCGTCAACTTAACGATGCACATTATATACCGGTACAGGGCCCGATTTCAGCGAGCCACTTAAGCGTGACAATCTGCAAAGCAGGAAAAGTCTCCCTGGTATAAGCAGGATTGAAAACCCCAGTGCCATGTGATTGTCAATTGCTTTTGACTTGTACTCCACTCCTCTTTTACTTGCATGAAACACTATAGTGGAGTTTGGTTTGGCAAGCTGCTCCTATGGCGTATGACTTTTTGTGCTTAAGCAAATTTTAGGTTAAGCGGCTGTATGATATTGGCCCCTGGTCACGCCTCCTCTCCTATGTAAGAACATCGAGGACTTCGTCACGTGGCATTTCATATCCAGTCATAGAACGTGTGCCGACATGGACGCGCATCCGCCATTACCAAAGAGGGCAACTTCAACTCGAAGTGCCCGGATGTCAGTAGCAATCGCGCGTAATGTGAATGGGGGGAAATATAGCCGAAAGGTTGTGAATGCGGAAACTGAAATTTTATAGAAATAGTTTTTAGTAATGAAAGGAAAGGCCATCAATACCTCAAGGGATTGTCGAATTTTAATGTCCTACTTTCTTTTGTAAAAAATTGGATTAGTTTGCCGTGGTTTGCCCCTTAGAGATCCATGCATTTGCACCTCTTTGTTAATGGCGTCGCAGTCCCCTTGTCGGCACGCGTCACGCGATGAGTGCGCACTCTAGTTTATTTATAGAGCTCGATGTACGGAGTAGGTTGTCCTTACCACACTGCCCGCGACTGAAAAATACACAGGAACCTAGCTATCGGCATTGAGCGAAGCCACTCCCCAGCGGCTTCCCATTGTACCGCGTGTCACTTGATGCAGTATAGACCCGTCGTCGATGACGTCACGGTTTTGTTTATCGGCCATCTTGGATTACTCACATGAGCACGTCGTCACCGCCGTTACTAAGTCAGCTGTGCATACAAACAACTCCACATGCACGGCGGCAAGTTTTGAACTCTTCGTAGTTGTACTACTACTACTACTGCGTTTTACTATAGTATTACTAGTTGTGCCATGGAGGAATCTCTTTTTATTCCTCCGTGGTTGTATCATGGATTGGAGGTACTTGTTTTGTTGAAAAATGATTAACTTTTGCGCTGTCCTTGGCTGTGGAAGCAGGGGGGATCGTGATAAGAAATATTTTTATCGCTTATTTTTACCTGCTGTACTGACAAGAGAAGGTGACGCAACTCAAACACTTTCGCTAAAAAGATGGACGACATGGTTGTCGCGGGTTAATTGTGTACGGATCTATTTTAGCAATAAAGCCGAGAATGTCGAGAGAACTGAAATAAGCCGACCGTGCAGCATTCGAATTCGCCATTATGACTAACGTAACGTTAAACGAACTCAAACGTGCGAGCGAAAGCGTATGTGTGTACTCCAAGATGGCGGATCTCGCTGTTTCTAGTAGCAACGTGACGTCAGTAAGAAGGGTCTATAGCCAGTCGGATAACGACATTGATTCTTTGACTTTCTCGTGCTGCAGGTAAGCTGACCATCGTCGTCGGCTCCGTGGGTAGTGGCAAGTCGTCGCTGCTGTCCTGTATTCTTGGCGAGATGACCACGGTGTCCGGCCACGTGGACGTCGGGTAGGTCATTGTATCGCTCAGAAGCGTTCAACCATAAACTGCCGTATATCTCCTGGAATCACCTCCCACACCGTTTGGTGCACAAAACTAGAGGTCTCGGGTTCAAGTCCGGTCCGGTCAAAGTTCTCTTTGTCATCCTTTTAATTTTCTTGAATGATTACTGTCATGTTATATCTATTATGCAACGCGGTATAAACCCGCTATGCAATATTCGAATCAGGCCACACGACCTCGACCAGCTCGGTGGTCAAGTGGTTAAGACGTCTGCACTGGAAAGCGGGAGTCGCGGGTTCGAATCGAGCTGCCTGAAAACGTTTCGTCAGGCATCGGGCAAAGCACTGGGCATTCAGTGCTTATAACGTCGAGCAAACCCTCATTGAATTATCATTGAATAAGTAAACAATTGAATCCAATTAGAGTCCGTTCACTCCAAGTTGATGAGCTCGACCTCGGCCTCATTCAAATGCAATGGCATGCCCCACAGTCCCACCAGTCTCACCCATAGACCTTTCTTAATATTTATGCAAATTGTAGGCCTATGCATCGAACTGAAAGCGAGGCTATGGGCGCTAGATTTCTAAGATTGATTGCTGTTCCCTGCTGCTTTTTGATCTTTTCTTGACAATATCCTTCAACAAAACCGAAAGTCATCTTAGTCTAGACTGAGGAACAACGGTAAGGTCCCTTGAATTCACCTCCCCCCCCCCCATCTTGGAAATCTAGCGCACATGGCCTCGTTTCGGGTTCAATGCATACAATTTATTTGCATCCATATTAAGAATGTCTGCCGTTGGCGCCAAATTCCATGTGGCAATATGGGCAGCAGCACGCACTCTAGACTGGTGTTGTAGATAACGTCCCGAGCTCATCTTTCCACGTGAATCCATAACGGACTCGTCTCTTTGCAGGCAGGGCGAATCGGTGGCCTACGCGGGCCAGAAGGCGTGGCTTCTGAATGCAACCATGCGGGACAACATTCTCTTTGACGAGACCTACAACGCCAACAGGTTAGTGTGGACTACCTATTCTATAGGCCCTTTTTCTAAATGAAGGCTTAGGCTCGGGCTTAGGATTCGGTCATATTTATCTTACTCGTTATAATATCACAGGCATCTAAAAACAATGGATAGAAAAAAAATTAGTGGAAAGCTTGCGGTGACACTATGTCTTCTCTTTCAAGAAGGTTATGTGGCTCTGAAAAGAGCCGGTAACTCGGCTCTTTTCATCAGAGCCATACTTCTTAAAAGAGAAGAGATATACATGGTGTCATCGCAAACCTTCCACCAACACTATCTAAAATTAAGCGTTTGGCCTCAGTTTCTCGGGAAATACTCTGTACATATCAACCCAACAAACCTTCAAATTCGGAAACAAACCACAACCTGAATTGTCAGACGGAGACGAAGCCCGAGCCCGAGCCTAAGCCTTCATTTCCAAAACGGCCATAGTCACTTCCATTGGATGTACAGCAAAGAAAAACGTAATGCTACCCAAGCCGTGGATGTATATCACCAAGCCCTACGATCCATTGCATTTCAACTTAAGATGGATGTTGGATGAGGCAGGAAACAGCCGTTGTGAGACGACGGCAGTTTGACGCGTCAAATGGTGACCAGGGCGCATGACGAAAAGTGCCCGTGCTTACCGATCGCCATTCTCCCTATAAAGGTACAAGCGCGTCATCGAGGCGTGCGCCCTGAAGCCCGACATGGACATCCTGCCAGCCGGCGACCAGACTGAGATCGGTGAGAAGGGCATCAACCTGAGCGGAGGGCAGAAGCAGCGAGTCAGCGTGGCTAGGACCATGTACTCCGACAAGAGCATCATCATCCTGGTAGGATTTAATCTCACTAAGCCAAGCCAAGCCAAGCCAAGCCAAGCCAAGCCAAGCCAAGCCAAGCCAAGCCATCCTAAGCCAACCTAACCCAACCCAACCCAACCCAACCCAACCCAACCCAACGCAACCCAACGCAACCCAACCCAACCCAACCCAACCCAACTCAATCCAACCCAACCCAACCCAACCCAACCCAACCCAACCCAACGCAACCCAACGCAACCCAACGCAACCCAACCCAACCCAACCCAACTCAACTCAAGCCAACCTAACCCAACCCAACCCAACCCAACGCAACCTAACGCAACCCAACCCAACCAAACTCAACTCAAGTCAACCCAACCCAACCCAACCCAACCAACGCAACCCAACCAACCCAATCAACCCAACCCAACCAACCCACCCAACCCAACCCAACCCAACCCAACCCAACCCAACCCAACCCAACCCAACCCAACCCAACCCAACCCAACCCAACCCAACCCAACCCAACTCAACCCACCCAACCCAACCCAACCCAGCCAACCCAACCCAACCAACCCACCCAACCCAACGCAACCCAGCCAACCCAACCCAACCAACCCAATCAACCCAACCCAACCAACCCACCCAACCCAACCCAACCCAACCCAACCCAACCCAACCCAACCCAACCCAACCCAACCCAACTCAACCCACCCAACCCAACCCAACCCAACCAACCCAACCCAACCCAACCCAACGCAACCCAACGCAACCAAACGCAACCCAACCCAACCCAACGCAACCCAACCCAACCCAACCCAACCCAACCAACCCAACCCAACCAAACCAACCCAACCCAACCCAACCCAACCCAACCCAACCCAACCCAACCCAACTCAACCCACCCAACCCAACCCAACCCAGCCAACCCAACCCAACCAACCCACCCAACCCAACGCAACCCAGCCAACCCAACCCAACCAACCCAATCAACCCAACCCAACCAACCCACCCAACCCAACCCAACCCAACCCAACCCAACCCAACCCAACCCAACCCAACCCAACCCAACCCAACCCAACTCAACCCACCCAACCCAACCCAACCCAACCAACCCAACCCAACCAAACCAACCCAACCCAACGCAACCCAACGCAGCCCAACCCAACCCAACCAAACTCAACTCAAGCCAACCTAACCTAACCCAACCCAACCAAACCAAACCCAACCCAACGCAATCCAACGCAACCCAACCCAACCAAACTCAACTCAAGCCAACCTAACCCAACCCAACACAACCTAACCCAACCCAACCCAACCCAACACAACCTAACCCAACTCAACCCACCCAACCCAACCCAACCCAACCAACCCAACCCAACCCAACCAACCCAACCCAACCCAACCCAACCCAACGCAGCCCAACCCAACCCAACCAAACTCAACTCAAGCCAACCTAACCTAACCCAACCCAACCAAACCAAACCCAACCCAACGCAATCCAACGCAACCCAACCCAACCAAACTCAACTCAAGCCAAGCCAACCCAACCCAACCTAACCAACCTAACCCAACGCAACCCAACCCAACCAACCCACTCAACCCAACCCAACCCAACCCAACCCAACCCAGCCCAACGCAATCCAACGCAACCCAACCCAACCAAACTCAACTCAAGCCAAGCCAACCCAACCCAACCTAACCAACCTAACCCAACGCAACCCAACCCAACCAACCCACTCAACCCAACCCAACCCAACGCAACCCAACCCAACCAACCCACTCAACCCAACCCAACCCAACCCAACCCAACCCAACCCAACCTAACCCAACCCAACCCAACCCAACCCAACTCAACTCAACCCACCCAACCGAACCAACCCAACCAACCCAACCCAACCCAACCCAACCCAACCCAACCCAACCCAACGCAATCCAACGCAACCCAACCCAACCAAACTCAACTCAAGCCAAGCCAACCCAACCCAACCTAACCAACCTAACCCAACGCAACCCAACCCAACCAACCCACTCAACCCAACCCAACCCAACCCAACCCAACCCAACCCAACCTAACCCAACCCAACCCAACCCAACCCAACCCAACCCAACTCAACCCACCCAACCCAACCAACCCAACCAACCCAACCCAACCCAACCCAACCCAACCCAACCCAACTCAACCCATCCCATCCCACCAGAACCCATCACAACCCAACCCAACCCAACCCATCCAACCCATCCCAACCCAACTACTAGCACTCCCAACCCAATGACTGATTTTGGATACAGCAGTGGTAGTTGGCACCGTCTGGCTATAGGTTAGCTGTCATGGAGGTCTCTCTCCTCTCCTTCCAGGACGACCCTCTGTCCGCGCTGGACGTGCACGTCGGGCGGACCCTCCTGGAGGAAGGCATCATGAAGTGGCTGGTGGGACACAAGAAGACCGTCATCCTGGTCACGCACCAGCTCCAGTATCTGGCCAGGGCTAATCTGGTACGTCCTGGACCCCAATGTCATAGAGCCACTATAGCGTGAGCATTTGCTAAGCAGGAAAACAAGTCTTCCTTGTGATATACAAAAATTTTGCAAACTGCTTACTGACTAAAATTACCAAAATGCAAATCTTAAAATATAGTGGGCCTGACGTTTCGATCCTAGCAGGACCTTTCTCAAAGGCAGAGACCTTTCTCTGCCTTTGAGAAAGGTCCTGCCAGGATCGAAACGTCAGGCCCACTATATTTTAAGTCTTTTGTGTGATATACAAAAATGTTGCAAACTGCTTACTGACCAAAATTACCAAAATGTAAATCTTAAAATTTAGTGGGCCTGACGTTTCGATCCTAGCAGGACCTTTCTCAAAGGCAGAGAAAGGATAGAAAGGAAAGGCACTCTGCCTTTGAGAAAGGTCCTGCTAGGATCGAAACGTCAGGCCCACTATATTTTAACTCTTTCGTGTGTTTAAACAGGATTAGAAATCGCACTGTGATACAATGTCAGCTGCTTTTGTCTTGTTTGACGCTGTTTGTGTTGGTAAGGTGATCCTATATATCTTGACTTTCTGTGCTTAAGAATATTTTGGCGCTTAATCAGCTCCTCAATTGGTTCGCCGAGCTCAGAGGAGTACTTCACACTTTTCATTCAATCATATTCTATTTATACGTAAAATGGAAGACACTCAAGGCTTATCCCCTCTTTTTTTTTCTTCGAAAGAGGGTCCTGGGTTTCATCACAGGCCTCATCGCTTTCATCAAAGTGCTGAATGCACAGATCGTGCTTTATTCCTCAGATTGAAGATCCACAGTAGAATCTCTATCGCAACACGTCTTGCCACAGGTGTTTATCTGGATGCCTCGTGTACCTTCAAAATAATGCCCGAATCGGAGCCCAAGTCTGAGCCTACGTCCTACGGTTTTTTGGTCTCACCTATACTCTTGAGTAATTTTTCAAGGGGCTTTCTTTTAACCATGCATTTCTCCACTAAGCCCACTCAAACATTAATTCCATATCGTCTCTGTCTCCTGGTCCTCCTCCCCTTCCTCTGATTCACATCCTCACCACCTCCTCGTACTGTCTTCTACTTCATCCCCATACCCCCTCTTCCTTCCCTTCTCCTCTCCCATCTTTCCCTCCTCCACCCTTCAACTCATTCACCCCTTCCTCCAACCTCCTCGTCTCTCCTCTTCGTCTCCATCCCCTCACTTCTTCTCCCGACTCCTATCATTTCCATCATTTCCATCACTTTCTCCTCCACCTCCTACTCTCCCCTCTCAATCCCTCCTTCCTCATTTATCTCCCTCTTTCTCCTCTCCCGCTCTCTTCTCTTCCTCCTCCATCCGCCACCTCTCCAACTCTTCGTTCCCCTCCCTCCACCTCCTTCCCTTCTTCCCTCCTTCCTTCTCTTCCTCCTCTATCGCCCGCCTTATTCCTCTTTCACTTCCTTCCACCACCACCCCCTCCTCCTCCTCCTCCTCCTCCTCCTCCTCCTCTTCCTCCTCCTCCTCCTCCTCCTCCTCCTCCTCCTCCTCCTCCTCCTCCTCTTCCTCCTCCTCTTCCTCCTCCTCCTCCTCCCCTCCTCCTCTTCCTCATCCTCCTCCTCTTCCTCCTCCTCCTCCTCTTCCTCCTCCTCCTCCTCCTCCTCCTCCTCCTCCTCCTCTTCCTCCATCGCCCCCTCCTCCTCCTCCTCCTCCTCCTCCTCTTCCCCGACCGTCAGATCATCGAGATGAAGGACGGCAGGATCGCCGCCAAGGGAGACATCGACGACATCATTGCCAACGACCCGGACATGTACAGCGAGTACAACCAGGCCGTCAAGGCCCTGAGCGACATGGAGTCCGAGAGCGAGTCGGGCACCGAGACCCAACTGGAGCGGGAGGAACTGCGCCGCAAGTCGGCCCAGCTCATGCGCAGAGTCTCCGCCCAGAAGATGGGCGGCAAGCCCATGGCCCAGTTCGAGGGAGTCGGTAAGGAACGACAGAGCTCTGCCAACCGTTTAATGCAGTATACAATCACTTCAACCGAGATTTGAAGGATTGGGTGGTGAGAATAACGGGAGTATAATAGGTTTGCGGTGACACCATGTACAATTCTCTCTTGTGAGTATGTGTGGGTCTGAAAAAAACCCCTCTCCTTTTCTTTTCAGAACCACACATACTCACAAGAGATAATTTAAATTGTGTCACTGCAAACCTATTACTCCAATCATTTCAACAGTTGGTAGTGTCGATGTGTCGATGTGTATACAGTAAAGACTTGTCAGAGGGGCCTGATTCAAGCAGAGCCTTCCGCGAAGGCATGGATGCAGAATGTCTTTGAGGAAGGTCCCGCTAGGATCGCAACCTCAGGCCCACTTAACAATATTTTTGCATATTACCTCATTTAATTTGGGTTACCATGATCCGTGTTAAAAAACACCCTTCTGTTACAAAACTATCTGACTCGATATGTTTCTATCCCTCTTTCTCTCCCCTCCTCTCTTTTCTTTCTCGCTCTCTCTCTCTCGCTTTCTATCTCCTCTCCCTATTTCCTTCTGTCTCTGTCTGTCTGTCCCTCTCTGTCACTCCCTCTCTCACTCCATACCCCTCTCTCTCTGTCTCTCTCTGTCTCTCTCTCTCCATCTCTCCCTCTCTCTTACTCCCTCTCATCCCCTCCCTTTCTCTCCCCCTCTCACTCCCTGTCCTCCCCTCCCTCTCTCTCTCCCTCTTCCTCTCTAACTCCCTCTCCTCCCCTCCCTTTTTCTCTCCCTCTCCGTCTCTCACTCCCTCTCCTCCCATCCCTCTCTCTTCCTCTCCCTCTCTCACTCCCTCCCCTCCCCTCCCTCTCTCTCCCTCTCCCTCTCTCACTCCCTCTTCCTCTCTAACTCCCTCTCCTCCCCTCCCTTTTTCTCTCCCTCTCCGTCTCTCACTCCCTCTCCTCCCATCCCTCTCTCTTCCTCTCCCTCTCTCACTCCCTCCCCTCCCCTCCCTCTCTCTCCCTCTCCCTCTCTCTCTCCCTCTTCCTCTCTAACTCCCTCTCCTCCCCTCCCTTTTTCTCTCCCTCTCCCTCTCCCTCTCCCTCTCCATCTCCTCCCTCCCTCTCTATCTCCCTCTTCCTCTCTAACTCCCTCTCCTCCCCTCCCTTTTCTCTCCCTCTCCCTCTCTCACTCCCTCTCCTCCCCTCCCTCTCTCTTCCTCTCACTCTTTCACTCCCTCTCCTCCCCTCCCTCTCCCTCTCCCTCTCTCACTCCCTCTCCTCCCCTCCCTCTCTCTCCCCCTCCCTCTCTCACTCCCTCTCTTCCCCTCCCCCTCTCTCTCTCCCTCTCCCTCTCTCACTCCATCTCCTCCCTCCCTCTCTCTCTCTCTCTCCCCATCCCACTCTCTGCACCGCTCTCCCTGACCTCCATAGCGGAAAAGGATGCCGGGGTGCTGATCGAGAAGGAGGAGATGGAGCGAGGCTCCGTCTCCATCAGCGTCTACGGATACTACTTCAAGAACGTGGGCTACCTTCTGACGGCCGTCGTCTTCGTCAGCGTCTGTCTACTGTCCACCCTGCAGATCGGCACCAACTTCTGGCTGTCGGCCTGGTCTGAGGCTGGACTCAGCAACGAGGTATGGACGGACCTTGTTTTGTTGAAATAAGACTTAAGGCTTTGCATGGTGGTTGAATCAATATAAGAAGGTTTGTGGTGACACCGTGAATAAGGTCTCTTAAAGAAGAGGTGCGGTTCTGAAAAGAACCTTAGTGGTAACTCGACGTATCGACCAGAGCCTACTGGTTCTTTTCAGAACCACATCTCTTCTTTAAAAGACCATATACATGGTGTCACCGCAAACCCTCCTATCTTGTTTTGTTTGTTTTTCTAGCTGAGGTTTTTGGTTCTACAATGGTCACTCCGAAGGCAGCCATTGCCTCTAAGGTATACAACCAATGGCAAAATTGTTTAAATGGATTAAAAAGATTTGTCAAATGGGGGCCTTGCCGTGTAAGACTTTGCAGCCCTTTGAGAATCTTTGGATCTGGCTTTGGCTTATAGGCTTTGTGCTCGTTATGCCAACGCTAACCAATCAACAACCCAGATTATGATATGTCATCGAAGTTTTGCTTTCCTGTTCGAATGTTTTTTTTTCACTCCATTATGACGGGGAATAACAGTTTCTCTAGGAAACGACACACGGGTCGGTGGGAATTTCCTATAACCGTCAGACAAGGGCTTCCGTGTGATTGTGAACGGCTCTGGCAAAACCCGACACGTGGGGCCAAAGCTGGACATTGAGATGTTGCTATCATTAGAAAGTGTGTGGAATAAGATTTCATATGATCTTTGTTTGAAGGAAATCGGCTACAATCTGACAACGGCACGTTAATTTAACACACTGCAGCACACGGATGTTGAAATGGAGAAATCGGCCTTTAAAGTGTACTAACTGATTAACGTTAGTAGAACCAACCTTACAACGCAATCAACCATTAACCACTTCGCGCCGGGACCTCCGAATCCGGAGGTCAATTGGATTGCCTTTGCAACGGGGCCCTCCGAATCCGGGCACCACTATTGTCCACATTCTAAACAAAGACTCTTTTCAGCTTAGAACAAAGCAATATGAATCAGTACAAAGGCCCTTTTTGACGCAAGTTGCCACATGAATTGCAAGATTAGCAGCAGTAATTGTGCAATTGTGGGACTTTTACTGTGGAGGATCGAGGGATACCGCGCTGCAGCTGAAAGCACGCGGGGGACATTGTCTTTGCATGCCACACAGTCCAACGGTCGTCGGTCTGGCATTGGAATTCCCCCCACATTCTTTACCGTAATCTGTACGCTCGTTTTGGGCCGACCAACTTCCACGTCTTTTTGTTCCATCCGACATGGTCCGCGTGAAAACTGAACTCATGTGTAGGCAATTGATTAAGAGACGGCTCTTTCCTGTTGTTGTTTTCCCCTGTCCGGGAACCAGACTGAACGAACCAACGATAGCTACCTTGGCGGCTACGCCGGTCTGTCGGCCTCTCTGCTCCTGGTTCGTCTCATCTCCTCCTCCTCTCTCATCCTGGCCTCTCTGGTGGCCGCCAAGGCCATACACGAGAAGATGCTGCGCAACATGATCAAGGCGCCCCTCAGGTAAGGTCGGCGTCGGCGGTGTCTCGACGATCTCATTTTTTTTCTTCTGTTGAAATTGCTTCTGACTGGCGCCCTCAACCCGGCAAAGACTATAGCTGACTATTTTGGTAGGCCATCATGCATCTAAGGGATAGCTCAGATGGAAGAGCACTGGTACGTTAATTCAGTGGTCTCGGGTTCAAGTCCCGGTCCAGTCAAGGTTTTCTCTGCCATTTTCTTTTGCCTTTTTGCTGTTGTTTATGAAAACTCGTGCACTGGTGACCAATATCCCACCAAAACAAAATTGCACTTCACCGGGCTAAAGAGAAGGTAGACTTGATTGAGAGTTTCATTCCGGTCCGTTCAATAGTCAGTGAAACGTTTTCCCAATTTTTTTTTGTATATTATTGCTCCGAGCTTCGTTACGTATCTGCTTGAATTTCAGGTTCTTCGACACAACCCCCGTGGGTCGCATCCTGAATCGCTTCTCCAACGATACCACCATGATTGACTCGGTAAAGTCCCCACCTCCTCCCCTCCACCAGCTTCCCTTGCGTTGTCCAAGATGCCTTCCCTGGCTCCCACGTCTTCGACGTCTGTGCAGCTCCCCAACGTCAACACGCCCTTCAACGTCAACATGCTCCCCTAGCTTCCTAAACAATATTGTCGGACAGCGCGGACCAAGCGCGCTCTCTGTGCGGCACGGGCACAATCTGACCAAAGTATTGGAGGACTAGGGAGCATGTTGACATACAAGAGCTTGTTGACGCCGAGGAGCTGCACACACGTCGGCTAGTTGATAGTGCGAACCAACGGATAGATCCCCTATGGAGAGACTGGAATATGCCTAGTATTTTCTGAAAGGCAAAATGTGGACGAAACTACATGAAAATGAAATCTAAAAGACTCCCATAGCAAGACCCGTGAGAGTGAACGGATCATTGGATAATGCTAATTTTATACTTCTGCCTGGTTACACTGGCAGATATACCCAAAATCAAATACGAATCTTTAGCTTTCTTCAAACTTCCAAATGGCAATCTGAATACGGAATTATCTACCCACCCACCTGTTTTCTGTGCTTCCTCTCATAGATAAATCTAAATTGGCTTTTAAATAAGCAACTTGGTGCTTTTCTCAGGACCGTGTCTAGATTAGTTGGATGGTACCTCAGACCCCTTATCTATTTGACTGAAAAAGGTGGCGAGAGCACATCCCCATTATACCGGTATGAAAGGCCTTTGTATTATGTAAGATATCTACCCAGACATAGGCGCAGTGATTCAAGAACATGCGAAAAGGGGGACTTTTCTAAACTTTGTCTGTCCATTGGCCCTCGTTCGGATCCAAATTACCGGCTATGGCCGTTTTCGAAATGAAGGCTTATGCTCAGGCTTAGGCTTCGGTCATATTCATCTTACTCATTATAATATTACAGGCATCTAAAAACAAGCGTTTGGCTCCAGTTTCTTGGTGAATACTCTGTACTTTTCAAGCCAACAAACCTTCAAATTCGGAAACAAACCACGACCTGGATTTTCAGGTTTCGTCAGACGGAGACGAAGCCTGAGTCCGAGCCTAAGCCTTCATTTCGAAAACGGCCATAGTCACTCCCATTGGGCGCACAGCAAAGAAAAGCGTAATGCTACCCATACCGTGGATGCATTTCACCAAGCCCTAAACGATCCATCGCAATTAAACTTAAGATGGATGTTTTGATGAGGCAGGAAACAGCCGTTGTGAGACGACGGCAGTTTGACGCGTCAAATGGTAACCCGGCCGCAAGACGAAAAGTGCCCCCTGCTTACCGATCGCAATTCTCCCAGTAAAAAAGTATAAGCGCGACATCGAGGCGTCATCTAAGCCTTCATTTTGTGCACGGCCTATGACTGCGGCTCTTGCCACGGCCCGTCTCCTGTGTGCAGCCTATGTTTCGGCGGCAGCCAGACGTCGTCTGGCTTCTGTCAATGCTGCGGCGCATGCACTTAACCACGCAAGCCTCTCCGCTCCTCGCCCCGCAGAAACTGGCGCAGACGTTCAACTCGACCATGGGCAGCTTCATGGCCTGCTTCTCGGCCGTGATCGTCAACACCATCGTCATGCCCTACTTCATCATCTTCTTCATCCCC